>JAHWDV010000006.1:600000-1200000 GCA_022702605.1 Microbotryum scabiosae | reverse complement strand
GGGGACCGAGTCGAGTACGGTTAGCCACGACACGAGGTAGGTTCTGGTGAAGGGGTTGATGACGTATATCCGCTCGCGCAGGAGCGGGACGAAGCGCTTGAGGGAGAAGGCGTGCTGCGGTTCGGGCTCGCTCTGGTCTTTGGTTTCGCGAGCGTCGGCAAGAGGGGGTGATCCCGGTCGATCAGAGTTGGTAAGTGGTTGAGAAGACGGGATAATGAAGGTCGACACATAGGTCGAGGCCTGCTCGGTGACGACATCCTTGACAAGTCGGTCGAGCAGTTCGGCGCCGTTCTTGACACTGATCTCGGTGTCGGCAGCCAGCTAAAGGAGGATGACTGCGGTCGAATCAGTGTGCTGGTATGAAGCTTGCTATTACTACTCGCACTGACCCGTGACATGGCGTCAAAGAGCTCATTGAAGTAGATCAAGATCTCTCCCTTGGCGACTTTGGTCTACGCGTGGGGGTTGGGTTCGATGGGGAAAAGGGGATATGCTAGATCAGCAGTGCATCAGAACAGGGTGACACAAGTGAAAATAATGGGACGTACGATGTTGTACATGCTCTCGCAGGCAAAGTATCGGACTTTGGAGTCTTGGTCGGCAAAGCACCTCAATACGGGTGGTACGAGAGCGGCGAGATGCTCGGCTACTTTGGGACCGAGGGCGATGCTGTTGGAGCAGTTTGAGCGTTAGTGCGCCGATCACGGAATGAAATGATTGTTGTTGAACTGACGATGTCCCAGCCAGTCCCATGATACCGCCGGACCTGGCATGCGAGTTGTGCGATTCGACGAGCGTACACAGCTGGCCGATGATGAGCTCGAGGCGCTTGACGTCGTCGACGGTGACGCAGTCCTTGATGACCCGTTCCAACTCCAACGCCGTGTTTTTGCGTCGTTCATAGGCCTGTACCACGGTGATACAGTGAGGGTCAGCTTCCCTAGTGACGGGTGCCGGTCGCCATCCTCCACCGCTCGGAAAAGGGACGAGGGGTCCATGCGATCGAGCATCGCGTGTGGAGCCGCCGCGTGTCGACGGGTGAAGCGAAGCGTTGAGCGGAATGAACCTGTACACGCACCTTATCAGCGAGGTTCCTCAGCATGACGACCTCCATCTTGAGGAGTACGTGTCCTCTACCAGACGCAGGCGAGGTCCGACTTGTGACGCGGTGGACAAGCTAGGTAGTATGGGCTCAGAGGCAAACCTCGGGCCTCAGAGGATCAGACACTGCAACCGGTTGAATGAATGCACCCGAGTCGAGTCGAATCGCCTCGCCTTGAGCGACTCGGAGCCTGATTTTTTTTTACTATCTAACAGATGCCAATAACAGCACACTGGTACCAGGCCCAGAAATCTTCGGAAAAGTCGGAGGAGATGCGTTTAAGCAGGCCAGTTCCTGTAGAACTCGTCGACCAGGTGCAAACAGAATCGACGACAATAGAACCCCTGGGGTGGTGCCCCAAAGAAGACATGAGACGACCCGTGGACGCCTGGATAGAGACCCCCGGAGGTCGTCGAAAGCCGCCTGAGCGCGCAAAGGGACCAAAACTAATGCTAATGCTCGCGACGATCGTGATTACAGCACGGACTGAGCCCCAATTGGGACGCCCCTTCGCGCGGCCGTCGCCCTTGCCTTTTTTCCCTCGACCTAGTCCTCATCCTCGCCCGACGAGCGGCACTCGGCACTCGACGGTGGGCCGTCCTATGGCTTCAGTTCATTTCTTCCGCACATGTGCTTGAGCTTTTAACTGAGCTCTGGTGGCGTGGCCCGACAATCCCACACACACCGCCTTGACCCCTGACCGCTTGCCTGGAACAGCTTCCTACGCTTTCCCAAGCCTGACACCCCTTCTACACTGGACGTCGAAAACATGCGGCCATGTGAGTACCTGCTTCCTCTCGCCCTCTCCTTCACCCATGCTGTACCTGTCCAACACCTTGGCGACACCCAAACCCCGTCGCTCGTCTCCCTGCGAAGCGCCCGATTTGCGTACCGGCGCTCGCCCCCCAAACGAATGATTATAACCAAATTCTGTTTTCTGAAACGAGAGCACTCCTTTGGTCAAAGAACCTTGGAACGTGGCTTTCGCTACTCTGTGGAACACTATATCCAACGCTTAAAATGACGTTTTTCCTTCCCTTGCTCCCATTCTCCTTGGGTGGGGAGAGGGAGCACATGGTCGCCTCGAAGGTTCATGTTGGCCTGTCACATGCTCACTTTGAATTCAAACTGACACATTGTTGCTGCTGGATTCATCAGGATGCCGCTTATATGCGAGCCGTCTCGACAAGGCTTTACGGCGAGGGCAGCTCAGCCCCTCAGTCTGCTGCCCCCCACAACCCCACAACTCATACATCGGGAGCCCTTCTGAGGCACTACAATCACACCCTTCAATCCTGCCAGACTGCTCGACCTTGCTCCCTCAGCTCTTGCACGTACAAGCTCACGCGTCGCTCTCTGTCGCCGAGTCCCAGCTCTCCCTCCGCCGCATACACACCCACTCAGATCGCCCAGCTCTCCCTCGGCCTCATGCACACACACACTCAGATCGCCCAGCTCTTTTCTTCACCTGATGAACCAAACAAAGATTCAGAACCGCTAACCTGACGCTGATCAGAGGACGGAGGCAAACGGAAGAGGGGGTCCTTCGGGCGCTTATTCTTTTTGTCTTTTTCTTCCTTTCCTTGGCCATGACGCGAGATCTATCGATTATACTTCTGATTATCAAAGAGCATGGCCTACGTTGATTGAGTGCGAATACAATGAAATGACTCTCCTGTCACAAGTACTGCATCGTGAGAGCTTAAATTAGTTTCCTCCTCGCTGGGCTCTTGTCCGAGAGTTGAAAGTGAGTTATCCCCGGGCAACATGTCGGGCGTTGCTCTCCGACGGCTTCGTAGCCTGGTGTGTATGAAATCCGGTGCGTTGGTGAGAGACTGTGGATGAGCAGCGACTTCTGCCATGACCGAGCCGACTCCACTTTTCGATCTGTGCGAAACCCTCATTTGCCCACGGCCGACTGCACTTATCGATCCGATGTGGAGAAGGGGAGCAGGGCGAGAACCCAAACCCATCATCAAGTGTGGTATGAGCAGTGAATTACGGAGAGTTAGGCCGTGTGACGAGTCAATGACGGAATGAGAACACCTGTGGGTGGCTTGGCAGGAACGTGCAATGGAGCAGTGAATAGATTGAAGGACACGTGAGGCTCACTGCAGGCGACCAAACACCCTTCGGAGCAGGCTGAGATGACGTCGGATCCAGTCCATACTGATGCAGAACGCTATACAGCGCTTATGAATACCAATGCACACATGTGCACATCGATGCACTGCGATGCACCCGTATGCACCGGCAAGCAGTCTCGGCGCCGTCGTCTGCGAACCATTCGAAACGCCGTGGATCGAGGGCAGGATGATACTCGGGTCCGATTCCCAGCGCAGGCACCACCGTGCAAGACAGTGTACATCCCTTCAATCCAATGAGATGTCCCATGAAGCTCAGACGTACACTCATGCATGCCCATGCACAAGCATGATGTACTCGAAGAAATCGACTTACTATTCTGCGGCCCTCGACCGCTGAGCAGCTGAGTTACCTCCGAGTATGAGAACCTCTACTTGATGCCGGTTCCTTGTCTTGGAGTACACATGAGCTGAGCTTCTTTTGTTTCGCCTCGACTTGCTTCCCCGCCGCCTCGGAGCTCTCAGGTGAAGCCGGCCCAGCGACCAGCTCCGCGTCGGAGTTCGGGGTTCGCAGTCAATCGAGGTAACAGCAATGTCACCCCAGCTCGAACAAACAACCACTGTGTTGATCGCGGCGGTCTCGACTCTGGGGGGGTCTTTAGAGCTCAACCTACTTGGTGAGACTTGAAGAAACTTGATCGACAAGGTGTTCGGTCTCTCAGAGGGGTGGATCGTTGACCTCGATGCAGGGTGAACGGTCCCCTGTCCACGATTTCGCTTCACATCCGATCCTCGCCGCGTCGCGCCGCGCTGCACTCGGCCGTCTTCGGCATTCGACGCTTGGCGCTCCAGTCGACTCCGTATAGATAGGGATGGAGGATAGGTGGAGGCCTGACGACACCGTGGCCCCCCTTGACGGCGGCTGAGGCAGTTCCAGCAAGGGGTTCACGACTCGATCCTCGCCGTCATTCTCCACACAAGCGTCCACTACTCCGTCGTGACCTCGGCTCGACGCTCTTGAAGGTCCATCTCACATTCGGATTGCGGTACCCTAATAATCAATGAGTATGTATGTACCATGGTCTTGTCGCACGAGGTTGCTTACTTCTAGTGTACGCATCAACCTCCAGCTGCACACGGTCTTCAAGCCATCTCCCACCTCGGTCGACAAGGTCCCCTTTTATTTTCTGCTGCTTTCGAATTGTTTTCATCTCGGAACTCTATATCGCAGAAAAAGATGCGAGCGCGGAAGATAGACTTCCGATAGGAGAGAGGTAGCGACGCAGAGAAGTCAGGACCACAATGTAGAGCGAGTGATGAGAAAGCTACTAAGAGTAAACAGCCGCGCGGGAAGAAAGCCTCGCGCGCTCCCTAACTTAAACAGATCAAACTCCAATACCAAAGTGACTAATGACTAAACGCACGCGCACCCGCGCAGATACCACAGGCACCGACACATATCAAATGACACTGTACGTTGGCGGTGCTGTGTGGCAGGCGACTCGTCTGTGATGAGCCTTGACAGATCCGACTCCTACATTGAGCTTCCTTCGTAACCCCTTTTCTGCTTTCCCTTATGTTTCCCTTTCTGCTTTACAGTTTCGAGTGCACATATCGAGATGCGCATGCACCACGGATGTGAAATTTGAAAACGGGGGCGAAGAAGTCGGTCAGAAGCCACCAGCTCCGCTGCTCCACCTCAGTCGCTCGCTCCCTCCCTCCACACGCTCCTAGCACAACGGACTCGGAAAACATGCCATCCTTCTCTGATTACGCCTTGTCCAAGGTTAGTCCACCCACTCAGCTCAAGCTGCTGAAGTTCCGCACGCTGGAGATGCTGATCGATAGCGCGCCTTCGCCGAACTTCCCCACATCGTCGGTCATCATCGACCTTCGCCCACCTCGCACGTCGCACGCGCCGAACCGCATCTGTATCACCACGTCATAACAGGTCAAGGACCATTCCCTTCTGCAAGATCAAGCCCACATTAATGGGGAATGGGTCTCCCACGCCAGCACTTTCGAAGTCACGGGTAGTCGCAACACACTCCCCCGTCCTCCGATTGATCTATCCTTGTTTTCTAATCTCTTTTGTCTCTTACAGACCCCGCAACGGGTGAAATTTTGGGATCAGTCCCCGATCAAGGTGTGCAAGAAACCAAGCAGGCAATCCAAGCTGCTCAAGAGGCGTTCAAGTCGTGGAAGATGACCACCGCCAAAGTGAGCACAAGTTTGGAATGTTTGAGTGGTTTTTCTCCTCTTGTTCGATTGATCTCTCCAAGGGCTCGGAGGGTCACCTCTGGTATTCGGTAACTCGAGCGGAATTCCAGAACGAATCTGCTAATCCCCAAACTTGCTTTGATCAGACTCGCCATGATTTGATGCTCAAGTTGTTCAAGCTGTTCAATGAGAACCTTGACGATCTCGGCGCCATCATTGCTTTGGAGAACGGCAAGGCTCTGGCCGAGGCAAAGGTAAGTGACTATCGGACAATGACTTATCGTTTCTCAAGATTACGGAAGGAGCTGAACTTGGCCTCAATACGCTCCAGGGCGAGGTGACGTACTCGGCTTCGTTCCTCGAATGGTTCGCCGAGGAGGCGATCAGATCCGATGGAGACATTATCCCTGCCTCCACACCCGGAACTCGGCAGCTCGTTTTCAAGCAGCCCGTCGGTGTGGTCGGATTGATCACCCCTTGGAAGTGCGTCCAAGCCAATTCTGCTGAGATAAACTCCTAATTCCGACTTATCAGCTCACGCCTTCGGTGCTCCTCCACCGGCAGTTTCCCCTTAGCTATGATCACCCGTAAAGTCGCCCCTGCTTTTGCGGCGGGATGCACCGTCGTCATCAAAGCGCCTCCCGAAACACCCTTCTCGACCCTCGCTTTCGTCGAGTTGGCCAAACGAGCCGGCTTCCCCGATGGCGTCATCAACGTCGTCACGACCAAAGCCAACACCAAGGACGTCGGCTTGGAGTTGACGACCAACCCCGTCGTCAAGAAGATCTCGTTCACTGGCAGCGTGAGTGCATCCACTTTCTGGATGGATCAACCCACGCCTAATATTTCCAAATGAATGGTCACCCCCGAAGACACCCGTTGGCAAGTTGTTGATGCAACAAGCTTCATCGACGCTCAAAAAATGCTCCTTCGAACTCGGAGGTCTGGCGCCCTTCGTCGTTTTTGAAGATGCCGATGTCGACAAGGCCGTCGCCGCGGCGGTTATCGCCAAATTTCGAGGATCAGGTCAAACGTGTGTGTGCACGCAATGCCATCTCGTTCATTCGTCCGTCTACGATCAGTTCGCCGAAAAGCTCGCTGCCAAAGTCAGAGCTTTCAAAGTTGGCAACGCGTTCGACGAAGGCGTCACCCACGGTCCTTTGATCCACGATGCGGCCGTTGATAAAGTCGATCGACACGTCCAAGATGCGGTCAAGAAAGGAGCCAAGGTTCTGGTCGGGGGTAAAAAGGCCGTTGTGAAAGGAGGTGAACGAGGATCCTTCTACGAACCGACGATCCTCGTCGACGTTCCCGCAAGCGCCTGCCTGGGAGCGGAAGAAACGTTTGGTCCCCTCGCGGCTTTATACCGATTCGACACCGAACAAGAGGCATTGGACATGTGCAACTCGGCCGAGGTCGGTTTGGCGGGGTATTTTTTTACCGAAAACTTGTCCCGTGCTTGGCGGTTCGCTGAGGCGTTGGAGGTGGGGATGGTCGGATTGAACACCGGGATCTTGTCGAGTAGTGTCGTACCGTTTGGCGGAGTGAAGCAGAGTGGGTTGGGTCGGGAGGGAAGCAAGTTAGTCTCGAGTCTACCTTGTCCTTTTTCGCCCGGCCGGTGTCTGATTACTGAAATGGGGCTCCTCTCATTGCAGGTACGGTCTCGCGGATTACCAGAACATCAAGTTGCTCGTCATGGGCGGTTTGGACGCTTAATAAAGGTCGGCGTGCGATTGTGATACCGACATCGAGAGGAGCTACTATGTCCGCCCAAAAAGATTCTGAAATTATCGGCCGTTCGTGAATGCAGTTTGTTCACGAACGGATACAAGAAAAACGCCTGACCCGGTGGATTAGGTGAGATTGGGAGCGTCTGTGACTGTTAGGTATCTACCTACTTTGACGTAGGTCTCTCCAGCACCCGTGGAGCAAGGGTAGGCCATATCAACTTTGAGCGCAGTCCCGTTGTGACCGGCTGTAGGAGTCTTGCGACGTTTTGGGGTGCTGCCGCCCGAGCGCTCGGCGCTCTCCGAGCACCGCCGCCTAGTAGCCTGCGCGTGATATTTTGATGCTTTGAAAAAAGGGAAAAATCTGGGCGTCCTCGCCAGAACGTTTTTCAGATCTCAGCGGCCGGGCAAGCCAGCATTTGGCGAACAGGACTGATTCCTCGGCCATCGATTCTTTCGTCGAGATTCTCTTTCATCCCCTCCGAATCAGACGTCAGATCGATCGATGGAGCGCCGGCGATCGCTTCAAGCGAGGGGCGCCGATCGGAGACGTCTCATCCGTCGGCTCATCTCTGAACGAGAGCCAAAGCCATGGGCTATTGTGTGCTGCAGCAAGAGCTGTGATCACGACTGCTCATCTCCAATGAGATCAGAGATCCTGACCTGTGCGGACGCGTGCGCCATCGAGCCACCCCGCAGCAGCCTGGGGCGCGACTTCGGAGCGCCCCCCCAACCCAGCCGGCCCCCACATCCGAGAGAGCCTAGACCTTGTCTCAAACAGCTGTGGTGATTTTCAAAGCGGCTCCACGGCCACTCCTATGCGTTTCAAAACCAATTGAGGACGGGATGACCTAGATCGGCGAAAAGACGGTAGGTAGGCAGGTACCTACTTGCCTGCAGCGGGTGTCCGAGATCGTCAGCCATGATAAATTTTCCAGTTCCAGCCTCACGTCACGTCGAGAGCGGATTTGTGACTTACACCTACAAGTCGAACCTCTACCAGGGGCACTTGAACTACAGCAGGGATATGGTCATCTCGTAAGTGCTAGTAGAGGCAGATTTTATCCATTACGTATGAGCTGACTTAGAGTTTGTCTCGCGTGCGACAGCCACGAGCAGCACGAAGCCAACTCGCAAGTCTGGTCAGGAGTTGACAGCGCGTCCGACATCCCGACCTTCTCGAGCATCTTCTTCCTGCCATCACCGACGAAGTCATCGATGAGCTCCTCACGCTCTACCGAATTACACCTCGACCGGATTGCGCATTTCGGACTTGAGGCAAGACCTCGACTTGACCGCGCACGACTACGCTGTCACGACCGCTTTGGGCATTGTTTTGAGGAAGTTGGACAGGTAAGGATTGATTGGGTAGATCAATTCTTAGTTTGGCCATAGGAAATCTCTTTGACACCAAGACTCTGTTCATAGCCAATGGTGTCGTCTTGAAAGAGCGATGACACACTGAGAAGTCACAAGCGACGGCCGACAAACGGACGTTGCTCGGCAAACTTGCCGCCCACCGGCAATGAATGTGCAGCTTCATGTGATGTTGGACGAACAGTTCGGAGGTAGGAGAGTTGTATTGCTCTCACTGTGTATTACACTGATACGTATGACCATGGGTGTACTGATAATATAGAATGGCACTCTCGAAATTACATCTTCGCCGGGGCCACTGCATTCGCGTGTCCGACGCGTGGGCCGCTCCACGCTCCGGTGCCTGCTGGCCCCCGTGTCGACGATCTCTAGCAGCCTGCTTCCGTCCACCCGCATCCCCAGCGTACCTCCCTCTTGTCCCACCAGCCTCGAGCATGTCAAGGTTCAAGTCATCGCGGTCGATCGAGGAAGGAGAACGAAGCGAGCGACACCCTTCTCTGTCCGCCGAAGCTCATCTGCTTGGCGAAGATGACGACGACGACCTGAACTCGTTCCCACCTTACCATCACCCCTCGTCCGACGGCGCTTCGTCGAGGAATCTTACGAACCGCGCCCGGATGTGGCGACGGTTGATATTGTTCCTGCCCTTCCTCCTCTTTGTCAGCTTCGAGATGTGGTACTATCTGGAGCACTTGGCTCGCTGGACGAACGGCGGCAGCGGGAGGCGATGACGCGTGATGAGGACGTTCGCTACCCGGCGCCGCGCTGCGACTCGGAACTTGCGAGGCCACTAAGACGTGGGGAGGCTCGGATCACCCATGCAGACTCTCGTAGTTGCCTGGATGCTGTCTTAGCAAGGACATGTATACCCTGTGGGTAACTGTCGACAAGTTCCGAGTAGATACTTGAACTACACGGTGCCACCGGGACAACGGAGTCCGGCCGTGTCGGGACTCAAGTTCTTTCCATCAGTGGCCGCTCACATCATCGGTCAATGTTCGCATCTTCGCATTTACTTTCAACATTTAAACCCCGGAATCACAAGGCTCCGAAGAGGTCCAGGCAGGGGTGGCCTTCGACTCAACTGCTCAGACGGTCACTCGTGAGGAAGCTCGTTCGCCTCCCTGTCGCATTCGGATGCGACGCCGTCTGCCCACCTCAACAGCCTTCGTCAAACTTTGGCAGTCCGTGACGACGATCCCAGCGTTTCTTCAAAAATTTGGTGGCCACGTTAAAAACGGCAAGACGGTCGGAGGCTGCCGCAATACTTGGCGATGAGAACTCAACGTGAAGGAGCTACATGGTCATACAAAAGCATTAACTCAGGATCCAGCCCTCAAGTCAAGGCTCTGGCTCGAGAAGCGCCGCGTTGAGCACTTTGATACTTCGAGCCCAAGCGCTTCTCGATGGGTTTTGCGATACAAATACTATTCCAGAAGAAGAAGAAATAACAACTCTACAGCTTGGCTTTGATAGGCCCTTCGAGCGTGTCCCGGCGGTAAACCCCTCCGGCCCCGCCTTCTCCGCCCTGAACAGGATCAGCGAGCAAGATGACGGTGACGGTAATCTGAGGACAGGATAGAACACAGAGCGTCAACGTCACCAGCATCGGCGAATACTGGATAAGCGCAACTCACATCGTCTCGATAACGCCGACTGAGCGGTGCTGGAATGCTGAGCAGAACCGAAACCTGTTCCTTTTTGGCTCCCCCGAGCGCGTTCCTCACGAGATGCGTCGCCAAGTTGCCGTCCTCGAACGAGAAGATGTCGCCTTCGCCTCGCGTCGGTTCCTGTCGAGGCGCATGCATGTGCGACGGCTCTGTGCCGATGCTTTGGTCGTTGACGTGGTTCATCACGCTCGGTCGGGACTGGTTCCCCCGGATGCCGGAAAGATGGCCCCCGACGAGCGCGACGATCTCGTCGTTGTTGAGTCGATCGTAAAGACCGTCGGTGGCGAGCACGATGAAGCGCGTCGCCTGAGGTTGCGGCGGTTCGGAGGAAGAAGAGACGGGCAAGAAGGAAGCGAGCGAGCGTCGCTGCGAGGGTAGACCCGCCGACAGGTCAACGCTGACGACCTCCGGGACGGCAGTCACGTAAGGTGGGGTGTGGTAATTCCTGGGGCGACCGCGGACGGAGCCAGGGTGGAACGCTTGTGCGAGCCGCTCGGCCGTCCCCGGTGGCCACTTGTAGCGTGCGTCGCCAAACGCTCGAGTTGGTTCGAGGCCTCCCAAGACGCGACCACGAGCGATCACCGTTTCGGCCTCTTCTGGTGGATGCTCGGATTGCATCCTGTGGGTTTCCGAGAGCGAGCCGGGGTGAGAGTTAGTTTTGGTGAGGCTTTGGAATGCGAGGTCACTCCGGGCCGACTCACCTCTTGACCTCCTTAGGGTTGCGCCCCGTCTGATCGTCACTCAGGACCTCGGCTCGCCATTTCCCGCCACCGCCGCTCTGTGCCGGTTCCCACGTCCCCATCACGGCGCGCGAGTCACCGGTGCAGGCGACGTGAAGCTTGTTCCTGCCCGCATCGAGGAAGCACAGCAAGGCGCAACTCCCCGAAAGCGCGGGCAACAACGTCTGCAGCGCCTCGGACTCTTCCAGCCCCAGGATTTGTTCCGGACTCGGCTTGCTGAGCTTGTTGCCGGCCTTTTCGGCTTTTTCGAATAACCGCACGGGGGCCTGGACGATCTGGTTGTCCATGGCCGCAAAGGCGTTCTTGATTGCGGTTTGCAGGATCGGATCGTAGACGTCTAGGTCCAGCTTAGGCTGGGGTGGGGTGGAAGAGAATAAGGACCAGATGAAAGAACCGGAGGAGGAGGAAGGGGTGGAAGGTGGAGTCGGTACTGTGGCGGGAGGTAGCTTGGCTAGCTCGGCGGCGTAAGCGGGGGCGCCGCGGAAGACGAGATCGAGTTCGCGAGCGACGTAGGAGACGAGGTTGGACGACAGCAGCCGGCTCGTTTGCCATCCACTGTGTCCGTCTGTCGATAGCGAGGGCGTGGACGGAGGGGATGGTCAGTGCGGTGCTCACTGCTCCCTTCCGAGCAACCAGGCGAATGTGGAGGGAAGGGAAGGGACTTACCGAATACGCCCCAAAAGACGAGATCGCCCTGGACCGAATCCTTGATGCGACCGTCTCGTTCGAGAATGACGCAGCACGAGTCGTCCTCGATGGGCGAGTTGGAAGCGACCGAGGTTGTATCGTAGCGAAAGACGGGGTTCGCTCGCCTGGAGACGGCGTAGGACGCCTCATGCTCTTTGAGCCGTGCATCGGTCTCGGCCGGTGAGAGGCGGGTCAAGGTCTTTGTTCCTGGAGCACCCGTTCTGAGAGGGGATGCATTGTGTCAGGTTTGCGATTTTGGAGTGTGCCGGCGGCACTGGGCCAGAACGCTCCGCTGAGAAGGTGGTCGATCGACATGGAGCGGGGACGACCAACGTTGACGGAAGGTGGGAGGTGGGGCGGCCGCCCAAGGTGACCGGACCGGCCGCTTTGGAAGCATCGAGTCTTGCGCGTACACGACCCTGGGTCGGCATCCTCGAGCAAGGAAACAAAGGGGTATAGACACCTTTGGGTATCTGACAAGTTGGGTCACTCACTGTGATATGACGGGTACGGTGAAGCTCGATCGCATGCCCTCGCCCTGTCGGCCCATTGCTTCCTCCTTTTCCTTGCGCTGTGACGAGGACCAGATGAGCAAGCCGGAGATACCTGCACCTCCTGCAACCAAGAGCGCAATGTCGTAGGTGCTACGTCGCGCCGGGGTCGGAGCTGTGGGGCCGGTAGCGAGCCAGCGACGCTGAAGCTGGCGGGGGTGGTGCTGCACGACCCTCACGTGAGACGGGGACGACGACGGCGACGGCGACAGGGACGACGACGACAACCAGGCCTGCGTCGACGGCAGCAAGCGAGGTGCGAGTCGTGTTTTGATCATCGACCTCGAACTTGACAGGACAAGTGACTCTGCGGGACTGCGTTGAGCCCGCCCGTCCAATGGGTACGGTAGGTAGGGGAGCAGGCTGAAGCAGGACCCGTCACGCGTCGCGGGGTAGCGCTATAGGCTGGCCGGGCCGTCCGACAAGGCGCGACGGCCAGCCTGCGACCCCTGCCACAACTCGGCAACGACTGGGACTGGCGACCCGTGTCTCATCACTTGGCATTGCACGTGCAGCTCGATCGTCATCCAGCCCAAGCCCATCACTTCCCGACTCATCCGCTGCCAAAATACCCAAACCGACATGTACCAGAAGATATTGGCCAGACTGCCCGTGAGTTGTTGGTGGTTATTGCTTGCTTGTTAACGTTGTGCGAGCCGCGTCAGGCAACATGCATCACACGCTGACGACCTCGAACAAACTATGACAGGTCGCAGCACTACACTCATACATCAAGAAACGGCTCCCAAAAGTGACTTTGCCTCGTCTCTATTGCAGAACAATGCGAGCACTGCCTCTCACTTGCGTCACTGTCGACCGGTTTGACGACTCGGCTCAGCGCACAGGAACCCTCTGTGACCCCGACGATGAATCCGCGTGAGCGGAACTTTCGTCTGGTCCCTCTTTCATGTTGCTGGTGTCCCTGAACCTTTCGTTGTACGTATCTGGCTTAAAGATAAGCCGGTCTCATCAGATCCGACGTCGCTTCCTTCCACATCGGCCTCGACGTGCTCCGCAGAGTAGTGCACGCACATGCGCTTCACCTTCAGCAACGAGTAGCTCATGATACTAGACATATATCTCGACAGGTGTTGCACATGGACGGGTCGTCTGACATCCTTCGTAAGCTGGTTCACGGTCCGGGTTCGTCCCAGCTGACCCGGGAGTGTGTAAGGTGGCGCTCCGCTTGCTTACGCCTCACAACGACCTCATCGGCCTCAAGCCTTACTTTACTCGCGCGCGGCGCCTAGGCGCCTCTCGACCTTAGTCTTTTTAGTAGTCTTTCTTGCCTGCAAAATACACCGTATGATCCTTTCAGTTTGGATTCGGAATCCGTGAGGCTCGAGAGCGATCTCATGCCTTTCAGAGTGCTAATGCTCCGCAGGTCGGATTTGATGAAGCTCAGACCCCGGCTGGCGAGGGCCTCCTCGAATTAAGAATCAGCAGTGCATCCCCGCAACCTTGATCACCGTGGGTCCTACTTGTCGTGCTGAAGATTCCGCTGAACGCCTTCCAATTGTGTTTGCGATCTACTCGTCTGCGCTCCGGGCACAAACCGAGCGGTCCATCGAAACTGATCCTCCAAGTTGACTAAGTCCTCAATGCGAAGGTGTATGTATCGCCAGACTTCCAGCAGATCAACAAGATGTATATGCCTGTGATTCAGGCAACTAGACTTTAACCCGCGTAGGCAAGGTCTTGGCGAGCTACGTGCGTTGCATTGGGCCTCGGACCCGCCGATAGCCGACCAGAACCGATTCGTTCCATCTCCGAGTGTAGGGCGTTGTAGCTGCTGTTGCCATCCTACTGCATAAATTTGAACATACGGCAACCGCAGAGCCGTTAGAGTTGCGATCCTCGGCTGTCCAAGACAGGGGTAGGGTACGATTCTCCAATTAGGCGCAAAAGAGCAACAAGCCACGTCGACTCCCCGAGTTGCAGCAAGTCGACGAAGGACAACGGGGGCCCCGTACACAAAAGGTCAACAAGGACCACGATCAGAGGAACCCGGACAAATCATTATCAAGTCAAGTCAGAAACACTGGTAGATAGGGATGGCGGGGGTATCACGATTTGATGCTTTGCAACGCTGCAACTGATTGTGGAGGAATCTATCGATCATCTCGGGGTACCTGTGCCGACGAAAACAAGTCAGCGCAACGACGGTTCCGCGCAGTTGGCTGGAAAGAAATGTGCGATTGGCACAACAAAAAAAGCTTGCCTCCAGTGTGAATCGAACACACGACCTTCTCATACCAGAACCGGGCTGGACGATGTCATACGAGTGAGACGCGCTACCGCTACGCCATAGAGGCCACGTGACTAAGAAACTCCAAGCTTAACAATATAAACTAATGAACAAAAAAAAAAGCGGTAGCCTTTCACTTTCACTTTCACTTTCACTTTCACTTTCACTTTCACTTTCACTTTCACTTTCACTATCACTTTCACTTTCACTTTCACCGAAATCGCCCCGCAACCGCTCTTTCGAAGTGATACACCAACAAGTGATACACCACCATGCCCACCGGAGACCCCGGGGCCCCTCCCAGGGCACCGCCACCACCGGCGTCCGCCCCGTCGGCCACCCCGAACGGGAACACGCAAGTCACGAGCCCCGCCGCCGCCAAACCTAACTACGCCGCGGCGACCTCTCAGACGTTGAAGCAGACCCCTGAACAACAAGAGCAAAGAAACATGCGCTACAGGGCCTTGCCCGGCATCATGGCCGCGATACAGGCTGTACCCGGCAATCGCCCGGACCGCTGGGTGCAAGCCATCTTTGCCGCCCAAGACTACCCTACCACAATGGCTACATCGCTGAAGTACTCGGCGTTGCATGCCACTCGAAACATCGTCACAGCCTTCAACCATGCCGTCGAAGTCACGCTATCTCACAAGAGCTCGATCAGGGCCTCGGCTAAGGACAAGGAGGACCTCGTTGCACGCGTCCGCAGCCTGCTGTCCCCAGACACTCCAATCTGCTTCGACACCGGCGTCCCCTTCCCCGAGGGATTCGAAGCTTTTATGCCTCAGATCATCGGTCTACAACACTCGAACAATCTGCGCGCCGGTGTCAGCCACCATCGCATTACGGTTGGGTTCGCATCGGCCGCCGCATGTGACGCGGCGCTTGCGACGCCCCCCGCGCTCACCTGGCGCTCGGCCAAGGCACGTTTCGCCAAAACGCACCAATTCCACCGCAACATGGTCGAGTTGAGGACCAATGTCGGTGTCTCCGGGGCGCCTTCTAAGGAGGAAATCGTGGCCGCTTTTCAATCCGTGGTCCAAGACCTGCGCAGCATGGGTTACATGTGCCAGCTCGTGCAGGTTTTGCGAGTCATTGCCGTCGACAACACCACCGCCTACGCCCACACCGTCGGTGACTTCTCGGCCTTTGTTCATTTTGATGACGCATCTTTGTTTCAACAACCCACCACTACCCTCAGGGACATTCTACCGTCGAGGATGAACCTGCGCACGCGCGGCATCGACGTCACCGCCATCCGCCACGACTACGAAAAGGAGGCGGCCTGCGTGCGATGCCATTTTGTGGGTCATGTGGAGAAGTGCCCCGTGGTGCAGGAGAGGAAGCGAAAGGAGGTCGAGGCATTGGTGAGGAAAGGAGTGAAGGAAGGTGCAGGAGTGGGAGCGGAACAAGGACAGACTGGGGCGGAAGAAGCCAACAACACCAACACCAACAAGAACAACACCACCAACACCACCACC
Organism: Microbotryum scabiosae; assembly: GCA_022702605.1. Taxonomy (NCBI): domain Eukaryota; kingdom Fungi; phylum Basidiomycota; class Microbotryomycetes; order Microbotryales; family Microbotryaceae; genus Microbotryum; species Microbotryum scabiosae. The sequence goes on along the minus strand of JAHWDV010000006.1, from coordinate 1,184,113 downwards.
GAGGCCGTGGCCCTAGCCGCTCTCTCGGGACTGACATGCCCGAATCACGGAACCGTTTCGCGGGCCTCGAGGTTGAGGATGGACAGGGGGACGAGGTTGCGGGACAGAAAGATGAAGACACGGAACAGGAGAACGGGGGACAGGGGGAAGGAGCGGAGGAGGATGATGGGGCCAAGGCGGACGATAAGGTTCCAACGGAGGTGGACGAGGAAACGGCGACGGAAGTGGAAGAGGCGGCAGAGCAGGAGCCTGCTCAGGCCCTCGAGGACGACGACACGATCAGCGGAGTCGAGGCACAGCTGGAGCAACAGCAGAACGTGCCGCCGCCGGAGCCTTCGGATCTGTCGGATCTGATGGACCGCGGAGCGGAGGGGAACAAGGAGGAACACACGAAGACGAGTGACGCGGAGGAAGGGGGGTCGCAGTCGGCCGCGACGGGCTCTGTGCTTGAGATCGCTTCGTCGACTCCTGAACACACCCCTGAGCCGACTCAGACCCGATCGACGAGCCACCATCAGTTCGATATGGACGGCCTTCCAGACGACTGGATGAACCGTGTGTCGGATCGCGAGCGCAAACAGGATGCCGGTCTATACGATGAGATCACCGAGTTTGACCGAACTCCGTCTGTGCCTCTGCGGATTCCTTCGCCGTCTCCCGGTCCAGCGTCCGATTCCGAGCCCGAGCTCAAGCAGGAGGTGGACGAAGGAAGTTCCCGGGGTCTTCGCCGGTCCGAGCGTATCCAGCGCCTCACCAGCGTCGCGCGCACATCGGACTGGTACGAATCGATCGCGACGGACCCTCTCCCCTCACCCACCTTCGGACCTATGTTGTCCATCAAGGGAGCTGCTGCTGCAACGAAGGCGCGATCGCAATGATTGAGTTCATCATCATAACCTGGAACGTCAACAGGGGTTTCAATACCCCTGAACGGCGTCGTCTGCTTCTTTCGTATCTCACTTCGCTCACACCTCCCCCTTCTGCTATCCTTCTTCAGGAACATAATGTTCCTAAATCGCGACAACCCCACATTCGCAACGAATACGCCCAGTCCCACCAGGGCGAGGCTTATTTCTCTCAACACTGCCTCACTTTGGTTCCTCCCTCCTCCCCCCTTCTTGGTGGTCATCGTCGGACGCGCAAGTCTCACGGCGGGCGCTTACTCGTGACCACCTTTGATGTGCGGGGTTCGACGGACATCGTCGAGCTCAACAACATCTACGCTCCGGTTCAACCCGCCGAGCGTCTTCCCTTCTTCAATTCCCTTCGTTTCCAAGCTACTCTCTCCTCCCACATTCGGTTCATCGCGGGCGATCTCAACGATTGCCCGCTCCCCGCCGTGGACCGAGCCCGCCAGGTGGAACGCCCCGGCTCACACCATTGGCCCGTACTCATGTCTCGGCTCGACGGGGTGTACACTGATGCCATTCGGCTCAAGCACCCCCTGTCGCCGGCGACCACGCGCCCTCATCTCAGCAAGGACGGCCGGCTCATTTCGCGCTCGCGCATTGACTTTGTTCTGGTGCAGCGGCGACACGAGCGACGGATTGTTTCTGCTTCCACTCTGTACAATATCTCTCGATCCATGTCGGATCATAGACCGGTCACGGTCACTTTTCGGCTTCGGGCAAGTGGTGTCGAGGTCGAAGAGGAGCTCTGCCTTCCCCAGGCGTCTCATTTTCTGACCCGCATCAACTCGTCGACCTTCAAACACGCCGAGTTTAAGGAGTTCGTCACTCCTCTTCTCGAGCAAGCGCCGTCTGGGGATTCGGTTGCCGACCTTCAGCGTGTGCTCTCGGAGTCTCGGGTCCAAGCTCTCGAGTTATCTCGGCGTCTGTTTCGGGAGCGCAATGCGCTCGAGATGATGCTGGTATCTCGACTGCAGGACATTGAGTCTCGTCGGGTGATGAGCCCCTTCGATATCATCGACTGGACGAACACCCACAACGCGCTTTCCAAGCTCATCGCCGAGCGAGCGAGGCTGTCTCGGATCCGGGCCCACGTGCCCGAGATCGCATCCGAGGAGCGTCTCAGTCGTCCGGTGCATGCCAAACTGGCCGCTCGCTCCAATGACACCAAGTTTCAGAAAATCCGGCTCGCTGATGGCGAGCTTACCACTGACATAGAGCTCGCGCTCGAGCATACCCGTTCTCACTTCCAGCAGCACTACCTTGTCGAAGCGAAGGATCCGGAACAGGTCGAGAGGATGCGGGATGAACTTTTGGGACCCATCCGATCAGCCAGAGCTTGTGACGACCCGCTTTCCGACACTCGCTTCCTTCGGCGCTTCTCGAACGCGCATGCTGAGATTCTCGCCGAGCCCATCGGCGAGGCCGAGGTGCTGGCAGCGATTCGAACGACACACGAGGGCCGATCTCCGGGCCCCTCAGGGGTCCCCTATGAGATGTATCGAGCTTGCCCCGTTCTTTGGGCCCCTCTCCTGACTCGAGCCTACAACGAGCTGATTACTCGCGGCTCTCTCACTCCACAACAGAGCCAGGCCAATGTGCGCCTCTTGTTCAAACACAACAAGCCTGGTGCAGCGCGGTGCGACCTCCAGTCGTATCGTCCGATCACCTTGCGGGAATGCGACTACAAGATCTTCACCAAGGTCTATGTGGCTCGTCTGAACCGGATCCTCCCCGATGTTCTTCCGGCCGGACAGCATGGGTTCGTCAAGGGGCGAAGACCGGCGGACGCGGCTTTGCATCTGCGGCTCCTGATCGACGAGATTAGGGGTCGGGGGGCAGAGCTCCCGTCAGCAGCGCTCCTCTCCCTTGATCAGAGCTCGGCTTACGACATGGTCGAGCACGATTGGGTCTTTGCGGTGTTTGAGGCTCTCGGCGCGCCGGAACCATTCCAACGCGTCCTTCGGATGCTCTATAATGGCGAGACGTCCACAGCGCGGTACATCGTCAACGGCTTCCTCACCGAAGCCGTGCGACTCCTGTGCGGTCTCGGCCAGGGCGATCCTCTCTCTTCCTCTGTCTGGGATGTGGTGTTCCAACCCTTTCTTGATTCTTTGAGTCGACGCAACATTGCGCTGATTCTCACCCTTCCGGAGCTAGCTCCTCGTTTGCAGGCTCGATGCATCACTGCTTTGGCGTTCGCGGATGACGCCGTCGTCGCTGTCGCTGGACCGGACGCCATCGACTCGCTCGATGTGCTGGCTCGAGACTGGCGGCTCGCAACAAACGGTCGTCTGAACACCGACAAAACTGTGGTGATGCCATTGGGTGCAACGCTGTGGGATTGCGCGGACTTGTCCAAGCTATCAATGCTGGAACCGTACGAGTCTCTCCCCTGGATCGGTCTCCAGTTTGCGCCTGACGGGCACAACAGACTTGGATTCCACGATCTCGAGCGAAAAGTCGATCGGGTGATTCTATCGGTGCGCGACCGATGGACGACACATCATACCCGGGCTTTCTACCTCAACCGCTACGGTATCTCGAAGGTGCTGCACTCTCTTTCCGCCGACATACCACCATCCGACGTGATCGAAGCGATCGAGCGCAAGCTCGCCGACTTTGTGAAGGGAGGACCGCGACGCAAGGACTACAGGCAACGGGTCGTCTTTACGGCCCGGGCGCGAGGTGGTCTTAACGTCGTGAGCATTCAAGATGTGGTGGACTCTGTCTCGGTTCGTGTCTGGGACGTGCTGGCCGGCGGGTCGACCGCAATTTGGGGTGATCTTGCTCGGGTTTCGATCCGGCGAGCGCTTCCGACCTTCGACTTTGCGGCGGATCTGTGGACATGGAAGGACGCCGACGCACCTCGGGAGCTACACTGTCGCTGGCGCGCGGTGCTCTCGGTCGCTGAACGCTACCCCGCCGTTGTCGATCCTGCCAAGCTTTCGGTTTCCAATCTCCTCTCCCTCTCTCCTCTCCAACCCGGTCTGCATGACTTGCGGCCGTTCTCGGAGCAGGATAAGCGCTTGGTGAAGCATTTCGTTTACGAACGCACCATCGCTGACATCTATGCTCGAGCTCAATACCCCGCAGCTCCAACGGTGCCCTGGACCCCTGACAAGAATCCCCGTGGCGACGGATCGGAATCATCCAAGCTGTCGCAGTGGAAACGCAATCAGGTCCTGGCGTGGATTCAGGTCGCAGGCGATCGCTTCATCCCGCCGCAACTGCCTCCTGATCCCGTCCTCGCGCGTCGACCACCGGTTGTTCGTGTCGTAGGAGCACTGCGAGCTCGGCCTGGTGGTCCTCTCGAGCACATCCTGCCCAGAGCGACTCCAGTCGGCATGCCCGATCAAAAACTTCCCCTCCCCTCCGCCCCCTTGCGTGCTGATCAGTGGAGAATGTTAGGCTTGGACAGACCTTACACCATTGCGCGACTTCGACGCGTCATCAACCATCGACGCTTCGACGACACGGAACGTCCTGGCTCACTCGCCACACCCAAAGAAAGGCGACTCTTTTGGGCGTGGTTCAACACCGGGCCCGCGACGGCCCGCGAGCGCGAGGTGCACTTCAAGCTGGCGTACCACTTCACGCCCACGCGGAAGCGCCAGTTTGTGCAGCGGCATGGCGACTCAGTCTGCTGCCTTGTGCAGGCATGCAGCCTGGCAGGGGTGGAGGATGACTTTACTCACTTTTGGCATGATTGCCCTGACTCCTCTCATTTTTGGCAAGCAGCTAAGGCCATTCTCTGCGACGCGCTGGGGGCCGTGTCGATCCTCGACCTCGACTACACGGCACTCCAGATCGAGCACGGCCTCCCTCGACTGCGCGCTCGCCTTCCGGCATCGAAGAAGCGCCCCATCCGCGCTTTCATCGCGCTGGCGCTCGACACTCTCAGCAATCGACGCTGGGATCTCCATCGCTACACAAAAGCGATGTCGAGCATGGACAAGGAGATGGCGGGTCTGAAGGAGAGGCTGGAGCTCAGATTGACACGATGAAGTAGACGGCGCTCCCCTCCCTCCCCAAGCAAAACCAATCACAAGTCCCTTTCCCTCTTTCTCAATCTCTCCAATATCCCCAAAACCGCCAGAATACTGAACCTGTTCTCTCTCGCTCTTTTTACCATGCCTCCTCATAGGCTTCCGTACTCTTCAGGAGCCTCGGGTTCTTTGCGCCGGTGAGCATCGTCGCTCTTGGTTCGAGCTTCTGCCAGATCACGATGACACACAGCGAAAGCGGATCCCCTCGACCCTCTCCTGGAGTCCGCCGTGAGTTTTCCACTCCTCTCAAGGGCCGGGTCTGTTTCCCTCTCTTTCGGTCGAGCGACTCCGTGATCTCCTGTTCGAGGCCGGCACAAACCGCCTGCGTGGCTCGCCTCTCCTTGCTTTCCTGCTCGATCGGAGTCGCGGTCACGTGGCGGGTGACTCGGGTACCGAACCGCCATACACATCCACACTCGAGCGGGGTCCCACCCAATGACATCACCGTCGTGGGCCTCATGCTCCCCAGTATCTGCGGTGATTGGGCCCACCTGCACTTACAACGGGACTCGAGTGTGTGTTCCGAGATTGGGAGTACGCCGCAGGGAAGCGAGGCCCCTGCGGAAGGTATACCCCGCCTCCTGTCTCCAGCCGCGCGCCGGTGTTGACGGCCACCCGCCGCGCTGCAGACCGAGGCGTGTCCAATAGACTGTCACTCGCTCCGTGACTTTCCCCGGAAATCTCTGGATTGTGTGTTTTTGCGCGAAGTAGGCCTGTCTCTCAGTTGCGGTCATTGAACGGGGGTGATCTGAAGTCGTGCGGTCGTGAGGGGGGGGGGGACTTTGGTAACCGAAAAGGGGTTTGGATCCATGGCGTACGTCCAGCGCAGTGGGGTACAAGGGGTATGTGATTGCTGCGGTCGCAGGGGGTTACATTCCCCTTCGGACCACGTGAATCTTTCGGACTGAGCGGGATGTTCGTGCCATCGGAGGCCATGTTCAACGCGTGTCAAAGAATTAAGGGGCTTCAAGGAGCATGGAGGTCTCAGGGGGGTCTGAAGTCAAAAGATCGAAGAAGGTTCAATTGTACAACTAATCGGATCCGCCTGTACAACACGTGTACCACCACCAACATTCTCCCCATCATCTTCCGACTCCTCATGTATTATTTTCAAACTTCCTTCATTTCGTCTCTGGGAGGGAGCAACCGTGGGCGGGGGGGACTTGAACTCGGATGTGTCGGGTTGGTCTGTTCTGCTAGTTACAACGCATCAAGCGGCGGTTGTGGTCATCATCGTGCATGCTGGGTAGCATCTCCTTTAGTTCCGTAGGGGGTTTTCTCGTCTTGCAAATTAGCGATGAGTTTCATACAAAAAAAAAAGGTAGCATCTCCTTTAGTTCCGTAGGGGGTTTTCTCGTCTTGCAAATTAGCGATGAGTTTCATACAAAAAAAAAAAGCGCCCTGCGGGCTTTGTTCCTGGGGCTCGAGATTGGGAGCTATGAAGACCGGCTTAATGGAAGGCTGCGCATGCCCCTCCTTTTCTTTGTCTCCTGCAGTTTCCTTGTTTTATGGAGCCGCAAACAGGGCAAACGCCCAGGAATGTTTGAATGCCCTGTTAAGCCTCCCCTTTTCTCGTTTTCCTCTCTCTCTCCTCCTTGCTGGCGTCGTGGCTCGGACGTTGACTGCCTCTGAGCCACATGCCCCCCCTTTTAGTTTTCCTTTTCTTTTGGCCCCGAGTTGGTCGCGTCGGATGGATCAGCAACATGGGTCGCCCAATTTTGGTCAAGATTTTCGCGTCATGGCGAGGCTCGTTTGGTTTTGGATCGTTCGCTCGAATCGACGGCTCAATAGCCAGCGCTCGAGACTCAGCCAAGGGAGAACTTCAGGCGCTGTCGGGGTGATGAGTAGCTGGGGCTTGGCTGCGGCCTGTTAGTCCCTGGGGACCTCTATCCCTGGCTTCGACCCCTCCCTTGGTCCCTCGGGTGTGTCCCCCCCCCTCCTTTCTTCCTCTCCTCCCCTTTGTTTTAGTATTTCCGTCTCTCCGTCTTTCTGGTCGTGGCCTTTTGTATATCTTCCCCTTCTTTCTAGGTGCTCCTTGGTTATCGCGTATCTTCGCTCCCGATCTTGGGACGTGAAGCGGCAGCAGACTCACCGCTCGTTGGAGTCCGAGTTAGGTGCTCGGCGGGTTTTGATCTGCGCAGCGCTCTTTGCGCGCAGGGGTTTGATTTTCACCCATCTGCTTGTCGTCATTACTTAGAACCTCTTTTAGCTCTTTTTGTAGCGGTCCCAGCCAACCCGAAGGATTGCAATTTATGAGCCCCGGTAAAACAAAAAAAAACTGGGTAGCATCTCTTTTAGTTCCGTAGGGGGTTTTCTCGTCTTGAGTTTCATGCCCCCCCTACCACGGTAGTGAGGGCGAGTGAATGCGGGGGTGCAAGGATGGACATGTCGGTGAAAGGCATGAGATCGCTCTCGAGCCTCACTGATTCCGAATCCAAACTGAAAGGATCATACGGTGTATTTTGCAGGCAAGAAAGACTACTAAAAGGACTAAGGTCGAGAGGCGCCTAGGCGCCGCGCGCGAGTAAAGTAAGGCTTGAGGCCGATGAGGTCGTTGTGAGGCGTAAGCGGAGCGCCGCTTTAAAGTCGGATCGTGTCGAATGGCTTGAACGCGATCTTTGACAGCAAGGTCTGCCAGTGCGTTACAGAAGTCCAAGCGCGATCGGTAATGGCCACCCGGTCGACCGATACATCCGGACAATCGTTGAGATCGCCGGCCAAGATCCGAAGAGTCTTGGGCCTCCGAACGTTGAAGTGCAGAAGCCCGTAGAAATCGCGACGTTCGTCCCCTTTTGACCGGCGCATACATGTTGATGATCTCGACATCGAGCTCGTCAAGACGAAACACCGAGCGCAGGATACGACCGTCGAAATGAGGGGCTCCTGCAAAGACGACCGGGGTAGAGGAAAGGAGACGGCCCGCCAGAGGTGAGCCATCGGGTATCAGGGTAAGGACATGAGAAGTGAAACGAATACAACCCCCTGGCCAAGCACTCTCGAAGCCTTCGCGCAACGCGTTGAAGCTGAGATGGTGCTCTTGAAGGAGGATGGCCGCAGGAGCCGGCCGTAAGGATTTGAGGTAGCGGATGATTTTAACTTGATCGACTGCGTTCTTGATCGATCGATCGGACGTTGAACGTCAACACAGTGAGAGACTCAATCATGATTAAATCAAATCAGCGCCGCCCCCCTCGAGGTTGCCAGCCCCGGACCTAGACCCCCTGAGCTGTCACCCCCTGAGGAACCTTGGATCGTGGCGGATCCCGCCCGGGTGACAAGTCGGTTGCCGGGTGCCGAGATTGAAAGAACTATCGCCGGGCGTCGAGGACTCGTCGAGGTCGCAATGTTCCGGCGTGCCACCAGACAAAGGCGAAGACGAAGCCGAAGTCGAGGTCGAAATCGGGGTCGTACTGGCGCCGCCGTCGTCGTCTGCGTCTCGTTCTCCGATCCAGCGGTGGCGTGCGTCGGGGTGGCGCCTCCGGTGTCGTCCCCCTCCGGTTCGGTCGGAGCAATCGATGCGTTGTCGCGGTCATCGTCCGCGTCGTCCTTGTTGCCGGTTGCTAGGTCAGCAGGGTTAGCACGAGGCCCCAACTGGGTCGAGTTCGTGCCGGAAGCACGCGAGGTCAGAGCCGCCGCCCCACTGTGCTTTCCGTTCTTTCCGGCGAGTCGGAAACCGCACGCTGGAGTCGAGGTCGAGGTCGAGGCCCCGAACAGAGGCGGCGGTGGCGGAGGCCTATGTCGGAGCCGGCTTCTACAGGTGCCCCACTGGTGACCGGCGCGATCGCACAGAGCGCGGTAGTGCGTCTCATACTCGTGTCGCAAGTCGAACTTGGTGCCAAGGACCTCGATCCAAGCGGGAATGCAGATGGAGGTGGAGGTCAAGGTGAATCGCACCTCAACGATGTGGTTTAGGGGGGAGCGCTCGGGAGCTCGGTGACCATCTCCTTTCTGTGGTGGCGGAACGGACCCGCTGCAGCGGCTTCGAGACAAGCTTGGTCGGATTCGAAACGAGCTCGTACATGTGACGAGAGATCGGGGACCTCTTGGTTCGGATCGCGGTCTGTACAGCCCAACGGGGGGAGGTGGGGTCATTCATGATGACTCGGATGATGTTTGATGCCGGAGTGGCGTCGTTTCGCACCACTCGTTGGGCAGCCCGTGCGAGAGCTGGCGCCTGCGAAGGCGGCGTCGAGGCGTCATGCGTCATGACCATCAGTCGACGGGTAGACTTGCTCGAGGGGATGATCCCAAGTGCTTTGAGGCCAACTTGGACGGTCATCTCGTGCTTTTTTTTTGCCTGAGCGGCCTCGATGGACCAGGCTGGAGGATTGGCCGTTCCTCCAGCGACCGTTTCACACGTTTGCGTGTTGAGTGATTCGTCACTCGCGCCGCTACCACCCAACGGGGCGTCGGGCGTGGGGGCTCGGCCGGTGGCGGAAGCGGCACGAGTGGCATATCACTCAACACGCAAACGCGTGAAACGGTCGCTGGAGGAACGGCCAATCCTCCAGCCTGGTCCATCGAGGCCGCTCAGGCAAAGAAAAAGCACGAGATGACCATCCAAGTTGGCCTCAAAGCACTTGGGATCATCCCCTCGAGCAAGTCTACCCGTCGACTGATGGTCATGACGCATGACGCCTCGACGCCGCCTTCGCAGGCGCCAGCTCTCGCACGGGCTGCCCAACGAGTGGTGCGAAACGACGCCACTCCGGCATCAAACATCATCCGAGTCATCATGAATGACCCCACCTCCCCCCGTTGGGCTGTACAGACCGCGATCCGAACCAAGAGGTCCCCGATCTCTCGTCACATGTACGAGCTCGTTTCGAATCCGACCAAGCTTGTCTCGAAGCCGCTGCAGCGGGTCCGTTCCGCGTGCGCAGCTTACGCATCTTGCGTTGGCTTGAACTTCGATCGGCGACATCATTCATTTGGTGGCGCTTCGGTTTTGGGATGCTGTGGCGGGCTTGGACGAGGCGATCTTGGCGCCCCTGGCTCGCGAGAGCTGGAGGTCCCTCGTCGCTGCGACCCGCGATTTCAGTCCGTGGGGGGTTCTTCGGCTGCACGGCTCGGGTCGAGAAGCTGCATCGCGACTCGACGCGCTGGGGGGCAGTCATTGAAGCGGCCAGAGTCACAGTCCCAACCATCAAGTCCGAACTCCTTGCGCTTCCGGAATTGCTCTCGCTTCCCCCTCGCCTCCTTTCACTCTATGCTGAAGACGTCAAGTACACATATGACGATGCGGACGCAGTGGCGAGGTTTGCGCAGATCGCGGACCTGTACTGGAGGGACAGGAAGAACGGATGGGCTCTCGTTGGTCATCGACGAGGGTTCTGGCAGCACTCTTAAGGAACCCGTGGTCGCGCGAGGGCCAGAAGTTCAAGGCAAAAAAGGCCTTGCTGCCCAAGACCGCGGTGCGACCCGCTCGGATACCTCTCAAGGAGGCTCCCCATCCTCGGTGCTTCAACTTCTTTGGGCTCACCCGGCCTTTCACTATTCGCAAGCTTCGTCGGCTTGTGAACGTGGTTCGGTTCCCGGGAAAGGAGGACCGTGTCCAGCGTTTCCCGGTTGGGACTTCTCAGAGCGATAGGCAGCGCTTCTGGAGATGGCTTCATGACCGGTTCGCGTCTGCGGTGGAGCAGGATACGCACTGGCGACTCATCTACGATGTGACACCGACGCGCAAGAGGCAGCACACTCAGGGCCATGCTTCTTCGCCGTCGTGTCTGTTCTGTGGCAACGATGCAGCCGTCATCGAGACGGTGTCGCACTACTTTTTCGGGTGCGCGTACTCGGCCAGCTTCTGGGGTGGGGTGCTACGCATTCTGTTCGACAAGCTCGGCATCGAGGATACCGACGTCGATCCGTCGACGTTCACCCAGGAGCAGCTGACTATGGGGCTCCCCCTTTTGCGGGGTCGTGGGAGAACGACCTCGAAGTGGACGTGGGTTCGATTGGCTTGGGCTCGAGATTGGGAGCTGTGTAGACTGAGTTGAGTTCTTCCTTTCTTTTCCTCTCCCCTCCTTTCCTTTCTTTCCCGTCGAATGTTTCTTCGGAAGTTGACTTGTCTCGGATCCGCAAGCGTGGGCTACATCCAACTGTCTTGCCCTTCCATCCATACACGCACTCGAGCTCACCCCTTAGTAGTACGGGTGTCAAGAGCGCGGACCTGAGCTACGCGGGCGGCGGGGATCGAGACGGCCACTGAGACTGCCGTCGGTCACGGTTGTTGTCAGTTTTGAGCATCATCACTTTTCACACCTTTCAATGTGAACCCCATCCAGCATCTTCGAGGTGACTAAAGCTTCTCCGCCCCATGGCCCGCATGGCGCAGCACACGTCGCGTCTCACTCGTATAACATGCATGAGAAGGTCGTGTGTCGGATTCACACTGTGAGCATTTGCCTTTGTTTTTAGTCCGGAAGCGCGCGGCCCCTTTTTGCGGTCTCAACGCATCGAAGTTGGGATAATCCTCTGTAAGAACCACCTCAGAGAACTTGAGAATTCTACGACAAGGCTCAATGTCTTGAGCCATGGCAGGAGGCGGTGTTACATCGGGCTCCGCCGAGATGTGGAGTCTGTCACACTAAGATAACCCATATCATTCACCCATGAACTTTCTTTCATATCATTCACCCATGAAATTTCTTTGTCTTCGCAAGATAGTCTGTAGCTCCCTGTAGGGCTAGCGAGAGACAATTGAAAGCAAACGAGTCTCTGATCCGCCGGACACCAGATCGTGAGGGCCGGGCCAGGGGGAACGTGCAAGAAGGAGTGTGGAATCGAGCGTAGTTATTTTCAAGCGACGTCTGACGGAGATCAGCTGAGTGTAACCAACTATCAGCATCAACATGGGTCTGCTTCGATGCGATGGCCTGACTCGACTGCGGTGGCGACGACGTCACGCGACGCATCTTGACGTCGGCTCGCCCCGAGAAGCCGGTCCGTGCGAGCGAGTTCGGCTGTCTTCGACCTTCGCAAGCAGCAGGCAGCAGCGCGAGTCCAAAGGGACAGCGGTCGCCTCGTCTTACCCCACACCGTGATCGTGTGCACACAACCGAGTCGCAAGCTGTGACGGCCCTCGACCCAGTCGTCACTTGCCATTTGCCAAGTGTGATCCACGGTGGTCCGTTTCGGATCTTTTCACGGCGGCATCTGTCTACACCGCGCCGACCAACTCGAACTCACGCCGGCTCGCCTTCAACAGCGTTCAACCCGGCCCCAGCTGCTCAGACGCTAGCTGCCCAAGTGGAGGCGTCGCCCTAGCTATCGCCGTCCCAAGTCTCGTGCCTCTCCAGCAAGCGCAGCACCGAGTCTGCCATACGATTCCCGTGATCCAGCTGCATGGCTGCACCTTCATACCCACCAGCACCTCAAGGCTCCACGCGAGGACCGTCCAAAAAGGCCATCAAGCGAGCCCACGCCGCGCCGATCGCACCCATGACCACCAAGGCCAACCCGCCGCCGCCACTCGTTCGCAGCGGCAGCAAGCGACCGCGGCCGTCCGAGTCGTCTTCCAATGCGACCGACCTCGATGCGGAGCAACAACCACCCGCAATCGCGGTGAGGAAGGTCGTCGGCATGAAGGCAGTTGCTGCAGCGGCCAAGCCGAGACCGTCCTCGACGACCGGCGACGGGAGCGCCTTCAAGAGGGGCATGTACCTCACCTTCATCGACGACGCCTTCAAGCGGAGACAAATGGTACGACATACTTGCGGGGGTTGAGATAAGAGTCCTCATGTTCTGACACGGGTGATCCAAATCTCACACAGGGGCAGAACGAGCGCTACAAGGAGCTCATTGCCCAGTTCCTCGCCATCATCCCCTCGACTTCCTCCGCGCCGCATGCGAGCTCATCTACCTCCACCTCGTCCTCTACATCGACGGAAACACCCACCACGGCGTCGTTGCGCGTGTGGCTCGATGCGCTGACCCACATCGTCTCCAAACTCGATGCGACCCACGCCCCACTCGTCGAGACGATCCTCGCCGTACCCTGGGCGACGATGGACGATGGCTTTGTCACGGTCTACGTTAAGTTCATCAGCGCGCTCGTCTCGGCACGACCTGAATGGCTGCAAGCCGTCCTGAGCCCTTGTGTTCAAGGTTTCAGCTACCGTGAGTCCTGACGTATACCTCACATGAAGCCTGTCGAACTCATTCTCTGTCTTGGGCACGCAGGTTCGAAATACACTGTCGGCTCCCCGGCGGCGATGCCATCAATCACTCGTGGAATACTTTACAGCCGACTCCACGCGATGCTCACCATGCTCCTATCCCTAATTCCGACCCTCGCACCTACCCTCGCACCGCTCCTGTCGATCCATTTCCCCGCCAAACGCGAGCCCAAGATTGCGCAAATTTGCTACATCGAGAACCTGCTCGTGCTGAGCGAGTATTGCTCGGCTCTGACGGAAGACATCATGGGTTTGATCGTGGAGAGGGCGCTCAACATCGACGTCGAGATCCAGGGGGAACCCGAGGATTGGGAGGATGCTGAGGAGGCATTGCTCGGGAATCAGTCGTGGGAGGATGAAGCAAACGTCAAGGAGGTCGTCGGTCGACTGATTGCCGAAGACGCGGATGCCTCGAGTGACGATGACGACGAGGATGACGACCGCAATGCTTTCAACATGGATGACCTCGACTCGGACGACGAACCGAACCCCATCAGCGACGACGAGGCCGCGAAGAAAGTCCGGTCGAGCGAGGGCATGTCGGTTGAGGCACTGCGCAATATCCTCGAGCGGCGGACTAAGCTCGACGCGATCCTCAAAGTCGTGCTCGACCACCTCGCCGATGCGCACGCCGACGTACTCTCCTCCCCCCGGTCAACTCTCGCGAAGGAGGGCGTCGACTCGACCGAGACCACACCCACCCCCGAGACCCGACCGTCGCCAGAAGTCGTCGAGCGACGGCTCGCGCTTTTTCGATCGTTGCTCGACATCTTTGATCGCACGCTTTTGCGCACGTTCAAAACCCGCAACACGCAGTTCATCCTCTTTTACCTGTGCTCTCTCGATGTCGCTTCGTCTGATCAGTTCATCGGTGTGCTGCTGGGGCGAGCTTTGTTCCAGACGGACGCTCCGGCGATCACTCGAGTGGCCGCCGCCGGATACGTCGCGAGCTTCATCAGTCGTGCCACGTATGTCGACGCCAGCATGACGCGCAAGGTCGTCCATCACCTGTGCCGCTACCTCGAGACCTCCATGGAAGATTTTGCCGCGGCCTCGCATGCCTCCACTGGACCCAAAGGCTCGGCGACATCGAGCGCGGCCGTCGATCTGCCGGTCTTTTACGCCGTGACCCAAGCCGTTTTTTATATCTTTTGCTTCCGCTGGAAGGACCTGATGGACGAAGGCGATGAAGACGACCTCGTGCTCGAACCGGGCAGGAGGTGGATGTTGGGCCTCGAGACGATCAAGAAAGTTGTCGCTTCGAACTTTAATCCGCTCAAGGTGTGCGCTCAATCGATCGTGCAGCAGTTCGCGAAGATCGCAAACAAGACCAATTTTCTCTACTGCTGGTCCCTCATTGACTCAAACCGTCGGTCAGGGGCATGCGACGTGAACGCACCTTCCGCTGCGACATCGTACGCGGTCCCTCACCTCAATCGACAAGCGCCTCCACCCCCTTCCCGCTCCTCCTCGGTCGCGTCGATTCCGTCCGCCGCTCCACGGCAATTGCTCGTCGCGGAGGAAATGGATTCCTTCTTCCCCTTTGACCCTTTCAAGATGCCGCTCTCGTCCGTTTACATCGACGGCATCTATCGCGAATGGATCGACGACGACGCGACATTGTCGGAAGCGTCGTCCGACACTTCGTCGTCCGAAGCGAGCGATTCCGAAGACTCGGCCAGCGATTGCGATCCGGTGCCAGATACGACCAGTGGGTGGGCCGTACCGGATTTGTTGTCGACGAGTAGTGATCCCGCTTTGGATGCCGAGGTCGCGAGGTCGTTCGAAGCGATGAGTCTCAGTCTTTCTCCGCATCACGAATCGTTTGGAGGGCGTCGCAAGAAGGAAGAGGATCGACGGCCGGCCATCTCGACTTTGGCTTGATCGGACAGCACCGTTCATGTCTTTATCTCCTTGTACCAGCACCGCATACTTTGACCGTTTCATACGTTTGTGCTCCTTTAGTCGTCAGCCACTTTTTGTTTTTGCTTTTCTCTCAATGATGTCTTGGGCCCCCTAGCAGCTTTTCTCGCCTTTTCTCAGTCTTCTGTGCTTCCTTCTGCAAATGCACTAATCACAACGTTTCGATACACAAGAAAGGAGATAGAAACACTCTCTGGGTTCTAGGGAACAGCGCGGACTATGCGACGGCATGGGGAGCGACGGCGACGAAGCTGCCGCGGGAACCGTATCGGGGGTGATGCGGTGGGTGAGCGCTGAAGACAACAAAGCGAACGGGATTAGCAGCAGTTCCTTCCAACAAGGGAGGCACTCGAGTATAGCTCACTCGATGACAATCTTGATGCGGCCGTCGTTCTGAAGGAATGCGTGGACGCAGTCCAACGAGGCTGATCATCGAGATATCTCAGGCGATGTCAACACCTCTTCTACCTCTTTTCAATGACTGAGATAAAGAAACACTTACGAACGATGTAGTGCGCTCCACTATCCGAGATCTTCTCGACCGGGTGGGACGTGCAGATGGCGATCGTCTTTGCGCCCGAGGAGACACCCGCTTTGATGCCCGACGGCGAGTCCTCAAAGACGAGGCACTTCTCGACGGGGATGCCAAGCTCCTCGGCGGCCTAGAGTTGCGAAAGGATGGACCGTCAGTATGCAGATGAAACGTCCAGACGGAGACCCAGGGCTCCATGACTGACCAAGATGAACGGATCGGGGTGGGGCTTGCCGCGCTTGAGCCTTGGGTCGTCGGCAGTGATCGTCACGGCAGGTCGCTTGATGCCGGCGCGAGCCAGGGCTCCGTGGCAGTCTATTACGGCAAATCGGACGTGTCAGGAAACATATTTCTCAACCTCGCGTGTGGATGCAACCCACAAGTCTTGGCACCCGAGGTGGCAACGGCGTAACGCGCTTGAGGCAGGGAGGCGATCAGGCGGCGCACACCGGGCAAGATGCGCACAGACTTGTCTTGGCAGCTGCAGAGCCGAACAGGCACAATCAGGATCCTGATCATGTCTGTGATCGGGTTACATCGGGCCATGACAGCCTCAGTAGGACGTACCCAATCTCCTCTTCCGTGTATTCGCTGATGTCAAACTCGTCGTCGGACTCGTCATCGTCGGACTCGTCATCGTCATCGAAGGGCGATGTCAATTCAGCGAGGCGATCTCGGCTCGGCGCATCCTCAGTTGAAAGTTTGGCGAGCTTCGCGTTAACGGTATCGAGGTTGGCACTGTCGTTGTTTGTTTCGAGGGTAGTATCTTCGGGACTTTCGGTGGCTTGAGGGGTCTGCATGATCGATGATCATCCCGTCAGATCAGTTCGAACAGCCCTCGACGAGGAGGCTCGAAGCAGCGACTCACAGCGATCTTGCTCATGCCGAATTGGCCACCGGCGAGACCAGACAGGAGAGGGTTCGGTCCTGACGAGTTGGAAGGTCGGCGACTGCCGGCATTGGAGCCACGTCGACTGTTGGGCTGCGAGTTGCGGCGACTGGACGCCTCGGAGCTCCTCCTCGATCGCACCTTGACGGAGAACTCGTCGGCTTCCCGGAGGATGCGCTTCTCGAACTGGTGGGTCGCACGGCCACGGCCAGGAGGGTACAACACGTCAGCTCACAGGATTAGGTTAGGAAAGCCTTGCTCGAACGCGAGATGACCCAGCAGCACTCACCTCCTCGACATGGGGTTCCATCTGCTCGTTCGTCAATCGACGGAGCTGGGGCTTGAGATCGCGCAAGTTGTCGATCGCGCGACGTCCGTGAGTCGCGGCGATGACCTCGTCGGCGGGCTTGCCCAACTCTTCTGCGACCGAGGTCCATGCCGACTCTACGGCGGCGATCGAATCGACCAGTGTACCTGTCGGGGTTTAGATTATTGATGAGTGAGTGCGATGCAAACAGAATCGATGGCCGAGGGAGTGAGGGCAGCGCCCGAGTCCGGCTTGCTGTCGCTACTCGAATTTGGGTGCGAAGTCCTCGGGCGCGATCATCATCGTCATGCAATCGATCCGGGCGCTCGCTCGGTCCCAAACAGCGGGCGATCGACGGGGAGCGCGTTGACTTTGCAGGAACGCTGGGGGTGTGATGTGATCTGGTAGAGGGGAGAACAATACGAGGAGTGGTTTGGATCTGGTACGACTCACCGTCCATGTCAAAGAGGATGCCTTCGACGTAGAACTCGGCGTGTTCGACAGGGTGTGTCGGCGAGAGCGACATCTCGAGCGCGGAAGGTTCTTTGGTGAGCTGCATGATGATCGTCTGTGCAGTGCAATCGCCGACAGAGACACGAGATAGGCACAGGGATATGGGCAAGTGGTTAGAATAGGTCAGCTCGAGTATCCCTGGCACCAGACTTTACGGTGGGCGGGCGAGCAAGCAACAGCGTGAGGAGGCACCGTCGAGCAGCAGCGACTCGACGTGCTGGGAACCGGCGGCAGCGCGATCAAGGGGGCTCGAGCGCCGGCGCAGATGTGCCCGAAAGAGGAGTTTGGGCCGAGAGTGCTGGCGCGACAAGGCGAAGAGAGCCCATCATACTTACAGGTTCAATCAAAGTTGCGATGGGACGACTTGAGAAATCCGGTTGAAGTCAAGGTTATGGAGGCGAGTAAGAGAGTCGTCGAGCTGCCCGACGGTAGCGAAAGAAACCGGCCCAACGCGAGGGCACCGGAATGGCTGAATGACGTAACGGCCGCCGCCCCCGAACGGCTTGCGAAGTGCCCCAGACTTGAGTCGAACGTCGAACCCCCCCACGCACCCAGCGGCGATCATGCGGCACGGCGAAATTGAAGATGGACTTTCAATGATCATACACACGCACGGATCAACGGGATCCTCGCTGGGTGATCCGCCCGGCGACGTCAATGAGCTCATGGCGTGTGGCTGTGTGCAGGATCAAATACACGGGCACCGAAGGGTAAACCGTTCAGGCTGCCATGAAATAATCAAACTATTACAGAAATGAAAAACCGACTAGTAACTGATAATATGACCATCTCCGCGCTAGCGACAACCCCCAAAAAAAAAAAAAAAAAAAAAAAAAAAGGTACAATCCGGACCCCTACTAGGCCTTAATACAATTATGCTGTTATTGAGATATATTAGTTACAAAAAACAAACAAAAAACGTCATTGCACTACCAGACGCTGCGCCGAGCGAGTTGGTCCTCAGTCACCTTGTCTGACGGGCGCAGAAGCAACCCGAATCCCAATCTGAGAAATCTCATGTTCCTTCCAATCCCACTTGAGATTTTCCCAAGGCCAAGCCCGCTTCGACGACTGACTCCTCCACTCGTCGAGGATCGCCCGAGTCATCCTCCCCTCCCAGCTCTCGCTCGCGGCCAAGTCCTCAAAGATGCCGTCGTCGATCAATTCCTTTGGCGACGCGAGAAGCTCGGCGCCGTACTTTTCGTGCTCAAGAATGCGCTTGCGTTCCTCCCCTTTCAACTCTTGCTCGGTCGGCACGTAATGAGACGCGCACCCGAAGGGCCCCTCGATCGCCCGCCAATCCGTGTGCACATCTTTGGCGACCTCGGCTTTAGCGATGCAGTTGGCGAGGGATCGTTGCGCGTAGTGGTTGATACCTAATGAGTTGTCGGGGAGGACCAGGCCTTTCATCGGGTAGATGTTGTTGGGGGGGTTGAGTCGATTCCCGAGCGCATCCATGATGATGTTGGCTTCCGGGCGGTCGCCGTTCGAGGCCTGGCAGCTGTGTGCTCCCCACCACGACGCCGGGCGAGGTACGTTCGGGTCCGGCCATTGAAGCAGCATCTGGAAGTACAAGGAGAAGAATCACACGAGACGCAAAGATTTACTACTCCGTGGTCCTTACAGGCAGCGATCTGGATCGCCGAGCGACTGACCTTTCCCCAAGTTTCCCTACCGGGATCCTTCTTCTCCCGAACGACGTGTCTCTCCGTCACGTATTCTATACCAATCTCTCGTACACCAACGTTCGTGAACGTGATCCTAGGAATCGGGACGCAAGTCGCCTTCTTAAGCTCGTGCGAGAGCAGGTGGTGGAGCGGGTAGTCCCAGTTGGTCCGCTCGACCTGTCTCAATCTCCCCGATGTGCTCGGTCTCGGAACTTGGGCTTTGCTTGATGCCGAATCTAGCACGAGGAACTCGTCGACGTCGATGTGGGCCGCCCAGCGAGAGGTGGAAAGAATCTCGCGCTCGCAGAGCCTCAGCAGGTCGTCGCGATGGTGGGCTCCAACAAGGACGTCATCTGTTGAAGCAGAGTCGGGGCCTCAGAATGTCAGCGCGTCCATGCGGAGCAGTACGCGAGTCATACTCTTCAAAGCACAAGAGAGGACTGACCTGGATAGTTGAGCTCGTACAGGACCACACTGCCCTCTTCGAGCCACGGTCGTAAAAGCTTGCGCATCCCGAGTGTCGGCTTGTTGTCGAACAAGTATATCCGCTCTACATTCAGAAAATGTTTAGTTAAGATTGGATTTAGTATGGGAGTCCCGTATGCAACTTTGCACCTTGTGGGTTCAGCCAGGAAGCTAGGACGAGCACTGACCAACTCCGAGCAAGCGGTGCCACGTGATCCACTCGACGAGGAACTCTTCCTCATGCGTCGCGATGCTGCACAGGCTGAGGTTGAACTGCGTTGGTGGGTTCTTCTGATCCAAGAGATTAAACTCGGCGATGGCCTGCACGAGTGGCACCGCGGTCGTCTCATCTGTTGAGACCGGATCGCGTTCGATGAAGGGAAACGGTCGGGTCGACTCGTCCACCGTTTCGGAGTCCGTTAATCGGTCAAGGTCAAACTTGGCTCTGTAGACACGCGCCAACCAGGAGTATGGTCATTTCAAGGAACACTTTGTCTCGGCATCTCCATGTTCGTGGGTCATCCAAGCCGGAAGTGAACGTACCTTACACTGGCCGAGGCCAGCTTTCGCAGCGTTTGCTTGCTCGACGCGCTCAACGAGACCACGAGTGCCACGACGAGCAGCACCGAGAGCACCATGAGCCGGCGCGATGGCGTGACGACGGCCATGCTCGAGGGCGTCCACGCTGTAGCTTTGCGGTCGAGTCGAACGAAGGGATCGAGCTGATTACTGGAACCACATGCACTGGGCCAAAAAGCAGGGGAGGTCGAAGAGACTGGTCTGAAGCGAGAGCTGGCCCACGTTCCGATAGCGAGCAGGGTTACGAACTCCGGCTTGGCCAGAAACGCGCGGACTCAGGGCGGAAGTAGGTTTTGGCGTCAGCTTTAGGCCGGGGAGCCCTGCATCGTAACATGCCACGCCGATTGACTTCTAATTGCGAGTCCTGACAGCTCGTCGATGCTCTCTCCGCCTGATTCTGAGACACACCCACATAGCCTTCTAGTGTAATAAGTTCTGGAGCCGGCGCGTCCAACTTTCATCAGCTTGAATGCTACCCAGGTTATCAGTCTGCACCGGCTGCTGAGGTTTCGCCAGCGCAACGAAGACATTTGAAAAGGAACGGGCGCGAGTCGCGTCTATCCGTCGCTGCAGACGCGTTTCGCGTACGCCCTCCTACGGCCGAGTCAAAATAGGTAGTACTCGTTCCGAGCGCTCGTATAATAGGGGTCATCAACAACTACAATGCATAGCCCCTTCATATCCAGGTTCCTACAACAATACCTACGTACAAGCTCAGATGCTGAGGGACTGTATATCTCGGGCTCAACTTGCGCTCTTGCGCTCAAGTTCAACGCTCCTGACCCTGAGCCGCTCTCGAGCTTGGACCTCTGAATCAAAAAGGATGCGTCGGGCTTCGGCGTCATAAAAATAGGTCAAGTTCAATGATCGCTTTTCGAGGCGCGGCTCGATCACAGGCTCCGGACCTTCGGCAAGGTACGTACGTACCTGCCTAGGTACTCTGAGGCTGTCAGGATTGCCTATTGCGCGTCGGGAGTCCGACCTGGTACATACATTTCATTCGCCTGCAGATCGATTTAGATGACTGCAAATCATCTAGGTCAGATTATTATTGTGGCTTGGCATTTGGCAAGAGAACGCGTTGAACCCCTTACTAGTCAAGACTGATCACCTCGTTGTCCTTGTCGTCCTCGCCGTCGGGGCACAAACGTGACGAGGCTTTCCCCCAGTCCACCAGAGATATTCAACCGTTCGAATGGTGAAGAAGATGAAGTTGCCTTCCTCTCCGTGAGTGCAGGCATCCCCGGCGATGCATCCACCCGCGGTATTGTAGAGGCATAGCAGAGCTAGGGGCTTGCGAGCGCAATCGGGACCTGTTCATTCACCCGGCCACGTGCGATCATAACTTACGACGCCTTGCGTTGGACATCACCGTACTATCGTTAGCGTATATCTCATTTTGCGCGATTGAGGACAAAGGGTTACCCGTATCTGTTCCTCCTACTGCGATCGAGGCCGTAGAGCTCGGGGATAAAGGCGAGCGAAGCGGAGGCCCCCTGTCGTCCCAAGGTGCCGAACGAACCTCCCATAGAGATTCTCATTCATCGTGTGCAAATCAGGGGGATCGGGCATCACCATTGCGCAGAGAAAGGACAGGGCGCTGTATATATTGGATAACCAAATTGGCACTATTCTAGCCCTACAACGCGCACGGCACACTCAGTTTCCACCGTCCTGAGATTGATCGTCGGCCGCTGTGACGATGGCTTCCTCGTCCTCATCCTCACCCTCGAAAGTACCTTCGGGAAGAGCGTACAATCGGATGACGGGCTGTAGATTCACGTTCGAAAAAAATAAGAAGTCAGGTCCGTGATGCCAGAAAAGTAATGTCGAGGAACGCGACCCTAAAACGCACCTTGTTGGGATCCTTGAGCAAGATGTACTTGCCCTCGGGCTGCTTGAAGCACAGGTCGGCGATGGTGCGCACAATACCCCACCCGTTCGAGAGGTTGATGTTCATCTGCGCAGCAAAGTCGCGGGGTTTGTACCATTGCGTGCCCAAGATGGTGTGACGTGATGACTCGCGCGGGTTCGCTCGCGAGACGTAGCCCATTTTCATCTGCTCTGCACCGGCGAGGATGCTCGAGACGGCCCATCGGGCGAGCTTGCTCGAGTTGTTCTTCATCTCGGTCGCGACAACGGCACCTCGTTGGCTGTCGAGCTTGCTCCTCCAGTCGGGTGCCCCACCCGAGCCTTGTGCGCGCGAGTCGAACTCGTTGAGCGTCTTGATCGTGATGTACGTGTTGTCCTCGTTGGCGGTCGCGCCTCGGACGAAAGAGTCAACCTCGGTTCGGACCACGATCTGCACGGCCACGTCCTCGCTCGTCGAGAGATCGAACAAGCGGTAGCGGTAGGCGCACGAGGCGAGCGGCTCGGTCTCGTCCGACGAGTAGAAAGGGTTGGGGTGCTCGAGCTCGATCCTCGCGTCCGAGTGCTCGCGCACAACTTGGAACGCAAAGTTTTGGTTGATGTAGGTCGCCTCGAGCGACAACGACGAGGGAGAGTTGAGCGTATCCTTCTCACCATCGATGGGAGGATCGGCAGCATTTTCATTGACGGACAGGTAGTCGAAGGTCGCCCCCTCTCGCTTGTCCATGAAAAGCTTGTCGCCCTCGCGCGTGAGCACAATATCCCACGGGTAGACCGTTCGGGTCGTGCACATCAGCATCGCCAAGATGGCGTCGGTCGCAAAGATCTGTGCTTTGCCGTGGGCGGCGAGGTCCTGGATGACGGGATCGTCGGACGTGGTCGGGTTGTAGCGGATGCGCTCGATGATCTGTAGCGGCTTCTCGTTCTTAGTCGTGACACGGTCGTACGTCTTGTCGTACTCGTACAAGAAACCGTGCGATGAGATGTTTTCCGGCTCTTCGGTGTCGACGTCGAGGCGCAGCTTGCTGAGGCGGGAGAACTCGATCTCCTCGAGCACCTGCCAGTCGGCGCCGATGACGACGCTTGCGTCTCGTGTTCGCTGCTCCTTGTTCCAATCTCGCCACCCGAAGCGACCACCCTG
The DNA here is from genome assembly GCA_022702605.1 of Microbotryum scabiosae. NCBI lineage: Eukaryota > Fungi > Basidiomycota > Microbotryomycetes > Microbotryales > Microbotryaceae > Microbotryum > Microbotryum scabiosae. Next base: position 1,161,094 of record JAHWDV010000006.1, on the reverse strand, counting down.
TCCTCCGCCTCGTCCACCACGACCACCGGCCTGGCCACCACGACCACCGGCCTGCATGGCGTTTCGTCCACCTCGTGCACCGGCGGTTCCACCTCGGTTGCCACCTCGTCCTCCCCGCGATTGTTCTGGTTCGATCGTCCGAGGTTGCCAAGTCCACCGCCGGCGGATCCACCCCGCTTCGACGCGGCGCTCTTGCTACCGTCGACGAGCGAGAAGCTGGCCTCGTCCTCGTCGTGGAAGTAGGCGAACGTGCCCGCACTCGAGGCGCCGAAGGCCTCCTTGGGCTCGCGACCGTACTTGCCCGCGCCAGCGGTTTGACCGGGTCGTCGTTGCCCTGCGCCGGATTGGCCGCCCGACGTCGACGCATCCATGTTCCAGTCGACGATGCGGCCGAGCTTGTCGTTCTTGGAGAAGGGAGCATACGGGATGCTGTAATCAAATTCGCAGACGGACGAGGTTCAGTTTGTGGGGTGCGAGTGGTGGAGGGCCTCGAGATTCGAGGAGAGAAAGGGAGGGGCGAAACGCATGACACGCACTCTTTGTATTGAGCAGGCAAATGCTCGGTTGAAGGGCCAAAGCCGTCCTGGTTGTCAACCACCGAGGCAATGAGATCGGAAAGACTCATGTCTGGAGAAGAAGCGTAGGTGGGAGTAGCTGCGTGGAGGGCAGGGCAGAGGGGCCGTGGGTTCGGTTGCGAACACGACGGCGCCAAAGGGACGTGACAGAGTGCAACAGCAAGTGGAGAGCAGGAAGAGGCGTATCAGCAAGAGTGGCCCAATCAGAAGAAAGAAACAAGTTCCCAGACCCAACTCACTGTACTTGGTCTTGACGAGTGTCTAGTCTGGAAGGCGTCCAGGGGCGAGCACGCGCTCGCAGGGCTTGAGAAATAAATGCAAGCGCCCGAACAATTTGGCAGAGCGGCTCGCACGGACCGCTTCAGGCGTATAGCGCTGGGACGAATCTGGCACCGGAATCTGGACGCCGCTCGGCTCAAGTCGACCTGTCTGACACGCCAGATGTCGCAGCTGACTCGGCAAAGGTTCAGTTCTATCTGTAATCCAATGGATGTCCCCCGACAGCACATCCCAGAAAGTACTGACCGAGCCACAAATACAAATTGCTAGGCAATGGTCAGTCGATGTCCCGACTCGATCGCTCAGTCCGGCCTGGGTCGTTTTAGGCAACCCGCCAGCTGATCCAGCAGCGCCGTGCTGACACACGCTGACGGGCTCTCGTTTCCAAAGTTTCCACTCGGTTCCTTGACCCTCGGTCTTTCGCGAGTTCCAACATAAGTGTCAGCCCCACGCAGCATCTGACCGAGGTTACCTTTCTTTTTCTTTCACTTCACATCTTCGAAACCTTCTTCATTCGTTTCCCCGTCTTAGTGATCCTAACGTGAGTTTTTCTAATTCTGGCTAAATGACTCCTACGTTCCACTAGGCTCAGGCGGACTTGTGCCCACCACACGTGACCTCGGCTTGCGCTCGGAGACGGCAGACCGCAACTCGTGGACGATCTCATCTCCGCAGCTGCAGCAGGCCCCAAGCTGACCCTCGATCCGCATTATCACCAGCAGCCATCCATCCTCAAAAAAGCATCATGTCTTCCAAGTTCATCTCGTCGTTGACTGCCCGTCGCACCGTTTATGCCTTGTCGGCCTCGTCTCCCGTCCCCAACTCCAAGGTCAGTCCAAGCTTCAAGGGACTGACCCGGGTCGAGCACATCCAGAAAGCTCGTCGCCCGAGAGTTGGAGCGCTGTTCACTGATGCAAGTTCCTTTGGTAATATTCCCCAGATCGTGGAGATTGTCAATGAGATCGTCAAGCACTCGCCGACGTCGTTCAACTCGCAGTCTTCAAGGGCCGTTGTAGTCTTTGGTGAGTCTCCACTGTCTCGGGATCCTCCTCGGAGTATCCCTCGGATCCAAGTTGATCCTGAAGGAGCATCGAAAGCTGATCGAGTATCTGTGGATTCTTCCGTTCTCCTGTCCGTCTTCCAGGCAATGAGCACAAGAAGGTAAGCACTAGCTAAGGGGCTTCAAATCGTAAACGACAAGACCTCATATGCTACGAATCAATTACGCAGGTCTGGCAATTCACCAAAAAGGCCCTCAAGGCGATCGTCCCCGCCGAGGCATGGCCTCAATCCGAGCAACGCCTCAGCGGTTTCGAGAACGCCCACGGCACGGTCCTTCTTTATGAAGACAAGAACGTCGTCAAGGGTCTGCAGGAGAAGATGCCCATGTACGCCGAAAAGTTCCCGCAATGGGCCGAACATGCTCATGGGTAAGTCGAAAGAAAGCCTCTCGTTCCGGGTTCCGATCTTCCGAGCTCACTCGTCCTTGATCCCCTACATTCGTTCAGGATCCTCGCTTCCAACTTGTGGGTCGCGCTCGAGCTCGAAGGCCTCGGCGCCAACTTGCAGCACTACAACCCTCTTTTGGACGTCGACGTTCAAAGGGAGTTCGACATTCCCGAAGGATGGGAACTCAAGGCCCAACTCGTGTTCGGCAAGGTCGAGCGCCACGCGGGCGAAAAGACGTTCCAAGCTCTCGAGAGCCGAGTCAAGGTCTTTGGTGCCTAAGCGTGGTTTGACCTTAGTAGAGCAGTCGACTTGGGAGTGTTTGGTAACTCGATCCTAGTTTTGCATGATGAGCATAATAGTTGTATCACACTTATTCGCCGCTGAGGGTTCAATCAGCTTCCAAACCCGAACCTCGTTCGTCCGATTCGGTCCACCGAGGTTGGGCATCCGGGAATTCGGCACCTCGTACCTTGAGGTTGTAAGAAGCTACAATGCAAGGAGCAGAAGGTCAGCAATTGTGAAGCACGCGGTCGACATGCGAAGGCGCGACCGCACCGAGTTCAATCTTGCTCAAGCTCTGATCGAGCACTACCAATTTCTTGTCCAGCCACCGTGCGTAAGGTGCAAGTGGGTCTAAATCTGCTTACATCCAGATAAAACATGTCAATCACTCGTGCCCGGAGCTCGAAGGACAACTGCCCACTCCGACTCACCTCCTTTAATAGCCCTCACCAACCTCCCGAGATCATCAATATCCTCCCCCTTGTCCCCACCCGACGCGGCCGTCGCAGCCGCCAACGACTTGCCAATGGAAGCAATGGCCAAACGCATCAATTCACCCGTCAGATCCGCGATGCCCCCTAGATAATCCTCTCCTGTGACTCGAACGAAGGGGGTTCGTTCCGTGGTTGTGGATACAGAGGTTTCAGAGGATTCGGCGGGAAAGGGCAGTAATAGGGAAGCCTGAGCTTCGGAAAGAGTCGGAATCCTTCGGTGGAGTATGTAGTAATAAAATGTCCATCCCTCGAGCTATATAGAGAGGCACTAGGTCAGCGAACCCGAAGCTTGCTCAGGAAGACCACGACATCGGAAGGCGGACATATTCCTGCATTCCTGGTGAGATCGCTTTCTCGTATCTGTAATGAGTATAAAAAGCAATGGTCCAACTAAATTCACGTCTACAGACGATCTCTCGTCTAAGACGTACCTCCAGAATTGATCGCCTTGGACCTCGACGTGGACCTTGATGAAGAGCTCTCTCAGTTGTGCGATCTTGGTCTCGGCTTCTTTGAGGACCGTGGTGCGAGGGGTGTTGGTGATTCTGCAAATTTGGTCGAGTTTAAGTAACAAAGACCACACTGTCGTCAGTATGAGATGTCTGTCCCTTTTCCTGATGAACACGAGTGGCCGACGTGCCGATGGAGGGTAAAGATGAGCTTCTTGGACAGTGCAGTAATGTCACGCGAGGTCTTGATCACTCGTTCCCTTCGGTCTTGCTACAGTTCGGACCGTGTCAAAGCAAAGACATCAGCTTACAAGCCCATCCGACTGGAGGCACAGTCCCGTATCGCAGGAAGCGAGAGACCGACATGAGCATCCAACTCGGTTCGAAACCCGGCAAAGTCATCGAGCAGGGATTGACCACGCGTGCGTTTTTGGAAAGGTGTGATGAGCGTGTTGGCCGAGGTAGTTGCCACTGGTTCAGGTTCAGCCATTGTGAGGGAGATGGCGGTTCGGTGCGAGCGGGTGTGGGGGTTATCGCGAGGTGGGACGAATCAACGAGCGCGACCACCCATTGCGGAGCTCCTCGAGGCCTCGTCGCCGCGGCCGCTTGTTTCCACTTGGCGCATTATACCCAAGTTAGGTGCATGCCAGTGTTCGCAAGCAAACCAACGAGGACATTCATTCACAAAAGACCGTGAATTATACAGGATTCTTATGCTGTCCTTGCAACAGCTGCAGCATTACTGCGATCGCCAGAAGAAGAAGAAAAACCCCACCGCGACCAAATGAGCCCTGAAACCGTGATTTTTCATCTACCACAGAATCGCAGTAAATACGGTCCGTTCTTTTCAACTTTGTTAGGCGAAGTATCTACTACTTAGTACTTGTACTTTGAATGAATTTGGACAATTTGAGTGCTCGGACCCTCCGGAGTGTGCGGCATGGCGTGCCGGCGTTGGTGGCTCTGGCGCTCAGCCGAGCAGGGACAGCTCCTGCAAGCCAGCGACTGCTCGGAAAGCGCGACGTCGTATCCCTCGGCCGGCCTCGCGTCAACCCACTCCCTCCCGCCCACCTCCGTCCCTCCGACTCACCCTCTCCCACCAAGCATGTCTTCCCTGCGAGCCTCTCAGCAGCTGTTGCGCTCGGTCGTGCGCCCCTCGCCGTCGACGTCGACCGCGCGATTCGCCGCCGCAACTCGTGGCCTCAAGACCTCGGCGCGCTCCACCGTTGCGAACCAGCTCATCAACAAGCGATTCGCCTCGAGTGACGCTTCCAACGATGGGTCCATCGAGGTCAGTTTCAGCGTTTGGTTTTGGTCGAGTTGGGATAGGAGTTCCCTGCAATCCGACAATTCATCCGAGCAAGCACGATGTCGACCGGACGTGCCTCAGTCGTCGTCGACTCTCCGCCCATCCGCCGTTCCCCTCCTCCCCAAGCTCCGCAACCGCCGATAGCCAACAAGCTGCGCCGCCGGCCACGCATTGATCCGCCCCGATGTCCACCACCCAGCATCGCATCGCGAGGCCTCGGACACCGATGGCATTGCATGATATCGACGAGACCATCCGCAATTAGACCGCAAGGCTTGGACCGCTTGGGGACACGGATCCGAGGGCGTTCATCCTGATTGGGGGTCGGGTCGGCATCGACGGGCCGTTGGGCTCCACGCATCCCCCCCGTCACCCGTGAGGCCACCCTCGCACGCCCGGGTCCGACAGCACAACATCAGTTCGCACACCAAGTTTGTGCGGATCAGAAGGACTGATATGAGGTCTCTTTCCATGCATCCTCACTGCAGATGACCGTTCGTGAGGCATTAAACTCGGCGATGGAGGAGGAGATGATCCGAGACGAGACCGTCTTCATCCTCGGTGAGGAGGTCGCTCAATACAACGGTGCCTACAAGGTCAGTCTTGATATCAGTCACCGTCCCGACGAGAAAGCCTCACAGTATACTGACTCTACGACTCGTCACCTCAGGTCACGAAAGGTCTCCTCGACAAATTCGGCGAGAAGCGAGTCATCGACACACGTTAGTCGGTCTCCACCACATGATCCGGTCCGATTCAATCTGCTCATGTTCCATCTTCACGTATCATTCCACAGCGATTACCGAGGCAGGTTTCACCGGTTTGGCCGTTGGTGCCGCTTTCGCCGGATTGAGGCCCATCTGCGAGTTCATGACCTTCAACTTTGCGATGCAAGCCATCGATCAAATCGTCAACTCGGCAGGAAAGACGTACTACATGTCTGGAGGGTACGTACAGATTACAGACGACAGCACAACTCGTTGTCTGCTCTTGGCTGATATATTAGACTCGCTTTCTCTAGTAACGTGCCGTGCCCTATCGTCTTCCGAGGCGCCAACGGTGCCGCCGCTGGTGTCGGTGCTCAGCACTCGCAAGACTATGCTTGTTCGTCATTATATCTCTGTCAAGGCTTGTGAATGGAGCGGATCTGACAGGCCTCATTTTACGCCACAGCTTGGTACGGTCAGATCCCCGGTCTCAAGGTCGTGTCGCCCTACAGTGCCGAGGACTGCCGTGGTCTCCTCAAGGTAGGCGATGTATCGCCTATTTAAGCCTGTGAGATGCAGAAGCTCATGGCAACAACCCGCTCTCGAATGCAATTTGCGCACCCAGGCCGCCATCCGTGACCCCAACCCGGTGGTCTTCCTCGAGAACGAGATTCTGTACGGCCAAAACTTCACCGTCTCAAAGGAGGCTCAATCAACCGACTTCCTTCTCCCGATCGGCAAAGCCAAAATTGAACGCGAGGGGACGGATGTGACCGTCGTCGCTCACTCGCGCATGGTCGGCCTTTCGCTAGAGGCTGCTGAGATCTTGAAGAAGGAGGAGGGCATTGAGGTCGAGGTCATCAACATGAGGAGTATCAGGCCGTTGGACATTGAGACCATTATTGAGAGTGTGAAGAAGACGAACAGGTGAGTGGAAATGGTTGCTAGGCCGCTGAAAATGAACATTGCTGACACTACCACCTTGGCACGCCCAGGCTTGTGACCGTTGAGGGTGGTTTCCCTGCGTTCGGCGTTGGATCCGAAATGTACGTGACCGGATAATATTCTGAAACACAAACATCCTCGTGCTGAACTTTGACTACTATGTTCTTTCCAGCTGCGCGCAAGTTGTCGAATCCGAGGCCTTCAGCTACCTCGACGCACCCGTAGAGCGAGTCACAGGTGCCGATCTCCCCACTCCCGTGCGTATCACTTGCATTCGCCCTATTCTTGCACCCGAGCTGAAACCCACTCTCTTGATCCAATGCTCAACCTGCAGTACGCCCAAGTGCTCGAGGACCTTGCCTTCCCCACGACCGACATCATCGTCAAGGTCATCAAGAGGTCCCTTTACAAGTCGTAAAAAAAACGCCATCCAACAGCCCCCCCACCCCACCCTCTATTTTGTCGTTTTTCTTCTCTTCTCTTTCGGAGCTCGTGAGGATCTACTGCTGCAATAATGTTTGGACTAGGGTAAACTGAGGAACAGACGCCTCGGCTTCGCTGAATTCAGAGCGCGCAGCGCTGCGGAGTACGATCAAGATCGACCTCGCGATGCTGATGTACAGAACAAATCAGGGCCGAGCGACTTCAGCCTGCGAAAGAAGGGCTCGAGTGGTTTGATAAGTAGAGGGCAGACGTCCAGTTGATCGGCAGCAGCAAGCACTTGCTGGTCTCGGCTTCATGAACCACAGCAGACGGCGCTCCAACCACAGCATACGAGCGCCGTCTGCTCTGGGGCGCCGCCTTTGCTCTTGGTTGGGCGACTCAAGTCGCAGTCGCTTACGCCTTCTGCAGCCAGATCACCCCTTGGCAAGTCTTTTCCCTGCTTCTCTGAATCGCTACTACCTATCTAGGTACGTTTTTAGTATCAGCACGGAGGCTTGTTTTTGGAAATGTTTCGGCGAGTGCAGTGGATTGCCACGACCACCGCAAACCTGGCGCCTAGAGGAGTCCCGAGTCCCGGCCTCGATGATGTATGCGAGAAGTGGGAATGATTCACCGTGGTAGAGCCCGCTTTACAATGTGGTTGCTGCATCTTGCTGCATGCAGTTGCAGACTGTACCTAACTCTGCAGCGCACTCTCGTCCGCACTCCAGCAGGCTATCTGCAGTGGCAGAGGACCCCTCAAAGTTTGTTTCAAAGGACGATCGGCGGCGCCCGGCCAGCAAGCCGAGGTGCACGCGTGTGGAGGAATTGGAGCGCAACACCTCCCCGCGTGATTCCTCTGTAGAGTTCGGCTTATCTTCAGATACTCCGGGGAGTTCATGCAGTGCCAAATTTCATGGGTGAGACCTCTCGCTGCGCTCCAAGGTGGTATGCTCCGAAGCTCTGCTCTCCACGCTCAGCGGGGGGTTAGACGGTGCAAAAGGTCAAACGAGCTGAGCTGAGCTCGGCCGACGTTGAAATTTACGATTGCGCCATAGTAGCTCCTGAATGCGCCGACCACCTCTGCTTTAGGTCTCAACACTAATGTGATTACATCTGCTTCGGACAAACAGGGGGGACGGGAACTGGAGGCAATATGATGAACAGGTTAAAAGATACATTGGGAGCTCTGAGATATTTGCATGAAGACACCATGGGCGCAATTCTTGCCGTGAGCGCAGATGTGCGCACCGGGTAGCCGTCGGCCGAACTGAAATTGACTCCGCGGCTCCCGAATGGAACATGACAAGCTGTTGCACCTTGTTCAAGTGGATGGTGATCCATTGGTGTTTGGTACTCTCACTGCTCTGGAAGTCTGAGACCGCGTGACCAAAAATAGGCATCAAAATTGTCGCTAAAGGCCCTAGCGCAGGCAGCAGCGCGCGGTGCGATTGGCGACATTGTCTTGGCATTCGATCCGCGACCAATGCTAACGGCGCCAATCGGCGCGATGCACACGACACAAGCCGTCTTGCCGGCGCGGGGATCCAAGTGCGACGGACACACCAGGGCAAACCCGCATGTTAGCTTGTAGGGAACGATTACAGTTGTTCCGTACCGCTAGAAGCACGTGGTTCGCCCTTGGCGCGACCCTCTCGGACAATGCTCGATGCCGCCATCCCGGAACTTGCGCTCGAGGTGAAGCCCCCGCGTCGGCCTACTTCTTCTCTCTATCTTCCGCACTTTCCACCGCTCCACAATTGACTCATCCCAGGTGTCAAAACACCAGGGTCGATCGGTACGACGACACTTGTGGCAAAACGCCCATACCACTTTCACATTGCTTCTCTCGACGAGACCATATTGTACGTCGGGACAGGTTCTCCTTCCCCTGACGAGCGCGCCACAACCTCGGCAATCGACGGCCGAAGCCGCCGCCAGCGTCGCCGAGAGTGCTGGAACATCGCACGCCTATTGGTCGCTAACTTTATATTATAACCACACGCTTTTTGTTAGACTCACCTCTTTCAGAACGACCATGGCTGGTATGCAAGGAACCGACGCCGCAGTGGCAGGACTCGCCTTCGCCACTCACGACGAAGCGCTTCAGCAAAAGACGTTTGCCAGTTTGGAAAAGGCCCCTGCGTCGTACGGCAATCCCAAGCGATCCGACTCGTTCGAGGCTTCTAGCGCCGGAATCGCTTCGGACGCCCCGACGGAGGAAGACAAGGTCAACCTGCGTCGTGTCCCCGCACCCATCCCCATTGCCAGTTTCCTCATGTGCGTCCAGCCCCCTCCCCCCAGTCGTTTGCCTCGACAGCTGGCGATATTCAGAAGGCCGCTTGCCCCTTTATCCTGCCACCTGCGACGGCGCCGCACTTGCGCGTCACGATATAACGTAAGATGACTAATTCGCTCGCAAACCCCCGAACCCTTCGCATTTGAATCACTTCCCTCATTGCAGTGGTTTCATCGAACTGGTGAGTCCACTCCGCTACATCCACTTGTGATGTCCCAGATGACGTGCTTTGTCCGTTGTGCCTCCACCCTTCCCCTGGGCTCGCTGCTGACTCGCCCGCTGTTCTTCCTCCTTTTCCTTTCTTCTCAGGCTGAGCGGTTCTCCTACTAGTACGTTCGAAGTATACCTGTGGTCGGACGCCCACTCAGTGCATCATCACAGTGTCTAACCGATTAATTCCCTCCGGCATCATCTGTCTGCCCGCTCTCAACCGTACAGTGGAAGTACCGTTGTCTTCACCAAGTACGTGTGATGCCCCTTCGGCTCTTATCTCGCGACCTCCAAGCTGACATGCTTATTCTGTGGAAACCTATCTCAGCTTCATTCAACAAAAGCTCCCCGCGGGCTCGACCACTGGTTCGTCCAATGCCAACCAAGTCTCAGGAGCTCTCGGCAAAGGTCAACGCGCGTCGACCGGTTTGACAACCTTCAACTCTTTCTGGGTGTACGTCACGCCGCTGCTCGGTGCCTACGTCGCTGATACCTACCTCGGACGTTACAAGACAATCTGCTGGGCCGTTCTTATCGCCTTGATCGGCCACGTCATTCTGACCGTCTCGGCGATTCCTTCGGTCATCGCCAAGCCCGACACGGCCCTTGGTGAGTGCAGACGCCGCTCACACGAGCTCTTAGAGTGTTTGTAGGAGCCCCAATCGCTGAAATCGAGATGTCCTGTTTTTTCAGGCATCTTCGTCGTTGCGATCATCGTCATGGGTCTCGGAACGGGCGCGTTCAAGTCCAACATCTCCCCTCTGATTGCCGAACAGTCCGCTGTCGGACGTCTCCGAGTCGAGACGCGCAAAAACGGCGAGCGCATTCTCGTCGACCCCATCCTGACGGCATCGCGAGTATACATGTACTTTTACCTCTCGGTCAACGTCGGCGCTTTGATTGGACAAATTGGCATGGTCTACGCCGAGAAGCGCGTAGGTTTCTGGCTCTCGTACCTCCTGCCGACTTTGGTCTTCCTCTTTTGCCCCGTCATCTTGTGGATCGGTCGCAACCGCTACATCAAGACCCCTCCCAACGGCTCGGTGCTCTCCAAGTCGATGCACGTCATTCGATTCGCCGGTCAAGGCAAGTGGACCCAGCCCAAGAGGCTCATGGCCAACGACTTCTGGGATGCCGCCAAGCCTTCCAACATCCCCGTTGAGCAACGCCCCGGGTGGATGACCTTCGACGACGCCTACGTCGACGAGCTGAGACGTGGACTGAAGGCGTGCAAGGTTTTCGTGTGGTACCCCATCTGGTGGCTTACCTACAACCAATGCAACAACAACCTTGTCTCGCAAGCAGCCACGATGCAAACCCACGGTCTCCCCAACGATGTCTTGTCCAACTTGGACCCCTTCGCCCTCGTCGTCCTCATTCCCGTCTGCGACTTGCTCGTCTATCCAGCCTTGCGCAAGTACGGTATCCGCTTTACCCCGATCAGGCGTATCACGGCTGGTTTCCTCATCGGTGCTCTGGCTATGCTTTGCGCTGCTGTGAGAGGCTCAAACACGGAAGATGATCTTGCGCAGTCGACTCGATGCTGACTCTGCTTGCTCCTCAACCTTGCTCTAGATCGTCCAGTGGCAAATCTACAAGCAATCTCCTTGCGGATACCAGGCGGCAACTTGTGAAGAGTTCGCTCCCATCAACGTCTGGGCTCAGGTAGGCACACGAATCGGCCTACTACGTGATCAAGTCCTATCGCAGAGTTCTGATCTGACCATCTTGCATCCTCTCACCAGACTCCTTCTTACGTTTTCATTGCCCTTTCCGAAATTTTCGCCTCCATCACCGGTCTTGAAATCGCCTACACCAAAGCGCCCAAGTCGATGCGTTCACTCGTCACAGCGGTCTTCCTCTTCACTTCGGCCATCTCCTCCGCTTTGGGTGAGGCGTTCCTCGCCTTGTCGAGTGACCCCCTCCTCATCTGGAACTACGGCGTGATGGGTGTATTATCCCTCATCGCCGGTATCGGGTTCTACCTCTCGTTCCGCGAGTTGGATGCCGATGAGGAACGCCTCAACGACTTGCCCGAAGGTCACGTCTCGCAGAAATACACGGAGAAGGAGTTGCAGGCCGAGCGCTCGTGAAACAAGTTGCTCTGTGTGGACTGTCTCTGTCCTTAGTCTGTGGTTTTGGATCTGGTACGATCGATTCGCACGTACATTAGAAAATACGATGGCTAGATCGACTCTTTAGGATTGTAATGAATACGCTACATGTCACGATACACATGAACTCGAACGAACTAGGGCCTGAACAACATTACACGAAAGGACCTCGGGAGAAGTTCGAGGTACTTTAATCGCTGAAAAAGCTTCGGGAATCGTACACCAACATCTTGGGGAGATCTCTAGGTCTACGGTGAAGCCAAGGGGTCGAACTATCCCTGGTGACCCATAAAATTTGGAGCGTGGGCTCCGTCGCAGCTCAACCATCAACCCAACCCCCTTGCACCACCGTCGTCAAACGGCTCGGGCGCCCATACTATAGAGAGCAGCTGGTGTAGAGAGTGTGATATAGATAGAAGTTGAAACTAGCAGTATCACAGAAGTAACCTCCCTCCCTCCTCCCCCTCGGACAAGGGACCTCTGCTCGAACTCGCGGTTCGCTCCCCTCCCAATTTCAACCACGTCCAGTTTCATAAGCCGCCGAGACGCGCTAGTTACAAGTGAGACAGTGTCTTGAAATTTGCGATGGGGATTACTGCCTTTGCTACATGTCAGAAAGAGAGGGAAATCTATGCACAAGTTGTGAAAAGCGAACGAACGACGGTCAAACATAAGAGTGGGGGAAAGGGCTTCATAAAACGTTCGGGTGGGGTTGTAGTAGCACAAAGGAACGAAAAAGACGCCGACTGAGAGAATGGAGAGGATCTGCACAAGATGTCTTGGTTCGTGGGAGAGGGGCATTTGTAACGGCACTTAAACTTAAGATGCATGCGAGAGAGAGTAGCCAAGAGGAGGCTGAACGCAAGGGATCACGGATGCCCGATTGTCGTTCAGTCCAGACTCATGCGATGTTCAAGCTTGTAGTTGTTCCCTGTCGTCGTGATACTGCTCCCGTCAAATTCGCTTTCGTCGACCAATTTGACTTTGTTCCTCATCACTGGTCGAATGACAATAAGCCAACGATGAGCAAGCCGACGCCTCTCTCGCGCTCGAGGTCCAACCCCCTACAACGACTCACAATGATACCTCAACCCTCTCCCAAAGTTGCGAAAACAGATCGTCGAAGTCGTTATGGTCCATACCAGCGCGGCGAAGCATAACGCCGCGAAGACGGTCAACGACTTGAAGACGAGGATGTAGTCCGTCGATCGGAGTTGGTAGATCCGCACGAGCTGTTTGGCAGAAGGGTGCACATTTGAGGAGTTTCAGAATAGGTAGGACTGCGCAGAAGTCTGGAAAGGGGCTGTACCTTGTAAGAGAAGTAGATCAAGCCCAACGCACACCCGACCGTGAAGATCCAATACAACGACTTCTGCTCCTTCCTCACGCTCAGATACCCGCATACCAAGATCGCTGTCGTTGCTGGTAATGCAGCGACGGTCAACCACCTCTCGAGGTCGTTCTGCTTCAGGACGAGGAACACGAGTTGGAGCGAAAAGGCGAGGAAGAAGAAGACATCTTTGAAAGGGGTCAGACGGAAGAGAAGGAGTGGGGATGAGTTGAGAAGTAAAAGGATTGAGTCGCGCGCGAAGTCAGAGTATTCACCGAACTTGAGAATGACGAGAAAGACCTGATACCACATGTACGCCTTCTTGATCCCCCTATCGGCTCCGATCCTCTTGAAGACCTGCCACCCGAAATCGCGGTAGATGAACCAGAAGGTCGCGAGGTAGGTGATTTGGGTGACGAGGATCATCCCTGGGATCAGCCAGACGAGGATCCGGAGCACACCTTTGGCGATCAGATTTTTAATTTCGAGGATTTGTAAGATCGAGTAGGCGAGAAAGAGGGTGTTGAACATGATCAGGGCGACCTATTGAGGAGGTAGGCGGACGGCTAAGCTTCGGTCTGGGGACCCAGATCTGATTTCGGACGGGCAAAGGTATGCTCACAACTTGGATCGTGTTCTTGGCGACGATCGCATCCATCGCCAATACGAGTTGGACGACATGGGCCAAGATGAATCTGCGGATGTGCGGTGGGCAAGTAAATGTGGTCAGATTCTCCTCTCTTGATGAGAATTCTGCGAGACTCCGTCGGACTGACAATCCCATGTAAACTGGCAGAACGGAGTCCTCATTCCTCTTGAGCACGGTCTGAAAGATATGTTCCTCGAACGAATTGAGCAAGACCGCGACGATGCAACTATCACTGTGAGGGATCGAACGTCATTTTCCACCGAGAAAAGAAATGGTTGAACGAGATGATTAGCCCCGGGCGCGCACGTTGAGAACCGAGTTGGTTTACTTGCATGATCGTTTCAAAAAGGGTGACGGAGAGGAAGATTTGGGACGAAGCGGATTGGGGGACCCAGGACAGTAGACGTTCTTTCCATTCGTGCATCGTCATCGCTGCTGGTGGTGGGGGTGGGGGGGAGCCCTTGTTCAGGAGAGCGAGCGCGCGCGCGTGTGCACACGGACAGCGGGCAAGACACGCGCAGAGAACGGGAACGCCGGGCGGACGTTGGGATGATTAGGCCGATTGGTGTGGAGTCTGCTCGGTGTAGAAGGGAGGGTACGACGTATGCTGCTGCTGGTGGCTGATTAGGGCGTGCAAGATGAGGGGGTCGAGCAGAGGAAAGGGAACGTGTCGCGTTGACGGAGATGGCGATAAAGGAGGAGCGCTTGGATCGGTTCGCGGTGCTGGCTATCGATGCGCGGCGGGAGATCGGTCGTCGAGTCGAAAGCCACGAGCCGTGCGGGTGAGAAGGCGGGGAGTGAATGAATGCGTTCGAGTTGCAAGTCGGGGATGAGCGAGAGAGAGGGGGGGAGCAATGGGCGTATCACAAGTGAGACATGCGGCAGTAGCGTGCACGGTACCCGTTCGGCGCCGGCGCTTCGCGTAAGGAGGCTCTCGACGCGAGGACATAGCTATCGACGCGACGCGCGAGCGTTCGATCATTGATGAGCGCCACCACCCCCACCACCGACGCGTGGCCGTCGAATTCCAATCTCGCGCTTCAACACTATACGCTGCTCTTGTCTTCTCTCGCAACGCGCGATACTATCCCAACATGACCGCACGAAGAACGATTCGTCGCATCGCCGCCACCGCACCTAGTGTATCATCCTGGCTGTCGCCCCTAGCAGGCCAGCCCCTCCTCCCGGCGCTCATCTCGATCCCACCCCTCCCAGCGCTGTCCAAATGGTTCCTCCCCAATCCTACCACGATCACCACCCACACCGGCAACCTTGACCCCCCACATCGTCACCTCAACCTCGACCACCTCACCCAATCCGGCACCCAAGACCCGCTCGTCAGTATCGAGCATACCCGAACCGGGTCCGAATCCTCCTTTGAGCGCCTCGAGGTACCTTGGTCCTATTACCTGCACTACCTCGACCGTCCACCACCACCGAGCCCATTCTCGACTGCCGCGACTTCCACTTCGACCCTGTACCTAGCCCAATCCGTCCCACCCTCGCACCTGCTCCCCGACCTCACCCTCCCCCATACCGCAATAAAGCTCCCCCTCTCGCGTCGTACCCATTGCTCCCTCTGGATGGGCCGAACCCCGACCACGACCCCGATGCACCAAGATCCGGACCATAACCTATTCCTCCAACTGTGCGGGGAGAAGAAGTTGAGGTTGATGGAGCCAAAGGTGGGGAAGGCGGTTTTGGAAGCGGTTCAAAAGAGGAGGAGTAAGAGGGTCGGGATTGGGATCGGTCCTGCTCGTTTGAGAGGGGAGGAGATGATGTTGCCGGGTCCCGACGGGGAGAAGGATGCGTTGGAACAAGCAGTGTGGGAGGATACTGAGGGGCAAGCCGGGCAACGTCAGCGAGAAGAGGTTTTCGAAGTCACGGTCCAGAGCGGTCAAGCTCTGTTGATCCCTCAAGGATGGTGGCATGCCGTGCGAGCGAGGTCGACTAGGAAGAATGGCGAAGAGGACTTGTCCATGTCGGTCAATTGGTGGTTTAGGTGAACGCCGTTTGACAAGGGAAGTTCCTCTGCCAATTGAAAGCTCGACCCTCTCGGAGTGGAGGGCGCGATAGCATGAGGCACGAGATTGGAATAGGAGCAGAAAAGTACTACATGACAGGACGTAAGCGGTCGGAGCAAGATAGCCAAAAAAAAAAAAGAGGAAAAAGAGGACGAATCGTTCCTTTGCGATAGTGGCAACGAGCGTCGGCAAAAATTACGATGGTCGTGAAAACGTCAAAAGGAAGGGGTCGAGATAAGTGTCGGACCAGTACCACTGCAAACAACCTTTACATGACGACGCAGCACGAGTTTTGCTTTTGTGCCGTCTTGTAAAAGTTTTTAGATCTGCGAGCGAGAGGAGCGAGGCTGAGAGTCAGTTCCTCGTTCCTCCGATGGAGTGACGTTGTAGTAGAAAGCGCAGGACTGACGAAGCTGAGAGTGCGGCGGATTTGTCGACCAGACTGTCAAGTTTCTCCCCTCGTTCCAGAACGGATTCGATCGTCTTGTGCTGTAGGATGTGGAACCGATTCACCCGTCGTCAGGGGTCAAAGTCTACTAGCTCTCTTTCTCTGAGCGACGGAACTGACGAGAATGATCTTGGTCTCGTCCAACTCTTGCTGCACCTTCATGATCGTATCGGCCTGCTTGGGGTCCTGGTACTTGGTGCAATACTCTTGCAACTGCGGGAACTCGACGAGGTATTGCTTGCCGGCCTGCCTCGATTCCCTCGCCTTGGCCTCCCAGACCTCCCTCTTGACCTGGGTCGTGAACTCGTCAAGGATCTTGTTGATCAACGAAAACGCGACGCGCACGGGGTATTCCTGGTCGGTGATGATGACGCCGGCGAGGTTGTCCGAGGCGCGGGTGTAGGCGTGCGCGGTGTAGGCGGTCGAGGCGGATTCTTGTTCGACCGATTGGCGTTGGCCAGGCGCGGTTCGCTCGGCGACCGTTCGGGAAAAGAAATCCATGAATTGGGAGATGCTGTGCAGGTTTCATGGGGTGGTGGTGTCAGTAACAGGGTTGTGCTTTGGTGTGGCCAACCCAGTCTGGGAGCGTGCTGAGGTCGTGGGACGACGGTTTAGGACGTAACGCGGCGTGTCCGGGGAGCAGGGGAGCAGCGTGACACGGCGACGTTCGTCGTGCCCAGATAACGGTTTCGCCTCGCAAGCAATGTGGGCGCCACCTCGTTCACGTCGACGTGTAGCTTCCATCTCCCTTGCTACCTCCGAATAACCGAGGTGGTCGCTCCCATGCACCGTATCGCTCCACGTGCGCCGTCGCCCGACACGACGACCACCCCGACTCGGCTTGATCGAAAGACGACCGCGCTGTCCCTATCCCCATCCCGCACTCGCAACCCCAAGAGTCCGAGTGGATCAGCCATGCTCAACCTACACTGATCGTTGATAAAACGAGAACGACGACAGGTTTAATGCCACCGCGACGGGAGCGGCGGGGATCCCTGACCTCGCTGGCTCGACCGCGAGGATCTGGATCGAGATGATCTTCATCTTGGCGGACAGGGGGTCGCGCGTTCGTCGGATTGTTGAGTGCTTCTGGTGCTTGCTGATGGTGTTGCGGTCTCGAGCTGTAAGGAGAGAGGGGAGAAGCGCGGGTGTGTGGTGTCGGTCGAGAGGTGTCAGGGTTCAAAGACGAATGCAGGATGACGCGCTCAGGCTCAGTTGGGCCGAGGCGCGATGGTCCAACGTTTACTAATGTTGAATTGGCTTGGACGCGTCGAGGCAGTAACGCGCAATTGGAGAAACGACTCGCGTGACCGATCACCGATCACCGTTCCTTCCACGTTCACCGTTCACCCACTCTTGCCATCCCACGCCCCTCGTTCGGACCAGCATGCCCAAAGTCAAGACATCTAGAACCAAGCCACCGCCAGGTCCGTACCCACCCACAACTGCACTCACCGAGACTGCCAAGCTCGTCCGACCCGAAGCTCGCGACGACGATCATCAACGGAGCTGACCCAACTTCATTCATGACACTCCAGAGGGCTTCGATGAGATTGAACAGATCTTGGAGGACTACCAGAGGAAGATGAGGGATGGTATGTGATCGATCGCGCGTGCGCAACAAGGCACGGGCGAGTGCCGACTATCGGGAGACTGAACTCTGGCTTCTCTCACTCTGCACACAGCCGAGGCCGAGTCACACGAAGGGAAACGCAAGACCGAATCTTTATGGCCCATCATGAGAATCACTCATACGCGGTCAAGGTGCGTTGAGACGATTCGTCCTCGTGGAGAGACGGGCGAGACTTTGGATCGATGAGGCTTTCGCGAGCTGATTCCGAGTCGGGCATGATTTCGCCAGATACATCTATGACCTCTACTACAAACGAGAAGCTATTTCGAAGGAATTGTATCACTGGTTACTAAAGGAGGGGTACGCGGATGCAAAGTCAGTGCTCGTGCCCCCACAGCGAGCGGAATCTGGCGCACAGTGACTGATCAAGCTGGGTTGTGCTTGCTGGGTATTCTTTAGTCTGATAGCGAAGTGGAAAAAGCAAGGTTACGAGAAGCTGTGTTGCGCGAGGTGTATCCAATCCAGGGTCAGTAGCTCGAAGCCTTCTGCGCCAACAAGCTCCAGCTCACGAGACCTTCGCTCTCCATCCTTTGCGCATCGCAGGACATGAACTACGCCGGATCGACATGCATCTGCCGTGTTCCTAAGGCACAGCTCAAGGCCGGCGTCGTCGTCGAATGCACACATTGCGGCTGCCGAGGATGTGCTTCTCAGGATTAGAGGTAGAACAAACCCGAGCGAGAGATCAGCCTCCGACTCGAGTGGTGCGTGGGGGGTTCGTTCTGTAGGGCTTTACAAACTTGTATGATGCATATGATGCGCATGGTGCATTGGAAGGGCATCAGATCTGATGGGCTGTGCTTCGTCAAGGGCTAGGGCAGAGAAGATTGCTTCGCTACCTACCTTCCTGCGCTGTGCTACAGCAAGTCCAAACATCTCGAACAGCTTGCGTTTGAGATGCTCTTGCACTTCAGACGAAGTGATGATCGTTATTCGTTCAAAGATCATGCATTGCATTTAGCGCCTTGCACTCTCTACTTGCCCCTAATCAACTCCCTCAACGCCCCCTTGGTGATGACGACCTCCCCCTCCACAGCCCTCGGTTCGACTCCAATGTTGAGCAGACATTCTTCGTACCTCCTCACGTCCTTTACCTTGAGGTACTTGAGCACCTTGGCGCGGTCTTGGACCATCGCTCGGAGCGATCTTCGGTTGTGGATGTCGCGCGGCTGCGAGATGAGATGCGTCAGGAGGGAGTGTATTCGGGCGGTGAGGATGGCGGCTATGCGACCGAACGGAACGTCTCAGAATTAGCTCCATCTCTGAACGACCCCATGATCCGCAGCAGCGGTTCTTCCCTCGCCCTCCAACACGCACCAATGACCTCTGGACTCCCCGTGTCATTCTCGTCCTTGCCAAACACCTTGACGATCCTCCTCACATTCTCCACTTGGATGCCTTTACTGCCCGCATTACCCAGATCCAATATCCTCATCAACTTGTCCTTCTTGTCCGTCTCCCTCTGCTCGGCTTTGGCCAATCGCTGCTCGTTCAATTCCTGCGACGCCAACCGTCCTGACGAAGTGACGACGTCGCGCATCATAGACACATTGGGGAGCGTGTGACTGAGCACTTGGACATCCTGTTCGTTCAGGCCAAAATTGTAATGTCGTTCGACAGCCTCCTTCTCCCCTTCCCCCTCCTTGCGGTCCTTGCTCTCCTCCTCTACGACTCCCCTCTTGACCCGCTCCCACAACACGTCCCTATCCAACAGGGTCATTTTCAACAAAGATCGCTCCCAAAGCTCCCCCCCCGTGTTCTTGTTGTACCCCAGCACGGGATCGGGTTGGTTCTGGAGGTGGGATTGGACCAAGAGCGCTTTCTTCTCGATGTGCGCTTTGCGGACCAGACGGGCTTTGCGGAGGCGTTTGGATTCAGACGTGGAGGAGGTGGTGGAGAAGGAGTTGGAGTGGATGGGGACGGAGGTGGTGGGGAGTAAGGGTGATGCTGAGGTCGAGGCGACGGATGGACTGGATACGAGGCCTGCGAGAGGGGGAGGTGGATCGATTACGGTGGTGAGTGGGTCATGGGGGACTATGGACGGACTAGAGACGACATGTGCTCTAGATGGCTTACCCCTTGGGCCTCGACTGGCTATCCGGGCGAGCATGCTGCGAGAGGTCTCGTCGAGTGGTGCGACGACGACGATGGAGCACGCTGGCGTGAGGAGTAAACCCAAGGAACGGCACGAATCGCGCGCGAGGGCGTGTACGCTCGTAGAGAGCGCAGCGACCGCGGGAATTTCCGATTCGGACCCAGGGGTATGGCAAGAGTCACAGACTACAATGGGATGCTTTTTGGTTTGGTTGATTGCTCAACGAACCTGGAAGGAGGCGAATCTTGTACGAGGACGATCTTTTTGGAGAATGCGGGAAACCCCGCCCGGGCCGGCTGATGAGCGCCGCCTAAGCGCTTGACGAATGCAAGTCATCCGCGCGCGCTGGTCGACCCCCGTCCCTATCTCACTCGCCCCAACTGAGGAGCCCCCCTCACCCAGCCAGCGACTTGACACAACAGCCATCATGTTTCTGGTAGGCTCACGTCCAGAGTTGCACGCATCCTACCTCAGCACTGATCAGCTCCCTGTCTTGCTGCGAACAACAGGTCAACCGACGTCAGTAGTTCTCGGCTCAACCCCCACTCGACGGCCGCCCGCGCGGTGCTCATCGTCACCCGTCTTTCCTGAACGACGGATGCTCATTCTCGCGCCACCCACACACAGTGCTGGGAACAAGCAAGTCCAAGGTCGGCGCAGAAGAGTTGACCGTGATCGACCAAGGCCGTCTGTACCTCGTCCGACCCGACAGCCTCAAGGCTGGCAGGGAGTGCATGTCAGTTGCCAATCAGCCCGCGGCCATGCCCTCGGCTGAAGACGACATCTGAACAGACTCGTTGTATTCTCGCAGCTTCATCGACGCGTCCATCTCGATCCGAAGGACTACGTACGAACACACCTACCAACTCGTCGTCACGAGGACCTTCCAAGAGGGCGAGGAGCAATTGCTGGAAGAGGATGCAGAGAGTCAGTTCTGCAATTCCCCCTCTAGTCTTCTCTTGGCATCTTTTGAGCCGACGCCCCTCGTACCCCACAGACTCGGACGAACGAGCGTTCCTGATCGACGAGAACCTCTTCCTCTCCGTCGGACCGACCCTCGACCCTTCCGCCGCCACATCACCCCCCTTATCTATCACCTGGGCCGACCCCGAAGGCGATGGACCCGAAGACGAGTTCGAGTTTATCCTCGCGCCCGCACCCGAAATCGCCGTTCAGGCCCACGAGTTTGAGAGGCTCGTTTGGAGGTGCCTTTGGGAGGACAAGACGAGCAGAACTTGGCCGACGGACGCGAGGGAGGTCGCGATGGTCGAGGAGAACGAGTTGCAGCAGTTTATGATCGAGTGAGTTGGTGCGACCGTGCTTTTGGGGGAGTCAGTTGCCGTTGGCTAGTCGGGCAGTGAACCTCCTCTATGGAGGCGCGAGAGGAGCTCATTTTTCCCGGGTTCGATTTAGGCCTGGCTGACGTGTGACTCTCCCTCCTCTCTCCTCTACCGTGGATGATGCCCAGACGCACCGCACCTCAAGCATTGACAGCCTCGACCAAGCAGCCGCTGTTCCGAGCGGCGACCCCCGAATCCGACTCTGACGCCGAAGACTTTCGTCCTCCCCCGCCTTCGGCACGCAAGCTGACCGCCGCTGACTCGGACGACGAGTACGACACCCGCCACGACGACTCGGACGACGAAGGCAGCCAGTTGGCCGCGACGCTGATGAAGAAGGCGACCGTCACCCCTTCGTCGGCCGCCAAGGGCAAAGCCAAGTCCACGTCTGTTCCTGCCTCTGCAGCCCCTACGCCTTCGAGGTCAAAGGCGAAGGCGAAGGCGCCGATTGAAACCGTGACCGAACAACCGCCGAAACGGTCGACCCCGGGTGGCGTCGTCAAGCAGGCCTTGGTCAGCGTCGAAGGTGATTTGTACCTCTACGATCGAGCGACGGGGATGTTCATGATGCAGGAACCTTTGGTCCAAGCGAGCATCCACCGTACGAAGGACGGGTACTGGCTCATTGTCGAGGGCAAGAATGGGCCTTGGGTCAGTCAGGGCATCGATTCCGAGACGACGTTCAGCGAGGTCAGTCCTTCATCTATCGTTCTAGAGTGCTTTCCGTAGAGAGACTTACGTTCAGCGTGGTCCGGAGCATGACCTAGGCGGAGAAGTCCATGGTCTTCAACTACCGGTCCGAACCTGAGCATGGCTCGGACGATTCCTCCCAAGTCTACACCTGGCTCGTGAGGTTCCCTACGAGCAAGCCGTTCGAGATCATTCAACAGGCCGTGACGAAGGCGTTGTTCGAGGACAAGTTTGGCACTGGGACGTGGCAAAAATTGAAGGAGGATGAACAGGCATATCAACGACGGGCTTATATCGACGATGCGGAGATGTTTGACGCGGTTGAGGAAGAGGGTCACGGTCACGGTCAGGAGGAAGCGGATGAGCTGGAAGAGGAAGAAGTGGAGGAGGAGGATGGTGAGGAAGGGGAGG
Organism: Microbotryum scabiosae; assembly: GCA_022702605.1. NCBI lineage: Eukaryota > Fungi > Basidiomycota > Microbotryomycetes > Microbotryales > Microbotryaceae > Microbotryum > Microbotryum scabiosae. The sequence goes on along the minus strand of JAHWDV010000006.1, from coordinate 1,138,939 downwards.
ATGATGATGAGCGGCCAAAGTTTGGGGAGGGGACGCAGACGAAGAATTCGCAGTTGGCCGTGGGGTATAAGGACTCGTTGTCGTTCGTTGTGCAGGGGGATATGATTGGCGTGTTCAAGCAACAGCGCGATGGAGGCAAGAAGGTAAGCTGTGGGCATCCCTAGTTTTTCAAGGCCGTTTAGAGGCTTGAGATCTGACACGATCTGCGGTCTTGGGTGTAACAGCTCAAATTCGTTACGAGCATCGTCAACATCTCGACACCTGATGGCAAGAAGGGGTTCACACCGCAAAAGGTCATGCTGCACAACCAAGGTGAGTGTCCAAAGGATATAGGGGTGGGTGGACTTGAGTGAAGCTGACCAGATTGACCTAAACTCCCTTTCGGCAGACACATCGATGATCTTGCAAAACCCTCTTGCGCCTGGTTCGCTCTACCGCCTCGATCTTACGACGGGCCAAGTCGTCGACGAGTACAAGGTCTCGGACGAGGTGCAGGTCAAGTCCTTCCTCCCCGACTCCAAGTTCGCCCAAACGACGCAACAACAGACCTTCATCGGTCTCTCGCACAACAGCGTCTTCCGCATCGACCCTCGTCTCTCGGGGAACAAGCTCGTCAACGAAGAATTCAAACAATACGTGACTAAGAACGATTTCTCGGTCGCAACGACGACTGAATCCGGTCGGTTGGCCGTTGCTTCCAACAAGGGTGATATCCGACTGTTCGACAAGCTTGGCAAGAACGCCAAGACGGCATTGCCCGCCTTGGGGGACCCTATCCTCGGCATCGATGTTACCGCCGATGGCCGATGGGTCCTCGCGACGTGCAAGACGTACCTTTTGTTGATCGATACGCAAATCCCCGAAGGCGCAGGGCGCTACGGTGGTTCCTTAGGCTTTGATCGTTCCTTCCCCGCAAGCCAGAAACCCATGCCCAAGCGCCTGCAACTCAAACCCGAACACGTCGCGTACATGCAAGAACAATCGAGGGAAGGTGTTGCCTTTACCCCCGCGAAGTTCAATGCCGGTTTAGGAGCGGATGAGAGGACGATCGTCACTTCGACGGGGCCTTATATCGTCGCTTGGAATTTCAGACAGGTCAAGCAGGGGAATGTGGCGAATTATACGTTGAGGCGGTTCTCGGATACTATTGTGGCGGATTCGTTCAAGTTTGGGGGGGATCGAGAGATCGTAAGTCTGAGCTGCTTCAAGTGTAATCTCGAAATGGCAAGCTGACGAGGGCTTGTTCAATTCAAGATCGCCATGTTGCCGAACGATGTTTTTGTCGAGGACAAGAAGAAGCTCAAAGGTCAGTACAGGAACTCGGTTCTGCATGTGGTTTATGACAACTGACGTCAATGTCCTTGCTGCCCACAGCTCCCAATCGCGAATCTATCTCGAGCGTCGTCAAGAGCTACTACGACTGATCGGTGTTTTGTCAGTTCAGGGCCTTCTTCTTTCCCACGATTAGATCTTCGTGTCTCTTCTCTTGAACCCCATTCTCCGTTTTCGTCTTTCCGTTTACATACTGAGCGCGAGGGTGGGTCTTTCAGTCGAGCTTTTCCGGACGGGCTTTGCTCTCGTTGATCCTGATGAGGGCCAGTACTTGGGGCATCTTTCCTAGTCTAGCAATGCGATGAGAACATGTGGTGTGTTCATGGTCGGGAGAAGGTATCGCGGTTCGAATTCTCACTTGATGATTAGTGACTCGTTTTGGCGCATCGACCCCCGCGCGCCGTGCTGAGCCTTTCTGAGCACGGGGACTTTGATCGGCCGTCGGAGTCGGCGAGACGCCTCGTCCCTTTCATCTTCCCACCCTTCTCCCTCTCTTGCGCCACCCCAACACACACCGAATCGCTCACTCGGCACTCCCTTATCAAGCTCCGAACCCAAAACAAACCCAGTCAGACTCGACGCGACCCGTACACCGACCTCTTGTCTGCTCCCATCATGCGCATCACCGTCACCTCGGAAGCAGGGGACCACTTCATCAACCTCGACGTCGACCCCTCGATGGAGGTCGAGAATGTAAAGGCATTGTTGGAAGCCGAGGTGAGCACGCGCTCGTTGACCTGAAGGTTCGAAGATGGGAGGACGAACCAGAGGCTGTGCAGGGTGTATGGGGTGGTTGGGTGGGATCGTTGTTTGGAGAGTGGGGGATGACGAAGCTCGCTTTGCCCCATCGAATCGATCTGGCCGTCAGACGCACGATGATGGACCCAAGAGACTGTGGTGATGATCACAATGTCTTAAAGACGCTACATTCGGAAGATCTATCATCTTGCGACTGTCGAGCGCTGCAGAAGAGCCGTCCTACCGGCTCCCCCACATGGACGACGATTCGTCATCGCTCGATCCGAGACTCTAACGGAGGCGCTGACCGTCTCTCCTGCAATGATCGTGACTCAGTCCGACGTTCCAACAGCAGACCAGCTTCTCTTCTTCTCCGGTCGACAACTGTTGGGAGACAAGGACTCCTTGGCAGTAAGTCAACCTCTGAGCGAACTTCGGACCGCTTGCGAGAGTCGAGACTCACGACATTCGACCTCCGGGCGTTGGTCACAGAGCTACGACATCAAAGAGGACGATTTGCTTCTCTTGAGGAGAAAGAGCAACGAACCTGCCGCTGGTCCTTCGGTCGCAGGGCGTAATGTCGAGACCGATGCTGAGACGATGCGCAAGCAACTCATCGGGAACCCTCAGTTGCTGTCGCAGTTGCAAAGGGTGAGCTCTTCGCGAGATTTGCGGTCATCACCTCAAACATGAAAGCAAACCGTATCTCGCGTGGGATCCATCACAGGCGCAACCCGAATTCGCCGACGCAGCGCTCAACAACCCCGACCGATTCCGCGACATGCTCTCGAGATTTTCGGCGATGCAACAATCCGCGCAACTGACCCAACAGCACGAGGCCGACTTGCTAAGTAGCGACCCTTACAACATCGAGGCTCAACGCAAGATCGAGGAGGCGATTCGGCAGGAGGCCGTGTTGGAGAACATGGAAACGGCTTGGGAGAACATGCCCGAAGCGTTGAGTCCAGAGCTGATGCGCATGTGTTTAACATGTGAGATGGGTCTGCTCATCGTTTGGGTTCTCGCATCAGTTTCGGACAGGTACATATGCTTTACGTCAATGTCGAGGTCAACGGGCACTCGGTCAAGGCATTCGTCGACTCTGGAGCCCAAGCCACAATCAGTCAGTGGAGCCCCGGTCGAAGGCTGCCACCGCAGCGGACACTGACGAATCTGCCCGGTTTTTGCAGTGTCGCCTGATTGTGCCGAACGATGTGGCATCATGCGCTTGCTCGACACTCGTTTCGCTGGTATGGCTCGAGGCGTAGGAACGGCCAAGATCTTGGGACGAGTACACAGCGCTCAACTCAAGATGGGCCAAGACCTCTTCCTCCAATGCAGTTTCACGATCTTAGAGGTGCGTATGGGGGTGAGGGGTTATGATGCGCTGTGGAAAAAGCTAATAATTTTTGTTCCCTGTGCTTTGATTCGCTCAGGGGAAAGACGTTGACTTATTGTTTGGGTTGGACATGCTGAAGCGATACCAGGCGTGCATCGACTTGCAGAAAGATGCGCTCGTCATCCAAGGGAGGGAGATCCGGTTCTTGTCCGAGCACGAACTACCGAATAGCTTTGAGAATGGGCTGCAGGGGGACGAGCCAGCTGGGTGAGTGGATTGTTTCCGATAGGTAGGGATGAAACCTCGCTTGGCCCAAATGTCTTACAACTCGAACGCGGATCCCCACAGAACACCGCAATCATCCTCTACGCCAGATGTCGGTTCCGGCCCTGGATCCGGATCCACACCGGCGTCGTCTTCGGCGTTCCCAGGATCGGGCCAAGCCGTGGGAGCGCCTCTGAACCGAGCCGCCGCGCTGACAGGTCCCTCCTCCTCCTCCTCCTCCTCATTCGCCACCTCGTCCGCCCCCACATCGACCTCGACCTCGACGACGACGTCACAACCCCCTTTCAAGCATTCCGAGGACAAGATTTCCAACCTCGTCGCTTTGGGCGTTTCTAGACTCGAGGCGATCAAATTGCTCGATTTAACGAACGGCCACGTCGAGCAAGCTGCTGGGCTGCTCTTCTCGGGCGATTTTTGAGGACGGGCAAGGATGCTTTTTTCGTTGCGACTAATTTTGTGCACATGTAACTAGACTCAGAATTGAAGCTGCGCAATTGGCCAAACTCAGGGGGCCGATCGTCCGGACAACCCATTCGCAACGTTTCGAGCTCTAGGTACTCTGGAGTCTGTTCTGTTGCCGGCACGACTGAGGTGCTTTTCGCCTTGCCTGTCGGTCGCTCGATTGCCTGTTTGGCACCGTGTAGGAGGCACTCGTTCGGTGGTCGGAGTACGTAACGTACGTACCTTGGCAGGTTCTACTCCCTACCTGTTCGCCTTTCGCAAACGATGGTAGATGAGTGTGCTTAGGTACCAGCTGCAAGTAGTGCGTAGTGGCGATCGTGAAAACCTGCAAAAGCGGGTAGTGGTTCCGACTTGGTAACCGATGAGACAGGCACGCGCGAATCGTTTCGTAATATAATTCGTCGATCGTCGAGCTGCAGTTCGATCGAGTTCAGCACGCTCGCCTTTCTGGGACGTCTTACTACAGAAAAGCTGGGCGAATTATTCACGGTTAATTAAAAAGGTGGAACACTCGGCGCAATCAGCCATAGCCTTTATTCTTTCGATTGGGTGGGTACCTACTGCCATCGCTTTGCTTCTGGCCTTCCATTCCATCCTTGCGAGGAGCATTGGTAAGACACGCCGTGCCTTACGTGACATTGCCCGGCTCGATCGAGCTCTACTGGGAAGCCTCCCGCCGCGTGACGGGGCGCGTCATCTCCGTCTGGGCCAGGCACCGCTCGGGCCGAACTCAAGCAAGCAACGAGAGCCCATCCACTCCGACCTCGTCCTCCTACCAATCCATCGAACTCAAACCGGATGGCTCGTTGGACCTCCGTACAGACATCCCGACCTTGGTCGTCTCGGCGCTAATTTGGCTCGACTTGAGCTACTGCCAATCCCTCTTTGGTCGCTTCGCGCCACAATAGTAGATCGTCGCGCTGAGAAATCGGTCCCATGGCCGATCGACAAAGGGCCCGGTTGTGCCCTCGTTCGACTTCTTCGTGTCGGCTGCCAATAGTGGTGCGTTGAGACGCTCTCTGTGTTTGAGACGTAGAGACTTAGAGCTGACGAGGCCCTTCCATCGGCTGTGGGCGGCAGCTTTCGCTATGGTGAGCGGACGTGTGACCTCGACTGCTTGATTGAGGCATGCACCGAGTGGACGAGCTGACTTTCCCTACTTTTATCCTACTGAAAGTCTTGTCCATTCCACCAAGCCTCGTTTTTTTTGCCCAGAAACTTTGGCTTTTCAAGGTAGGAGAATCTTGGTGAACCCTTTGAGCTCTCCATATGGTTGACGTACTGACTTGAGCTTGTCTTCCTTCTCAGTCGGTCTCAAGCTGTGCCTGCTGTTCCCGAATCAAGTCCTGTCACTTGCACTCGTCGGAGCAAGACAGCTCTTTGCTCCACCAGTTTGTGTCGAGATGTACGTCCGCCCTCCTTCGGGGAAAGGGTCCGTATAGCTTGCTGATCAGCTCTCCGGTCGTCGCCCCCCGACACATTCGAAGAACTCAACCAGTGTCGGCTCTTCCCCGTCGATGAAGGGGACTACAACGAGACACTGGAGGCCAACTCCGAGATGTTCCTCAATGATTACAACAGCCGGGAAGATAGCGCGTCGATCGAGCTCAAGAACCGGATCGTCAACACCTTCATCCGGAGATACAACCGCAATCGACTGCTTCGGCACTCGAGGTGACCCGACCGCGGCATCGGTGTCTGGGGGCAGAGGACTTGTCGAGTATCAAGCAACCGGTCATGCTCTTATGCGGGGGGTCGGACAAGTGCTGTCACTCCGATACGGTGAGGGCGAGGTCCCAACTTGGCTAGAAGGTTCGAAAGAGGTCGATTGGCACGTCATCGAAGGCGCCCCCCACCTTTTGGCGCTGACGCACCCCGAGATCGTCAACGGCTATTGGGCCAAGTTGTTGGCTTGCCATTCCGTTCCCAACTTGACTCGGATATCATTCGATCGCGACTATGCCCTTCACGTGCTTGCAGGATTGGCACCGCGTACTAACGGCGAGATCGCACCAGAGGACATCCTGCAACGCTCCGGCGACGACGACTCACACGACTTTTCGCTCGCAACGCCCTTGGAGGTGTACTCGACGCGCGCTCAGATCGTCGAATTCAGTCAACATGGTGCCGAGATGTGCCGACTGCAGCTCCCTGGTCGGTCCACGGCCGATTCTTCGGATGTCTCGGGGCGGACTACGAAGGGCCGAAGTTCCAGTCAGGAAAAGTGGACGTGAGCCGGGTTCTCGGCTCTGCTGCGATCGGCCGAGATCCACTGATACTGACACGTGTTGCCTTGTTCAACCCATTCAGTATATCTCGTCGACAGATCCTCGACGACCGAATCCCGGCCCCTCGAAAACCGCTGAACCCTCACAGAATCTCGATGTCGGTGCTCGCCGAACGTATCGAGACGCCAGCATCTCCGTCGCTCTCATCCAGAATCAAAGATCGTCTTTCCTCGCCGCTTCCAGGGAAGCATTCGCTACAGGGATCTCCGACACAAACGCCTTGATTGTGTCAAACGCTGTGGGATACAGATGTCTGGCGATTGATCATCCATATGTCGCGCTGGCAAGGGCTGCCCCGGATGAGACTTTTTTCCACAACAGCGTTTGCTAGAGCTTGTGTAGAACAGTGTGTAGACACGCGTAAATATAATAGACCCAGGTATTTGATTATTTTCGTATCTTAAACGCGTATCAAGGTATCAGTACCGCGGGGACCTATCTAGTGGCAGACAAAATTGGCGTGGAGTAGACGATTGTGATCTGGAACCCTTCTTTCGCTGTGTGGTGAATCGATCCACGAATCCACGTTGGGCTCGCTCACGCGGCGCTTGCCTGGCGCTTAAATGGGCAATATCGATCGAGGCCGATCGCGCCGGGTTTTTGGACCGTGCGGCGGGCAGCCTAATTAAACTATGGGTATGCATGCCAAAGACGCGTTTGACAGCTTCCGGGGTTATAATTCAACTTGCCCGCATCGGGCGTCGGATCGCAGAGATTGCGACAGCGGCGTCCTGCTGCGTCTGCCAAACCGGTATTAGCTTGTTGAGCTTGGCTCATTTCGTCAGCCCACTTCCCTCACGGTGCTTCCACTGCTTCGCCAGCTTTCCGGCCTCACCACACCCGAATCCTTTCAAGATGGCGATAGTCAAGCTTCCCGGGGGTGTGGAGATGTACTACGAGGTTCACACGGCGGCGCGTGACACCAGTGCCAGCTCGGATCAACCGCCGAATGAACTCGGGCTGAACCCCACCGCCGCCACGATCGTCGTTCTCACGCCCATCTGGCTCGACTGCACCTACCTCTCCGATATGATCGAGGACATATCGCCCATGTACAACATTGTCGCATTCGAACTTCGGTCGCATGGGAGAACATTTCAGGCACAAAATAACCCCCGCTATGATTGCGCTACCGCCGCGGCGGATGTTGGTGAGTCTGCCGTTCGCTCGGTGACTCAGTGTCGTCACTCGGAATATTCGGCGTCTCGGATATGCGTTACCATATGCTGACACGCTCTGACTGCTCCCTTTTGTTTCCTGTTGTACTCTATGCTGGATATGTCCACGTTGCCCATCTGGACTTGATCGCTCGTCAGCCTTCGCTATGGCGAGTTTTAGCACGCGCTCGGACCGCAGATGAGCTACAAGCTGGACCGGCGCGCTAACAGCGAGGACTGTCCCGTAAACCCCAATAGGAGGTCCTTCGTGTGCCGCCGAGTCATGTCTTTGCGAACGGCTTTGCGGGGTTTCGGAGTCAGTAATCCCCTATTCCTTGACGGAGGCGGCGTCCCGAACGACGATGACCTTCGCCGACAGCGTGCTGATGACGGTCCGGTTCTCAATGGATTTTTCGTCAGTCGCACTCAAGTTGTGTAAGATGTTCCCGAACCAAGTGCTCTCATTCACTCAGGCTGGCGTCGGTCCGCTTTTCTCACCGCGGGAAGACGTCAAGATTTTCAAAGAGGTCCTAGAGTTTTGGTTCTTTGTAAATCACCGGAGTAAAACAAGCATCGAAGTAGCAAAAGACTGATCCCACCGATCTCCTTCCTCGATTTCAATCTCAGCCACAAGATCCGAGCGATTTCTTCGAAGCGATGGATGCAATGTCGCAGATGCTGCTAAGTAGCGACGAGTGGGACGAAACTCCCGAGCTGATCGCGCTCAAGGATCGCATGATCGGGACAATGATACGACGGTACAACCCGTATAGGCTCTTGAAGGCACACGAGGTGAGATGCCTCGTGAGGGTGGCCCCTTCGTTACGCCCCCGCTCACTGAACAAGTTTCTCCTTCCTTTCGCCCCCAGGTGGCTCGGGTCAACCTGAGGCCGTGTCGTATCTCGCCCGCCGACCTCGCCAAATTCCCTCATCCGCTTCTGCTTCTACACGGCACTTCCGATCTCTGCTTTCCTCCAGCTCTGATTAAACACGACATCGTCGACAATCTCATCGACGCTCACGACTGCACCTGGCGGTTAATCCGAGGCGCGCCCCATTCGATGCTGCTCACGCACTGGCCGCAGATCAAAGAAGAGTGGATGCCGTTCTTGGAACGACATCCCAAGTTCTCTTCCGAGCCAGTGCCCCTCGATCGGCCTTACGCGCTCAGTGTCGTGGCCAAACTGGCCCGGAATGCGAGCGACGAGCTTCCAGAATTGATTCTTGCGCGGAGCGGCAACGAGCAGACCGACTTCTCGCTCTGCACGCCAGAGGAGGTCCGCCAGGCAGCGGAGGACTTGCAGGCATTCAAGAAGTACAGCGAGAACTGTCGGATGTACCTGCCTGGGATCAACGTGCCCGAGACTTGGGACCAACCGACGGACAAACGGTCCAGCAGAGAATGGACGTAAGTAGTGACCCTTGGTTCGGCCCGGCGGTCCTCGAAGAATGGACGGATGGATGGTGTGCTGACCGGATCTCTACGTTGCACCACAGTTTTTCAAAGCGCCATCTTTTCGAAGAGCCGAGTCATTCCAGTCCGGTCGATCTCATAGCCGGTGGGATCGAAGTCCTGACCGTGGACAGCAGCGCTACTTGATTTCTTCTTGACGACCTCGAATTTCTATCGACGATATTATCTTCATCGCCTATATATTCTTGCTCTCCTGTATAACCATATTTCAATATATTATCATATTGCAGTTTTCTGCCTTCACCCAGATGGATCCACGACTCTACGCTGTCCTATGTCAAACCGGCGCCTACCTTTAGTTCGGGGAGCGCAGCACTCCGTGCCAAAGCACATCCCCATCGCTTCCTGCCAATAGCTCTGCTTTCAGACCAGACCTACTCTTTATCCGAGGTCTGCGCATAAAAATGATTTAATTTGATTTTCTTCATTGCACACAAGCCAGCAGTATTCAGACACAAGGGCAGTGTCTTGACAAGCCTTATTCGCGCTCCTGTTCGAACCGCCCCCGCTATCCTTTTTTCTGGGGTATTGGCTGTCCAACGGCTCCCGTTCTCAACGACGGGGGCTAAGGCTCCTCGAATGCGCACGACCACAGCAGTTTTCGTACTCCAACTCCGACTCATCCCTGAACCTGCCACGAGACTTCTCTCGAGCGACGGGGCCACCACTCACCGGAAGGTCCCAGCCACTACTATCCCCACTACTCCCGCCACGGTCCAATGCAACCTCGCTCTTTGCACCACTCTGGACAACCGGAGAGGTTGAAAGGTTGGGAGGTTAGAGGGTGATTCAGCTGGAGGCCCGTGGGTTTACTGGGTGGGAGGCGCACTGACCTCACGCAACGCGGACCATTTTGTCGAAAAGCTCCGTCGAGTCCAACGCGCCTAGGCGCCTTCTCAAGATCAGCACCGGTTTTTTCAAAGTCAGTGAATATGTAGTTCAGCCTAATTGGACTCAGATTGGTTCAGGGAGAAAACGGGCGCACTTACCCGCTGGAAGGTTTCCTCCCATCGAGCTCAGCACGCTCCATGTTTTCCGCCAAGGCAGCCCACTTCTTGAATTTATGTGAACAAGAGGAGTCCATTGGGCACAGTTCCCCACCACGAGTTAGACGATATAATATGCTTCTTGATTCTCCTTCAGGACCGCTGATGCTGTCGATCACGGGGACGAGTCTACGACTTGCAGCTTCCGGAGGGAATCGCTCACCTGACTCGAAGCACTGGACGACGTCGGAATACCGGTACGCTTGAGGGGGAAGGTGCCGGGTGCGGGGTCCTTGGAAACTAACACTCCAGAACGTCCATCGCTACTGGTGGGGTTGGGCTTTCTCGAAACGGCGGGTGAGACCGACGCAGAGTTTGAGGCCCACGGGTCCGTCTGAGGCATGGGATTGCTGCTCGCACCACCGCCTCAGCTTTATTGGATTTGGGCGTTTGGCCGAGGCATGTTTTATTATCAATGGGGTATTAGGGAATTAATTAGGGAGTGCGGGCGGCGGGCGCGCATGAGTTTTCTGTAGCTTTCCTTCTCTTTTCCGCCCACTGGTAACTCATTGTTTCGAACTTTACTACCGTTCACCGTATCGACACAATCTCATCGTTTGGCCGACCAACGAAAGTTACCAGAACTGTGTGGAAATCAAACACGCTTCGCCCACTGCCATTGCCGGTTCCTTTTGCCTAGGTCCACTGTTGAAGCTAGTGTGTGAAGTCTCGCGTGCTGGAGCACCCCATCTATTTGATTCACGGCGATCATGGACGTGTGGCGCCTTTGCAGGAGCCGCTGATCCCCAAGGATCATCTCGGGTGCTGGCGCCTCCCCCGCTGCCGAATCCTTTACTGCCCGAGTCGCGGCGAGCAGCAGCGGGAGGATCCTAAGCACGTCCATTCCCACCCCAACCCGAGTCGAATGACCCACGAGCCGTTTCATTACCACCACGCTCACTGTATCCTGAATCACGACAACTGCTGTAGCCAGAGTCGCGGTCTTGGAAGCCCGGCCCTTCGGGTGGTCCGCGGTCTCGACCTCTGCCGACGGCACCAAATTTGGCCGGCGGGCTCAGCTCGTTTTTGACAATCGAATGTCAAACTTGACATACACCACAAAATGTCGACACAACCGCGAAAAGAAAAGCTGAAACTCATCCGTAAGAGGGAGCAAAGCGACTAGGTCCGTCGGACAAGGTGGACGAGCGACAGACTACAACTCTCGGCAAACGGTGAGTCAGCCCATGGGACGCGTCAAGTGAGTCGGCGCGAGTGTCCGTAGGCGCGCGCGTAAGCGCTGAGGATCCTCCGATCACGCCGGCTGTCGAACAGGAGACCCTCAACCCAGCGATCGAGGAGGGGGAGGGGCCCAACTTACCGACCACCACATGCACATGCCGAAAGGTTGCCCAGTTCGCTAACAGCGCGCTCTGCATCCTGTGAAAGAGCAACAAGAAGACTGAATCAGCATCTGCTACCTGGACTGCATGCACCAGTGTCGACGACCGCTGTCGTCAGGCGACCCCTGCCGGAAGCTCGAGCGACGACACGAAGCTGAAGCGTCAACCATATCCTACCAGCCCTGGACAATGAAAGAGTAGAGACTGACCGGGCGGTTTGCAAACACCACGAACCCAAACCCTTGCAGAACCAAGATGTCGCACAGCGGGCCAATTATGCCAAAGAGTTCTTCGAGCTCGCGATGCCTCAGCTCGATGCCAGGCATACTCCCGACGAACAGCCTCCGGCCCGTGGTACTCATGCTGGAAGTTGACTGATTGATGCTGGTGAAAGACGGGTGGAGGTTGAGGGTGTGTGGGAAGGAGCTGAAAGGTAGGGATGTGCGCGCGCGACTTGGACGACGGAGAGGAGACGCATGACAGAAAGTCAAAAGCTGAACTGGGCACTCCCAGGCAGAGGACTCGAGAGGAAGGTGGGTCGCTGACTCCCTGACTCGCTGGCTCGGGTCGAGCGCACGGGCACCTGTGGATGTGCGGCCGCTGGTTGTCTCGGTCTAAAGATTAGTAGTCACACATATTGTGAACTCCTGTCCGGACTAGGCACACGGATTAGGTCACCGAGGCAGCCTCGGTAGGTATATCAAGTACAACGGTCTGTGGGCAAGCGCACGATCGTGGGAGCTACCAGTGGTAGGGGTACATCAACTACTGCTACCTCATGCATACATCCAAGAGTTCAGGCCGATCGACTCGGGCCGTATACGGTCTTGACCCTCTTCTCGAACCCATCAATCATCAGACCACTGACCTTCTCCCACAGCGCGCTGACTGCAGCGGCGTGGAAGGGCGAGGTGAACGAGTAGGCAATGTAAAGATCGACCTTGGTCCGAGGCACATCGCTTCGAGTTGATAGCAATGTGAGAGACCATTTTGTTTCCAAGTGCTTGAAGATTGTCGAGTTGTCCGCGGTGGCCTGAATAAGTCGGTCGGAGGGGTTCATTGCGGTAAATATCTCCGTCCGGTCTGACAAAATCTTCGTCCACGCCCAGGACCAAGAACGTACAGAGACCGAATCCCACTTCTTCGCTCTGACGTGCGAGACATAACCCTCTTGGTACCCCATCGCGCCAACCTGCAGCTCGCCTTGCAAGTCCCACACCTCCCCAGGCTCACCGCCCCGGAGCCATTCCTTGGCCTCGACGGGACGAGCCTGCTTGCCGAGATTCAAGCCCGGAGGTGAGGTAATTGAAGCGGACAAAATGCGGGACTCGGTCGTAAAAGGAAGAAAGGACTTGTAGGCATCGACGTCGGCGATAACCGAGTAGAGCTGTCGGGGCTCATACCTAAATTGCGAGATAGCAGCGGCAAGCCGGTTTCGGCCATCAGCTGCGTTAGCGCGCGATGAAGGAGAATCGCGACGGTGCCGATCGGCCTCGAACGAAGCAAGGCCCGGACGGGTTCGCTAGAGAGTGTGCACGCAGCAATGAGACGCACCACATTTCTCGAGACTCCTCATAGATAGAAAGCGAGCCACTCTTGGTCAAAGTCCCTTTTGCGAGCGAAGCTGCGCCGGTTGAAGACGACGAGGATGACGATGCGAACAGTGACCCAAATCCGAAGAGCGAGCGGGTTTGTATGGGTTGCGCGATACGTTGTAGTGGCCTAACCATAGTCCGAAGTGATGGAATAGATATGGACACCATAGCTGCCGGGTCTGTGCGAAAGTGTGGGTATAGAGATTAGGAATGAAGGCGACAAGGTGGCAGGAGCGGGACGACTCGCTCCCGCTCTGACTCTGGCTCTGGCGATCGCAAGCGCCCCCCCCGCCCCCCCCCACCTTGCACGCGAGCTTGCGCGCGCCTTCGCATTGCGCGGCAAGTGCGCCGCTTCCCTTCGCACTCGTCTTCCCTTCCTTCCACGTCCGATTCATTGTTCACGTTCGATTTTCCTTGCGCAGATAAGGAGCGGAATATTGGATCTCTTCCCAGAGCGGCTGTGTCATCGGTGCCCCCTTTGAGAAGGGTTGTGCCTTGCCATGGCCGCCTCGTCGGCCGCTACGACTCAAACCGTCAAGGCGGAACCGGTTGAGGACAGAGCCAGTTTGCTGCAGCGCCTTGCGTATCCAGACGCCTTCAAGGCTCGGGCTCTGGATTGGTCGAGCCAGAACACCTCTACATCGATATTGAGACCTGGTATCGCTCCAACCTCGACCTCGACCTCGGCCGCATCCGCTCCGCAAGCTGAAGAGGGCTCACCAGCGACGAACAAACCGGTCGTACCTGGCACCGCCGCTGCAGGAGGCCAGATCTTGACGGGAGGCGTCAACCCGCAAAAGATCTATATCGGAAATCTACCTCAGTCGGCGACGCTGGCCGACCTGGAGGACTGTTTTGGTCAATTTGGCCCTTGCACTTGCGCGATCAAGCGTGGCTTTGGTTTCGCCGTGAGTATAAGCCCAGATCACCCCCTTCTCGTTAACTCTGGGCTATCTGGTTGTTCAACTCAGATGTCTCTGAAGCTTATCGTGTCACTCTCTGCTCGCCATAGGAGTTCGCCAGCCCCGAGCATGCCAAGGCCGCCGTGTCCAAGTACCACCAGGGTCACTTTCTCGGGTCGCAAATCACCGTGCAGCTCTCGCACGAGAGGATTTACCTCGGCAAAAAGTCGGACAACGGCAAAGAGACTCGCACACCTCCTTCGCCGACCAAATCATCTCATGGTCTGCCAGCCCCCGCGAGCCGACCGGCGACGTCGAACAAGTCGCGCGGGAGTGGCACCAAGCAAGTACTATCCGACCTGTGAAGGCATACTTCAGTGCTCAGAGTTTCCTTTCTTACCCGGTCTTTTGCTTTTCCATTCCATCAGGGGTCAGGATAAATCGGAACCAACCCCCAAACCCAAGCCGACGCCTATTTCGGCAGCAACGGTGGAGCCCGTCGAAACCTTGTCGCCTCTGCGCTTTTTGATGGACCACGTCGGGCCTCCCGCGCAGGCTTTTCCGGTCCCACCACAGATCTCGCCGGGCGTGTACGAGCGAATTGACCGCTACGTGCCTCTGCTACTTGGTGCCGCGCCGCCTGTGCCCCGTGCCCGAGCTGTCGGCAGCGCCGACGAAGTCCACGCTGCCTTCATTTCTGTCCATCCCGAGGCGTACCCTCCCGTGCCCGCATATAACCTTGGGCCAGTCCCTCGCTTCAACCATCAACCAGACGCTTACGAGGATGTTCGTACTGCAACCGCTTCCACCCCTCGTGCACTCGAGTACGCCTACCGAGCGAACCTCGATGCGCTCCCGTATCAGCAGCAGCCCCAGCGCCCGCTGTCTTCCCACGATCGCAACCCTCTCCCCGAGTCCATCTACGATTACGATCAAGCACTCTCAGTTCCGGCCCGCTATATTACCCGCTACCCTCCCCTCCCAGACAGACTTCGACTTGCTTCGCGATCCAATCCCCTGCCGACTCCTTTGCGAGTACCTTCACCTCCGCCGCCAGCCGCTTCCTACGCGGCACCCCCGCCGCCGCACTATCCCCCTAGGGAAACCCCTGCGTCTCGGCAATACTCATACCAAGAGCCCAACTATCCCTCTCCACGAGATTACAACGACTTTGATCACTACGACCCCCGTCGACCTGCTTCGGCGCACCCGTATGAAAGTCATGCGTACCTGCCGACGCCGTCGCAGGCATTGCCTCACCGCGGTCGGGAGGAAGGACGCCACGATGCTCGAGGCGGTCCTGTGCGGGATTATGCTCGCGACGCTGCTCGCTACCAGCCGTATGGTCGCTCCCTACCTCCTCCCTCGCATCTGTCCCTGGATCCATCCACCGCGACTGTCCGCGACTCGCCGTTTGGCGCGGTTGGCACCCCTGTCCCGTGAGTAGCAGCTTGAAGCACTAGATGTCGCGCTGGCTCGCTCAGACTCAGCTGACTGTGGCTACGCTTCTTTGTGCACCTTTCTTAGCCATGCTCCTGATTCGAATTACGCTCGTTCCGCCGGAGAAGAAAGTTGCTATGTCGGCCCCTCGTACGGTGCTCGAGCCCCGGTCGATCACGACTGGCCCGACTGGGGTGCTTCGTACGCTCGCCGATGACCTGACGTGGTAAGACCGTAAATCAGTACCCTATACTTTTGTAGCAAAGCTCATATAAATACGGTGAGAATAGAATCTACTGTTTGAAGAGTTTGTGTGACATGTGACGTCTGCCTGAATCGTTGTGCTCAGAAGGGGTCAAAAACTGTCAAATGGGCTCCAATCCCAATTCACGGGACTTCGGCGGGCGACCGGCTTTCTTGCTCCCCGAGCGACGACAGCGCGGGACGACGACAGTACGGGACGACGACCAATGGCAGAACCGAGAACATCTGCAACAGGATCGAGCCCCAATCCGGTGGCGGGAACTTCAACTCCATCGAATCTAGCACCTGCTGTACCCTCTCGGCCTCAACCTCGACCCTCCGAGGTAGCTGCTACAGCGCGACGAGCGGCTGGGCCCTCGTCGGCTTTCAAGGTCCCGTTCTTTGCTAGTGCTGCTCAGCCTGAGATAGGTCAGTGACTGACGTGAAAGAGTAACAGGTCCAATGGTATATCTGAACTTGGAGTGTGTTGCCCGTTCCTTCAGTGCGAGCGAATCAGAAGGACTTGTACTATCTCTCGCAATTGACGGAGCGCTTCGAGGATGTTGCCAGATCATTGCTGGGTGAGGACTGGAGCATCTCGATGCGGCTAACAGGACAGGTAGCTGATGATCTCAGTTCTACAGGTACACGGTGGCTGCAGAGTTGGAATCAAGAGCTGCAGCATGGCAGTCGATTGGCCTACTTTGGGCTCACGACATTGCTAGGTCGGTCAAGGACGGACTACGCGAGGGAAGAGGCGCGCATGCTGATCATGTCATAATCGAAATTCAGGCTCTCAAACCCTCGGAGAAGAGTATTGCGACATCTTGCAGTACGATGTCAAAACGCGCAAACCGGCTTCTCTTCGGGTCAGTTCCGTCGGGCATATCGGACGAGCTTCGAAGCTCACAGCAAACTATAAGCTCCTTATTTTCTTCCTCACTTCAGAAACGAGGCTTGTTGATCTCGCTACACATTGTCTTTCCTTACGTGGCCGCTCGCTTGTACGCCGCAGCTCGGCGGCGACTGATCGCTCGGCACGAATCCGTTCTTGCCGCTCGAGCGCAGGATGATTCGCTCGATGACCTCTTTTCGTCCGGCGAGGCACCACCGCCACTCAAGAAGTCTCTGTACAGGCGGACGATGGAGTCGATGGCGGCTCTTGCGGCCGAAATGCCTTCATTCGAGACGTTGACCGAGGACTACCTCCGAACCGTGCACCTCGCCGTATTTTATCTGTTTGGGCGGTACTACAACTTGAGCAAGCGGGGCACGGGTATTCGATTCGTCAGTACCGTTATCTCAGTATCATTTTGAGTTCACATACAACATACTGAGCCTGCCCTTTTCTCGATTGCAGATTTCAACGCAATCGCGACCAACAGGCCAAAGTGCGAGCGGCGGCCCAGTGCCGACCTCGTACGAAGTGCTAGGCGTGTTGATGGCCGTCCAGCTGGGTGTACGGACCCTACTCGCTATCCGACGGCGTCGAGCTGCTCAAGAAATGCAGATCAAACAGTCGCCCGAGCAAGAGGAGCGGGAGAAGCAGCAAAAGGAAGCGACGAAGAAGCATTTCTTGATTGATGGACGACCCTTGTCCAGCCTCGTGTTTGATCCCGACGACCCGGAACAAGCATCGCCTTATCCTGAAGATGAAAAAGGGGCGGATGCGAGGGATCGGAGGTGTACACTCTGCCTGGGGACGAGGAGGGATCCGACAGCGACCGATTGTGGTCATGTCTGTGAGTGTCACTTAAACCTCTGTATCCGGCAAGCTGGACCTCGGACATGTGTAGCTCATATATTTCCATGGTGTCTCTGTCTCAGTCTGCTGGGAATGTGTCGTGGGCTGGGCTCGGGAAAAGGTGAGCCGAAGCCCCCTTTTTTTTCTCTCGAGATCGAGATGGTCCGAGTCAGCTAACCAATTCGACTTGTATGGTTTTGCAGCCGGAATGTCCCTTGTGCCGACAGTCGATTACTTTGTCCAAGCTGTTGCCTTTGTATAATTTGTAATGTTTGAGGCCATAGCATGACGAGCTGTGAACACATTCTCCGAGTCGGCCAATGCAGCTGCACGCTGCGTGAGCCTGCCTACGGGTGGCCCGGGACAGTAATTTGGGCGGGCGCGTTGACCGCGTTCTCCGCATCGACGCCGTGTGGCGACGCGCCTTAAAACGGCGTGGGACGTGCGCTCTCTGCACCACACACTGTCATCCCCATTCGAGTCGACACCGATGGCACCCGTCATCAAACCTGAATCGGGCTCATCCAAAGCAGGGGTCCCTACCTTCAAGGCCCGCCCCGCCGAGTCCGAAGAGGAGCACGACCCCTCCGATGCTGGAGCGTCGCCGAGCGAGAGTCCAAAGGCCAGGAAGCGCGCTCGTGTAGGACCTACGGACGCTGGTGAGGAGGACGAGCAACAACAAGATGATGGAGTTGAGGATAGGAAGCCTTTGCGCAACGGTGTCAATGTCAAGTCCGAGAAGACCTTGGAAAAGGATGGTGCTGGGTGAGCTTGACATGGTTCACTCAGACTCCACCGTTACGCGTCGCACCGCACCCAGAACGGGAGGAAAGGCTGTATAACCTATCAACTGCATCCTTCTTGTTGGAAATCGTCCTTTGCAACTTCTCGCGCTTTCTTGTGATCGTGGGGCGGGGCGGGGGCCGGGGGCGTACTAGCTGGTGATGTTCTGCTCGAGCTGACCTCCTGTTTCGTCTCACTGCTCACAGCTACGTCGTAGGCTCGATCGTTCGCATCAAGTGCCAAGCCTTCGTCACGTACGACTCTGTTGAATTTCGTCCAGGACCAGCACTCAACATGATCCTCGGCAAGTCCATACCCTCCTTGCTGCGAATGCGAATGTGCGGCGCCAAATTCACGCGTGATCTTCCGCAGGAATATCGCTCATCGCCTCTTACCATGCGCAAATCCCATAGGTCCTAACGGAACCGGAAAGAGTACAATCGCATGTGCGATTGCCATTGGGCTTGGATTCCCGGCCAAAGTGCGTACACGGAAAATTCGCCGTTTGCGCGCCGTTTGCGCGACGGGATCGGAGGTACTGAATATTTCTGCGCGGTCTCTCTAGGTGCTCGGTCGTGCGTCAAAGCTGTCCGAGTTCTGCAAAAAGGACTCGAGCAAAGACACGTGGATCGAAATCGAGCTTAAGGCTCCCAAAGGCTCGAGAAACCTCGTCATCCGCCGATACCTGAGTCGCACCGATGAGCGCTCGAGTTTCCAGATCAACGGTGACTCCTAAATGAAAGAGATGGCTGTGCTCGCGTGTGCCGTCTCCTGATCATTGCTCGCTCGCATGTGGTGTCCTCCTCATCAGGGACTGAAACGACGGGAAAGGAGGTCAACGAGCGTATGAGCAACCTCGGAGTGCAGATCGGCAATCTCTGGCAGGTCCCAATGACGATACATTCGTCGCGAAGTCAAGTACTGACCGCTGTCTCGAACGAGGTATCCGCAGTACCTTCCTGCCGCAAGACCGTGTCGCCGCCTTCTCACAAATGAGCAGCGTCGAACTGCTGCGTGAGACGGAGAAAGCAGCGGGCGACGACCAGCTCAGCGACTGGCACGACCTTCTGGTCGAGGAGTATGCCAAGCAAAAGAAGCTGCTATCCGTGCGTTTCTGAGCGTCGCAAAGTGGCCTCACTAGACCGCTTTCTCTATGTTCTCTGCTAACGAGGTGACCTGTGGAATTGTTCATTTTGCACAGGAGGTCGACCGACACAGCGAAGTGCTGAAGCGCAAAGAGTCAAAGCAAGCCGAGAACGAGAAGGAGGTCCGACAGTTCAAGGAGCGCGAACGAGTCGAGCAGGAGCTCGCCGTCATCTCGCTGTTGCTTCAGTATGCCCACTACAACGACACCTACTCTCACTGGGGCCAAGTCAAGGAGAACCGCAACCAGGCTGAGGGCGAGCTGGCGGAGCTGATTGAGCAGAACCGCCCCTTCAAGGACAGCCAGGAGTGCATTCGATCAGTCATTTATCCTTCTGGTCTCGCGGCGCTGACGTCGCTCCTGCGCACCCTCCTCGACAGAGCTCTGATGAGCGCCGTTGCCGAGTACGGAAAGTTTGGTGAGATGGCCCAGACGAAAAAGCGCAAGCTCGAGAAGAAGATCAAGGACAACATGAGCTTGGTTGATAAAGCTGTACGTCTCTGAGCTTGGCATGATAGCGTTGAGGCTGCGCTGACGTAGCATCCAACCTGGCGCGTCGTGCAGGCGAGGACTCTCGGCAAAACGAAGGAAGAACTCGACAATCTGCGCGCTGACGACCGCACGCGCAAGTCGACCATCATCCGAACCGAGAAGGACATCAACAAGATCGATCGCGAGCTCGAAAAACCAGAGGAGGCCGTCGACTTCTCCGAGATTGATGCAAAGCTGGTAAGTGGCTCGCGAAGGGCAAGGTGTGGCCGAGGTGGTATTGCGCAGACCGGCTGAGACGACGTCTGCTTCGGCCTGACCAGATCGAGAAGCGCAACGAGATCAACGATATCAAGGACCGGGCCGCCCAGGCCGACGCGCCCAAAGATGACCTCGAGCGACAAGTTCAACAATGCGACAGGGAGATCGCTGTACAGGATAAAAGGTCCGTTCCCAGCACTGCCACCCAATACGCGCGGTTCCTCCAGCGACCCACTTATTCCACTCTTCCCTCTTCCGCAACCTCGTGCCTTCGCAACCTCTTTTAGGTTGAAGAATTTGAACAACATCAAGAATCAACGCGAGGATGCGTTAAGGAAACATGAACCCGACACCTGGAAGGCGGTCGAATGGCTCCGTGCGACCCAACACAAGTTCAAGGGTAAAGTGTACGAGCCGCCCCGCCTCACTCTTTTCATCAAGCATGGCCATGAACATCAAGCCAACTTGATCGAGGAGCCGATTGCTTTGCATGCGTTCAAGGTCGGTCCCCAATCAGCGGCGACCATGTCGCCTATGTTGCTCACCCAACCACGCGAAGTCGCTGACTTGCTACTTGCACCGGGTCGCCCAGAACTTCTTGTTCGAAGAACGAGAAGACTACGACTACTTTATGCGCGAAGTTAACGACAAGGTGCATGCGAGCGGAGCGCGAATCCGAGCGAACGGTCAGGAGATCGGCAACGACTACACTCGCGAGAGATACACCCCGCAGTTCAACAATCAGCAGGTACGCGGCCTCACAGTACGCTTCTACGCACCGAAGTTAGGCACATCTCCACATCTAACCCGTGAAAAATTTGCCTTCCCGTGTACAGCTGGCTGAAATGGGCTTTGACGCCTTCACCACCGATCTTCTTGAAGGGCCTGAAGCTGTTCTTACATGGCTGTTGAAGGATCTCAGTTATGGCTCCATCGTACGTGCTCACTGCACTTGCTCAGATGCGTCCTTGTCGACTTTCCAGCTGATGTCCTTGCTTGCTGTGCCGGCGCGAATAGCCCATTCAACTCACGAAGCGCGACATCAACCATGATGCGGTTCGGAAATACCAGTGTCGCAAGTGGGTAACGCAGGAAGGCTCTTTCACCATCATGCACTCGAGGTACGGCCGCAGGGAATCGCAGATCGAGCAACGCAGCCTCGGCACCGCGAAGGTTTTGGTTGGCGCAAGTAAGTCGAGCGAGCTCTGTGTGTCCGTGCGGCTTCAAGGGAAAAGGTTTTTGCTAAGGTGCTCCCAATTTTGATATAGGCGACGCGACGGGTGTTCAGGAAATCACTGCCCGCACGGCTGATGCCACAAGCCGACGCGAAGAGGCACTTCACGGCCTCACCAAGATTAACGCCAAAGTCTCTGATCTCGATCGACAGCGTCACACTCTGGATGAAGAGAGGGTTAGTGGCTGTGCGATCGGCCCACTTTCGCTGATTTTTTTTTTGATTAGCTGACCATGTTTCCTTACCTATCCACAGAAAGCATTGCAGGCTCAAAAGACCAAGATGGAGGACAAGAAGAAGCAACGGGCTAAGCTCGTGGCGAAGCGAGGTACGTCGGTCTTATGGCTCAGCGCACACCAGTGTTCTCCTGCTTACAGCGCGGCATCGCGTACAGAGGTGCTCGTCAGTCAACTCAAGCGTGAAAAGGCTAGGCCGACGAGCGAACAGAAACGGGCCCAGCTGCGCGGCAAAATGTCGGAGCAGATTGAGAAGCACCTTGCCGCCGTGTCGAAGCACAACATGTGGACGACGAAGCTCGTTAGCTCGCAAATCGCAGCGGCTGGCCTTGCGATCCGCCAGATGCAGGTCGACAACGACTTGAAGGCGATGAACGATTCGGCCAATGCCCAGGATGTCGCCTTGACAGAGAAGCGACAGGAGGTCGATGACCGTAAGTGATTGGCTACGAGCCCCGTAGAGCCGATCACCGACACAGCGGAAGTGAGCACTGATCGGGTCCGGCATTGGCTTCTCGAAACGCAGTCAAAGCCCGGGTGAGGGAGCTGTACCGGTCCGCCAAAGCTAGGCACGCAGCTGCCGACCGCGACCTGGAAGCCGCCAGCGAGGACATTAGGCTGGCGGTGGATGAAGCACGCCAAAAAGGACAGATCGAGACGGAGCAACTGATGACACGGCATGCCGAGGCCGAGGCCAAGCTCAACGTGACGGTCGCCATCAGTCCCGAGATTGTGAAGCGATACAAGGAGGGCAAAGCCGAGGTGGAGCGACTGCGCGAGACGCTCGAAGGCAGTCAAGCGAGCCTCGCAACATCGACCGAGCGACTCCAAGCCATCCACGAGCTGTGGCTGCCGGCGCTCGAGGAGCTCGTCGAACGCATCTGCACGGGCTTCCGCGCCGCGTTCGATAACCTCGGCTTGTTGGGAGAAGTACGCCTCGCCAAGGACGACGATTACGCCAAGTGGGGCATCGAGATCCTCGTTTCGTTCCGAGACAACGAGCCGCTCAAGGTCTTGACGGCGTATCGCCAGTCGGGAGGAGAACGCGCCTTGACGACGGTCATGTATCTCATGTCGCTTGCCGAGCTCGCCAAGGCCCCTTTTGCTCTCGTGGACGAGATCAACCAAGGTATGGATCAGCGCGTGGAGCGAAACGTCCACAATGCGCTCGTCAGGACGACGTCGAAGCCGGATGTCGGGCAGTACTTTTTGCTCACACCAAAGTCAGTCTTGCTTCGACCGAGTTTCGGTGTGCTCGATCACAGTTCGGGCAGAGCTGACTAAAGATGGTGTTCACTCCCGCAGGCTGCTACCGGATCTGCAATACCATCCTACAATGAAGGTCCTGGTCATCAAGTGAGTTGTGCTCCGTCTCCCCCCCCCTCACGAGTAAGAAGCTGCTCATTGAACTTTGTCGACATTCGGAATCATCCTAGCTCGGGTCCGTGGCTTCCGGCGGTGGGACAGCTCTCGCTCGCCAAGATCGTCAAGAATCGCAAACGTCGCATCGCGAGTCGCACATCATAGACAGGATCTTTCCCTTCTTCTCTTTCTTTTTGTATAATTCCATGGAGGGTTTTCTTTCGAATCTTTAACAGGGTTTCGGTACTACGAAGAATTGAGCAATACGAGCAGCTGTTTCGCTCTTGTCCTCGCTTGGTCCAAACACGCTTTGAGAATCTCGACCGACGACTTTGACCCCGTCGCACCACTTTGTTGCACTTGCAGTAGCCGTGACGATGATGCCGAGACAGTGATGGAGATTTGGGAAGTGCACAGCTGGGATTCGAATAATGTCGGGTCCGGGAGAAGTTCACTGTGAAAGTGAAGGGGCTTCCTGTGAATTTGCGAGGACCAGACCCCGATGACGCCTAAACCGGAACTCACTCCTCATAGAGACCGAAAGAGAGTGTAAAGGGTATTGTCTCTGCCAGCTGGAGTGCATGCCCAGGCTGTTTGTCCGAAATGGGTTCGCAGATCGTGCTCAAGGTATCCACGTCCCACGTAGCTTGAGGGAGTTTCACTGTTGCGTAAAGGTCAAATCCAATGTCAAAAAAACAAACAAATCGCAGTCGTCACGGGGAAAGAACAGTGCGGATGAAGAGACAGACGATTACGTAATGCCGCTACGGCAGCTAGTACGCTGGCATCCAATACGCTGCCGTCGTAGTTGAGGCAGATGAGGTCGAGGTAGATGACCCAGGCGGCTTTAGAAGGTTCGATGCAGAGCGAATCGAGCGGTACAAAGTTTGACCTGGTGGGCGTTGGCCAAATGTATGCGTGTGAGCTACACTTCACAGGGCGAGGAAACAAAGGGGGTATCTACTCACGATAAAAGTGTGTCACGTAGTCGTGAAGAGAGAACTTGGGCTTCGTCGGCTGGCGGCCCCGGTCGGAAGAGGGATGAACACAGGGGAGGCAGATCGATATTCGGCACTGGGATTTTCAGGAGACGACACCAGCGGCAGGCTCAGCACCGGAAGAAGCGATCGATGGTAGATCACTCTCCTCAATGTGACCCACCAATGAATCCATGTGTTGGTGTGGCCATCTCAGGTGGTGCGATTTCGAGCGTGATGCCACACACGACCGTCGTCTTGCCGAGTCGGACCAGGCCCGAGGAAGGCGCTGTTGCGATCGAGCCTGCGCAAATTAAAAAAACACAGTCGGTTTTAGTGATATCAAACTATCGTATGTGACTGAATACAAGCGTGTTGATCCCACACAAGATCCACTGGTCTCCAGTTTCCATTCGATGCCTGAGTTCGTTCCGGAGCGGCCAGCTCGACTAGCACGCTCATTCGCCAGACTCGAGACTGCCTAGACCAAGCGGATGCGCATACTATCTTACCAATATTGATGCTCGCATCTCTCCAAGCTGCATGTTCGTCATCAAGCGGCCGCCCATCGGGGCGCAGTCGTTCCTGCAGGAAGCGCTCGAGGTACGGCTTGGGGTGCAGTCGCTTGAAGAGTGCCGGGGTCAAGGACGACGTTCCAGCCGAGGCGTTGGCTTCGTTCTCGAACGACATGCTGTAACGTAGGCTGTAGGAGTTGGCGGAGGTGTGATGAGCTGAGAGCGAAAGCGCGGAGGCTACGAGCCGCACTCGTACTCGGACTGCCCTCTTCGCAGCCTATCTCTCGCGCGGGTGTCCGGCCCCACATGATGCCAGCCTCTTGCTCTCTCTCCGTTTCGCTCGCTCCTTCCATTCATTCCACCGCGTGCTCTGGTTTACCTGCACCGGACTATGTACCATGTCTAGTACATCGGGCGACGATCCAGCTCAATGCCCAGCCCAGTCTCGCGATGTATGGCGTCCACCGAAAGGGCGCAAGCGACAGCGCGATGCCCCACCCCCGATCCCGTCCATCTACGAGCTCCTCCCCTCCTTGCCTCAACTCGCACCGACTATCCAAACGCTGCCCAATAAGCGCCAACGCAGCACTGAAACGCGCAAGCTCGAGCACCTCGCCCGCGTGTTGGACATCGGACCGGCTGCGTATGCTTTGACGCGGCATCTCGAGGCAGAGGCCAAGCGACTGCACCAACTTCACTCAGCCATGCGCAACAGGGCCCCAAAGAATGCCCGCATCCGTGGCGGGACTTCGAGGGAGAACGAGACCTACGAGGATGGGTTGAGTAGGAACGACGAGACCGACGCACGCGATGGTGGCGACGAGCAATCCGATTCCGCTCCCACCGCCGTCGCCAGATCCCCAGAGAAGGCGCGCAAGAGAGCCAAGCCCCAGTCGCGCACCTGGAGCAAAAGAAGGAGATTTGCGATTCCCAATGTGCCCCAGGTCGACGACGTGAACTTTCAAGTACCGCCAGGTGAGTCTCGGCACTGCGGACTCGGAGCAGACATGCCACAGCTGCTGACCGATCTTGCCCGCCCGCTCAGATTGTTATCCATCAGGGGTAGGTGTGGTTCCACCTCAAACAGCTGCATTGATGTTCGGCTGTCGCTTTGCAATCGCTGACACAAGATCGCCACATCCTTTTATTCATAGTCTCTACTTTCGAGCCTCCATTCTCACGTCTCTCGCCGGCTTGCCGCATCGTGCAACATCGTCCTGCCTCTTACCGTCGATGAGCCCCTTCAGCCTCCGTCGGTGCTGCAACACTTTGAAGAGCTTCACGCCGACGAATTCGCGTCCGAGGACCGCTGCTTCGACATGGCCAGCGAAAGACAGTGGAAAAAGTTCAAAAAGGCGTTGCGGACCAATCCGTTGTCGACGTCGCAGAAAGTGGTCGGGTGGAAGACGGAGTGGAGGAATGCGGATCGAGCCTTTGAGGATTCGGCGCTGGTAGCCATGGGTCAGTTCACGACGACACGGTGCACTGCGCCTCCTCATCAGTCGATTCGCACCCCTGATAAGGTTCTTTGATATTTCATAGGGGTCCTGTTGAAACTGCACGCTCGAGACTTGTGTCAAAACCCGGACCGAATCATGGCAACATCGGCGGCGGTGATGGACGACGGCCCACCCTATGTACCAGCTGTCGCGGACCACAACCTCGGCTCTCCGCTACCTCCGCTCTCGCAACTACCAGAGCAAAAGGAAGCACATCTCAAGAATCGCCAGGCACTCGCCGAGGACGAGCACGAACGAGAAATGCGAGGTCAATAGGGGTGAACAATCGTGCCAGGCCGGGGTGATATGTCTCGGGCTCAATCAGGGACAACCTTGCGCCGGTCGACACCCTTCGGCCTTCGACGTCACTTTGGCCCAGCCCGCTCTGCCACCGCGCGAGCGCTCGCTAAGCTCGGAGTTCTCCGCCTCGTAAAGCCGAGGAACGGCCTCTGGTGCTGACCTACGGCAACCTGGAGATCGACAAAGTCCATGTCTCGATACGATGTAGAAACCCGACCACCATAGGGGATCGCCAATGGACCGAAGAACCAAGCGATCGACAAGGCGCGCTTGACCTTAACTGGCAGGCTCGAGGCGTGTCCAAGCTTCCGTGGCGATCCCTTCCGTTTTCGAACGTGAGCTCGCCTTACCGCGATTGTTCATCAGCTCGGATGGGCTAATGCAAAGTTCAAACGACCAGATCGGAAGGGTGTTTGTAGAGCAGTGCTTTTCGGTGCAGTGCCAGTCCGATATTCAAGCTCCGAATCTGCCTATGCACCTTTGTCCCGACATCCAGATTTGTTGGAGGATGGCCCTCGAGCTATCTACCACCGCCTCAGGCCCCCGACCACCCCCGCTTCCGGCCGGCCAGATTGGAGCATCGATATTACGGTCATATACATCACTGCCTACAGACGAATAGTCAAAGTGTCTTTCATGCACTGAATTTTCCAGACCATCTGTTGTCAAAGCGGAAAGTTTTATTGCTGTGCAAGCCCACCCTCCAGCGGCAGTTCTTGGAAACGGGTCTTCGTGGTGGCTTCTGCCCGATGGAAACTTGCCGGATCCAGAGATGGTGAAATCTCGCGTGGCGAAGTCGAGCTCGTCAGCAGGCTCTCGGGGGTAAGGGTTGGAGTACCAACATGGTCCTAGTGAGTTTAGCCCCTCTTTTCCCTCGCAGAACCTCGAAAGGAGAGTAGAGGAAAATCCTTCCTGCAAGAATCACGTGTACATGCACATGCGCAGCGAGGTTTTCGCGCAGGCGAAGCGAGCGCGCTCAGGGAGGGGGGTTTCCCTTTTCAGCCCTTGTGCGAGGGCAATCATCAATTTAGGGAGTTATAGATGTGCTCTATTTCTGCCATGTGCGTTTTACGAATCACGATTCGGGTCCAAGGTCTGCCGGCCGCTTCTTTTTCGGCTCGGCGCATGACATGACGGATCGCATGACTATGCTGAACCTCGGCCAACACGCGGCCGGACGGAATCCGCGGCCGCTCGAGCATTATTGGCGCGACTCCATCAGCTGCCCGGTGCCTAACGAATCTGCTTTGTAGATCACTCTAAGACTGCCTACTACTTATTGATGGTGCACAAACACCGAAAAAAATGATTTCGGTTGACAGCAAGATAGCCACACCCTGCACAGGGTTACACAAATGTCGCAGAACCAGAACCGAGATATGATGTAACAAGCGATAGGTATAAATAGTAGGTCACCGTCGTTGACAGTTATTCTTGACTATCCAATTAGTCAAGGCGTCGTCGGCGATCTCTTGGGCTTACGAGGCTGCCACGGCGGGGTACTCGGAGATCTCTGGATTGACTGAGTGGGATATTTTCCATACCTAGGTATTCGAGCAACGGCGGTGGTCTTGAGGGGCTCAGGGGCTCGTAAATGTTCCCATCAAACCGACAAGAGTCCCGAATTTGCCTAGGGGCGGCGGTGGTGAAACCGGGCAGGAAGATCAGAATCCCGATTTGTCTGGCGATCTCGCGCACCGGTGCCGCGCCGCTGCCAGGCTCTGCCGCGCAACCACAAATCAGTGAGCCCGAGGATCGCTTCCATCCGTGCGTGCGTGCCTGCGCTTGCTCTCTCGACTCTCTCTCGCGTGCGCGCGTGCTTGGCCTTCCTGAACGGCTGCTCCCTACCCGTCTCCGTCCGTCCTCATCTTCTAGCACCGCGCCGCGAGTTTCCCTTGCTCCCCAGGACTTCTGTCATCTCTCAATTACGTACCTGCCTCTACCTACCTACTCGAGCCACTTGCCCATCGCCTTGCCTATCTTCTCTCACCTATCCTTGATGCAAGTCGCGACGACCGCAACACGGAGCGACATGCTCGAGATTGAGCGACCGCCCGCGCCAGCCAAGACCGAGGCGCCGCCGTCGCAGTCATCGCTCGACGCCATTGACGTTGCGGCCAGATCCACCGCCGAACAGCGCCGCTTCTTCGTCCACCTCAACGACATCTGGGATGACGGCTACGAGGCCGGCACTCAGAGCCAGTCGACGTCGTCTACCTTCTCCTCGACGGCCAAGTTCGATGGCAAACGTCGGGTCCGCATTCTCTCTCGTGAGTCGTCGTCGGGTTTCGTCCGTGCCTGCCCATCTCGCGCGATCTGCGGCGCAGTTGCTGACCGATTGCTCTCTATCCTCGTCGACTCTCGAATCACAGATAGATCACGGAACACGAAAGATGCGGATGCGAACAAGGCCGGGTGCTGCACCATCTCATGATCGCGCTTCGGAGCACATGCACCGCCGGCTCCGCCGTCGCTCGTCAGCCTACGCACCGACCGGCTGAGGGCACCCTGCTGTCGATCGACCACCGTGCGCCACCGCCACACGCGATGCCTCAATAGCAGCCGCCCACCATCACAAGAGCCTAACCAACTCACTCGACATCCTTTAAGGGTTTACAAGTTAAAAAAACCCGTGTTATCGTCGATCGCCGTGCGGGCACACATCGCCCGTCGCACATCGGCTTCGCCGTCTCCGCCGCCGAGTCTCACACCTACGAGGCCGCTCTTTCACCGACCTGAGTCCGTCGCC
Organism: Microbotryum scabiosae; assembly: GCA_022702605.1. Taxonomy (NCBI): domain Eukaryota; kingdom Fungi; phylum Basidiomycota; class Microbotryomycetes; order Microbotryales; family Microbotryaceae; genus Microbotryum; species Microbotryum scabiosae. The sequence goes on along the minus strand of JAHWDV010000006.1, from coordinate 1,110,002 downwards.
CTGGACTTGGCGCTCGCAACTTCCACCTCGCATAAATTCGTAGTACCCGCATCTTATCCTATCACCTATTTTAGTGTCATGTTGTTGTACCATGTCAATATTATATCGCACTGTATCAATCTCTGCTTCTCTCGCTCTATTCACTCTGCCCCCTCCCCGAGCTGACGGAGGAAGGTGCTGACACTGCTGAGGGTGGATGGCTGTTTGCCAGCCAGTAGTCATGGGCGATCAGGTAGGCAGCGCCTGTTGGTACCCGATCACATGACGACGACTCAGCTCGAGAGGCTACAAGAGTCTCAGCACTTAGCTACGAGCCACAGATCTGCACGTCCTGACACCCCTGACATCCCGAGGTGTCGTCCTCGTGCAGCCCAGAGTACCTACCTATGCTTGACGCTCGTAGGTCATCATAAGCCCTCGACGCTCGTAAAACCCGCGGAGCGGAGCGGGTGCGACCCTGCGCGCGCGCGATCTACATTGTAGAGGTGCATTGTAGGAAGGATCGCCCGGGCGATCGGCGCGCGCGCTGTCGATCGCCGCCGGCCGAGACTGGTTGTGTTCCGGGAGACGGGACGGATGGACCTACAGACACAATATTCCCGGTACTTTCAGCCCAGGGCAGAACCGGTCGGAGGTACCAGAGGTAACTACGGTCGGTACGCCGGGGCTCCCTCGCTACCCCGCGGGTGTTGGATGTCTTACCGAGGTAAAAACCTACCTTTCGTAGTCTTCGCAGATCGCAGGCCTCTTTGACCACCTCCGACGAGCCATGCCTCCCATGGGTTCGAGGAGGCAACCTTGTCAAGATTTCTCCGCGGGCCGGCTCCGGTCGCCGAGCCACCTTGAAAGAAATCGACAGACCCTCTGTCAGACATGATGATTTCCCGTGCCCTCCGCCTGTTGCATCGGGGGTCAATCGCGACATCGTTGCTCGGTCCGGGCGGATACCTACCTACGTTAACGACACCCCTCGGAGGTGAAGCCCTACCTCGGCGCTCCCTGCAGCGGCGTCGCCTCGATCGAGCGCTGTTGACGTTGCAAACTTTCCTCCCGGGTCCAGGCCAAATGTGCGTGTAATTCGACTTGCTACCTATACCCTACCTCGCTAATTACGCATCTCACTGTGTTCTCCTTCGGCGCACGTCGATCAGTTGAGACTCCAGAGACAATGCTTGAGTTCGTCTTAGGGCTCGATGGTGCTCGATGGTGGGCCACTAGATACCACTCTTTGCACCTAGCTAGGTATGTGGTACCATACTCATACGAACACCGACACTACATGCTCTCCTCTGCGCCCACCGCACCCTTTGCCGACATGATCTCTGGGCTTCCGACGATAGAGTGTCCGATCGCCTCGATCGCCGAAATGCTCGTATTCATTCGAACTCCCGCTCGGAGCAAGCTGATCCCTGGCACGCGTTATGAATGACAGCAGGTCGGGACGTCATTCCCATCGCATCGGAGCCGTGTAAGGGTCAGCGCCATCCTTTACATTGACCTACCATCTTGTTGCAACTTGCGTCTTTGCGATGGGGTGCGTTCTATCGCGAATGCATTCGCAATTAGTTCTCGATCCGCGACTGTCCAGCTTCCACCGGAAGTAGGCCCTTGCGTCTGATCCTCAGTACCTAAGTGTTGAAGTAAATTACTCTTCCCTTAAATCCGCACTACGCGCGTCTCTCTTTTGTATTAGTCGCGCGCGCTGTTCGCCTTCGCGAAGTACCAAGCGACGATCATCGAGCTGTTCAACACGCTCTCGGGCGGCGGGCTCACTTTCGAGCAGATCGTATCGTTCCGCCTCATCCACTTCGACCGACGATTTGCAATGGGACACTTGCCAAGCTGGCAAAACTACGCATCACCCGTTCCCTGCCGTCGCGTCGAATCGCTCTGCTCAGCCGCTCGAACGAGTTCACCTGGACCTCCTTGCATTCGACGGTGCCGTGTCACTAGGTGGTGCGAGATACGCTCTCGTCATCGTGAACGATTATTCTAGGCAGTTGTTCGCGATTTCGATGTCACACAAGTCCGACACTTTTGCGGCCGAAAATCCTGGCTTGCGAAGGTGGAGCGCTCCACGTCGCGCAAACTTCTTGCGGTCCGCTCTGACAACGGGGGTGGATTCATGTCGAACGAGTCCTCGGGTTTCCTGGAGGACCGAGGCATTACTCGCCAGTTCTCTATCCCTGACACGCCTCAGCAGAATGGAGTCGCCGAACGCGCGAATTGTTCGATCAGCGAGGGTGTCCGCTCAATACTCCACCAGTCGGGCCTACCTCACGCTCTGTGGGCCGAGGCATTGACGAGCTACGTCTACGTCAAAAATCGCTCGCCGCACTCTGAAAACCTTACAATTCACACACTTTGGCACGGTTCCAAGCCTTCAGCAGGCCATCTAGGCGTGTTTGGCTGTCGAGCGTGGAAGGCCGCTACCACCGAGCTGCGCAGCAAGCTCGATCGGCGAGGCATCCCACTCGTCTTCGTCCGCTACGATCTCGAGTCCAAGGGGTACAGACTGCTGGATCTCAACATAAGACAAGTCTTCAAGTCTCGCAGCGTCACATTTTTTAAGGACGAATTCCCTGCTCGAGCAACCGGCATCCGGGTGGCCCCGCTTCCTGCTGCGGGGGAGGCCAACAGCGAGGTTGTCATTGTTCCCGGTGAACAAGCTGGCGAAGTGCCCCCGAGCGCGTTGATCCACCGCCTGCCTTGCGTTTCGACGCCCCTGGCCCGGCCTGGCAGCCACCCGTCGGAGCTCGTGCGCGCAATCCACCGCCTCGGTATGGGGCCCACGCCTCCTCGCGTTCAACGCCGTCTGCCTTTGCGTTCTCACTTGGTGATGAGGTCGTCGCGCTGGCTGCCGATCTCAACGGAGGCTGGCATCGAACCCTCAAAGGCGGACCGTTCTCTCTCCGAACCCGAGGATCCTTTCACCCTTCCCACCAGCGTTCCAAGAACATGGAAGGAAGCCATGTGCCACCATCACGCGGAACGGTGGAAAGCTGGTGCCATCGAGGAGTTCCGCTCGATGAAGGACCACCTCAAGGTATCTAGCGTGGTCGACCTCCCCTCCGTCCCCAGAGGAGCCACTACCTTGCTGACATGAATGAGGACTCCGCAACTTCCAACTCTGGACTCCGCGCACCTTCGTCTTTTTCGCGCAACTGGCACCGCGCTTCTCGTGTCGTGCTGTGCCCCTTTCATTTTTCGTCTCCTACGCTAGGCTCTTGAGTCTTGACTTTCGCTCTCGACTCTCAAGCTGGACTACCTACTTTTACTACATTCGGTCACCAAGCACCGCCTACTCAAGCATCGCCGCCTCAAGACCTCTCCTGGTTTCCACCGCCCCTTCTGACCTAGCTTCCCAGTTTCGTAGCTCGCTTCTCTCTTTCCTTTCCGCGACTCGAATCTCGTCAAAGGTCACATCCTTGCTCTGCCCCCTCGTCCCCATCTCTCTTGAGAAGTCTCTAGAACATCTCTCGACTCGTCTCTCGTCCTTCGCCCCTCGTCCCGAGCCCCTTCGTCGGGCTCACCCCTCCTATCTTTGTCCTTAGTGATATTCCAGCACATCGCTGCTCGGTTTCAATACCTAGATGTAAGTTTTATGAATAGTTTGAGGAAGGTTTTGGTCGGCCTTCGCAAAGAGCGAGAGCGTGTATTTGTGGCGAGCATCGGTTCGAAAGCTCACTAATCAGTCTCATCAGCTCGGAGACGAGTCCGTACTCGGCCGAGTTCGAGCATTCGCGTCGGAGGGGTTCGTCCGCAGCGGAGCCAAACCCTCGGCGAATTTTATAGACACTTCACTCTTCAAGTCAAGTGGATGCGTCCCCACCTCCGGGAGCATAGGTAGAAAAGATGTCCTATCTAAGTATGACTGAAATATGACTTCAGTATTCAGCCGAAGTCACGGTATCGGATGTCATCTTGCCAATTTCAGCCAGACCTTGCCTCGGCACCCGGGTGAGAACACGTTCACATTCACAGTCTCAAACTCACCCTCCTGAAATAACCGCTGATCCACACGCTTCCCAGTGGCATGACTCAAATGGCAGACTCGAGCAGTGGTACACAGCGATTCGTGATTGGGAAAATCGATGGTAAGTTCAGCAGTGGGGTGTTGTGCGTACAGCATCTCCTCAAACTGACCAGCGCGTCATCGGTCCCATCGTACGCTTGCACTCGACGTTCGACAGCTGGTATCGCGGTCCTCATCTCGGACGTAAGAACATTGTTGTCGTATATCAATGCGACTCTTCACTGATCGAGCCGACGCTCTTCCTTCTGCAGTCCGTCCACTTGATCGAGTTCCCATCACTCCTGCTTCCCGCCGGCGTCGGGCCCGGTTCGATCATCAACATCGCGTGTACCAGGAACTTTGCCGCGGAGAAGGAGGCCTACGAATCCTTCTGGAGTCTGCAACGGGATATCTACGCAGAGTTTGGAGTCAAGGAACCCAAGGCGCCGACGCTGCGAGTTCGCAACACCACCCAGACGAGCGTGAGTTCCCCTGTCACGTCGCGCTGGCCTGAATGGCGCTCCTGGAGAGAATTACAGGGTTGTTCATCGTGTGTACATGTATTTGTTGATCACAGGTCACATTAGAATGGGACAAGCTTGAGTTGGCGAGCGCAAAACTGCTGCAGCTTTCCGTATGGCGCAACGGCCAACGATTAACCACGATCCCAAACCCTCAATCCAACACGAGCACCAAACTATCCGGTCTCGCGCTCGACACCGAGTACGACTTCCACGTGGTGCTCAAGACATCGGCAGGTACCTATCCATCCTCGACGGTCAAGACGCGCACACACACCATCACCGACACCTCGGGCATCTCGGTCTGTTTCGGTCTGATCGAACCGGAAGCCAAGTTGGCCGAGGCCAAGAGTGCTCTTGCGGCGATGAAGGCCAAGCACTCGGACAAGATCCAGATCGATACGACCCATTTCGTCGCGACGAGTCCGGCGAGTGCGAGCAACCCGACAGGTGGGCCGAGCGTCGAGTACCAGAAGGCGCTGCAACTGAGCATCGTAGGTCCCGCTTGACGGGCAGCTTTGGTGGACGCGCCTTTCAGCCAGCGACACGAACTCATCTGAATTATGTCCCTCCTCGCATCACAGCCCGTCGTCAGCCCCGAATGGGTCATTGCATGCCAAAAGGGGCAAACGATGGTGCCCATTTCCAACTATTACATCGGCACCGTCAACCATGCCGCGTCCATATCATCGGCCCAGCTCGTCACCTCGACAGGCGCTATTACATCCTCCAAACCTAGCACACGTCGAGCGACAACAACCACAACCATCGCTGAAGAGGGGTCGTCTTCGTCCGCACCCGTTCCGGTCGTCGCACCGACCGCTTCGACGAGGGGGGGAGTGCCCTCGCGGAAGAGGAGCCCGAGGGTCCGCCCGGCGATGAAGGCGGGTTGAACGGGATCGTACCTACGGCCGAAGGGTTGGAAAACCGACGGGTGTCGAATCCCAAACCACCAAGACTGCACGTCATCGCACCGTCGCAAGACATTGATCCGGCCAAGGTCGATGCGCTCGTACGCGAGACGAGCAAGGTCAAGATGGAGGAAACTGTGGCGGAAGAGGAAGCGTTGGAGGAACCGGAGAACCCGCCTGATGAGGATGATGCGACCCTTGTTGGGGATGTAAAGCCTGTGGAGGAGGGTAAACCTGTTGAGGAATCAACGAAGGAGGAGGATCCAAAAGCGGGGAACGAGGAAAGCACCTCGGCGAAAGCGAGTGATGGGCTGGAGGAGGTTGGATTGTAGGCTGTAGGGCGAAAGAAGTGTCGGATCCTTGGTTCACGATGCTTTCTGTTTCCGCGCGTCTCTTTTACGTAGCTGTCCCCCATGAGAAATACTGACGATCAATTTTTTCAGACGAGCGGCAGACGAGCGGCCGGAGTGGGAGGATTCAGGAGGTGGAAGCCTGAAGAAATTTCCCCGAGCATGCTAATAGCCGAGACCAGCGCTGTGAAAGATCTCGAGCTCTAGGACGTCGCACCTCTTCCACACGGGTGTCGAGCTTTCGTGTGCTAGCTCTTTGACGGCCGGGAGGTTGCGGAGCGGGTGACCCCCGTCCCGATGAGGATCACCGCCGGATGATCACTCGATGCTGTCGTCGAGTAGAAATGAACAAACTGTGATTGCAGGAATCTCCCACTGACATGATACGATTTTCTATTTGTATTAGTCTCAGCCTTGGGTTGTGACTGGTCGTGAGCGCGCAGGCGCAAAAGTGGTCATCGACAGCAGTGACGTTGGACCGGGCCGCCCGTGGCTTGCGTCTCGCGCGAGCTGATTCACGCTTGGCTCTCCTGGATTCGCACCCGCCTCCGCCGTCGTCGTTGAAAGCCATGTCGTCGCAGCCATTATTGCAACGTGCTCCCAACAAACGCATCGCCCTGCCCGTGCGAGTTGTACGTTCTACACCTACCCCCCAGTGGCTCCCCCGCCTCCTGTCGCGCCGCTTGCCGTGGCCGTCAGCATCAAGAAGCGCCAATCGACGCCCAATCATAAACGTCCGCTGCGCGCCGGAAAGGCATGCGCACGTGCTGTCCGTCGTCGTCGAGATGGTTGACCTCGCCCGATTTCCGCCCGTCGCCGGCTGCCCGCTGGGCCCTGTGGAGTGATGTACAGTGCGGTAGTAGAGATGTGGGATGCTGATCAACGGCGTATTTCCTTGCCTTCAATAGGAGCCCAAGGTCTTCTTCGCCAACGAGCGCACGTTCCTCTCATGGCTCAAGTGAGTCCGCCGCGCAGCTCTCGTCGTCGTCGTTCATCGTCGTCGATGGCCGCCCCGTCATTGCGAGATCACCAGAACTGATCCGATTGTGTCAACATCTACAGCTTCACCGTCGTGCTCGGTGTGTGACCCTCGTTCGATCGAAGAAGTGTCTCCTTGCGTAGAGGTTTTGCGCTCACACACCGGCTTTCCATCCGTCGTCGGACATCTTTCCCTTCTCCGCCGGCTCGCTTGCAGGGGGTCTCGCCGTCGGGTTGCTCAACTTTGGTGATCGCGTCGGCAAGATCGCCGCGGGCATGTTCACCGTCGTTGGTCAGTCTATTGTGGGCATTCTTTGTAAAGGACTGTGGTGACTGATATCTTCCGTCTCTCCAATTCATGCGCTGCCGTGCTTTACCGACACCGATGGGAATCCTCGGGGAGCAGCCATGTCCATCATGATTTACGCGTAAGTCAATCGCTGGCCGGTATGCGACGAACAAACCTAATCGTACTGAATTTATCTGATTCTTCGACCTCCAGTCTGATCACATATCACTGGCGCGCGAACGCGATCCGCAAGCGTGGTTCGGGCCCTTACGACGACCGACTCGGGCCGACCGTCTTGTGCCTCGCGCTCCTGTCTGCCATCATCATCAACTTTATCCTACGTGTACGTTTCAATCTGAGCCTCCGGACGGTATCGCTTCGGAGTTGGTTTCCCGGGTTATCTTTCGGGGAATGGAGAAAGCTAATCACTCTTAATTCTTCAAATTTTTGCTCTTCCCCATTTCCAGTTCACCGCTTCATAGATGTTTTCTTCCCTCTCTGTTCTTTCTACAACGGTGTGCCATGTTCCGGATGCCGTTGTGTCGTTGCCGTCGTCATCCTTGTGGGTGTGGGTGCTTTCGGATTGTTCTGGGGGGAGGAGTCTGCGGGACTGGCGTCTGGAGTAGTATGCTCTTGATTTTGAAGGAATAGAGAGAGTTGTTGGAGACGCGGTGCCAAACACCGTTTATGGTTTGGAAAACGTTGAGGTACGACGAAATCACAGAAGCTCCAAGATATTGGTCTGAATGACGAGGTGGGGTATGACCCGAATCTCGAAGGTGCGGGGAAAGTATTGCGGGTGTTGATACATGCGTTTCTAGGGTATGGACGTTTCAGATGTCAGATGTTTAGTCGCATTGAGTAGGCATCCTGTTGTTGGAAGGGAAAAGGATGTAGTAAGTTGGTGGGAATCTCACTTCGGAAGGCCCACATAAATTGAGAGGGGCAAGGGCGAGAGCTGCTTACCTCTCCATCGGCGTCTGCACGCACAAACAAGGCAACAAGGAAAAAAAGAGAAACACCCGAGAGATGATCAGTTCTACATCTTTTTCTCATCTCCCAGGAGCATCCCAAGTCGTCCGAGGCCGCGAGAGGAGTAAACTGACAATAACTGCTCTCGATCTCGACAATCTCAAAACCCAATGTATCCCTGTACAGCCCTAACGCGGGGCGATTCGTCTTGCGTACGTGCAAAGAGATGTAGGAGGCGTTGAAGGTGGACCTCATGGCTTGTTCTGTTGTTACACGGGAGGAGGGCCTGGAATCAGTTCCCGACGAGGCGAGGATTCGGAAGGTGTTGGGGAGAGACGCACGAGATAGTTGCATGAGTTTGTTTGCGAGGCCTAATCGACGGTAGTTGCGCAGGACCGAAATGGATGTGACGTGGCCATGAGGGTCGGTTGTCGCTTCCTCGTCCCTGTAGGAGGTCAAAGGGGCAGGCGAAGATTGTTGGTTAGATTTTCTCGCTCTCGAGAAAGCAGGAGCGGGGGCCAGGGTGTGTACATCTTGGCGAGTATGTAGCCTACGATCCGGCCTTTGTGGTCCTCTGCTACGAACGAAACTTGGGGCCATGTCAGGGCGTGGTAGAGGTCTACGGGATCAGGAGTGAAGAGGGAGCTTAGCGTGAGCGTGAGCGCTGCATCCTTCGAGCGATCTGACTCTACGGATGGAGCTCACAGTATTTCATTTGGTAGTTTTCCGGAAGGTTGTGCAGGTTCGCATTCTGCATCTCCATCAGGTCGGCGACGGTCGCGTGGCGGACGTTCTGTAGCGCATTGAGATCGACGCATGTAGGGGGAGGAACGCCCGGGTTGCTGTGTCAGTACGGATTATGTTCGCAAGGCAGGAATAGACTGACCATGATGCTGTAAGTGGAGCTGGTGCGGATGCGTACGCAGGTGATGACGTGCTGAGCCCAAGGAAGGATAGAAGGTCGACTCTGGGAAGATCTCGGTCGCGAGGCGCTTCGCTGCGCTCCTCACTGCTCGGGCTCTGTCTCGCCGCGTCCAAGTCCCGATCACGGGTTGATCACGGGCTGACCGATTGCGCCGCCGCACGCTCGGCTCTCGAGTAGGAGGTGTAACGCAAACGCACTCCACCTCACGAACCGAGCGATGGCCCCTTCGTACTCCTCCGACGGTCCACCCCACCCCTCGACGAGCAGCAATCAGCCCGCGTCCACTCCGGGCGGCATGTCGAGCCTGGCCCATGCCCGCTCGTTGCTCACGCTCGACGCGTTCAAGCAGGACAACTTCAACGTCGCCCGACTGGTCGAGAGTCTGATGGAGGACGATGTCAAGCGGGTTAAAGCGGATGGAGGAGGTGAGTGCGGAAGTGTGTGTGTGTCTCCTCTTAGCAGACGTGACGTGGAGGCTCGACGGCTTGGCTGGTACCGAGAGCACGGTGTTGGCTCGATGATGATGGGGCAAGATGCTCAAAGACAGTGCGGAGCGGGAACAGCGCAAGAAATGAGAACGAGTGGACCGAGAAAACACATGGGCTAAAACTTGTTCTACCCCACGCAACGCCAGCGTTCCACCCTCAACCCCATATCAAGTCACTCGAGCAAGCCCTGTCGTTGCTGCTCCCTCTTCGCAAGGCGAACGCGACCAAGACTGCTGAACTCGAAAAGGCCGTCGCTGCCGCAGAGAGGGCTTACAGGAACGACGTTCGAGGCGCCAAGGCTGGGTTCGAAGTCAGTCATCGATCGACGGGGAAGGAAGCTTCCTCGGTTGTGGGTGGGTGCTGACCAGTGCAAATTGCGATTTTGAGCAGACCGTCAACACTCAATTCCAAGCCCTCGATTCGAAAATCACAAGTGTAGGGAGAGGCGCTGTTCGGATAGGTAAGCCGGCTCCGCCTGTTACTAGTACCTGAGGCACTCCCCTAACGAGGCGCGGACGAGTCAGGTGAACAACTGGAGACCATCGACCGGCTCAGACAACGTGCTTCCGAGGCACACGATCTCATTCTCTACTACAATGAGACAGCTCTGGGAGATACCTCTCGGTGCGTCCATATGCATTACCAACCTTCTATCTCGACAGCATTGAATCCTTATCCGCCGGCCATAACCTTTTTCCCTCCCCGACAGACTCGAGATGATGCGGAAGGAGGGTGGAAGGGAAGGTCGCGCCAAGGTCGCCGTCGCAGCGAGGCGGTTGATGAGTTTGGCCAAAGAGGTAGAAGGTGTTGACGGGGCCGAACACGTGAGCAGTCACCGGTGCGGAGTTGCCGAGGCCTTCGTATACTGAAACCTTGCGGCTCCGACAGACCCGAGATACGATCGAAAAGTACTGCGAACGCTTCGAAAAGGACATGCTCAAGTTGTTTGATCGCTACTATCGCAAAGGAGACCCAAAGGCCATGGCTGTCAGTGCTCAGACCATGAGATGTCTCGTCCTTTCGGGAAGTGGTTTTTGACGTCGTCTCCGTCTATAATCCTCCCGCAGCACTGCGCCAAGACCTTGCAAGACTTCAACGGCGGCCAATCTTGTATACAGATCTACGTCAATCAGCACGACTTTTTCATCTCAAAGGAAAGGGTTCAAGAGTCGGCAGGGAATCTTGTGGGCGGCGCAATGTGAGTCAAACGGAACCCTCATCTTCGATTCGTGCAGTGCTGACCGAAGTTTCTTTACGACGTCGTGCAGTTGGGAGCTTTTGCCTGACCCTGACGCACTCGCACCACGGAATGAGCCGGGCCTGAACAGCCTCTACGATGAGATCCGGGTGACGGTCGGGCAAGAGGCTCAAATCATCACCGCCGTCTTTCCGAATCCGCCGATCGTCATGCAGGTATTTTTGCAGCGTGTCTTTGCCCAGGTCGTAAGTGGTCTCTTTGTGTGGTCAACTCGGCCGGAACAGAGGTCGAATGAGTGGGATGGCTCACCCACAGATTCAAGCTTACATCGAAACGCTCGTGGAAACGGCATCGTCGTCCTCGTCGCTCGCCTACCTCCGAATCCTCCACCTTGCACGATCGACAACCAACACACTGGTCGAAGATCTCAAGGCCCATGAATTCTTCCGCGTATCGTCTTCATCGCTAGCTTCGTCGAATGCGACGGTCACAACCCCCGTCTCGGCGACGTTCGGCAACCAAGCTGGCGATCGAACCTCTGGTCATGGCGCAAACGGAACATCCGCCGTTGTCGGTGCTGGAGCTGTTGGGGTCGCGGCCGTGTCGTTGATGCTCGATCAGGCGATGGAAGAGCTTTTCGTGCCGTACATGGAAGGGAATCGGTACCTCGACCGGGAAGGAAAGAGTTTGACCGAGCTGTATGCAGGCAAACTGCTGCGGTTCACGAACTGGCATGTGAGTGGAAACAATAAATCTTTTTTTGAGTCTCGGTCGCTGATGAACTACTCGCGAACCATTAACAGCGAGCGATGAACAAAGCCAAACCGAGCAACACCATCTTTGATCGCATGGTCAACCAGTTAACTGCGGCGGCGCACCAAGCCTCGCAAAACATCGTCCCCGACCGTTCGTCTATGCACGAGCACTCGGACCCCTCTCGACTCGATCGACTGATGAAACTTTCTGGATTGTCGAACTTGGCCAAGGATAAGATGAAGGACGGGGAGGAAATTCACCCTGAACAAATGTTTGAGGAGGGGGATGGCGAGTTGGATCTGGGGGTTGCCGAGAGCATGCTCAAGTGGCATGCTGAGGCGGTCGGGAGGATGGTTGAGCTTTCGATTCTGGGGGACGTGTGAGTTTACCATGAGAGTCCGGTTCAAAGTAATGCAAGCGCATCATGGCTGACCGCTTTCATGTCGACAATGTGCGCAAAGATCCAAGAACGCTTTCACCTTGCTCAAGGTCCTCGCCGACTCCTTCGGCAAAGCCTACGTCGAAACCGCTCTCGACACGGCGACGCACCAACTCTCGTCGTACGACGCCAAGACCGAACCCGACCTCGGCCCCATGTCCGTCTGTCGCTTGGCCGACATGATCATGCACCTTTGGCAACGCTACATCGCAACGGCGTTGGTACCTCTCGCGGGGACGAGTGTGACCGTTCGTCGTGAGATGAATATCTTCAATAATCATGTCTCGGTGAGGATTGAGCAGAAGATCAATACGATTGTGCAGCGAACAACGGACGGTAAGAACTTCCCGTCTCGGTGGATGGCAGAGACGACAAATTAATGATCTGTCTTCGATCACCAATCAGGTATCGTCTCGTGGTTGTCGCACCTACTGTCGAAACAGAAGAAGCTCGATTTCAAACCTCGCAACGACAACGAAGCCTTTTCCAAGATCAACACCGAGCCTTGCTTGCTCGTGTGCGATTTCTTGGTCAAAGTTCGCGAGGCCGCAGTGGCGAGTCTGAGCGGGCGCAATTGCGAGGTGTTCTTGACAGAGGTTGGGCTGACGTTCCATACGTGGGTACCACTTGATGATGCCCGTCTCGATGCCATATCGAAGCTGATACCCAGCATCAACCGGTTGTGATGCAGATTACTCCTCGAGCATCTGAAAAAGTTCCCCATCTCCGCGACCGGTGGACTGATGCTCACCAAGGATCTGGCCCTTTACCAAGACACCATCGCCAGCTTCTCCCTCACACCGCTGAACGACCGCTTCGAGATGCTGCGCCAACTCGGCAACGTCTTCATCGTCCAACCCGAGATCCTCAAATCATACCTCAACGAATCCTACCTCGCGCGCATCGAGAACCGTCTCTTACGCCCCTTCGTCATGATGCGCACCGATTTCGGTGACTTCAAGAAGGCGTTCTGGGACAACATCTTTGGGGTCGATGAGAGTGCTCCTGGACCTTCGGGAGGAGGCGTGTCGATCGAAGCTCATGGTGGTCGAGCTTCGTTCCAGGGGACGAGTGGAGCCGCTTTAGCGACCAATTCTATGGGATGGGGTGGAGCAGGGTCGGGAACGAACAACTCGTTAAGTGGGAAGGGTGGGGACGACGTCTTGGGCGCGCTGAAGATGTCGGACTTTGATCTGGGGCTGGATCAGGCTCCTGATGTTGCGGCGGCACATAACGGAGGCTCAGGTGGTCCACCTCCCCTTCCACCGAGATGATCGTGTGCCATCGGTCTTTTGATGGGCCTGCCGCCAACTTTCGGGTAGCCATTTTCTTTTCGTAAGCATGGTTCAGTGTGTCACTTGTTGTAATGAAGCTTCGTGGCTATGGAACTCTGAGGTGTGCTAGCGTACGTCAAGGGAGGGACGGGATTTCAAAGCGGACGAGACCAGAATCTGCTCACCATGGGTAGACGTCTACGCTCCTTCCGACGGCCTGCAGTAAGTGCAACCTTTTGAGCCTTTCTGCCCAGCTCCTTGCCGCAGGAGATCTGTACCATCGAGGCATTCTGAACGTGTTCACCAACGTGCAGAACTTTTGACGGTCGGGTGCGATCTCTGCACCCGAGGATCGAGGATTGCAAGAAGGAAAAGCCTGAGCCGGTCGAGGTTTTTGCGCCTGGCCGGAGCGGGAGCACTACAATGAGATGACGGGCGGCGGTTCGAGGTACCCCGTAGTGTACCATCGAGGCATTCTGAACGTGTTCACCAACGTGCAGAACTTTTGACGGTCGGGTGTGATCTCTGCACCCGAGGATCGAGGATTGCAAGGAGGAAAAGCCTGAGCCAAGCCAGCCCGGACGAGGTTTTCGCGCCTGGCCGGAGCGGAAGCACTACATTGAGATGATGGGCGGCGGTTCGAGGTACCCGGTAGTGCACAACCCTGACCCAAGGTGCACAACCCTGACCCTCACGCTGGGCCTGCGTTCCCCCGGGGGAAGACAGGTCTGCGGGCCCCCGGGGGAAGCCAGACCCGCTTGCCCCCGGGGGACAACAGAGTCGTGCGCCCCCGGGGGAAGCCAGACCCGCTTGCCCCCGGGGGAAGACAGGGCTGCGGGCCCCCGGGGGAACGCAGGCCTGGGCCAAGCCCAAGCCCGGACGAGGTTTTCGCGACTGGCCGGAGCGGGAGCACTACATTGAGATGACGGGCGGCGGTTCGACCTATTCGGCCGCGTGTTGTCAGGTTTCATAACACCCATACTGGCACCGCCCACCCTAAGTCGATTCGCTACTCCAGTCTAACTTCAGTGCAGTTCAGTCAAGCCCCTAAAGTCGCCCACTGCCTCCCCTTCGTCCTCTTCATTGTCATCGACATCCATGGATACCTCGAAACTCGACCATTCGTCCAGGAGTCGCTCCGCCCTTTCGACTGCAATGTTAAGGGCATCGCACTGCAGCAGCTCCCAATGCTCCGTGACGGAAGTATGCCGAGTCGCCAGGAGAGTTAGAACTGTGCAGTTCAGATGGTTCAGACCCCAAGTAGCCCCGGTGGTGCTGCCGGCGGGCCGCCGCAGGGGCACGCCACAACCGAGATGGTAAATCCTCTTGAGGAACTTGTACGCAGTGTTGTATGTGCCCTCGACAAGTTTGGGGTTCGTCGCGGTCCACAGACCGTGCTCCGCGGTACGCGGATCCGCGCAACGCGCGCGGAAGTCCAGAATCTTCCGTTCGTCGTCGGAGCCACTCGTCAAATCAATCGTCTCGCCGGGCGAGACGATCCCGAGAGTGCGGTCCCCCTCGATAGCAAACTCCGCGAACAGAGACTTCTGCATCGCCCGTAGTAGCTCGGACCCAGCCAACGCCGCAGCGTGCTTCGAACCCTCACCGATCGCTTTGCTGCGCCAGGTCCAGGAATCTCGCTTGATTCCCGTCTCGAACAAGACCAATGAGATCCAGCGGTCAAACGCGAACGCGGACAGCCACTGCGTACTGTTTGCGACACATTCTGCTTGCAAACGTTTCGCAACGACGGGTAAAACTTCGGCCTCGAACCGATTGCTGCGCTGAAGGGCCTCCATTAACATGTTCTCTTTGGCGGACGCCTCGAAAAGTACTTGTGACGCCACCTCAGCGTGGAGCTCGCCGTCATTAACGGCACGCAAGTCGGCCAACGGATCGGGCACGTGCCAATTGGCTACACAGAGAGAACGGTTCCTGATATACTTGTTCAGGTTGGCCAGCAGTTCCAATCTCCGCTCCGGTGATTCCGAGATGGGAACTTCGGTGCCGCCGATCTTGACCAAGTCGTGGCCAACATACCGCTCTTGCCACAACCACGCGTGCCGGTTCCGGGAATCGGCAAACTCTGCAGCCGCCTCCGCCTGGATCTGCAGTCGAAAGCTTCCTGCTGCCCCTAGCCCCAAACCCATGCCAGCGTCTGCGCGAGCGGTCGAGACCAGCGAGGAATACATCGTGGAGAGCCTGTCCTTGGACACGAGGCTCGCGTCGCCGGACCCGTTTTCGATGAAGGCGTACACGTAGGCGTGCATCTCGTCTGTGCGCGCCTGATGTCGGAGTCGCTGAGTCATTTGGTATTCTGCCTCATGTGCAATTATGCCCTTGTGTAGGAAGTAGAATCCCGCAGTGTAGTGGGTATCGAGGGAGAGCCCAGCGGAGAGGACAGGGCTGGCGAACACAATATCGGCTCCGGAAGTATCGGCATTTGGGTCCCGGATGACATTTTTGACCCAGGGATCCTGGGCGCAGGTATCCCGCGTGACCAAACGAATGCCAGCTCGTTGTTCCTCGGTGCAGAAGCCCTTGAACATTGCGTACAGCGAGGCCGCAACCGTCTTCTGGGTGCAGAAGACGAGCGTCGGAAATCTTGCCCGACATCGGTCCGAGTCCCAATTGAGCGTGTAGAAGTTGACGAGCTGAGCGAGGACCACACTGAGCTCGTCCGAGGAGGCCATCGGGTACAGTTTACGGGGCGTTATGATGCTGCAGCGCTGGACTACGGTACGATCCTCTGCATCGACCAAGCACAAATCAGACGCCCAAGTAACAGCATCCTGAGACAAGTCTGCCTGCAAGATGATGACAAGCGCAGCTTCCCGCATGACGCGACAGAGACGCTGGTACACCTGGAGAAGACACACACACCCGCATTAGCTTGCGGCACAACCCTCACCCTCACCCTGAGCCTGCGTGCCCCCGGGGGGAAACAAGCCTGAGCCAAGCCTGGACGAGTTTTTCGCCCTGATGCGGAAACCCTCGTCGAGTGCCCGCGAAACTTACTGCGTGAAAGCGTGTATCCATTGTCGAGTCTCCCAAGCTCATCCGAATAGCATCTGCCTCATCCAAAACGACTATTTCGTACACCGCTTGCTCGGGAATTTTCGTTATTGAGTGGATACAGACCGAGATACGTGCAACGTTGTGCTCGAGATATGCGCCATCGTCCTTGTAGTTTGTCAAATCCCATTCGCGGGCTTGATAGTTGGCGATACTCTCGCGATACGACAGGGCACACACGCTTGCCCGAGGTCTGTCGGCCAGAACTTTCCGGATGAACGTCGATTTTCCTAATCCCGTTGCGGCGGATACGGCCAATAAACGGACTCCTGCCGTGACCATGACGTCGGTGCGGCCATGCGAATTGATGCGCCACGTGGGATCCGTGAACTCGATGCGTTCATTGGGTAGAACCTCCATAGGGTCGCGTCGAAAAGTGGCGGCCGCGAACAGCGTGGACTTGCAGCTGAAGCAATGAAGAGCTCGGTCTCCTGCGTTGGTTGGAAAAACCCGCGCACTCTGAGACGGGAAAGACGGGAAAGAATGAGCTTGCTGCGTTGCTGCGCAACCTGGGTCCGCTACGAACGTGAGTACGTACAGGGTCTCCAAGACCACGATGTCCTTCAGGAGTCTCCTGGGATTCGCATCGAGGACAAAAGACTGTTGACCCGAACGTGAGCAAATTGAATTGCCTGGTAGTGACACCATCTTCGATCACGATTGCGGCCGTGTCTTCGAGTATGTGCGAGTTGACATCTGCATTCAGTTCGCGTCTGCGTGCGCTGCGTGCCTGCAACTGGTTCCCATGCTCGGCGTTCGCCCGGCTTTTGGCGCGCTCCGCAACCCGCTCAGCAGTAGCGGAATCGAACGGACTAAGACCGCTCCGCATTAGGAGATCGCAAACAGGGCTTCCCAACCGAGCGGACCAAGGATGGGCTGGGTGGAAGCTGACTGTGAATGGGACGTGCTGGTCGTTGAAAATCAGGTCCATCCCCTCGGATTGCACGAATGTTTGGTACCATGTAGTGTAGGTCGGAAAAATGTCCCTAAACCGGAACGATGCGTCGCTGGCACAGATGATCGGCACCGTCTCCTGCTCGAGCAGTACAGGCCGAAGTGGTCGTCGTTGCCGCGCTTTGGAGTTTCCTCCAAGTCGATAGAGCTGATGCAGGCCATATGGAACGAGATCGAACGCGTAGGCACCCTTGCCCTGGCCTGCCAATTGCAGAAATAGGAGTGAGGTCGAGGAGGCCAGACTTCGCTCAGACAAATTGTCGTCTCTGACCAGGCTAGTCAAGGTTTGAGTGCAGAATTGCCGAATTACCGATGCCAGTTCGAACGAGAGTGCGGCTGACGAGGACACATGTGAGTTCATGCCGATCGGGAAGACGATGTGGAACGACAATTTTGAGGATGTTGAGGCACTTAGAACCGTGATTTTCCGGTCCGTGAGGTCCACCCCGAGGCGCCGGCGCAGCGAAATTCGAAGTTTGCTCAGGAGGTCAACGATGATTCGCTCCGCATAGACTTCCTCAAACGGAGCTGCGGCCGTTGACATTAAAGCTGACAAAACCCGCTGGCGCTTTTTACGTGGGTGAGAGTGTCATGACATAACGTAACATATTAGCTTGGGTTGAATTTTCCTACTCAATCAGCAACAGCAGGGGAGCTTAAAGCCCCAAGCACGCACCACATCATCAAGCTCGGGTCCCGGAAAATATGTCGCCAGATTGCGCTTCACCACCAACATCTCGGCTGGGCTGTCGGCAGAAGGGCGCTTGTACTCGACATCGAGGTAAAAACAGCTTGGGAGCGACGCATCGAGGATTTCGTAGTAACAATTGTCGCTTTGGGCCGAGTCGCCCGCACATAGACGCTGATATAACTCCCGAGGGGTGCCGACCACGTATTGCTTCACGCCAGGGACCGGCACTGTTCCTGGCGCCCAGTACAACTTGTCGCGCGCAAATACCCGTTGACCCTTGTCTTTTGCCGAGGCTAGTGCTGGCTGCAGTTTGGCGTGAATTCCCAGAGGCATGGGTGACGAAGGGTCGCAGAGTGAGGCCGGAGTCACGGGAGGGCGGAAGAGAAGCTCGGATCGGAATTGATCCGACCGGGGGGGGGGGGAACATCCGGCTTCGCACGGCGGTGAAAAACAAACGCGGCTCTCTCGTTTCCCCCCGGGGGAGAACAGGTCTGTGGGCCCCCGGCGCGCTGAGTCCCGCCCTTTCCCTCCTACCATTCACGCGCATCATGCCACGCCGCAGAAAGGTGCCCGACACCGCGCCCACGACCGGCCACGACGACTGGCTGCACGTGCTCAGGCACGCGGTGCGGGGCCCGGATGGCGCCTGGCGTCTTCCGTTTCAGCACGCCGGTTGTTCGGCTCGCCTAACGGTCACGGGTACGACTGGGGAGGACGAGGCGGCCGGAAGCGAAGCACTCATGCGCCGGGGAAGGGCTGATAATGCGTCATTTCGCGGTCTGCCGTCTCGAAGCTCTCGATCGACTAGGCCGAATTTCCGGCGGGCGCCACCTCCTTCAGCCTGCCGTGAGTAGCATGTGCTTTTGGCCAGGCTCCTTGGGACGGAGCGAACGAACGGTGCTCTGTTGAACTCTCTAGCTGGGTGAACTACATGCTCATTGACTGAGCCTGCCTTGTCGACGGGAAGATGCGGCTTGATCGCGCAGTCTTGCAGGTCATAAGAGCCAGCCCGTAAGCCCCCCCGCCCCCTTGAGACCGGGCTTTCAACCCCGTGGCCGACGTCAAGACTGACATCGGCGCACTGGCCTCGGCCTGGCTCAACTGGGAAGCCCTTCCCCCATCTTTCTCTCTCTCTCTCTCTCGCTTGGTAGTTAACTTCTAGCTGAAACCCGGTAAAGACGTTTAACAAATAAAAAGATGTAAGGTTCTTGCCTTACATAGCCGAATCGTAAGTTGTAGCCGACTCACCGCGTGGAGCGACTTACCGCGTGGAGCGACTTACCGCGTGGACGTGGAGCGTCAGGTCAACGTCCAATCGGTGACTAGAAGATGACGTCCTAGGGCGGACTCGACACTTTCCCCACCCTTTTTCTTTTGCGGTGTTAGTAAACGGCCTGCGGAGCCCCTGCAGGCGGCAAGGTAGCATACCGCCAACGTCGAATCGGGATCCAAAAACAGAACTCGCCACGCGGCGCACGGTCCAAAATTGGGGCACCTTTGGCCAGACCCCGGTGCCTACAAAGTCACGTGCAGGCCAGAGTTCCAAACTTCCGAGGCGCTGACTTTTTGGAGCACGACGGCGTTGTTATGCCAGGCGACTCGCGCTGCAGTACAGAGAGGTCGTGTTCCTAGCCGCTATGTAGGACCAGTGGTCTACATCGTACACAGAAGAAGAAGAATGTAGCAGAACTCGTCGATGACGGTGGCCAGGGGCTGCGCCTGCCAAGCCTGGCAGTGACTGATCACTGAGCTTGAGCTGCCGTTGAGATCGAGCGATTTCCCGAAATAAGCACCCATGCATGCGGTCGCGCTTCGCCATCGCCGAGGTCACGCCGATCACGCCAAATACCTCCCTTTGTTCGTAGGCTCATTCCGGGGCACCGAACTGATTGAAGTAGTGGACACTTTGGTCTTCATTTTCCTCCTGCCTCTCACTTTACTTCCCCCTCGACGTATCTCGACCTTACCCTCAGAGTCGCCTAGAACATGTCGATTGAAAAGCACGCCACGGATGGCAAGAGCCATTCGCTCGGCGACAAGAACCAGAACAGCGATGTCGACATCAGCAACCGATTGATAGCTGGGCCTATGGACGCGCACCCTGTTTCACTCGTCGAGTACATTCATTGGGCCAAGATCCAGCGAGAGATCGAGGCGCGTGACACAACGTAAGTAGCAAGCTGCAGTGCTTGAACCGCGCGCGGTGCCTCGAGTCGGCTTTGGTCGAGAGTTTCTCCCGAGGGCCCACTCAGCATTCTTCTGTAAATGTTCATTCAAATGGTGTGTCGAGGCACTGACCAAAGTTCCATCTACCTCTTGATATCAGTCAAGTCAAGACCGGCGGCCTCGGTGCCTTGGGAGTGTTTATTGCGAAGAAGATGGACAAGAGCGGGGACCCAACGAGCGTCAGCGCCGAGACACAGCAACGCATGGAGGCTGAGCTGGAGCAATTACAAGGCTTCTCACCCCATCACCAAGTGATTTGGCTATCACAGCGCACCTGGGCTTGACTCTGGGCATCACAGCGCTGACACGGGAGCCCCTGTCCTCTTTCCGCGTCCGGCCTTTAGGAGCTCACGAACGCGCGTCGCATGTTGCGTCAAGCCGGATGGGCCGCTGTTTTTTTCCTAATTACAATCGACGTGTTAGGCCCCTACAACGCTCCTTATGCCATTAGCTCAATCGGTTTGGCTCCAGGTATCTGTCTGTGTGAGTAACATGGAAAAGGGAATTACGTCGGGGAGGAGGAGGACCTCAATTGCGCGTTTGATCCGAGCGGCGCGCTGAACCTGTCTTGGATGGTGGCTTCGCAGATGTATTGTTTGGTGCAGCAGCTGGTTTCACTGGATACATGATCTGGAAGATGTTCTGCCAACTCGACTCCGTGCGATTCCCCGTCCGACACTACGGCGACTTGGCCGAGCGCATTTACGGCCCCTGGGCTCGTCACGTGTGCAACGTCCTCGTCACCGTCCAACTCTTGTTCAACTGCGGTATCGTCATTCTCGGAAATGGACAAGGTCTAACTCAGATCGTCAAGGGCAACATTTGCTTTACTGTCTCGATCATCATTTGGGGGGCGGTGGGAGCGTTGATCACTTGCGTCCGCGAGTTGCACGCCTTTTCGGCCTTCGCCAACTTCTCGGTCTGGCTCAACATCTTGATCATGATCTTGTCGATGGCTTTCGTCGCCCATTCGCCCCCCAACATCGCTAGTGCGATCGCTACGTACGGTGCTTCGATCGGCACCGGTCCCGTTAAGGTCAAGGCAGTCGTCGGCGGTAACGTGTTCAATCAAGTGAACGGCGCGTTTAACATGGTCTTCGCCTACGGCGGAAGCATGATCTTCCCCGAAATCATTGCCGAAATGCGACGACCCTACGACGCGATCAAGGGTATTGCGTGTGCTCAAATCTTCATCTTCTCCGTCTACCTCTTTTACGGAGTCTTCATCTACTGCTTCCAGGGACAATACACCTTGCCGCTCGCCTACCAAGGTGTTTCCAAGTACGCTTGGCAGAGTATCGGCAACGGCATCTCACTCGTTACGGTCACTGTCGCCGCGGGTTTGTACGCCAATGTTGGCCTCAAGGTCGTCTACACGAACATTGTCGAGGGCGTGTTCAACGGACCTTCACTCATGTCGAGGAAGGGTCAAATGATTTGGATTCCTATGGTCATCGTTTGGTGGGTGATCGCCTGGGTCATCGGAACCGGTCTCCCCGGTTTGGGCGCCCTCACCGGCCTCGTCGGAGCCGTAGCCATCTTCCAGTTCGCCTACACGTTCCCGCCTTTCCTCACGCTGGGTCTCACGATGGGCGTGGACGCTTCGCTCGCCGACGAGCCCTTCACCACTCCCGGTGTCGCCCCCAAGCGTATTGACACGTGGCGCGATCTCGTAAGTTGAAGTTGCCTGGTTCTCTCGTGCTCAAGAAGTTCTCAATCGAGCCCTTTGCTGAGAGCATCTCACCTGCTTCACAGTCGCGCTGGAAGCGTGGCTTCACGGCCGGTGGAAGCAAGCGTTTCGCCTACAAGTAAGTCGAGCATGCAGGAATTATCATCAGAGCGTGTTCTTGAGCTCAAGCTTTTCATCCGCACGCGCCGCAGGCTCTTCAACGTTTTCTTCTTCATCGGAGCTCTCGCCACCGGCGGTCTCGGCATGTGGGGTACTGGAAAAGCTCTTTCTGAAACGATCAAGGCCGGTGCAGCTTCCTCGTTTGGATGTGCTGCTCCCGTGTAGTGATCACCTGCCGACAGCGAGAGATCACTACGGCTTTTGTCTCACTGCGCGGTCTGTTGTCAAAGTCCAGGTCAAAATTTAGGTCATCTCATGAATTTTCGTTATCTCGAGTATTTCGCGTCTCTATATGTCGTTTTTTCAGGGTTATGGTTGTCATGGAACACGCTCTTGTTGTTCTACTGGAGCTTCTCGCTAATCGCCGAGCGGCAGACAATTTCGATCGGCGAGCGCGCTCGAGCCATTCTGATCGCCGCGCGACCCTTTCTTTAACTTCTACGGCTTGGCATCGCAAGACGCTTCCGTAGCTTGACGCACAAAGAACAGTAATAATGTCATCTACAACAGCTCCACCAGCAGCCATCCCGTCGCACACCGTCCCCTCCCCGAGCTCCAAGACGTCGCTGCAGGCGGCCAAGACGAACCTGTCGTACCTCGTTCGAGGTCCGCAAGCGGGTGGAGCTCGTCCGGCGACTCTGACGCTGCGAACGGCGCTTCGTTCTACTCGATATGTCGTCAAGTTTGTTTTCTGGAGACTGTTAAGATACTGTGAGCTATGGGACCCAACTTGAGAAGACACACCGTCGGGCCTGCGATACCATCTGTCGTTTCGATGGCGACGGAGGCCGATGACGTCGTTTCACCCCACGACTCAGCTGACCGCGAAACTATTCTCCCAACCGCGCAGTCAAGTACACTCTGCTAGCGGCGGGAACAGCAGCATTGGCCGGAACAGCGATCGGAGCCATCGTTCCCGTTGCTGGTGCACTACTTGTGCCGAGCATCCCCGTCGGTAAGTCCTTGCGAGATCGGGTTCGTCGATGTGAGCGCGACTCGAGCCGAAGTCGATATGGTAGTACTATTTTCGTCGATCGATAGCTGCTGCGATGGGTTTGGGAACGGCGGTTTTCAAAGTGAGTGGGTAAACGAATGAGAAACTGTGACATCTCTGGACTTGGGAGGAGCATGGGACTTTGAGCTGATCCTCGATGGTTCTCCTCGGCAGTTTGGCTGGAGGCATCGCGGCGATCATTTCCGACAAGGATGGCTCGTCGGAGGAGAAGGCAGAGACGCCCGAGCCGACGAAAGGAACGATGCCGAGGAAGCCCAAGAAGAACCGGTCAAGATCCACCCGAGAGCGAACAAGGCATGGACGCCCGAAAGTTTTTAGCTCGCGCGATGGTGAGAACTTCGGGAGAGGATCATAGAGCAAGAGAAGGTTTAAGATGGTACAGTATTCCATACACAACGGCAAGAAGATCAGAACTAGAAGGGCTAGGCGTTGAGACCACAGATCGAAAGCTCTCGCATTTCTTGCAAACACCCTTCGACCTGTCGGAGCGAGATGAACGTGAGGCAGTCAATACACGTCTCAAGGAGTCTTAAATCGTATGTGAGCAATGACTAACCTGTGCGTCCAATTGACCCGAGGCATAGTCGTCTCGTACGGTGTCGGCGAAATATCGCTGCACGCCCCCGAGCTTCTCATAACCGTCCGACGCAAAGTGAGCTTGCACTCGAACCTGTGAGAACGAAGTGGAGCGCATTAGCGTGATAGAATAAAATGAAAGTGCAGCACCACAGTCTCGATTCACCATGCATTCGAAAGACGGATCGAGGTAAGGCACACGTAAATCAAGAAGCTGCGGCAGGTCGTTTCGGACCTGTTGGTCGAGCACCTCGAAAATCTCTTTTGCTGTCTCGGCTTCCTGTTCGGCCTACGGGGAGTGGGAAAAAGCAATAAATCAGCGGTTGTACACCCGACGCTTACACACCGCATGCCTAGGTTCGACCGATCGTACGATTCGCAGCTTTGTGGGGTCGTCGGAAGGTTTGTCGGACAACTTCTTGGCTTTCGACCTCGCGGCATCATAGTCGATCAACTGGGATAAGTCGTTATGAAAATGCAAGCATGTTAGTTCTAGGAACGTTTCACCCACAGTGCACGACATCGTCGACTCAGGCCTCACCTTCTTGTTCCGCTTCTCGATCGTCTTGTTCACCTCGGGCCAATGGGAGCACAGTTTTCCTATCGGATCCATCACGGTCGCGCGGTACGGTGCATCAATGTCCCTCGCTACGGCGCCCTCCATCTCCTCCGTGGCCCTTTTGTACGCGTTGGCGGACATGGCGGATTCGCCTGCGTCCGAACCGAAGAAGAGGTCGAGCGTGCCGGCGATTCGGGTCGACGAGGCCGAGACTTGTCGTACGCTGTCGAGGTAGGCTTTGGCTTCTTTTTGCAATGCGTTCGAGTTCCTTTCCAGTCTGTGATGGCATGCAGTGGATCTGATTAGTATGCCGATCTCGCAGCCAGGCGCAGCAATGCCCCTTTCGGGGTGCCGACGCTCTTTCCCCGCGAGCGATGAGACCAGGCCCCGTGATTCCACACCCCCGGATAAACACTCACGTGCGATACATCTGATCCTCCCTCTGGAACTCTGCGTCATTCGTCTTCTCGACCTGGCCGGTCTTCATCATGACCGAGGTCGTGGCCCGAGCGGTGGCCTTCTTCAAACCTGCCCACGACATGATGTACTACGGCTCGCTTGGGCGGTGTAATGTGGAGGATCTATGACTACTGATTGCAAGGTTGTTTCCCACAGTTGGCGTGCATGGGGTCATGCGTAGAGCGAGGCCGAATCGGTGTAGAGGCAGTGATGAGGCAGTGCGCGGGGGGGGGCGGGGACGATGGCGCCCAAAGTCAGCCTCATTGCAGCAACTGCATCGCATGCCCCAGAGAAGAGAGTGAGACAAGAGGACCTACGTGTATTCACAATGAATCGAGCACGTCCCGGAGACTACGGAGAGGGGTCTTGGTCCGGCTTTGGAGCTGTAGAGGCCCTACGTGGGTGATCAGCGCTCACAGTGCCGTAGATGACGCCGGTGATCCTTTGTCCCGCCAACGCAGTGTCCCGAGGACTATGCTGTCCCGAAAGACTGGACAAGCTATCGGATCGATCCATCGTGTTCAAGTGAAGATCTCAAAGCCTGGCTCACCTTGTACGAGCGGGTGGTTGGGCACGTGTTGGCGGTAGGCTGAGACTGATGAGAGAATGAGAGCGGGAGGATGACGAGGGCAGCACCGTTCATGCGTCCTTGGCGCGAGAGAGACGCCCCGACCGCCAGAGACCGCCAGCGCAGCCCGAGCTGGCCGCTTCACTTTACACAAGACACCTTCTCTGCAGGAAAGCATCCGCTCAGTCATTTCGCTTGCAACAGGCAAACAAGTACAAAAAGAGTTCACCAAAAAAGATTTGCTCAAGTAGTGATCCGAAAGAAACTTCGTCGACAAAGTCAGCCGGGCAAACTGTGTATACATGCGCGGGTGAAAAAAAAAAGATGCAAAACACATCTCAAATCTGTACAAAAGACATCTCGAAGACCCCCAACGAAGATCATACGCGTAGATAGATACCGACACAGAAATAAAAGACGGAATGAAAACCGGATACACGGGGTTACAAACGCGTGGCATAACCACACGAGACATCAATCGAGTGAGATGGGTTCGTTGTCGGGATCAAAGCTCGAAGCGACGGCCTCACTACCGCCATCACGACGTGTCTCGGGCGCCCATCCATGGAAAGGAATCCCGAGCGACAGCAGATAATCTACAGGCGGTTCGACTAGAACTCGGCGCCAGCACACCTCTTCGTCCGATGTGTCATCGTCGGAGTCACTCCCTTGGCGACGCATCCGGAGCCGCGGGAATCGCACCTGAGTGGAGGGCAAGTGCGTCACAATGCGTTCCTCCGAAATCCTAGTCGTCTGTACAAGTTTCGGTGGAGAACCATTTGTGAGCCTCGACGGCAGGAGCGAAGCGAGGGAGGCGATCACCGCATGCGAGGGATGGTGGAGCGGTCGAGGAGGTGCCGATGGATCGCAGACCAACACAGACTTGATGCAGATGGTAAAGTGATCCATGGGTACGACGTTGGTCATTCCCGAGAGCGACAGAGAGGGCAGTCCCAACATCTCGCTTTCCACGTCCATTTGCGAGAACGTCTCGGTCTCCCAAGACGGCCATACCAACGCTTTCGAAGTTGTGTCGCTCGGTTCGACGACTTGCCCCGAAGCCTCGAACTCATTCGTGGCTGAGGATGGCGTGGAAAGGAAGATGGAGGCGCTTGGAGAGTTGATGTCACCATCGTCTTCGCCATCGCTGCGGGAGATACGCGCTCGGTCGACGGCGTCCGAGTCGGCCGAAGGGGACCTCTCGAGCCGATCCCGGACGTGGGTGTTGCCTGCAAGGTCCGAACAGAAGACGTCGGACCGGAAAAAGACGAGACCGCCGTCCGAGGCACCGTGGCGTTTCCTGCGCTTGCGCGCAGGGGCTGTCCCTCTCGCCTCGGTCGAGTGGGTGCCTTCCTCCGTCGAGTGCAGCATCGAGTCCTCGCCGTGGCCGCTCGACGACTCGTCATCGGATCGAGCAAAGTAATCGCTCTCGTCGTCCTCGTACTGACGTTTGGCGAACATCGGCGTATAAGCTGCCACAGATGGGCTGTGACGCGTAGTGTATTTTGCGTCCCTGCCCCTGGAATCATCGTCGCCGCCCAGAGGGGCTACAAAGACGGTTCCCTCGCGCAACGTATAGTCCGGCACGGCCCTCGCATCCAACAGCTCCTTTTGCAAGGCTTTGCGCAGCGCATTCGAGGTCTGGCTGTTGGTAAGACTGTTCGTCGCCGTGCCGCTGATGCTCGCCCGGCTGATGCCCGAACGCGTCGATCGGCCCGACTCGTCGCGCAGACTGTTGCTGTCGTTCTTGGCCCGGCCCGAGCCCGAACGATCAGTCGGGATCGACGTCGCACCGGTCGAATTCGAGTTCTTGGAATTTGTATTCGAGTTCTTGATCGACGACAGCGTAGTCGGCACCGAGCTGCTCTGCACGTCGTCCTCGGTGGCAGCGACGCGCGGCAGACGACTATCGGATGAAGTGGTGTCGGCTTGCCGCGGCACGTAGAAATTGGGGTCGGGTGCCGGGGCACGCAGGCTTGTCGACACGGCGAGGTTGTTGGCCTGGCGGCGTTGTTCGACGGCTTCAACAGCACCATCGTCCATCGTCGCGTCATTGGCATCAACGCCTTCGGCCCTGGCAATGGCCGATTCGACCTCGTTGCGCTTGCGGGCCTCTCCGCGCCATCGCACCTTGGTCCCATCCTCGCTCACCTCAATACGGTGACTACGGCGCTTGAGCGACCAGCGAAGGAAATCGATGCTCAGGTTAAGTCGATGGACTCCCGCCATGGTGAGGATCAGGTTCAGGTAGACCCAACCGCCACCTCGCTTGGTCTCGTCCGAGTCGAGCATCGTTCGAAGATACCGTGTATTGCTCGACGAAGTCGGCGGAAGCGGCGAGGGCTCGGACAGGAGCGGGTTGATCAACGGATCGTCCACGGGTGAGCTCAACCAAGCGCCCGCAAACAGTCGCTCCACGAGCTCGACGACAATCTTGGCCAAAGGTTTGGCCGTCGTGAGTGATGTCGTCATCTCGTCCGAGCCGGAATCACCTGAGCCTGCAGCACCGACGTTGTGCGGTGGCGGAGACTCCTCCGACGCCGAGCTCTCGTCCTTGGTTTCCTCTGCAGCGTGGGCGGCAGCGATCGCCGAATGCGAATGTCGGCGTGATACGGAGGGGATGGGGATTTTGGCAGGTGGCCTGTTGCGTGCTTCGCGGCGCTGGGGGTTCGAGATACGCATCCCCGTTCCTGTTCCACTCGCAGATTGAGGTTCGATACCAGAGAAAGAAGGCGCTGCGAGCCAATTTTGCTCGCCGTCGTACGGGGGGACGACGTCCTGAGCTTCGGTTGATGGTTCCTCTTGCGGTGATTCGCGGTACGAGGACTCCACGACCACAGCGCGTTCGTGAGAGCCTTCGCGGACCTGGGCGGGGAGGGACGGAGGACGGGCGATTACGGATTCCGACTGGACGCTCTCGACGTTTTTCGTCGACAAGGGCGGTGGTCCGCTCTCCCCTGAGAGACGGTCAGCGGTGCCGCTGCCTCCCTCGGGCCAGCTCGCGTTCATTCGCTTGCTCAGCTCTTCCTTCTCAGACGAGCGTAAGGAACGAAGTGTCACGCCGATCGAAGACGTCGTATCGGTGCCCAATGTTGCTGATCCTTGATCGGCTCGAGAGGCGCGAGAAGGTTTCGCGCCGCTCGTCAATGGGGGCGGGCCATGTATTCCTTCGTTATTCTCGGAATGAATTTGTTGTACGTAATGGGTGAGAAACGACTCGATTTCTTGGCGTCTCGAACTGTGTATGAGGATAGAGAGGGGTTGGGTTGTTGTCAGTCACAAGGCTCAAATTCTTCAACATGAAAGCGGTCCGCGCTGCTCCACGTACGGAGGAAAACCGTCAAAGAATCGAACTTCGAACAAACGGTCCTGTTCCATACTTGCAGGTACGCTAGATGCTTCGAAGCGCCTCAATCGACCCTTCAGCTTCCGATCTGTGCAGTCACCACGCGAATTAGGTCAGTCGCGACGTAAGTTGGATCTCTAACTTTCACTCGGGACGCACTCTCGATGGTCAAGTCATCGACCTGTGCAGGAAGAGGGAAATGGTGTGAGCGGCTGAAGTCAGCCTCTGGCGGACCCCAAGAGTAGTCTGCAAACGTACGATATCCCTAAAGCTCCCTTCGGACAGTGCAGAATTGGCGTGGAAGAACCTTTCTTGCTCCCTTCCTATCGCGCTTGTGGCTCCCTTGCCGCTGTATGCAGAGCCATACGTCAAATGGGCTGCGTCTTGAAGTCTCGTAGCACCATCGTGGCCATGATCGGAATTCATAAGGGGTGGCAGTCCCGGCGAAGCCGGATTGACGAGTACGGACCCGAGGTCGGATCGAGTCGAAGGGCGCGAGTGGAGCTCGGCATCATCGTCGGCAAAGTCCTCGTCCTCCGAGAGAGGGATCCCGAGGGCTCCCACACGGAGGTTGTGTGCTTTGGTAATGGGGACCAGTGACTCGCGAGAGGCCGAAGATGCCGAGGTTGGGGATCTTGCACGTCGGCCCGGGCTCGTCTGCTGACACTGGACGCGCGAGAGCCGGGGTGAACGACGGAGACGAGTGAGAATGCGGGGGACAACTAGCCCGTCAGCACCGGCCACAAGGGATGCACACGTAATTGATTGCCCTTCCCGTGATAAACTCACGTCCAATGGCATAACGGACTCTTCGTAGACGTCTACGGTTCGTTGCTTGCCTTTACTGAGCGTTCGACGACGACTCGGCCGCCACCGTTGGACTCGCTCGTTGCGGGCCCTCCTCCGAGTCGATGCCCTAGTCCAGATTATGTGCGATGTATCGCCCTGTGAAGGACGGTAAAGTGATTGCCCCAGTAGTGGGTGGCTAGCGGTCCCGGTCCGCTCGCAATGGCCTCTGGTCGATCCCAGGACGAGGCTTCCACAGATCTCGCTTCGAGTCGATTTAGGCCCTACGAAGGCGACCGCGAGCTACGGCAAGCTGCTGAGCGCGGGGCGGCGAGGATCCTATGAGTCTCCTCGGAAGCCTCGCGAACAGGGGAGCAGGAAGAGGAGAGAGGGTCGATGAGAGTAGAACGGAGGCAATGAGCGTCGACCCTACCAGAGCTCTGGCGTCGAGCAGTAGCACACTGTGCTGTCCAGTTGTTGATGGGGTTGGGCCAAGGCGTGTCCCGACCGCAATGGCGGAGAGTTAAGGACTTCAGGGCCTGGACCACGCGAGTCCCTTCAAGATCAAAGCGGGGCTCAGACTGGCTCAGACACTGCTCAGACTGGCTCGGATTGCCCATAGCTCCACGGACCACTGCTTGCCTCGCACTGTCCGTTAACCCAATTTTGGGCTCGGGTCCTGCGGCTGCCTTTATTTTTTTCGGCAAGATTGCACGGGGATCCTGAGGATGGGAAATGATTTTGAAGAAAACTTGTTTTCTGCCATTCCTACCTTCATTCAATCCAACAACACCTGCCGTAGCGCCGATTCTGCGGTGGTACTGGATGGGGCCGAGACCGTTGCAAGCTCAGCTCATCGCCATCGAAGGGCCACGGTCGCGTGCCTTGCCCAACGTTTTCGGATATACACGGAGTAGCACGGACTTTGGCAAACAATTCATGAGCGGTCCCAGCCCGCTCGATGTC
This sequence comes from Microbotryum scabiosae, assembly GCA_022702605.1. Classification (NCBI taxonomy): domain Eukaryota; kingdom Fungi; phylum Basidiomycota; class Microbotryomycetes; order Microbotryales; family Microbotryaceae; genus Microbotryum; species Microbotryum scabiosae. The sequence goes on along the minus strand of JAHWDV010000006.1, from coordinate 1,079,816 downwards.
GGCGTAAGCGCGCACAAGGCAACCGTCACTTGGCCTCACTACTACTTCGCGTAGCGAGCGGGCGACCATCGACTCGGCAGACCCGACTTTTCGCACTCCACAACTCACGTGCAAAGCACCGCCCTCGTCTGATCCTCCGAGGCCTCCATCCCGACTTCGACATGGCCATGGCATTGCGATCCTCAGCCTTCTCTCTCCCCCGTGGCTTGGCTTCGTCCTCATCGGCATCGCCCTCGCTCCCATCTCGGTGGACGTCGATACAGAGTGCCACCTTCCAACCACGCCACCTCAGCACATCCCACATCCCATCCAACTCCTTCTCAAGGCCGTCCCCACCCCCTCTCCCAAGATCGGACCAAAAGGTATTCGAGGACCTACAACGTCGAGTCAACGCCCCCGTATCTCAACAAGCTCAACAGAACCTCGAAGTTCAAGTTGAACTCTCCCAAACGGTCACGGGGTCAGAGGAGGACTTGAAGATGCATCCTGATTATCGGAGGACACCGGAACCGACGTTCCAAGGCGATACTAATCCCGAGACGGGCGAGGTCGGCGGACCCAAACGAGAGCCTTTGGTTCATGGTTAGTAAAGTCACAGCTTGTTTAGGCTTTAAATTGGCATTGCCGCTGACAGGTTTACCTTTCTTCATTTCTCAGGCGATTGGTCGTACGGAGGTCGTGCGACCGACTTCTGAGTGTGGCGTGTGGCGTTTCTCTTCATCTCGTCTCATGTATCAGCCTCATCACATTCTGCAAAAGGAGTACCATTGTTGCGCTACTGCAATCATTATCAAGAGCCTTTCACATCTAATCTCTGCGGGGCGCCTGCTAGTGGATCGGCACCCATTTTCGCCGTTATGCGCTATCTCGCTCCGAAGTTGCAAAACGAGAGATGATGGTGTTACAAACGCAACAAGTGGACACAAAACGAGATTATGCGAAGGAGAACAGACGTCATTTCAACTCCTGATCCCCCCTCTTCACCTCCCACACAACTCCCTACTCCACTTCCTCCTCAACGGGGTCCGCCTCTCCTCCCTCCTCCCAAACAAACCTCCAATAAACTGCTTCGATCCCACATCTTCATCCTGATCGGATTGTTCGTCATCACTCATCTCATCCTGAATCTCTACACCATTTCGATCCAATTTGATCGGGAAAGCTCGCCTCGTTGACCTCCCGGTATTGCTCGCCTGTGCACCTCTCGTCAGAGGTGATCGTTGCGATGACATTCTCCACCTCGCGAACAAGGAAGGATTCATGGGTGCGGGTACAGGTACGGACGCCGGTGCAGGCGCTGCAGCTGCCATCTCCATCGTTGTCCTGGTCGTGATCTGCTCTTGTGCGAGCGCCGTCGTCGTCGGGACGAACTGCCATTCGGGCCGAGCCGTTCTCGCTTCCTCCCACTGGGGCGCTTCTTGGGACGCTGAAGCGGGCATCAAAGTAGCACCGTCTCCGGTCGTCGGATTGGGCTGCATCTGTTGTTGCACGTATCGATCTTGTTGATCCCGAACGCGAGACATGAAATCGAGCGTCATCTGCGAGTGTCGAAGCCTCGATCGGGCAAGCTCTAACCGGCCATCGATGTTATCGGAACTTGAGCTCGCTGATGTCCTCGTCTCACCGGTGAGCGCAGGGCTGGATATGGAAGAAGAGGAGGTAGAAGGATTCGTATTGTAAAGGTGATAAAAGCGAGCCCGATGCTCCTCCGGCGAGACTTCGACGCCGACGTCGAATGCGTCTGATGGTGAAGGCGACGCTTCGTCGTGAGCAGCGGCACCGACGAAGTCAGGGAATTCCTGCAGCAAAATGTCGATCCGCAGCGATGCAGCTCGAAGTTGGACGATGGATCTTTGCAGTGAAAGCATCGCTGGCGGCGCCATGATGCCACTAAACCGCGGGCTGGTCGTCGTCATGGCGGCGGCGTCATCGGAAAGTCGTGCGCGTGGCCATCGTTCGGTTCTCGTCGCCTCGGATCCGCTAACATATCCCTGTTGTTCCGACATAGCAGACGAGGTGTTTTGAGTGACATACTCGAGTCTAGTGCGTGCGTGAGCATAACTCGGCACGATCAGCCATGGCTCCTGCAAATTTATCGAGCCAGGATGAACCCAACTCACCGCTCTGCGAATGCTACTGCTGTTCTGAGTGCTTGCTGGGCACCTCTCAGCACCCTCTGCGTGTCAATGAGACGAGAGTTATCCGTTACCAATATCCTCGTTTCGTTTTGGTCTGCGAAGGCGTCGGACGAACTAGGCCGACCAATCGTGGTCAGAGGCTCCACAGCTTCCCTCGCGCTGCGAACGGAGGAACGAAATGCCGAAAATTCACGCCAGGACGTAACCGTAGACGTCAAGAGCTCTGACGACTCGTAATGCGTCGATGATCTTGCGGTTGCATTGCCGAGGTTGAAGAGCGGCTCGTTCCCTGTCGAAATGGTCGCCATCGGAATTGCCGGCGTCGGTGCTCGTCGGAGTAGGGTGACCGACGTCGGAATCGCATTGGATTCCTCGTGGGTGAACACATTATTCCCCGATGCACTCGGATAAATTGCGGGAACGTCGGTGGATCGGCCGCTTGGGTGCATAGAGGAGGACCGAGCAACTCGGGGGTCGATGGTGTCAACTGCCTCCGGGGGACTCGCAACTTGCGATGACAGGTAACGCAAAGGTCGAGCATCGAGGTGAAGGGGCCGTAGCGAAGGGGACTCGAGCGTTCTCAAACGAAAGCCTGGCCACCGAGATGAAGACGGCTCCATGCTCGGTGTCCATGTGGTTTCGGGAGCAAACGTATGGGACGCCTCGGAGATGCGAGCAACGGCCCCTGTGGGTGGACTCGTGGAGCTCATCTCGGGCGGACTAACATTCTCGCCGAGGTGGGCGTTTTCATCCTCGTCGAACAGTGCAGATGCAAATGCAGACACGGTGGGCATGGCTGGTCGAAGACGGGGTGCAGGCCTCGGCGAGGCCGGAGATTGCAGTTGTGGCTCCGGGTGCAGCAGGCCCGATTCGGAGTTGGCTGACGGCGGGTGTCGGAGATCGACGGCTGCCGCTGGAAAGGCCAGCAGTGGATGGTCAGCATCCACCGAGGCGCAGGTGAAGTTCTTTCCGGAGAGTGAAGCTCACCATCAATAGGTATTGGACGGCCCCTGTAGATAGAGAGAAGTCATTGGCGATGCGGGTCAGGGGCGGGATCGTCGTAGGATCAGGATCCGAGTCAGCGTGGGGGAGGGGGGGCTGCGGCTGCGAGACTAGTCATCCACTCCAGAGTGCGCATGCTTACATGACGGCCAAGCCCTGGCTTCAGACCGAGAGTGTGTTATTCCCAAAGGTACTGTTCACTCGTCCTGGGCAAGACGGAGGCTGCGGGAGAGCGACGAATCGTTAGAGGTGCGCCCCACGCGACTCGGCAGGCTGATGACGCTCGTCGCCTTTGATCCGGGCCTCGACACGGACGGACGTCCCCGAGTGAGGGAGGCAGCAGGTGGAGTTGCACAGTGGAGGGCAACGCGTGATGGACGAAGAGCGGCAGACGTGATACTGACGAGGACGATATGGTCGGTGGCAAGGCAACAAAGCGGGTGCGTTGTTCGTGTAGCGTCGCAAACAAAGCAGGGAGTGCCAGGTTGAAGTGCAGCCCGGTCTGACCAAGTGCCCAACCCAAAGTATTATCGGGAAATGGCCCACGACATGGACAGGGGGGGATGCTGTCTCATTTTTGGGTAGATCAAAGGTCGAATTTAGATCTCTCATTGTTGAGCATGAAATACGTGGGAGCTGAACTGGTGTCTGCCGTGACTGCTCGTTTCACTAGGGTGTTTCCGAGTCTTCGGCTGCAACCATACGTGCCAGAATCCTAAAAGTATCCAGTGCTCAGGATTGGTGCAGGTCTCAGAAAATAAAATGTCTTCAAGGCAAATTGGATCATGGCATCCAAGGTATTCCGTTGAGGACTGATCACGTCCGTTCGGAAAGGACCAAAACTCGATAAAGTGTCATCGGCGTAGGTCGCATTCTCGGCGAGATCCGAACCCGTCCAAGGCAGAATTCCTGTCATTCGCTCTAGTTTGTGCACCTGAAGCGGATGTAGATGGGAAATCTTCACCGGACCAAGTTCCGTGCGCTCGGGGACGAGGAAGAGGCAGCAGACTTAACGCGGCTCCGGGAGTGTGGTTGTATCACTACACGGGCGCGACAGCTCACGTAATGAGTGATCGTCCCACGCCCCGCGGCAGAGCGCGTTGATAACCACACTGGTCGTGCTCGCTACTCCCGGCGCACCGTCCGAGTTCCAAGCTTCCCCCAAAGCGGAATCACTTGCGACGGCCTGACTCGGCCCTGACTCGGCCTTGCTCCCACCAGACAAAGGTGAGTGTTGTACAAATCTCCTCTGTCGTTGCGCTTACGCTGGTGTGATGGACATGAACATGACATGCGTCGCAAGCCTTTGGCATCGCCCTTCGCTGGTCCATTAGCTTGGCACGATTAGAAACCGAATCAAAGCTCCTGCCACTCTCCGTGCATCCCAGAAGATGTTGCTTCCCATTCTTTGAGAGCTTTGTACTGACTTGGCCACGTGCTACACTTTCTATGCGACCCGCCTCCCTCGCAGACCAGACCGACCTTCGCGCCCCCACCGCCACCGCCACCTCCCATTTGGCTCGTAGAGGTGCTTCATCGCGCACTAGCCATCTCAAGACCTAGGTCCGACCATGTCCGCCGACGACTCACCCTTCTCCAAAGCGTTCGCTTCCTTATCGGTCGCATTGCCCACCCTCGCCTCGGACTCGGGCGACGATTCCGCCTCGGCCTCGGCCTCGGCCTCCGATACGCCCACACCACAAGGCTTAACCGAGACCGAGACTGGCAGCAAACGATCCGACTCCTCCGCCCCGTCCGACGAGAGACTGGCCGCATCCTCACCCGGTCTCTCCGGAAGAGACAGGGGCCCCGGTCGTTTTGGCGGTATGGCCGAGATGGGCTTTCGTTCAGACGACGCCGAAGAGACCTCCCCCACGGTCGCTCCCAACCGCGCCCAAAGTCAGAGTGTCTTTGAGAGCAGGAGCCGTAGTCACACCATCCGGGGTGATCCCAATGCCACTCTAGTCCAGTACGTCCATCCAATGAGCTGCGTCTAGGGAGCGCAGCGCAGCGGCTGACATGCTGTCTTGGATGCCCCTTGCCACTACAGGATGATCAACGCCTTGGCAGCTGACGAGCAGGATTTGTCCTCCTCCGACGTTACATCCGACGAAGGATTGTCATTGCAGCACGCCCAATCGATCGACCAGCATTCGATCGAGGAATCGACCTCGGAGGACAGCGCCTCCGAAGACGATGAGGACTATCCCGAGGGCGAGGCGGAACCTCAATTTTCCACCGATCGACGAGCCAGCGATGCATCGAGAAGGACGGCTACCGCCACCGGTGTTTTCGACACGTCTGCTACGTCCGAATGTGATCCGTCGGATGAGGACCCTACTTCGTCATTCTTGTCCCCCGCGAGCGCTCAAGAGAGGAGGCTGACTCTCACAAGCGGCACCGACGCTGAGCATCAGAGCATGACCTCCTCGATTTACGCCATTCACCGACCCATCGCGGCTCGGCGACGCACCTTCACCGGAGAACCCGGCGAGGCCATCAAGGATGGTGTGTACGCTCGACAGGGCGATGAAACCGAACCCATCCCAGAAGATCACTCCGACGAAGAACGCGATCCATCGAATTTGGACCCAGGAGGTGCCCTCATCAAGACGAGGAGCAGCCGCAGCAGCACAGTCGTCAGCAGCAGGAGCGTCGTTCGCAAGAAGCAGCTCGCCGACAAGTTGACCGACATCTTTGGGCTGCTCGACTCTGAGGAGGTCATTGCCGGTGAGTGGAAGCGTTTCTCATCAGTCTGTGTCCGGCCGTGCGACTCGCTGACGCTGCTTCTCTTTACCAAAACTGCAGAGTACCCTTGCTGGCTGTTCCGCTCAATTTTATTGCAAGGCTTCCTTTACCTTACGTCGGGCCATATCTGCTTCTATGCGTACCTCCCGTCCAAAGAGGGTGCCGTCGTTCGTTCTGGAGGCTTGTCGGTCCGCACCGCTCGCACGCGCCGATATTACAAACACTGGTTCATTCTCAAGGATTCGGTCCTGAGTTGGTACCCAAGCTCTACCGACCCGTTCTTCCCTGATGGCCACATCGACCTGCACTACTGCACCTCCGTTGAGTCGTCGAAGCACGTCAAGCACTTCAAGGTCGCTACGGCCGAGAAGAGGTGGCATTTTAGCGCCGACAGCGAGGCTTCACGCGACGAGTGGGTCAAGACGCTCAAGAAGGCCGTGTTCCGCTGCCAGAACGAAGGCGAGAGCGTCAAGATCTGTATTCCTTTGGAAACGGTCGTCGACATCGAGTTTTCAAACAACCTCGAGTTCGCCGAAACGATCCGGGTCCGAGTGTACGACTCGAACGAGGGCTATACGCTCGACGACTACTGGCTGGCGTACTTTTCTGACATCCACCTTGCGCTCGACAAGATGAACGAGGTTGTAAACACGTTCCGCAAGGTACGCCCCGAGCGATTGCTGCACAGTGAACCCCAGTCGATTGCCGATACCACCGTCGAAGGTGCCGCTGCGGCGGCTGGAGACAAGCTGGAGGAGCAGACGGCGAATGCCAGCGACTTGAGCCGCGTTCCGTCGCAACACAGGCAAGGGAGCTGGTCGACGATGCGAAGCTCTCGTTTGCGATTGTTCCCTTCGTCGAATCATTCAGATCGACCCTCTCTTTCACCGTTGACGCCCGCAGACATTCAAACCTCGGCGCAGACAACTCTACCGCCCACTCGATGGCTGAGCCCCGAAAGCATCGATAACGACCACAAATACCCTCCCTATCAGTCGCCCAGCTCCTCGATCGAGTCCGCCAAGTCGCCGCACAACTGGTCGTTGCCTTCGCTCTCGTCCGTGTCGTCGTGGGTCACGGCGCCGCCTCGGCTTCTACTCCATGCGGCCACCTCACCCTCCTTGCGCAATGCGAGCATCAACAAGAACTCGTGCGGCAAGATTGTTGAGACGATCTCGCGTGGACCCAAGTGGGCCAGCTCGCTCGGACCCGAGACCTATTTCAATTCGGCTGGCACGCTGGGGCTCGAGCACCACGAGACGAGGGATGCATCGAATGTGGACGAGGACGACGAAGACGGAAAACGCGACGAGAGGGTGCGCAAGGCCTTCGGGCTCTCCGAGAAGGAGCACACCCTCGCTCACTTCTCCGGCTTCCTCTACCGAGGAGTTCCGATCTACGGCAAGATGTACATTACGACCTCGTTCTTGTGCTTCCGGTCGATCAGCTTGCTGGCCCACGCGAAGATGTGCTTGCCGCTGGCCGAGGTCATCGGGGTCTCGCACCATCGGTCGTACCGCATCGGCTATTCAGGCATGGTCGTCACCATCAAGGGCCACGAAGAGCTCTTCTTTGAGCTGCACACCTCGAAGCGCAGAGACACGTGCATGCAAGCGATCGAACACCAAGTCGAGTTCATCCATAAGGAGCTCTCGGAGGGCAAGACACCCGGCGACACGCTCGCGTACCAGGAGCATCTGACACTGATGGACCTGGCTGCCTCGAAAGCATCCGACTCTAGTGAACCTCGGCCACAATCCGAGTCCAAGGAAGGACAGCCTCCCGTCATGTTCAACTCGACCACGTCCGACTTTGTCACGTTCAAGCCGGAGAAGTCGCTGCAGTTCACCTGCATGACGATTGGGAGTCGAGGCGACGTTCAGCCTTACATCGCTTTGTGCAAAGGTCTCAAGGCGGAAGGCCACAAGGTCAAGATCGCGACCCATGGCGAGTTCAAAGAATGGGTCGAAGGGCACGGTATCGAGCACGCGGAGATTGGTGGTGATCCCGCCGAGTTGATGCAGCTCATGGTCGCGCACGACTTTTTCACAATCTCGTTCATGAAGGAAGCGGTCGGCAAGTTCCGAGGTTGGCTGGATGACTTGCTCGAGACGGCTTGGAAGGCGTGTCAAGGAGCCGCTGTCCTGATCGAATCGCCGAGCACTTTCGCGGGTTACCATGTAGCAGAGGCACTACGTATTCCTTACTATCGGTGCGTCTTCGAATATGCTCAAATCGTGTTGATCAATTCGTGTTGATGTATTTTAGTGACTGACCTTTCGGGCCCCTTTCGTGTGCAGAGCATTCACGATGCCGTGGTCAAGGACACGAGCCTATCCTCACGCCTTTGCAGTGCCCGACCACAAGATGGGTGGCAGCTACAACTACATGGTAAACGATTCATCTTGTTGGATTCTTCCAAAATCTAGAAACTGACCTTGGTTGCATCTGCATTCCTCGCACATGCACTTCAGACCTACACGATGTTTGACCAAATTTTCTGGCGAGCCACGGCGTCGCAGATCAACCGCTGGCGACGCAAGACGCTCAAGCTCGGTCCGACCAGCCTCGAAGCGATGCAGCAACACAAGATCCCCTTCTTGTACAACAATAGTCCCGTCATTATGCCGCCTCCCCTCGATTGGCGTGAGAACATTCATGTGACAGGCTATTGGATCCTTGACAATCCCGACGACTCGGGCTCCTCGCGCTGGGAACCGCCCCAAGACTTGCTGGACTTTATGAACGAGGCCAAGGAGAAGAGCAAGAAGATTGTCTTCATCGGCTTCGGTTCGATCATCATCCCCGATCCGGAAGAGATGACGCGCACGATCACGGCCGCGGTCGAGAAGGCTCAGGTGTACGCGATCGTCGCCAAAGGATGGTCGGAACGTGCGGCGAGCAAACACGACAGCCAGGAGGAGAAGCAGCGGCTCAAAGAGCAGAAGAAGAATCAGGCCGAGGACCTCAAGAAGCCCTTCATCTACAACATCAAGTCGATCCCGCACGACTGGCTCTTCCCCAGGATCCACGCAGCCGTGCACCACGGTGGGGCGGGCACGACGGGAGCGTCCCTCCGCGCTGGGTTGCCCACCATCATCAAGCCTTGGTTCGGAGACCAACACTTTTACGCCGATCGTGTTCAGACTTTGGGCGTGGGAACGGCGGTCCGACACCTCACGGTCGAGACCCTCGCCAGTGCGATTCACAAGGCCGTCACCGACGAAAAGCAGATCGATCGGGCCAACTTGGCGGGCCAGCAGATACGCAAGGAGGACGGTGTTGGAACCGCCATCGAGTGCATCTACCGCGATCTCGAGTACGCCAAGTCTTTGATCCCACCTCCCCACGTGTCGAAGCACAAGTCAACCGACTCGGCGGGTCATCAAGATGTCGCAGCGAGGAAGGCCGACCAGACGGCCAAGTCGTCACCGATCAACCCTTCCTCGAGCGATGAAGCCAACTGGGATGTCGTATCGGGTGGGGGTTCGGGTTCTGCTAGCGGCCGTGGTGATCAATGGGACGACGACGAGATGAGCGAACTTGGTTCGACGCCGACCAAGTCGCGTGGAGCCAGCGAGACGAGAACCACGTCGGAGCAAGGTTCGGTCCCGGCGCCGATCGCCCTCACGGCCAAGGTGTTGGAATCCTTAGGTGTCACCAGGGGTGGACCGAGTCCAAAGTAGAGGTATCTCCCGCAAGTCATGCTCGAACCTGTACATACATATCGACCGCGCGTGCATTGCTTGCGCCCTAGGCCTTTGTCAAGATAGGGGCTGTCGTCAACACGGGCCCGACCCTGATATCATTGGTTGTGCGTCTCTGTTGCTTTTCACTCTTCCTAACCCTGTTGTACTCCCACATAGTCCTTCTTCGACTCTGCCATCGCTTCCTGTTTGCGAGTGGAGATGGGTTAAGGGTCGAAAGCTCTGCGGAGCCAGCTGTCTACCCCAGCCATTTTTTTTAGACAAGATAGAAAGGTGATCGTGACTGGTGTGGTTAATCTAATTGTGGATATCAGCGGCCTCTCGGCAAAGTCGGTGGCCTCTTGGGCCGAGTGGCAGGTCACGATGATTTACCTGCGGGACCTGCGGTTGCAGGATGACGTAACTGGGAAAATCCTCGGGTGGGGAGAGCTGGCCTGTGGGAACATGGTAAGATCAGCATATCCGAGACGCTGTGTGGGTAGCATTCAGATGAAAGGGTCTTTCTGAGTCGGTTAGGGAAGAGGATCGACCTGTTTTTGGGCAAGGGGATCATCTTTGTGCCATGTAAGCCTATTCCGCCCCTCTAAGTACCGCCGGGTTGGACCGACACCGAAGCCCCCTCTTTTTCAACGACCAGATTTGTTTCGCCCCCCCCACGACCACTCCGCGGCGAGCATCCTTCACTCACATTGCCAGGTAGGGTACTGCACACGTCGACCACTCCACCTCGTCTTGATTTGCCACGAACTTATTCGGCCACCCTTCCTCGATCCCATATCGCCCCTGACCGTCTTTCGGCCACTTTGAGCGCTCCTCTCGTGATCCCCTGGCCCTACTCCTCCCAAGCACGACTGTCAGTCGCACTCGGACACTCAGGGATTCGATTTCCTCAACGTTTCTAAGGCGTGCTCTTCGATCCGCTTCTCACTGTGCTTTCGCTGGTCAGGGAGTCGATTTCCTCAACGCCTCTTAAGTTCCCCATACCCATCCGAGCTGAATGCGGCGGAAAGCTAGATGATCTTCTCGAAGCCCCTTTCCTTCTTCTCGATTAGGCTCGAATCGGTGGGGTAAGTGGAACTCACGAGAAGGTCCCGCCGGTTCTCACGCCCCACCCAAGTCACGAACAACACGAAAGCAAGACGAAATAACACAACCCCACAGTCACGATCACAACAGCAAACGCCCACCCTAAGAACTAGCCCTCAACTGGTCAAAGCATGATACTTGTCCCAATGCTCCCAAGCCTTGGTCAAGATCCCGCTCGGACTAGCCTTAGACCCTGCCCATTCGCCCATCCTTCTCGTCTTCCCAGGGGCCAGCTCCTTGCCTTCGCATTGACGGCAGACCCATGTTCCCTTCTTCGGGTCAGGGTCGATGTCTTCGAAGGGGAAGGGATGAAGCGGAAGATGTCCTCGAATGTTGGTCGATCGGTCGAGCTGGACGTTGTTGAGGGGCGAGCATAAGGATTCGCTGCGGTGGAGGAGGTTGTCGTCGTTGTTGTTGCGGTGGGACGTACGGGACCTATGTTGGATGTTGCAGTGCTTGCAGATGATGATTGAACTGAAGACATGGCTTGGCGTTTGACGAGCTCTTCTAAACGTTGCGTTTCAGTGAAAGAGGACAAGATGGGTAATGCTGGGGGTGAAAGGGCGGGGGACAGGGATGAAAGCGTGGTGGAAGGTGTGGATGGTGATGGATCGGAGAAGGGCAACAAGACGAAGGGGGTTGGAGTATCGTTGAGAGAGAGGCTGGGTTCGAGTTCGGGAACGACGACTTGGACGTAGCTGGTGGTGGCCGTGCAATCGAAGTGTCAACACATACACTCTTCGCGGCCGATAATATGCTTCGCTCCGCTCACTTTGAAGGAATGGAGAGACTTGGTCCGACAACTCCTGTTCAGGTGTCAGTCCGATGAGCTCGTGTCGTCGAAACTTCGTCGTTGGGAATCTGCGACGAACCAAACCGACCCTTCCACCACCCGCTCTCCTGCATGACCACGCACAACCAGAGCGAACAGATATAAGTATAACGTCTTAAAATCAGTCGAGACAGAGAAAAACGCACCTCCACGGCCGTCACCTGCAGCATATCCCCCGCCCCAAAGCTCAGATCCCCCACCATCCCGCTCGAATAATCGTACAAAGCCTTGACTGAAACACCAGCGAAGGTCGAACGCAGCCGGAACGATCGAGTCCGTGTCCATTGAAAATTATGAAGACAGGGCTTCGACTCAGCTCGTGATGACACGACGTCGGAGCAATGCATAAGGGGGGCTTATGACCGACCGCTAAACAAGGCTTGTTCGCTCGATTGCTGCCGCTGCTGTTCGAGGGTCGGCCCACTCGCGGGCAGCGGAGGTGAGAGCCGGGGCAAAGTGGCGGACGAAGGTGCGATTGGTGCGGTTGGGGTGTCGTAATCCGATAAAGATGCAGGGGCAGGTGCCGGAGTTCCATAAGCGCTCGGTGCAGCGCCTCCGAGGGCGCCAAAGACAGCAGGACTCAGAATCGCTGGTGACACTGCCGAAGGGGGCAGCAAGATCGACCCTCTACTACCAGGGTATACCCGCCGATTCGTACGCATCCTTGAAGCCGTGTTGCGAGTTGCAGCTGTGGTTCGTGGCGCCGCTCCATCCAGTTCGGGGGCGTCGTTCCATCCTTGGTCTGGCCCGATGACGGCGTACGACCTCGCTCCTCCGGGTGGCGGCGGTGGAAGGGATGAGCATGCTGTTGCCGAAGATGCTGCTCGTGGCGGTGGTGGTGCTCCCGCTCCGAATTTGGGCGCAGGTGAGCGTAGAAGGGCCGGGTTCGACGAAGCTGGGGGAGGCGGCGGCACCGAGGATAATTTTGCAGCCGACATCGGTGGAGGTGGAGGCAGTTTCGCAATCGGCTTCCTCGCCGCCATCATCGGAGGTGACGGCGGTGAGAGCGTTTTGGGTGCACTTGCATCTTGGTCGATCGAATGCGAGTGTGCTTCTGTCGAAGTCGATGCTGTTGTTGACGACGAAGCGCTTGCCGGCGGAGGGAACGGCGAGTTGAGTCCTGGTTCGTTCTTTAGCGGTGTTGCAGGCGGATCGACAGATGCCGGCAACGGAGGAAGAGGCCGAACGGTAGCCTCAGAAGGTTGTGACGACTGGCTTGGCGTTTGAGCAGTCTGCAACAGGGTAGTATGACAACAGCGGAACGTCAGGGCGATGACCACGACTACCAGTTAGGGCTGTCTCAGCTGGCGGGGACAGTGCGATGAGCTTACCTCGTAGACAGTTGTCGAAGATGTAGCGTGTTGTTGGATCGACAACTCGGTCATCTTGTCACTCAAGATCGAGGCATCCTGTTGGTTCTTTGGGCTGGTTTCGTTCAACGTTGATCGACGAGTCACGTCGTCGTCTTGGGCCGTAGCTTCGGAATTGGCCGACATGGTTTGAAAAGCTGAGATCTGTGTTGGCAGCACGTTCCTCGAAAAGAGAATAAAGTAGAGCGCCAACGTGTCGATCGCGACAACGAGTTGAGAGACGGGAGCCGAGGACGAGCCAAAACACAGCGAGCGAAACCCGAACGTCTCCGCATTGGGAGACCACGCACCGGCCCAGACCCGCCCTTGCCTGACGCGCAATTGGGCATTAGTAACCGTCGGTGTGTGCTTAGCCCGCGCGTGAATCACGCGCCTGGGCCCGCCTCGCCTCGCCCCGGCTCTCGTTTCATCGCCGTATCATATCGGGTCCAGCAACATGTACGGAGCAGAACGGTGAGTGTGCTCGGAAGGCAGAGGTCTCGGCTCACATGCAGAGTACTGCAAGGTGACCGCCGAACCATCTCACCACGTCATTCGACAGACAAGGTCTCTCGCACAGAGAGAACCGAGCCGCGTTGCTCGCGTCGTCGAATCCGTCCTCGCGGTCGCACTCGCCATTGCCGACACACTACCCCAAGCATCTCCAAGGACCTTACGCGATTGCGAGTCGCACGGCTGATGACCTCGAGTCGCAGAATGAGGGCAACCTCCAGGGGTTGAGCGCAAAAGTCAAACTGCTCAAGGACGTAGGTTCCCCCTCACCCCGAATACTCGTGGGGGTGCCTGTAGCACCCTGACTCACCTTCATGCGACCCTTCCGACCGCAGATCACGATCAACATTGGAAACGAAGTGAGGGACTCGACAAAACTACTTTCCAACATGGTAAGTCGAGGCAACGCACCCCTCTGGCTAAGCCAAGGTTCTCATCGCCCCGAGCTGACTAGCTGAGGTGCTGACACCCCACTCCTTCCTACCACCCCAGAACGATCAATACGCAGAAACAGGCGGTTTCCTGAGTGGGACGATGAACAAAATGAGCAGGATGGCAAAGCGACAGGGCGGGCAATGGTGTCTCTGTGTGTGATGTTGAAACGTCTTCAACAATCCGTCACTGACTTTTTCGGATCTTGCAACAGGGATGATGTTCCTCTTGCTGGTCGGGACCATCTTTTTCTGGACATGGTTATTGCGAAGGTGAAAATGTGTGTCCAGTACGACTGTTCGGATGCGGCCACATGCTGAACATCACTCCTTTCTCTGCAAATCCGATCAGATGAACCCGCCGCCCCACAGAACGTGAAACGTCACCGCACATTTACCTCGCATCGTAATTTTTTTTTTGTTTCTTTCAGTCTTCTACTCGTTCTTCCACTTGGGTGTGCTTTATCGTCTTTTGTATCAAATGTCGTTTTCCTCGCAATTCACAATCTTTCTTTCAGCAGCTGATCGGTGACCGAGTCTCGAGGTTGTTTCATCGGTCTGGCGCCAGGCCCCTAATGGATGATCAGTGCCCCATTGATAAGGAAAGGCTAAGATACTAAGAGTACCGAATCACAGTCCTATTAGACGCGAGATGAGGGACTGCGTGTCATTCTCTTTATTTCTTGTCATTCTGGACGGAAAGAAATACAATGTCATTGACAAGGAAATAATGCGGTAATTGAGTTTGCCGTAGGAGAGGGGAGTCAAACACAAGCGGTGCGTCACTGAAACCAAACTAGAGGAAACAAGAGGGTGCGATAGGAAAGGCATGGACGGTTGATCGTGCAAGGCGCGTGTAGTGAAACAAGATGAGGGTGCATGAAAGTGTTGTCTCCCGGAAAAAGCCAGCGCGTCGGAAACGGAGTCAAGACGAGCAGAGGCAAGAAGGCGTCATATATCGTAGGGGATGACGTCTACGTCATCAACCGCCCTTCTTCGCGACATCTAGAGACAGCTTCTATGAGTTGAAGGAGACGAAGGTGCTGGTTCGCCCGACCCCGATCGAGACGGAGGGAATGCCGGGCGTATTGCTGGAAGCGGAGCGTGGCAGTCGAACCGGCGACGGCGTCGAGGGGACGAAATCCAATGTGAGCGCGTCGAGCGGTCCAACACCGACCGACTGTCTCCGGACATGTGTAGGTCGGGTCGGGGTGAGCGTGGCAAGACTGTTGGTGCGTTGGTGACCCGGGCGCGGCGGAGTACCCTGCACCATCGTCGGTGGGGCTGGGCTGGGCACCGGTACAGGGGTGATCTTGAACGCCATGCCGGACGACGCCGCAGGCGGAGGGGGGCCTCGGATCGGGGTGTTTGGCGCCATCATGCCTGGAATATTACCCGGCATCGAGCTTCTTCGCGGCGAGGTGTCGACGCTCAAGTCGCTGCTGTAGGAACATCCTGAGGTGGGCAAAGTCGGCCGCCGCGGTGTTGGATTGGAGTGGGCATTGCCAGGGGATTGCGTCATCAGCGCCACCCGTGTCGATCCTGTAGCAGCAATGGCGAAACCCAACCCTTCGTCTGTCGTGTGTCCACGAGGTCCTAGCTGTCCTGGACCGGTTTCATGCGTCGTGTTGTCGCTAGGCGCCACGGCGGTGCGAGAGGATTTTGGTGGCGATCGCGGAGCGAAGGCCGTAGCGAAGGGGTTGTCGTGGAAACTCGGCCGAAGCAATGGTGACGCGAGTGGCGAGACTTGTGGCGAGCCTGGGGCCGAGCGAGAGTGCGGAATCCGTTCGCGATTGCCCACCATGGCCGCCGGTCCGCTGACACTGCGTTGTCCTTGCAAGCTCGTTCCCGGTGGCTGATTCCACACCGTGCCGAGTGACTCCATGACCGGGCTCGCGGATTCGAGCTTGGGGGTTGACCGAGCGTGAAAGAGCTGTTTTGTATCGTGCAGACCTTCACCGAAAGTGGATTTGCGGCCAGCTTTTACCGCATAGTCATTCTTCGACCGACGATCCCTTTGGGGAACGAACCCGAGCAAGCACGAGATGAGCGTCTTGAGGAACGCTGTACCGCCGTTCTGCTTCGATAACACGGGTGGTGACGGGGATCTAAACTGAACGGGAGAGGCTATGCTCGATGCATCGCCTTTCGAGGGCAGGACGTTTTCGTTTGCAGAGAGGGACAAGAAGAGGAAGACTGAGTCCGCGGGGATGGGCAGCAAACGAGAAACGAGAACGAGCCGAGTCAGCTTTCCAAGGTGGGCTGAGCGCAAGTGACGAATAGCGTCGGAGATGACTTACATGGGCAAATCCAAACGCATATTCCAAAATAGGTCGCCACATCGAGGAACGTCTCTTCTTGATTGCTGACATGCGACAGGTGCGCAGAGCTCCATCGGCTGCCCGTGTGGGCGCTACGCCCTCCGTGGCGGTAAGACTGGTACCCAGTCAATCGCGCTCGTTCCGAAAAGTAGTTGAGCGAGATGAAGTGGTTCGCGATGACGAGCACACAGGACAAGATGAACGCCGGCGACATGAGCGAAATCCTCGGCCATGATCGCGAGAAGTTTTGCAGGCTGCCAAGATGTGATTTTATGGCCCACGTCAGCTCCACCTTTCCTCCGACTCAAGAGGGGTACCACGAGTTTAAATCAACTTACTAGACGAGGTGGCAGAATATACCCAGAGCAGCAATGTATCTGGAAACGCATTAGTGGTAGTCACAAAAGTTAACGTCGCATCATGGTTCGATTTTGGCAACGCTCGGAGGCATTCCGAAGAGTCCGAGAACAGAGCCAGCTCACAGTGGCAAAGCGTCGACCAAGTGCATTGTTGCTAGCAAAGCGATAACAAGCTTCTCGAGGACCGTGGAAGAAGACCAGAATGTCAGCACTCGAGGAACTCGTGGTTCCGACGCAGGATAATGCAAAACCTGTAGCACTCGTGGAACCTGGGCTGCCGCAGACGACAAGTCTCTCGAGGCCTTTTCCGGCTTTGAGCGCGGTTCAGGTCTTCGAGACGACTGCGGCCGCCGGGCGAGGTTCGGGTTCGGGGGCGGCGAGGGCCCGCATTGACGAGCGCCGACTCCCGACTCAAAGAGCCCACGAATTAACAACGATTGAAAGCGCTGACTCGGGCATGCGGGGCGCGAAGGCGAGCGCCTATCGAGCACCACATTCGAATTCGATCACACCAGTCGACCACCACAACAGCAAACACTGCAGCGGAGGCCGGCACTCACCCAGACAATACGTTGGCCCATGACCTTGGCTTGAGCTGCATGTTCTTCAATCACTTCGGCGAGATAGAGCAGACCACTCGCTGTGAGAGAACATCAAATGGAGATCATGATCAGCAAAACGCAAGCCAGGCTGCGGCCCAGCGCTAGCTCGAGCGCGAAAGGGCGGGCGCTGAGCGCAGCTTTGAGCGGCAGCGCGCTCGCGAGCGATCGAGACGAGGTCAAACTCACCGAAGGACAGCAGCACAAATAGGAAGGCGCCCGAGCCTGCAACGTAGGACAAGAGGTGCAGAGCCGTCGGCATGGTTGATGCAGAAAGCCGAAATGGCGATGACCACGACGTTGAGAGCGACCACTGCAAGCTGCAACAGAAGAAGGAGAGGGGGGATGGAGGTGAGGTGAGAAGTAGACGTGCGATGGTGCACCACCGTGGCCCGAGCGCTAACTTCTACACGAGCGCCGATGAGCGCTCAAGGCGATAGATTCCTGGGGCTGTCAAGGCTGGGTCGGGCAGGTGCCGTTGTGCATCGCCTGGCGTGGCTCGGCGGCCGACGGCCACGCGCGCGGACGAGAGCCGGTGAGACATTCTCGAAGCGGAATTAGGCTACTTTGATTGCGCGCCACTTTTCGGTCCAAGGTCCGAGAAACTTTTGTGATTACATCATGCTGATGGTGGCTGCAATACCACATGCATAATTCATGACTGCAATTCAAGGATTGTATTTACTCGGCTGCATCGGACAGTACATGTAGGAGTTCAACCTGCTCACAGAACGAATTTTGAGGGTACCGAATCATCGAATTGCAGTCATGAATGATACATGTGGTATTGCAGCCAATACAGCCATCAGCATGTTGTGATCACAAAAACTCTTCGGACATGGGACCGAAGTCCACAAATGGGACACCAAAGTGCCCTTCGATTAGAGCTGTTATGTACGGGTCCTTCTCGGAGGGACCGTCCTTCATGAGAGAATTCAAAGTAGCCCCTGACAGTTAAAACCGGCCGAACTTCCAGCAAAATTTGTTCCTCTATTTTCTGAACTTCATTTTTTGGGGGCAGCTAGGGCGGCCTCGCTTCCACCTCGATTCACTACTGCGAACTCCGACGCGGACCTGGGTCGCTGGGCCGGCTTCACGCCAAGAGCTCCAGCGAGACGGGGCGAATCGAGGCTGGAAAAAAGAAGAGCAATTCCTGTGTTCCTGTGTACTCCAAGACAAGAAATCAATATCAAGTAGGTAGGCGTTTTCATACTCGGAGGTACATCAGCTGCTCAGCGGTAGAGGGTCACAGAATAGTAACTCGAAACACGATTTTTTCGAATACATCATCATATTTGTGCTGGTGTATGGGCATGCATGACTACGCGTCTGGGTTTCATGGTTCATCTCATTGATTTCCACGGGTGTGCACTGTCATGTACTGACATGCACTGTCATGCACTGTCATGCACGGTGGTGCATGCACTGGGAATCTTACCCGAGTATCTCAAATGGTTCGCAGCCGACGCGCCAAGACTGCATGCCGGTGCATATGGGTGCCTCGCTGTACATCAATGTGCACACGTGCGCATTGGCATTCCCGAGTGTTTACTAACAAAGTTCTACATGAATATGGGCTGGATCCGACTTCATCTGGGGTAGTTCGATTTGGCGATGGAGGGAACACAAGGTCCGAGCGCATTGTTTCGCTGCCGGCGACCAGAAGTCGGCGCCCACGTCGAGCCGCCTCCATCGTTGCTACGAGATCTGCATACGACATCGCACCTGAGCTCTTTCATCCCGACCCATCACCGGACCTGGTCGGCCCGAAACATTCTCAAGGATTTCAAGCCCCACTGCGTGAGACGTCCAGCGTGCCATTTCGCGAAGGCTACGTGGCAGCCGACCCGAGTCCGTACTGAACTGTACCTTACTTCGCACTCGATTCTCAGACCATCGACGACGCCCTATACCATTAGAGAGTGACCATATTTGAGGTGCAGGTCTTTCGCCAATGGCACCTTTGCCCAAGTTCCCGCCGTTCGTGCAACTGCTCGTCTGCGCCGGGGGCATCTACGTCAGCTTCATGGTCTGGGCATTGGTGAGCAATGCTACCTCGGTCTAGGGCTGGGAGCTGTTTGTTGATGGATCTCATGTGAGTTCTGTCCTTCAGTGTCAAGAACGCCGTGAGTGACATCCCACCCATTCAGTCTCGAACTCTGCTTGCTGACCCCTATTGTGCTTTCCCTTCGCCAACGGATCGCAGTGTCGACCACACCTTACGAGCACCGGTCAATACCTGGTCGATCCGACAAATTCCGAGCCGTTGTCTTCCTCAACACGGTCCAATCCGTCTTTTCGACGATCTCGGCGCTCGTGTTCCTCTACCTGACAAAGTACAAGGCGGGTCAATCATTCCGCTCGCTTGTCGGGCTTCCACCCCCGCGACCCACGAACGCTGCGAGGTTGCCCCAAAGACGGACCTCGATTGACACGCGTGGAGCTCCGATTCCGACGTCATCACTCCCTGCCTCGTCGTTGCTCAAGACATACGCCTTCATTTCGCTCGTGTCGTCGCTCGCCTCGCCGTTCGGTTTCCTGTCCCTCTCGCACATCTCTTTCCCGACCCTGCTCTTGGGCAAGTCCTGCAAGCTGGTCCCGGTGATGCTCATGAACATCATACTTTACCGACGCAAGTTCCCTTTGCACAAGTACGCGCTCGTCGGTTTGGTCACGGCCGGGATCTGGGCCTTCATGGCGTTCAAACCTCTGAGCAAACCCGCCAAAGGACCGGCGACGTCGTCCTTGCTCGGCATGGTCTTGCTCGGCATCAACCTCGTCCTCGATGGCGTCGTCAACGCGACGCAGGACCACGTCTTCGCCTCGTATCGCCCCTTGGATGGACCGCAGATGATGTTCTTCATGAACCTCTTCTCGACCGCGCTCACGATCGTCGCTTTACTGTTCCCGACCTCGCTCACGCCTTCGTTCCTCGCGCCGAGTGTCGCGCGTCATGACTTCCACATCTTACCCGTCGGCGACCTCGCCCCAAGCGTACCTTTCAACGCCCTCTCTTCGGCCTTGACCTTCATCTCGACCCACCCCAAAGCCAAATTCGACATCTTCCTCTTCGGCCTGACGGGCGCGATCGGACAATTGTTCATCTTTGCGACCTTGTCCCTGTACGGTTCCTTGACGTTGGTGACCATCACCGTCACACGCAAGATGGCAACCATGCTCTTGAGCGTCTTTGTCTTCAACCATCAGTTGACGAGGGGTCAATGGCTCGGTGTGATGATGGTTTTTGGCGCTGTTGCGATGGAAGCTTTGGTGGCGATGAGGGAGAAGAAGGGCAAGAAGAAGATTGTGAGCCTCGATGGGAGGAATGGGTATGATCTTAGATCCAAAAAGGAAGGCTAGCAGGCGTCTCCCGAAAAGACGCGGCGTCTTGGACAATCGTCTCTTGCTTTCTCTTGCAATATAATGTATCCCCCCTTTTCGAGATGGAAATCAGTTTGAAAATACAAAATACAGTCCCGAGCGATCTCCTCTACGCAAAGATATCTCATTCAAGCCGCAACGAGCTCTCCAGCTGCAGTAGCAGTAGCAGCTCCTTCTGAACCAGCCTGCTCGCCACCCAACTCCTCCGCCGTCTCCTTGGCATGCCCGACAGGTTGACCCGCGAACTTGGCTCGCAAAGCCTTGAACCTCTTTCTCTGCGCCACACTAACACTAGGGTTCGTCCTCTCCAAAGCGACGAGGAAATGCCGCATCTCCACTGTTATTTGTGCCACACCTTCCGAGAAGAGAGGTACGTTCGAGGCCAAGTTGGAAGGGTTTTCGTCTTGGAAATCGACGCGATCAAATACATCCCTGAGGGCCATTACCGCCGCTTCCCTGACTAAAGCACTAAGATCGGCTCCGGAAAATCCATCGCATCTCGAATCCAAAGCGATCATCGCCAAATCGACATCTGGACCCAAAGGTGTCTTGTTCGTTTGTGCGCGCAGGATGTCGATGCGTTCTTCTTTGGTCGGTAAATCGACGTAGAGGAGTTTATCGAGGCGACCGGGTCGAACCATCGCGGGATCCAAGATGTCGGGCCGGTTCGTTGCTCCGATGACGAAGACTTGTTTCCGAGGTTCCAACCCGTCCAATTCGGTCAACAACGTATTCACGACACGTGCCGAGGACTCGGATAACGAATCATCACGACGAGGGACGAGCGCGTCCAATTCGTCGAAAAAGATGATGCAAGGGGAGGAAGCTCGGGCACGGGCAAAGACTTGTCGAACGGCTCGTTCGGATTCACCGACGTACTTGTTGAGCAGTTCGGGTCCTTTGATGCTGATAAAGTTGGCGCGGGATTCGTTCGCCACCGCTTTAGCGAGGAGGGTTTTCCCGCAACCTGGGGGACCCCAGAGTAGGACACCGCAAGGGGCTTGGATGCCTAAGGAGGCAAAGACTTCGGGTCGGCGGATGGGTCGAACGATCGACATGCGCATCTCTTCCCTGATTTGTTGGAGAGCACCGAGGTCGGCCCAGGTGACGTTCGGTACGGTTGTGAAACCCTCGCGTTGAGATGAGGGTTGTACGATCGACAGAGCGGCGGTGAAATCCTCATTCGTGAGGCAGAGGGACGACAATTCGTCTTCGGTTAAAGCGGAAGGGTGCGCTTGAAGAAACGAGGCGATGGGGAGCGCGGCGAGTGACGGTGGTAAAGATGAAAAACGCGGGATCGTCAAGAAGGTGGCTTCACCACTGCCTTCGACCGCAGCCTTTGGGTTCGGCGTCGTCGTTCCTGACGGCGGTTCCAAAATTGGCGCTTCGCTGTCGATCATCATTTCCTCCCCCATCGACTCCATCATTCCAACCTGCCTTTCACCCTCCGCATTTGATGCGGTCCCCAGGATACTCGGTGTGTCCTGTCCGAACCGTTCAAAGATCCTCTTGACCGCAATCACCCCCGCCGCACCCGTCAAAGCACTCAAATCGGCCCCAACGTAACCCGGAGTCGACTTGGCCAAAAATGCGTAATTAAAGTCCCCCGAGAGTCGGAGTTTGGCCATGAGTACCCTCAGGATGCGTTCACGCCCTGCTTCGTCGGGAACACCCATGGTGATTTCGGCATCGAATCGACCGGCTCGTCGTAATGCTGGGTCCAGGGAGTCGGGTCGATTGGTCGCTCCGAGAATCATGACGGGTTTGTTATCGGTCTTGTCCCATGCGAGGTCTGAAAGGTAGATTCACATGATATGAGCTCGGAATTCGCGATATCCGTCAACGAGGGAAGCAGACTCACCATCCATGCAGGTCAAAAGTTGAGCGACGATCCTCCTCTCCATCTCTCGCTGCGCCGTCTCTCGCTTGGGTGTGATGGCGTCGATCTCGTCAATGAACAAGATGGACGGTGCGAGCTTCTGCAGTCGCCAAGTTCAAGTCAGCCTTGTAGGTGCTTAGCAAGCAAGCGTTTAGCCTGAAACCCGGAGACTCACTGCCGCTTCCTCGAACGTTTCCCGTAATGTCTTTTCGGATTCTCCCGACATGCCCGAGACGATCGACGGTGCCGAGATGGAAATAAAGGGGACGGCCAATTCCTGGAAGCGTGGCCAGCTCTCAAATCAGTTCAAGTCCAAAGCAGAGAAGTTCGAGTCTTGCCACCACTCACTCCGGCAATCGCCCCGGCCAACATGGTCTTTCCGCACCCTGGAGGACCCACCAATAGCACACCTCTCGGTGGTCTAACGCCGGTATGCAAATACACCTCGGGATGACACAGAGGCAAAGCGACGAGTTCCAAGATGGTTTCGATGCACTTGTCGACGCCGCCGAGGTCGGTGAGTCGGGTCGTCGGAGGGAGATGGGCTTGAGCGATCCCGGCCGAGGCGGACGGTTTGAGTCGCTTCGGGGTCGAGGTTGAGTCGTTTGAGGGCCGGGCTACTCTGAGCTTGCGTTTGGTCGTGGATGCAGCAGAGGTAGGAGTGGTTTGACCCGAGGACGAGGAAGGGGCCAAGGTCGACGTCGAGGCTGAACTGGAGGCTACGGGAGCTTCCGAAGCTTCTACAGCTGAAAGAGTCGAGGTAGAAGCGACGCCAGTGGTTCCAGAGGTGGAAACATCATCGATACCCAGATTGCTCGTGCTGCTGGCCAGGGGCGAGGACGGGGCCGGCGAAGGCGAGTTGAGCGACAAGGTGTTGGTCCGGCGATACATGCCCGACAGTTTTTGGTTCATCAGCCTGATCGCCTGCTGCAGAAGATTGATCCCATGGTTAGTAGACGTATTCCGAATCATAGCTCGTGTGGATGCTGACCTGATCAGAACTCATGGCCGTTCCCTCGGCGTGTATGAATGCGGAGAGAGCCAGCTGTGAACTCGAGAGCGCGCCAGCTGCCGGCCGTCATTCGTTGCGAAGCCCGAACGGCCAGAGCAGCAGCTGCAGGCCAGAGTGGGGACGAGTTGCGCCGAGCGGAGGCAGCGCGGAGAGTGACTTGAATTTCTACACCTCACCACCTCATTCCATACATATAATCGGTCTTGGAGCTTCTGCGTCGATTCCGCTCACTCTGAGGCGCGCACCTCTCGACCTCCTGATCTTACCCCCTATCCTCAACAGCAGGCTCAGTCCCGGGGATGGCCCTCTGCCTCTGGACAACTATGCTACATCGACTTTGCCGCCGGAAACATCTCCAACTACTATCGATCCAACCAAACAAACAAACATCCCCCAAAAACCAAAAAAAAAAAAAAAAAAAAAAAAAAAAAAAAAAAAAAAAAAAAAAAAAAAAAAAAAAAGCAGTACGACGATCTTGTAGGCTGGCTCGTCAAGAATGGCTCCAACTATGGTCTCGAACCGGAACCGGACCGATCGACGATGTCGGGCGAGAGAGTCTGGCTTCCATTTACGAGGAGGCGACCCAGGTACGGCTTGGAATGGCGAAATTTAAAGTTGAAAGGAGCATACATACTGAATTGCAACACTTTTATGCGTTCCTATCGACCCAGATAACCCTAAGCGACCCGAGCTCCTTCACCCCGCCACCCTCGGTTCTACTCCCTCGCCGCCACCTCAGTATTAGTACCACCTCGGCCCTCAAAAAAACAAATCCCAAGTTCTTTCTAATATTATCTTCTGATCCTACGCGACTCAGGAAACTGACAGGTAGATACCTCGCCTTCGGACGAGCGCTCGCGAAAGGGAAGGTCCAAGCGCGAAGGAATCTCGTGATTGTCTTGAGGCATTGGATGCGTTAGGGGATGGTAAAGGTGGGACGAGGGAGAGGGTCTGGATAGACAATTACAGTTTGTTGTAATTAAACATACGACTCAGATGATTGTACGGGTGGGAAGTGTCCGTGACTCGGGCCTAATTTTCCTAGGTCGTGACTCGATCGGAGCCGGAGAGATGCCGACGTCGGGCGGGGAAGGTGGTGGTGCGTTGGCCTTCGCAATCCCACACTCGACTTCGAGTTCAGTGCTTGTAACAATGGCAACCGGATTGACGAGCGTTCCAGCCAGTCACACGAGAAACCTGTGTATTGTGGCTCACGTAGAGTGAGTCTTCTGAGGTCCTAGACGATGGTGCAGCTCATGTAAACCAGAGTCAAGCTGCCGAAACCCCAGGTCGGGCGGACCTCATCGCATACATCTCGGACTGATTGACTTGACTCTTCCTGCTCGCTCATAGCCATGGAAAGGTGAGTCAATGCAAGGTACAAGGTACAGTGGTGCCTCACATACTGATCTATCTTCGCGGTGTCTGCTACACAGTCATCATTCGCGGATTCGCTGCTCGCTTCGAACGGGATCATCTCGTCTCGTCTGGCCGGGACAATACGTTACCTCGATTCGAGGGAGGATGAACAAGAACGAGGCATCACCATGGAGTCTTCGGCCGTATCATTGGGGTGGAGGTTGCCGAGTGAACCTACGGACGGTGAGGAGACCACTCTCATTCGCTCTTTCGGATCGAACGAATCGCTGATGGTGTGTGGGGGAACCCTCTT
Organism: Microbotryum scabiosae; assembly: GCA_022702605.1. Taxonomy (NCBI): domain Eukaryota; kingdom Fungi; phylum Basidiomycota; class Microbotryomycetes; order Microbotryales; family Microbotryaceae; genus Microbotryum; species Microbotryum scabiosae. Next base: position 1,054,787 of record JAHWDV010000006.1, on the reverse strand, counting down.
ACGATGGATCGACAAGGTTCTGACCCCGTGTTGAAAGAGTACAGGATCAACTTGATCGATACACCTGGTCATGTTGACTTCTCGAGTGAGGTTTCGACCGCTTCGAGGCTGTGCGACGGGGCTCTGGTGCTCGTTGATGCCGTCGAGGGTGTATGCACTCAAGTGAGCCAAATCAGTGATGGAATTTGCCGGGCACCGGGCCATGGACTCATTTACGTTCCTTTGTTTTCTAGACCATCACCGTCCTTCGTCAAACCCATCTATCCCATCTCCGACCCCTAATGGTCATCAACAAGATCGACCGCCTCGTGACCGAGCTCAAGCTCTCCCCGTCGGAAGCGTACCACCACCTCTCGCGCATCATCGAAGACGTCAACGCCATCGTCGGTTCCTTCTACGCCGGCGAAAGGATGGAGGACGACTGGCGATGGAGGGAACGACGCGAAGCCGCTTCTGCTGCTGCTCAGTCTGGAGCGGAAGCGAGTGGAGACATCGTTGATGAGGAGTACGAGGAGAGGGACGATTCGAACCTCTATTTCGATCCTTCGAACGGGACCGTGCTCTTCTCCTCTGCCATGGACGGATGGGCGTTCAGGATCTCCCGTTTTGCTCAACTGTACGCTCTCAAGTTGGGTATGAGTGAAGCCAATCTCAATCGGTGCCTGTGGGGCGATTGGTACCTCGATCCCAAGACGAAGCGAGTGATCAATCGCAAGAAGATGGAGGCAAGTGGCAAGAAGCTCAAGCCATTGTTCGTGCAGTTCGTCCTCGAGGCCATTTGGAATGTGTACGATTCGGTTGTGTTGAACAAGTGAGTAATAGGCAATGTTTTTAATGAGGTCCAACATTGACACAGTTTTTCTCGCTCCTTCCACAGCAACCCGATCAAAGTGGACAAGATCATCTCCTCGCTTAACATCAAAGTTCGACCGCAGGATCTTCGAGCCAAAGATACGCGCAACCTCCTCCTCTCCATCTTTTCCCAGTTTCTTCCCTTGGCGCCTTCGACTTTCCGAGCCGTGATCGACAAGGTACCTTCCCCACCGATTGCGCAGTCGACCCGAGTGCCCAAGATGTTGCACCCCGATCTAGGGCATTCAATCCATGAAGTCGCGCCGACGAACCGACTCGAGGAGCATCTCTATTCGGGTGAAGAGGGCGTCCACAAGATCAAGGTCGCTTACGTGAGCAAGATGTTCGCGGTCAAGAACGAGGACCTGCCGCAGAACCAGAGGAAGCAGTTGACTGCCGATGAGATGAGGGCCCGTGGGAAAGCAGCGAAGGAAGCGAGGGATCGCCGGAAAAAGGCATTGGAAGAGGGAGTCGAGGTCGAGGAATCGGAGGAGAAGAATGAGGGAGAGGAGGAGGAGGCGACGTCAGATAAGTATCGGGAGGGGTTGATTGGGTTCGCGAGGTTGTATTCTGGCACGGTAAAGGTCGGTCAGGGCATGTACGCCGTCTTGCCCAAGTACAATGCCGCGCTCGGACCGGATCATGTTTCGAATGCGAAGCATATTCAAGTCGTCAAGCTCGAACAGCTGTACATGATGATGGGGAGGGAACTGGTTGCTGTCGAGCAAGTTACTGCTGGGAACCTGTTCGCCGTCGGAGGCTTGGAGGGTGTCGTCGGTCGGAATGCGACGCTGTGCGCGATGCCAGGAGACGGTGAGGTTAAGCAAGGTGCCGAGCGAGAAGAGGACAAGGAATGCCTCGTCAACCTTGCGGGATTGACGTCAACCGTGAGTTGGAGCACAATGTATTAGCTATGACGTTGGGGCTTACGTCACGTTGCACGACCTACAGTCGGCACCTATTGTTCGCGTCGCGCTAGAGCCCAAGGAACCGTCGCAAATGAACAAGCTCGTCGAGGGGCTCAGACTACTTAATCAAGCCGACCCCTGCGTCGAGACTTTGGTCCAAGAGACGGGAGAGCACGTCATTCTGACGGCTGGTGAACTGCATCTCGAGGTCAGTGAGGAGGCCTATCTGCGGTATAGCGACTCGCAAACTGATTGTGATCGGGTTTCTCTCAACCAGCGCTGCTTGAAAGATCTGCGAGATCGGTTCGCAAGGATCGAGATCACCGTCTCACCTCCCATCGTACCTTTCCAAGAGACAGCGATCTCTGTCCCAGGTCAGCATCATGTCTGGCTCTTATGTTCCCCACCTTCGTCCTGACATCATGGCTCGTCGCGCAGAAATGGCGCCACCCAAAGTCGCAGATCAACTACGCGGCACGTTCCTCGGGTCCTGTCAATCCGGTTTCGTCACCTTCGCAGTTCGAGCTGTGCCATTACCTGAAGCGATCACGACGTTCCTTGTCGCCAACATGTCGACTCTGAAACGGCTTCAACGTGATAGACGAGCCGGCAAATCGGTAGAGGAGGATGCCGTGGTCGAATCAAGGGGCGCGGCCTTGGAGGGGGTCGAGCCCGTTAAACCGGAGGAGTTTTGGACCGAGTTGGAGGTCCTGTTCAAGAAGGCTGGGAGGGATTGGGTCGGAATGGCCGATCAGGTTTGGGCTTTTGGGCCCAAGCGAGTGGGACCGAACATCTTGGCCGATCGGACGCCGGGACATGCGCGGTCGTGAGTGACCATATCGGTTTTTTGGCCGATCGTCCAGACCATACTGACTGTTTGTGCAAATTTGATGTACTACCAGGCTTCGGAAACGACTTGAGCGCCAAGGTTCACTCATTTCCACGAACGCGACAGCCCTTGCTACGCCCGCACCCGGTTCACCCTCTCTGAAACCCTCAGCCGGCGAAGCCAGCGAAGCCAGCCTCGACACCGACGAGCTGGCGGCTCAACTCGAGGACACTACCATCGCCGACGATCAACCTGTACCCCTGCCAAGTGTGCGAGATTTGGACGAGAATTTTGACAGTGCTTTCCAGCTCGCGACGAACCGAGGTCCGATGTGCGGTGAACCCGTCGTTGGAATGGCATTCTTCCTCGACGCGATCGAGCTCAACGGAAGCGAGCTCACGTCTTCTCAGAGTAGGTCAAGCCCGTTCTTTGCATCTATATCACGAAGAATTCACTTACGCTGTCGTTCCTCCACAGTCCGGTCCAAGTGGTCGCTCGCGCGCGGCCAGATCATCTCAACAGGGCGAGAAGCCTTTCACGCCGGTCTCCTCGACTGGTCCCCCCGTCTCCAGCTCGCCATGTACTCGTGCAACATCCAAGCCACAGGCGAAGTGCTGGGTAAAGTCTACGGCGTCGTATCGAAACGGAAGGGTCGGATCGTCTCCGAAGAGATGAAAGAAGGCACTGCGTTCTTCACTATTCGAGCTTTATTACCCGTTGTGGAGTCGTTCGGGTTCGCGGATGAGATTCGAACGAAGACTTCCGGGGCTGCGAGTCCACAATTGGTCTTCCATGGTTTCGAGGTCCTGGATCAAGATCCGTTCTGGGTTCCGACGACGGAAGAGGAGCTGGAGGACTTGGGGGAGAAAGCTGATCGGGAGAACATCGCGAGGAGATATATGGATGCCGTAAGGAGGCGTAAGGTACGTTTTTAGACTTCAAAGGAAGAGTGTGGACAGTGATCACAGCAGTGAACCGACAAAAACCACCTGTTGGGACCATTATACAGGGTATGGCCGTGGAACGCAAAGTGGTAGAGCACGCGGAGAAACAAAAAACGCTCAAATCGGTGTAGACTAGGATAGACCCCTGTCAGTTGATGGCTACCAGGGCAATCCCGGCGTCGATGTACTTTTGACGCCAGTGCGAGTACTCTCGCTGGTGAGGCTCGAGCTGGAGAGGGGAGCAAGTCATAATAAGATGTGAATCTTTGCTAAGATGGGAGAGAGCACTTGATGACGGCTTACGTAAGGCATGCCCAGCAAGTCAAATATCTCTCGCTCGTTCGTCACGATGCGCATGGTGCCAGGCCGGAAGCCGTTCGGATTCTGCGAGCGGGCCTCGAATCAGCAGGCCCAGCAGCACGGCGATGGAAATATATATCCTAGACCTACCTGATCCACTCCCTCGAACTATGAGTGAAAGCCGAGAAAAAAAACGACTCCACGTCAGCGTCTCTTCCTCCCGTCCGGAGAGAAGTGACTGAGAGGTCTGCTCCCAAGCTGACCTTATCCCCCATCCCGTACTCATTCAAGCACATCCCGCGAGCTTTGGCGCGGTGTCGCATCAGCCTCATCAGCAAGGCGTCACCTGATCCACCGAGGAGCATGTAAGGGTACGAATCGTATGGACCAAGGCGGATGTCGATACGTCGGTAGTGTTGGCCGTCTTTCAGCTTGATCAAACCCTGGGGTGACCAAAACAAGAAGCTAATAAGGGATCAGCGGACCGATCACCGATACCTACCCGTTTCCCCGAGTACATCTCAGGGGGCATTGACGCACCATATACTTCTTATCTCCATGAGCGAGCCTGTACTGATTCGCCAACAACCCATTCGCTTCCAGTGCTTCCACAATCTTATCGAGCAACCTTCTCGCCTTTTCTTTGTCCTCGTTGTCTGTGAAAGAGGGATGGCGAACTGCAAGATCCAAGTCCGAGGCAAAGTCGAGACCACGACGGTAGGAGCCGAGGAGCTCGGCCTCGAAAGGCTTGTTGTCGCCCGTATCGATTGACTTGAGAGAATCATGTATTCCGGCTTTGAGTTCGTCCATCTCCGAGCGAGGAATGAGACGCTCAAAGTCCTATACGAAGGAAAGGAGACAAAGAGCAGATTCTCCAGTTTCTCGCCTGATCCCAAAGCCGACACACGTCTTCCCCACTCACATCAAGAAGTTTGATCCCGATGATCTGCGATTTCTGCAACTTGATGGTCCCCAACTCGTCAAGCTTGAGCAAGTCCTCGAGCGTGCGCGCGCCGGCAGCGTAGAACTGCTTTGCTCGGGCACGTCCGATGCTGTTGAAACAGGATGCATACGATGGCGTGAACCCATCAGCTCTCGGAAGCTAGAACGATCGAAGGTCAGAATATTCTACTCACTTATAGACCCTCATGAAAAGCACACACGTCTTCTGCTCCTTGTTCATCTTTAAAAACTTGGCCCCCTTGCCCTTGCCCAAAATCTGCGCAATCTCGGCCCAGGGCACCGTAAAACACGGCGAAAGGACTTCGACCAAGTCCTTCATCCTCACCACCTCTTTGCCCCCCGAATTATCCACGCGATGCCAAAGTGGGTAAAGCGTTCTGACGGCATCCTTGAAACCCCTCGCACTGACGGCTTTGTTTCCTTCGTAGGTTTGCAATAATTGAATATCCCGCATTTGGGACATGATCTCGTCCAAGGGGATGAGACGGTCGAGGCCGTAGGCTTGACTGAGTTTGGTGACGAAGTCGACGCTTTTGGCGACGTAGAGCGCTTTGGTCGAGTGGGAGCGGGAGAGGAGGGAACCCGATGGTCCCGGCGCGGAGGCGAAAGACGCCAAGGCGCTCTCGTTTCGGAATGACGAGGTGCCTAGGCCCATGGCGGGGCCAGACGAAGAGCTTGATCCGACATGATGTGCTTCAGTCCGTAAAAGTGGTCGAAGATCCTCGAGTGTAGAAGCGACCGCCCCCGAAGGTCGAGCCTCCGAACCGACGATCGAGGATCCAAGTTCTTCCAAGTCTCTGACAACCGAAACACCCGAATGGAACCCGGCCTTGACCGGATCCCACCGATTCGCATCCTTGGAAGCAAGGAGTTTGCGACGAACGTTCATGAGCACATCTAAATGCAAGCCTATTTGACGAGTCAAGGAGATGGGTTTGGGAGGGGAGAGGGAATGGAGGTATTGGGCACGGATCGAATGGGCCAAATTGTGGGTTGTGGTGGATTCGATCTGCTGCGCGGTCGAAGGGGTGCAGATCGAGGTGGCGATGAGTCGACGCACGGAGGCGAAGCGGTCGAGAGAAGGTGGGGCCTTCGTGAGACGTCGAGCAAGGAGAGGCGACATGGTTCCTCCCACTTGATGGAGAGGTGAGACAGGTGCTGAGATGAAGGGGGTGAGATGTGAAAGAGGCAAAGGCAAAAAGGAAGAGAAAAGAGAAGGCCTACTAAGTCGAGGAATGAAATGCAGTGGTGGGGACAACAGCGAGGGCCGGAAGGCGAAAGTGACGAGGAAGTGATGGATGAGCTCATGAAGCATTACCGGACACGCGCGAGTGGCACATGACAGAGACGAAGACCGTGCAGGGTGCTCGAGCTCGACGATGAAACAGGGGGACATTGCGGCCGGCTGGGCATCCGAAACAAAGGGTGGTAGTAGGTAATGGCAAGGGAAAGGTATGATTTCAGAAGTAGTGCATGTACACAAACTACGACTTTTGGGCGTTCCAAGCATCATTAAGTGCAGTAAAGACCAATCCAGCGATCATCCTCTGCTCGACCGTGGTATTTTGCACATTGAGCTGTAGGAGCAGGAGGAAGGGCACGTCTCAGCCATCCTGAATCTTCCCAGTCGAGTACATCCGAGATCCAGCACCTACCTTATCAGGATGCAGCTTCGCAATAGCCCTTACGTATCTAACCTTGAGTTGCCCCTCACTAATCAACTCATGCATACCAACCTTCTTCCAGCCCAAATCAGGCCACAGCACCGAATCCAAACTCGCGATCAAGGCCCTCAAGTTCTGTTCCTTGCCTCCCTTCCAAGCGACGATCTTGGCATCAACACCGTCTTTGAGTTGAAGGCGCAGATCATCTTCGGCTTCGGAGGCTTGATTCGCGGCTTTGAGCGCTTTGACGGCTTCGCCTGAAACTTGGACCGCGGGCTTGAATGGTCGTGAGGATGGTGGATTCGATGCTCTGCTCGACGGCGGGGGGGCAGAACTATTGGAGGGGGCGTTCGTAGGTGCAGCCACCATCTTTCGACACCTCGCGACACCATCCGAAACGATCTTCAACCCCCCAGCAGCTTTAATGACATCCCCACCCGCAGCCAAAGCCAAAGCCCAATCTTCCGCAGCAGCAGGCCACTTCTCGTTCGCCTCGTTCGCTTTAGCCCGCTTCCCCAATGCTTTACCCAGCTGATCGACCAACTTCAACTCGCTGACATCGCTCGGCAACTTTTCCGCTTCAAGGGCGGCCCAGGCGACCCTCTCTCCAGCCTGCTTGGGTAACCCTCCATATGGCGCCAGCAGAATATTGATAGCGAGGGTGCAGTCCTCCGAGGCAAGTCGCTCCTCCCCGACCTTGAGGCGAGCCGTCGCTCGGTTGTTGAGCAAAGGCACGAGGTGCAGCGTCCCCGAAGGCAAAGCGTCGATGGCCTGCGTGTATTCGGCCGAGGCGTCGCCGAATCGCCCTAGTTTGAAGAGGTCGTTGCCTTTGGTCTTGTACGAGGTTGAGTTGGCCAAGTCGTTCGGGGAGACGGGTACGTGGGTCCGAGGTGGGTAAGAAGGACGAGAGGGGGCTGGGGCAGGCTGCGGAGTCGGGGTGCGCGCGCGCGGTGAAGATACTTGAGGCACGGAAGCCACACCAGCAGCTAGAGAAGCTTGTTGTTTCGCTCGTTGCCAAGGTGAAACATAGGCCGCTGCAGCCGCCATGGCCTGAGTCACATGAGGAGCTGCCGGTTGGGGTGCTGGCGAGGGTGCTTGAGCGTGCGTGACGGGTGCTCGATTCGCCGCCGGGGCAGGTTGAGGTCTCTTCGGCAAGACCTTGTCATCCTCACTATCATGGAATAGTGTCGGCGGTGGTTCCTCGGTCGTTCTCGAAGGTTTCGTCGTCGTCGCAATCGAGGGCGGCCGTTCCTCTTCCGCAAGCTCCTTCTCCATCTCCTCGGTCCACCATTTCGGTCGCCCCGGCGGGGCTGTCGAAGCAGCCTGTCTCGTCCTCCTCCCCGCACCCCCCGAAGCATCCCCTTCTCCAGCTCCATCATCCCCACCGGCTCGTTGTTCGTCCAACGCCTTCTGCAACTGCGCCTTCCCGGCCGAGATGTACGCATTGGCAGATTTGAACATGCTGAACCCGATCTTGGAAGCCTGAGCGAGCAACTCGTTCGCCTGTCGTTGCGCAGCAGCGACCGCATCATTCGCTGAATCCTCCGTGGCCTGCTGCTGACCTCGTTGACGAGCCGCAGCTTCCCTCGTTCTTCGTCCAGTCGGTAAAGGTGTTGGTCGCGGTGGAGGGGCGTCGTCATCCATCTCGGCTTCCCTTCGTCTCCTTTCCCTTCGTCGAGCATCTTCTTCATCGTCCGAGCCCCAACCGCTATCCCCGACCGGCGCTTCTCCAATCGGTCCTTCATCGTCGTCTAAAGCTACGGGTCGACGGGGTGATGTCGGCGCTAGTGCGTTCCCGCGGGTAGAACGGCCATTCTGTGCACCTCCACCACCTCCGCCCGAAGTCTGCTCGATCAAGACCTCCAAGGCCTGCTCGACGCGCCATTCCCAATTTGGCCCTACGGTCGCGGCGAGAGCGGCTTGGGCTTGCGGGACCGAAAAGCCCATCTGTACGATCTGCCCGAGGACATGAGGTGGCGGTGAAACACTACGTCGAACCGGGCCTCGTGAAGCGGGCGACCGTGGTGTCGGCGCTTGTTGGATTGCTGCGGGGGTAGGTTTCGACACGGCAGCCGGTTGCGAGAAAGCGCCTAGAAGATCAAAGTCGTCGGATGGGGTGGGAGCCGTCGATGTCGTGGTGCTGCCACTCCAAGCCGAGAGAGATACCCCAGTCCCGAAAGGATCGTCATCGTCGTCATCGTCAAAGTTCTTGGCGATCACTACGCTCCGAGGTGCCGGGGACCGAGTCGAAGGAGGCGGCGCAGCGGTCGTCTCGAACCCCAGATCGAAAGGGTCAAGTGGGGGTACCGCGGGCGAGGACGGTTTGCTCGGTACGGCTGCCGGAGTGGCTTTTGCGAGTAGACCAAAGTCCCATGGATCGGATGAGCTGCGGAGGAAGAGCCTCTTGGTTCAGTCTAGCGTCATGACACCCTGTGTCTTAGGCGGTACCACTGACGCTGCTTTGCCGGAAGAATTGGACGAGTAGTTGCCATTCAAGGGGCTCATGCCGCCGCCTCCTCCAAATCGAGCTGCGTTGCTCGTCGCCAATTTCTCTGCGAGGGACATGTTGGTCGTAGATGTACCAGCGCCCTTCGCGTATGATCCCAGACCCGAACCCGAACCCGAAGCTGAGCCCGAGCCACCGAAGAGGGACGAAAAGGCATCGTCGGCGGAAATGGTGGGCCTATTCGCACTCTGAGGTGACTGAGCCAGAGCAGGCGAGTTGGATCTCGAGATGGACGACGGTACGGGTGCCAAGGGGGAAGGTGATCGCGAGTTGTAGAGCGGTGAAGGTGAGGGCGACGCGCTCTTGGCTGAACCCGAGCTGGCATTGTTAGATAAGGGGCGGCCGGCTTGGGAGAGGTAGTCGAATGCGGTCTTGCGCGAGCCATAGGCGGCTTGGGGGTCCAACTGGGAGCTGTTGGAGGATAACACTGGCTGGGCCGGAGGTGCGGAAAGGTCGAGGTCGAGCAGGTCGTTCATGGCGAGAGAGGCTCGGGCCTACTTCACGTCGACCCGCGTCGAGGAGGTGGGCTGGGCGGTGCAGCGCGAGCTTGGGCCAACAAGCCGCGGCGACGGACGATGCGAAAAGTGTGCTCAGATGTGGCAAGAGGGAGGTACACGGGCTTGGCGACAGCGAGTGTATCCAGTCTCGGGGTGTGTTGTGGTGCGGTCGCCAAAGCGCGATTCTCGATCGACCAGTGACGTGGTGGACGCGCCTCCCTCACAAAGCACGGCTCAGTCTCGGCTCAGCCTCAGCTCAGCCTCAGCTCAGTCTCAGCTTACTACCGAGCTTATACTCATACACCCCCAACTCGGCTCTCGGCTCGACACATTTTGAACTAGCCTCTCAGCTCATACCGACCCACCGTTTCTGCCATGTCCTCAAGTCTCCTCGGCACTTCATCCACCTCGCTCTGGTCAACCTGCGCCGCCGTCGCGCTCGCGAGTGGTGCGATCGGTTATGCAAGTCCGATTCACAGAGACCACTTGGGAGCATCGCAGTAGGAGCACGAGCTCATCGTTTCATCATGCGTTGTATTATCAGGTCATCGGCTTGGGCGCTTCACTGCCGCTCTCCGTACGTCGTCCCTTCACTCCGAGCTCGACCGCCGCGCTTTCGCAGTCAGCCCGACTTACCCTAATATTCGGCTCTACTCACAGAGAGGGGGTAAACCCTCCTACCCGACAGTAAAAGACGAGGAAACAGAAGGCGAAGATGATGATGAGTCGGGGGATGAAATCAACCTCACTGATTTAGCCACCGTCAAAGCAAAGGGGGATGAACCTTGCAAACTGGTCCGTGCACTCTGAGGGCATCAGCTTCGGACGTCGCGAGAACCACCGCTTATCCTGCTTCGACGTTGCAGGTCCTCGTCGTACGAACGGATCTGCAAATGACCAAAGGCAAAATCGCTGCTCAATGCGGGTAAGGCTCCTCACTGTATCGAGGGCGAGCTCGGCAAAAGCCAAAAGGAAATTCCTTACTCACCCGTCTCATTCATCTTCCCCTCAGTCACGCCACATTAGCATGCTACAAATCCGTCACCAAGGCGAATTCAGCTGTGGGTTTCATAGAGATGCTACCAGCTCAAATCTTTACTCGCGAGTGACAGTTTCTCAATGAACTTCTCATAGCTGGTCCGACATTGGGAAAGGACAGGGTAAGCGCCCATTTCATCACCCGATGCAGGCGGTCCGACTTGAACAACACGTCCAGCTCATCTACCTTTAACTTCCCTGATCCACAGACAAGCCAAAATCGCCGTCAAGTGCGACTCGGAAGAAGAATTGCTCATCCTACAGGCCACGGCCAAATCGCTCGGGATTTGCGCAAGATCGATCCAGGATGCGTCAGTGAGATTCCGGGCGGCTAGTACACGGCAAACCCCTGATGATCATTCGCTGATGCTCGCAGAGGTCGCACACAAGTCGCTTCGGGGAGTACGACCGTGCTCGGCATCGGTCCCGCCCCGGTTCAGCTCGTCAATCAAGTCACGCAGCATCTCAAATTGTTGTGAAGTTCACACAAAACATTTGCAATTGCCTATAGACACAAAACTCCGCTTCCGCACAAGTCGTCAATCAAACACCTTCCTGCGCCCCCCTCCTCTCCGCCTCACTACCCCTCGCATCACCCCTCCCGAACCCCGCCTTCCTTTTCCCCTCCTCCACCTTCCTCCCCTCCCCAACCTTGCCCCATCCTCCACCTCCAGGCGTCTCAATGACGATCCTATCCCCTCTCCCCATCTTGACCGTCGCTTTACCGCCCAGATTGATCGTCCTTGGCTTGGTGCCCGAATCTCCATCTTGGTCAGGTCGGGCTTGCTTTATCCAGAGGTTTCGGCCGCGTGATCCGGAGGCACCGCCGGCGAGTCCGTAGGGGGCGTAGACGCGGCGTTCGGAGAGGATGGAGCATTGGAGGGGTCTGTGGGGGAGGAAGGGTGGTGGTCAGCTAGTGAATCTTAGAGGGATTGGGAAATTGGATCATGTGCTCACTCGAGGAATTCAATCTCCTTTCCGAAAGACGAGAGGAAAGCAGAAAAGAATGAGCCGACAGCAAGTCGTCGTCAGAGAACGAGCAGGCAAACCCGAGACGTACCCTGATCACGCCACATCCACCCGTATAAGCCCCCTCCCCACCCGAGCCCTTTCGAATTTCGAACCGATGCAATATGGCCGGATACCGTCGTTCCAGAATCTCCGGGTCCGTGATCCTGTCCGTGCCCGGATCACGCGGTAACAGCTGTCAGCATAGCGACGAAGTGATCTATTATCTACAAGGATCAGGGACGTACCTCGTATTCGTCATATGGGTATGGACTCCGCTCGTCCCATCCCATGTCGGACCCGCACCCGATCCACCGGCGATAGTCTCGTAGTAACCGAACCCTTCGACCGCTTCGCCCGCTTCGTTACGTCCTCCGACCCCAAACGTCAAGTTGTTGCAATCCCCTTGTGAGGCGGCAGCCGCTTCAAAAGCTCGTAGGACGACGTCGGTGACGCGTTGCGAGGTACAGACGTTTCTTCGCGATTTCAAAACAACCCCGTCAGTGGACTGCCTGTTTTCTGGTACTATTCGGGCACTCACCCTCCTACGACAGCTGCGGTGTCCGAAGGATTGAGGCAGCACCCTGGGGGTAGTTTGATCTCAACAGGTGTGAGGCAACCTTGATTGAGTGGGATCTGTTAAAACGAATACACGTGCAGCATGGTCAGCCCATTTCCACAACAAGTGATTCCAATTCGTAAGTGACTCACATCCTGATCAACCATCGCTCGCAAGCAGTAGATGATGGCCGAGTAAGTTACTGAGACCGGTGCGTTGAGGTTACCTGTCATCCAACGCGACAGGAGTAAGCCTGCTTCCCAAACTCAAGTGCCCTCACCGTCACCCACTCACCGAAAATCTCCGGCCCCGTCCCAGAGAAATCAAACACAGCCAAGCCTTTCTCCTCATCAATCTGGACCTTCAACTGTATCGGCGTCCCATCATCAAGGTAATCGATCGCGTTCAGCTCGGTCTTGCCCATCTTCTTGGCAACCCTTCTCAGCAGGTTGCGAACGGCCAGTTCGGCATTGTCTCGGATGTGGTGCATGTATTCCAAGACGACGGGGAGGGTGTATTCGTCGATGAGGAGTTTGATCAGGTTCGCGCCTTTGTTGTTGGCCGCGATCTGGGCTTGGAGGTCCGATTCGACGTCGCTCAAGCAGCCTATTAAGTGCACCCAAGCTGTCAGTGCAGCATTGCCGAGGCCACTAGCTGCTGACTTACGAGTTCCACTGCATCCTTCGTATTGCGCAGGCTCGTCGACGAGCAACCTGACCAACTCGTCTCGCTGGTATGCACCCTTCGACACAACCTTGAAGCTCTTGATTTGAGCGCCTTCCTCGAAAATCGTCTTTGACGTCGGTGGCATGGAGCCTGTTGACGCTCGGGAGAGAAGATCAGATACATTATTCTTTCCGTACGAACGCTATGTTTGACCACTGCCTTACCTGGAAGAATCCCTCCAATATCTGAAAAGGGTTACATCCTAGTCAACGACTGGGACCCCGGACCAACAGACGCGGAAAGTTCGGACTGACCTGCATGATGCCCTCGCGAAGCTGTGAAGAAGATGATCTTGCCGTCTAGCCCGAATACGGGAGTGATGCCTTGAGATCGGATGAATGATCCTATCAGTAAGGAGCACTGTCTGCTCATCCGAGCTTGAGGATCGAAACTCACAAGTAATATCCGGTAGATGAGAACCCCCAGCGACAGGGTGGTTCGAAAGGAGCACATCTGACACACACCAACATCTCAGTCAGGCGATGATCTCTTCTAGATGCCTACGGTTAAGCGATCGGACTGACCGCCTTTGTGGAGGCCATCCTGTCCGAGGGTCTCGATCTGGTAGCGCACAGCGAAGGACATGGAGCCGAGGTGCACAGGCAAGTGGGGGGCCTGTCACGGTGAGGAGCGTCGCACGAGTGGTGGGGAAGAGGGGTCAGGTGCCTTACCCGAGGAGCTTGTTGGTTTGAGATGATGACGAGGCTCGATACAATCTTGAGAGACTTACATTGGCGATGAGATCTCCATTTGGAGCAAAGATGGCGCAAGAGAAGCTAGCGACGGCAAGAGGTGTGCCAGATCGAGTACGAGGTGAGCTCGCAGATCAACCATGTGCCACATCCGCATCCCACCGTCGCCGTTCCGGACCCTGTACTTACTCGAGGCCTGTTGCACGTTTGAGGAGAGATGCCGAGGGCGTCAGCACACCTAGCTAAGGGAAGGTCAATTGCTTCCGGCGATGACAGCAAGCTCACGTTCCTGTGCAGAGCACACATATTAGTCTACTACTGAAACCTCCCTGAGTCACCCAGCCTGACGCACTTTGATATTGGTACTGATCGACGTCTGCTGCAACGCCCTTCCCCTGCAAGCGCGATTACGTCGTACGACCGGCGGTCATCGTCATCAGGGTCGTTCAGCTAACGAGCGATCAGCATCGTGGCATGTACTGCAACACGTTACACCGACAGCACCTACATGGCTTCGGCTATCGAGATGAACCTGTTCGCAAACAGAGACAGCAACACCGGATCCGGCTTTGATTTGCCCATCTTTCTTCTCGGTCTTTCGCGGGGGAATGTGGGGGACGAGAGAGGACGAGGGGGAGGGGGGCAGAGAAAGAGTGATGCACCAACTTTCGAAGACCGCACGTGACCTGCAGATTGAATTCGCGATCGAGCACCAAAGCTGAAGTTTGTTTGGTCATTATCACAGAGAATACACATTACTACAACAATACAGGGGTATAGGCCGCTGAGTCCTTTGCGAGCTTCTCCCCCCCCTGCGCAAGACGCGCCTCGTTCCTGTAGAAGGGCCTTTGAACTGATACCTCGGGTGAAAGCTCACGAGCAGCGAATGCAGCACGGGTCATCCGAAGCGCAAGCTGATCCGGGTTCAACGGAGTACATCAGCGAGCAGATTAAAGGGAGATTTAGCTGGATACAATGATGGGAAAACTCTGGTATTTACCCGTGTTATCCCCGAGTCGTCTTTCAATCTGTCCCGTAGTTTTCCATCGTTTGTGAAAATTCGGATGTCGATGAATTCACGAGCACTGAGGTCGATCCAAAGCGGGTGCAGGATCTTGCTGGGATACACCGTGTGATCTCGTGCTAACATGTTCGACTCAAAGATGAATCTGTTCACTCTCTTGCGATTGCCAGCGACCCGCAGCAAGTTGAGGACGATGCTCTCGGCGGGTCGGCCAAGGTGGGCGCCTGCTTGCTCCCAGACAGTCTTCAGGTCCTGCCTCATCAATGCAGAGACAGTAGGCCACATGGAGCATGTTTTGAAGATCGAGATCTTTGACTTTGGAGTTGTCGCCGAGTGACCTCGGCAACAGGGAGGCCAGTTGGGGCAGTGGGGTTTGGGACTTTGTGCGGTTTTGCACCAGGCCGTCCCTAAGACCCTTGGTCACTCGATCAAGGAGATATCACGGAACGCAGCTGTGAGAGGATAGCGTGGTAGTGGCTCTCCAGGCACGCGCTGCAAAATCAGACTCGGCGCGACGCTGCTGGAAGGTTCGTCCGTCAAGCTCGTCGAGGTGAGACCGGAATCCGAGTCTGACCAGGTGGCCGTCAAAGGGTGGTGCTCCCAGTAGGCACTGGATGGGAGCTTGAATGATAGCAAGTCACTGACGACCACCCGAGACGCAGTTTTTAACGCGTTTGCAAGAAATACACCTGTTGAACCAATCCTTGACAAGTTGCGATCCGGGCCTCTAGGATGCCAAACAGGTGATTGCTGCCTATGTTCAAAGGTCAATCAATGACTGCGCGCCTTTCTTTTCATGATGTGGGCGAACCACATCATCTCGACAAGCGTTCTAGTGAGCAACAACAACATGAATGATTATAAATACGCTCGGATCCCGACCGCTCTCTACAGACCCAAGGCGGCATAATCGACGTCATCCTCCGCGTCCAATAATTTATCAAACTCGTCCCCTTCCTCCGCCGCTCCTGTCGTGACATCCGGTTTCACCTCATCCTCTGCCCCCGTCCGATCATCCAAATTCGACGTCGTACCATTCGCAGCTTCAATTTTGATTTGCCTCAGGCCAGTACCCTCGGCTTTCGGTATCGGAGAGTTGACTGCGCGTCCCTTCCCCACCACTTCGGATCGTAGATCGAGTAAGGTCGTACATTGTAACTCGGCTCTTTCGCCCCATTCTTTCACCTCGGGTCGGAACTCGATGTAGAGACCATATCCCTGTATGATAAAAAGCTTGACGACCGGATCAGTGGTGTTGTCGTCGGCGGTTGGATCGGTTCGGCCATCTCACCTTGTTGTTCAGCTCGGTAGGCCCGTAGGATTGGGCCAAGAGTCGCATTGCGCCTAAGCGTAGGAAATCGATCGCGAGAATCAGTTTTTAAGTTGTTCGCTCTAAGTGTATAGTCTCTGGATATCCTCCTTGCGATGAACGTACCAACGATCGCTCCCATCTGCTGCCGAAACGCTCGCTGGACGTAAGCATAAGCTTTCTGAGGATCGGCGACGACACCTTTGGTGATTGCTCTCCATTCGCCCGTTGCCGTCGATAACACGGGGACCTGTTGAGAGTGGGGACACCACATTCATGCAATTTGCCTGCGTCAGTGCTTGATGAGATCGACATCGAACCCTGGTCGCCGGTATTCACCTTTCGACCCATGACGTCCACAAACGGTTGGGACGATCCAATGTGCAAATCAAGGGCCGAGTTTTTCATGATACCCAGTGATACACCTTTCGAAGTCGCATTCATGTCTGTATAGACTTGAGCTGAGCGATGAGGGAGGAGAGAAAGTAAACATTTGAGCGGGTCGAGAATGCGCGAGCGCCGAGAGAAGCGCCTCGAGCTGACGACTCACCGATGGACAGAGCTTCCTGGCGTCTGAATCCGAGCCTTTCGGCGACAACTGTTGCCCAAGCGGTCATGACGGGTGCTCGGTTGGTGATGCACGATTTCTTAAGCAACGCCTGGGAGTGGCTCGGTGATCTCGGAGGTTTCGTGAGCAGGAAATTCTTAAGTCACTGTCCACAAGGAGTCCCCGAGTGGCTCACCTCCTCGTAAAGTATCTCTTCAAAGTCGAGATCGGTATCGACAACATCACTGGGCACGTCCCTGGTCGGTAAAGGTCGATCGAGGTCGCTTCCCCTCTTTCTCCTGATCGGCTTGGATCCCTTATCCTTGCCTACATGGGTCAACTCGCTCAGTCTCTTCCTCAGATCTTCATCCTCGATCCCTAACCGTGCCATCTCGGTTCTTGTAAGGGTCAACAGGCGGGAAGGGGAGTTGAGTTTGGCGGGGACGAGTATCTTGGCGACCGAGATGGCTTCGGACATGGTTAGAGCGTTGCGAGGGGATGAACAGAGCAGCTGGAGGAATTGGGGGAGGGACAGCGCATCGCTGGCGGTGGTTCGGGAGGGGGAGGCGATGGGGATGTTGGACTTGCGGAGGGAGGAGGGGCTTGAGGTGGAGGTGGAGGTGGAGGCGATCGGGGATGACGGGTGTGTGTGTGGGTGTAGGTGAGGGGGTTTAGTTTTGGCTTGAGCCTTGGCGGGGGACCGTTTGGGGGCCATCGTGGTTGCGTGGCAAGGTCCCAAATCTAAACTCCGTTGGGGGTGGTGATTCCAGTATCCAATGGCGCGATATTCGGATGCGAGTTGATCCAAAAGGCAAGGCCGTGGATTTTGACTTCGCGTCATCGCGGCTGGCATCGAGCGCGGGCGAGCGCGGCCATTCGTAAGCAGCCCGATCGAGCTGTCTGGCCCGTTCCTTGACTCGCATTTGACATTTGAGACTGATCGACTGCACAGCCCAACCAGCAACATGCCTCGGCTTCGACCTCCCTCCCTTCCCTCTCAACTCCGAGCCCAGCTCAACCCGTTCCTCCGTTATCGCTGTGTCGCCTCGACCTCGACCTCGACCTCACCGTCCACCTCACCGTCCCTCTCAGCGACTGGCCCAACGATCTTTGCTCCCGCTACCGCACGAGGCAAAGCAGCCATCTCGATCTTACGGATATCAGGCCCAGAAGCGCTTACAGTCTGGCACCAATGTACCGAACACCCTCACCTCAAGCCATCTGGAGAACGTACTTCAAGCTGCAACCCACCTGAACGAAAGGCGATGCTCAGGAAGATCGTCCACCCTCAGTCACGCGAGGTCCTCGATCATGGCATCGTCATTTACTTTCCAGGTCGGTTGTCGGACCTCGCTTAGACGTATAGTCACTGCTGGCACACGCGAGCTGATGGTGTATGCCCGGTCGGCGGCCTGACAGCCCACTCGGCGTTGACTTCGCAACCGACGCTTGAGCTGCATACCCATGGCTCACCCGCACTGTTGCAGCTCTTGATCAACGTTTTGCCCACTCTATCAAGATCATTTCGAATAGCCGAACCAGGTGCGTTCAACCGCTCTAGGCAGTTGACTGGACTAGATCAGAAGAGGCGAGCTGAAATCACGTGACCTGCTTCTCAGGCGAATTCACCCGACTGGCGTTCGAATCGGGCAAGATGGACTTGACCCAGGTCGAGGGAATACGAGACCTCGTAGATGCTCATACAGAGAGTCAAAGAACACTCGCTGCTCGCCAGGCTAATGTGAGAGACGTCGAGATCCGATCTAGCCGCTAGCGCCAGTTTCACCGAAGCTGATTCCAAGCTCTCTGCACGCACATGACTTCAGGGCCACACGCGGAAAGTGTACGAGGGTATGAGAGTTCAGATCATCCAAGCTACGGCACTCGTTGAAGCTTTGATTGACTTTGGCGAGGACGAAGGTATCTCCGAGGACGTTTTCGAGCAGGGTGAGAGACTTTCCAGACCCTTGTCACCCTTCGGCTTCGTGACGCTGACGCTGGCTGTGCCTGTGAGCATATATCGATTTCAAACAGCAAGAAACAAGGTCAAGCAACTTCGTGATCGGATAGCACAAAGTTTAGCGGACGGACGAAGAGGCGAAATCATCCGATCCGGCATAAAATTGGCCATCATCGGCGCACCCAACGCAGGCAAAAGTAGCTTGTTGAATTGGTTAGGTGGGTACTCGTCTGCTTCAGCATCGTAGAGAACTCTCGACGCTGGTCTTGACAGAGAACGTGCGTCCACAGCTCAACGAGAAGCAGCGATCGTGGCTTCGACACCGGGAACAACACGCGACATTGTCGAACTTCCCTTGGACTATCACGGCTTCCCCATCACCATCGCCGACACTGCTGGACTGCGCAAGACATGTGACGAGGTCGAGGGCATAGGGATCGAACGAGCTCTACAAAAGTGAGTCTCCATATCCTGAAGACGATGCGCTTAACCTGCTCACAGATTTACCTGGTTTGCTTGACTTGCAGAGCACGCGAAGCCGATGTCAAACTCTGCGTCCTGTCTCTCCCAGCCATCTTGGGATCGGGTGGTACGGCCATCATTGACCCTCTCACACTCGGTTTGATCGACACGTCCACCGTCGTGGTTCTGAACAAAGTCGACGCTGTACAACCGACCTCAGCTCAGATTGAAGCCATTCGATCGACACTGGAATCAACTTCGTGGGGATCGAGCGGATCGTCGAAGGGACTTTGGCAAGTCAGTGTCAAGACCGGAGACGGGCTGCGGGAGCTGGGGGATGCATTGAGGGAGGTGTTGAAAGTCAGGTGAGATGCTTCGAACGCTCGGACTGTCATATTAGAACCTCATGGTTTAGCCTGTATCGTCCGTTCAGATTCGATCTGCCGGAAGATGCCGATGACATCCCCTTGGTGACGCACGCTCGGCATCGCCACCATCTCCAAGTGAGCCGTGCATCGGGGTCAGATCCCCCACTCCAAATCATGAAAGGTTGTACTCTGACAGTTTTGCACTCGCCACAGGAATGTCACACCTCCCTGGAGACATTCCTCTCCCTCGAAGCGGGCGACATCGTTTCCGCAGCAGAGGAGTTGCGTTACGCCGTCTTTGCTCTGGGCAAGATTAGTGGTGCGGTCGATACGGAAGAGATCCTTGGCGAGATCTTTAGTGGGTTTTGTATTGGGAAGTAAAGGGAAGTCTTGTCGCCGTTGTTTGTGCTATGTCATTATCAGCAGGCACAGATCAGTTCGGTGTCGTAATATTATATTGGTTTTCAGGATGGCTATGGACCCGTAAAAAAGTTTCGAGAGGGTATGAACGGGGTATGCGAAGAAAGAAAGGAACAACAGAGTCCGAGTCCGATTAAAGGATTTCCCAAGGGTATATAGTAATCAATCACATCGCGACCCCCCAAGCGACAATCTCATTCATCCCAGTCTCTTCCTCGCAGTTCGTCCTCTGCGACGACGTCATGAAAGGCTCGACGACCCTCGTCTCTCCCCAATCGTACGCCTCAACGCGCCGTCGCTCAATTTCCTTATTTCCAAACGCTTCGGCCAATCCTACCGTCCGATCCTCCGACTCGAGATCGACCTCGTCGTCATCGTGGAGGATGACTTGCGGAATTGTGACCCTCATCTCGTCCGTTCGGGTACTCGCGTTGCCAGGCATCCCGACGCCTTTCATCTCTTGCTCGATCCATCTTTTTCCCCTTCCAAACGAATCCCCCATCGATCGCTCATCCACACTCGAACCTTCCGCGATCGAACTTGCACTTCCATCCGCTTCAGCCGAAGCGAGGGACCAATCCGGATCAAAGGAGGATTCCCCTCCGCCTCGTCGACTACTACACCTCGGTGGCGGTTCGATATAATATTCGTCCTCTACGGACGAAACGCGTCGACTACTACATCTCGGTAGCGGTTCGATATAATCTTCGTCCTCTACGGACGAAGCGCGCGTTTCGAAGGAGGCGGTGCTCTCATTTCCGCTCCACAAGTTGGGGGAGAAGGTCGATGTGGCCGTGAAGGTCGAACTGGGTGCTTGTTCTGAATCACTTCGTTCGCCAAAGGTAGGACTTGAGTTGAAGGATCGCGGTAGGATGGGTTGCTGGAACGGATGGAGGAAAGCGCCCGTCGGGGCGGGCAGATGGCGCACCAGGACGTCGCATACGCCCGATGTCGATAGTTCTTGTTCATAGCTCGCTGCTTCGTCTAAACCCCTTTGATTCGTATAGGGCACATACGAGATGGCCAAGCCCGCCAGCTGAATCGAAGAACGCGATGACTCGGTCGAAGGGCTGAGGTCGAATCCGAACGCAGCACCGCAAGGGGGTGTGATCGGAGAGAAGTATGACATCGTAGGCCCGCCTACCGGAGACCCGTCACCACAGAATTCACGCCCGTCGTCGGAAGCCGAATCGATGACCAAAGCGACAGGAGACCGAGGTATAATCAAAGCCGGAATGGCCTGCTTGCGACCCCGTCGCTCGGCAAGGGAACTAGCACTCTGCAATGTCGGGGCGTGCTCGAACCCCGTACCAGAAGCGAGGGGTGGCGAAGGAAAGACAGAGAGGGAGACAAAGGATATCTCTGAATTGTCGCTCGAGAGGTTGTGCGAGGTCATTCCCTGGGTCGACATGTCGTTCGAGTTGGGCTCGCTGTTGAGATCGTGAGTGGCCAGGGCCGAAGTTGGTGTCGTAGGGAAGACATTCGCGGATTGAGTGGGGATGAGATCCGACAGTGAGATCTCGCCTTCCGTCACTAGGTCGTCCCAGATCTCGCCGAGATCGACGGGGTCATGCGAGTACCCTGAGAGGGAATCGGTCCGGTCACGCGACGGTGCGTTAGGGCCCGGGACCCCATTCGGTGCGAGCGAGACGTTGCCAGGGCCACCATCCCATTCCCACGACGCTGGGCGACCTCTTTCGCTCGATTGGCGCGTAGTGAAACCATCGGAAGTGGCATACGAAGGCGCGATCGTGGTGCGCTTGTTGGCCGTCAAGGCGGCCGCCGGCAGCGTGTGGTGAGGGGCCGTACTGAGCGGGAATCGGAGAGCGACAAAGTCTAAACATTGTATGAATCGAATGTGTCAGTAAAGATAGTCCCATATGTGATCTTGAGAGATTCTTGGCACGATAACCGACCTCGATCGGGGGTAAGCGTGGGCGGTAAAGGTCGGCAAGGCGGGACGTCGGAAGCCGGGCTCTGGTTCGGGACGAGAGCGACAGGAGGCACCACCTGCTCCGATTGACTTCCTCGACGGTTCTTTCTTCTAAACCCGAGCACCGAGAGTGTTTTACTCGCTCTACCGCCGCCTTCGGACTTCATTCGGTTGATGGAAGGTCGGGATTCGAGTGACGACGGCGGCGGAACATTCTCATCTGCGGCTTGACTAGCGGAAGGGGTCGCCCCGCCGGACTTGAGCCAATCGGCGAGCCACGAGCGAGACCTTGGGTGCTGTTGCTGGTTAACGGGTCGACGTGGTGTCTCTTGGTCGTTTTTCACAACGTTTGGCATTGACCTGGCCCCATTTTCTGATGTTTTGGCGGAGGCGCCGGCGATCAAAGTCGCAGGCGAGGAGGACGCGTCGCCAAGGCGATGACGTTCTTGCGAAGGCCACCCCGGCGCTGCATCTGTAGCATCGAGTTGCACGGTCGGCACCGGCTTTCTTTTGGACGAAAGCGCCATAAGTGGACCAAAGTAGTTGTTGTCCAGTCGATTGAGAAAGACGTGTAGATAGTCGTGGTGCAGGGCTTGGTACAAGAAGCAGAGGGGGCGTCTTGTTGATTGACTCGCATTCGAGGAGCTCGGTCACGACAGTTCCGTTCGCTTGGCCTTCGCCTATTGTCAGTTCCGGGACGCCCGGGTCTCCGGCGCGGCGTCTGCGCGGCACAAAGCTGATCAGGCGACGCAAAGTGTCTCGGAATGCGGACCTGAATGGGCGTGTCTGCAGGTCGCTTATAAGGTACCTACCTAGACACGAGGTTTGTTTACCACTTTCTTGACCACCGAAGTCGTTCAGGTCCACCGTCCGATGACCATTACCGTCACGTGACCTTCCAGTCTATCGGAGGCACCTAGTGCCTCTTGCAGCTCACAACAGGAATCCACTTCGCTGCCCAGTTTTCATCCATCAAAGCGATGGGGTTAGTGATCTGTCCGTCTGTCCCCTACCGAAAGACGTGGAGGCGACTGATCACGGCAGATTTGTCGCCAGTGCCGCTGCCGCCCCCGGACGAACTTACCCCCTAGCCGAATGTGGCGCATCGGTATACGACAGAGGATTCTTGCCACTGTCGTGTGAGTTCGGGAGGATCGCCAAACTGGGAATAAAACCACGCGGTAGCCCCGTGATGATAAGCCCGAAACGTGTACACATGGAGCGATGGCACTAGGGGCTAGGTTTTGAGGAGTCGACTCCCAAGGCCCGTGCGCGTCGGTGGGCTGCACATCACGTGATCTGCGCGCTACAGCCAAGTCCTCGCAGAGCAGTGACTCTTGGCAACACGGTCCACCACCAGAACCCTAGTACCACCCCAATTTTAAAATCAACGGTGTCGACGTAGCCCCCAAAAGTGGTTATCTCCTCTACTGCGTTATGAAAGCCATTATGCCCGTTCGTGTTTCGCTGGACCGGACGTGGCTTGATCTCACCCAAAGGGGCTGGCATTTCTCTCGAACCGGCAAGCCTTTGGCGCTCTGCGCGAGCGCGTAAAACCTCGGACGGCACTTGGCGTCGGCCACAATTAAGGTATACCCCACCGCATTACATGTAGTCTAAAACTCCTGGGTAATGTTGACCATGAATTATGTGTCCATTATGGCCAAACGCCATCATGCTCCGGTCGGCCTGATACCAAAATCGGCAGCGATCTCGGTTTCTCTGTGCCTGGGCAGCACGCGCGCCGCCGCATGCGCACCGTCTCCGACGCTCGGTGATCAGAAGAGACTTTCTTCCGGCGGCCGATGGGGTGGCACCATCCTACTAGATCATGACGATGAGCTTGGCCAACCCAACCCGTTGCACTGAATTCCGCTCCCTCTCTCTCTTCTTCTCCCCATTCGCTGTGCGACGTTCCCCCTCCCCTCCCCTTCGTTTCTTTTCGTGCTCGACGCTCCGGTAGCATCATGGTTTCGTCATCGAGCATCTCAGCGCTGGTCGCCTTCGTCTTTGCCACAGTTGAGCTGTCGAGCGCTTCCCCCATCGCTTACCCGCTGGCAGGCACAGAAGGTACGTCGAAAGATCAGAATCCCGCAAACGGATTTAGTTCCAAACACGGTCGGATTCGTTTACTTTCCCGCGTAGAGCCACATTGACCCATTCTTCGTTCCGTCCCTCCGACGGTTTCCTTTCAAACAGGAGCCAAGTCACGTCTGTACGCTCGCGGGACGAGCTGCAACAAGAAGGCGGACTGCAACAACGTCTCGCGGCCACGGCATTCGTTCAGCCAATGCAAGAGCGGTGTCTGCACCTTCCAATGCTCAACAGGCTACTTCTGGAACGCCAACACCTCTCTGTGTCAGATGAAGTCCGGGGTAGTCGCCAGCAGCGCTGCCGACGCCGCCGCCACAACTACACGAGGGCCGATCCCCAATCCTAAAGCTTGGAGTGCCACACCTACTACCACCACTGCCCCTGCTGCCTCAACAACTCCGGCAGGTTCCGAGAGTTATATGATCGATGCCCAGCTCTCGTCGAAAGGCATCACGGGCTTCAACGCCCAGTCTCTTGGATGGAATACAAACGCGATCATGTCGTGGTTCCGAACGGACTCGGCCCAGGACTCGACCAACGGGCACAGTTGGTGCTACAATCTCTAGTGAGTCCGATAATCCTTGAATTTAATCGGGTTTTGGAACGTGAATCTGATGCTTTGCCTTTCATTTGATCGCGCAGCAACAACTCGCAGCCCGGATTCGCCCCCGATGTCTCGGTGATGCTCGCCAACTTCCAGTGGTCAAACACGCTGGCTGGAGCAGCTTGTGAGCAACATGAAATCAGTCCAAAGGCTTATTACTCGAAGAATGACTCAATCCATCCCCATTAGACTGTGGCCTCGAAGCCGAATTCGTTCTTCCCAACGGGAAGACGACCAAGCTGATCTTGTTGGACGGCTTTGACACCAAATGGGTCAGGACTCCCTCAAGCATCGACGTCATCTACGACGCCTTCATGGAACTCTGGGGTACGACGACGAACGACAAGAACAACGTCTTCCAAGGTGTCAAGTGGAAGTTCACCGGTCGACGGGATTCGAGGTACCTGTTCAACACTCTCAACTAGATTATCCCGTATATTTCGTGTCGTGTAATGCAGTTTTAAAGTGTCGTATCTGGACCCTCCAAGATATCTAATCACTAAGCCACATCATGACCGAGACAATGAGTTCCAAATCTCGTTCAGCCGTCTCAGCCTCGCCGGTACGAGTTGCAGCGTATCGATCGAAACGTTTGCAATAGCTGTGAGATCGGCCCCATCGTGAATATGAGCCCACAAATCTGCTCATTGACGTGGACCGGTGACTTACAGAAGCGGAGGTAGCGATCGTCATCGACATTGTCGAATTTGGGGCTGAAGAACGTGCCGGGGAGTACGACGATGCCGACTTGGGAGCCCAATCTTGAAGCAACAAGTTCCGAGCTCGACCTCTTGAAGGGATGTTTGACCTATACAAGAGCTCCAAAGTCAGCGAGGTTTGGTCCAGATCCCTTTTCCGAGGGTGAGGCTGTCGGACCTACATAGGCAAAATAGCCCCCGCCAACACAAACTTCCCAACCTTCAACATCTGCCAAAAGCTCCTTGAAAACGACCTGCCGTCTCATGATTACATCCCGTGTCTCCTCTCGCCATGAGCGCATCGCTCCAATAGCCCAAGCGACGACTTCTTGCGCTGGTCGAGCCGGACAGATCTGTAGACAGTCAAGCGTCTGTAGAGGCGTACCGCTTTTAGCAGTCAGTTACAGCATCTTCCTCGGCTTGTGGTACCCCAGAGCATCAACGATGGACCGCCCCCACCTTGTGCACCTGCGTGAGAAAGTCTTCGGAAGCGATCACAGCGCCTAATCGATGGCCTGGGATGGCGTAAGATCTGGTGGTGCACACGAGGACTTGATCAACAATGACACATATGTCGGGGGCTTGATGGAATATGGACTCGCTTGGAGAAGGAGAATATGTGAACGAGGTAGGCGCGCCACTCTTGGTCTTGAAAGAGGGTATGTGGGGGTGCGCCGGGTGCAAGGAATTCTCGGTAGGTCTCGTCTGCGCAAAGGGTATCCCGAATCAGCAACCATATCGTGAGAGAAGACAGCTCTCGTGACTCACCGATAACTAGAGCTATCCGGTGTCGTTTGGCCAAAGCCGCGAATTCATGTAGCAGCTCGTCCGAGTAGATGGCTCCGGTGGGGTTGTTGGGAGTGACGAGCACGATCGCACGAGTTTTCGAATTGGTGAGACTCTCCGCTCTTTCGACCGAGGGTTGGAAGGATGGCGCATCGCATACGAGGGGGATGGTGGTGATGCCGAGTTGATCGAGACTCATGGATTGATTGAAGTACTGCCAGGGGCCAAAAGGGGTTCGTATCAATTAGTGTGTGGGGAGGGGAACTCGCCGGCTCATGAGGCAGGGAGACCTACCCAGGGAGTAGGGAGAATCACTTCGTCTCCCGTTTGAGCTAGAGATACCATGATCGAGTAGAAGCCCTAGATCGAAGCAGAGTTACTCTCAGCCCTGCTCCTCTCCGGGATCTCGAAAGCTAAAGCTGACCCCCACATGGGCTCACCAGATTGGCGCCGGCGGTGACCACGATCTCCCCAGGCGCAACTCCTCCCCCCTCCTTGAGGCCATATCCCCGATGAACATCGCGTGCCAAAGCTTCCCTCAGGCGGTCATCCCCACGAAGATCGCCGTACTGTGTCGTTTCGGGTTTGGCCGCTGCCTCCCCAAGTCGTCGTTGGAACTCGGCAGGAGGTGGGGCGCCAGGCACGCCTTGGGCTAGGTTGATCAATGGACCCAGGGATGACGAAGACGATGGATCGTATGTTTTGGCCCAGGCTGATGCACGTGGTATCCTGTGGGAGCATGTGGACGTGGTGGACTGAGAGTCAGCGCAGGACTTGAGCCGAAGCGAGGGGTGGGGGCCTACGGGGGTGCCGAAGTCTTGAGGAGCCATGGGTTGACTTGGAACTGCATCAAACGGGCTTATCGTACGAGAGTCGCCAAGTCGGTTGAGTCCAAGTGTGGGGAGGGTAAGCAAAGCGGCGCAACACGGCGGAATACGACTGAAGATGACGGATCGCAGCGCCTCGCAGCGCATTCTCGCACTCCGCACCAGTCCGCGCCAGTCCACACACCTTGCGCCCTCCATCTCCTGTCCTCTCACCCCCATTCAACCGGAATCGAGACACGTCGATTCGGGATTCGGGATTCGGGATTCGGACTCACAGATCTGGACTAGTCTGAGCGGGGCTGAGCGGGGCTGAGCCAAGCAGACTCATACCGTTTGATTGCTCTCCGCCATGAGTCCCTCGGAAGTGGCCACCCCCACTTCAGCCGCCACATCCTCCACCTCCACCTCCTGCTCCTCCGCCGCCGCACCGCGTCCGGAGCTCGTCGTCATCGGTTCCGGCATCATCGGCCTCTGCACTTGCTACTACCTCCTCGATTCCGACAATCTCCCCTCCAACGCTCGAGTGACCTTGGTCGAGAACTCTCGTTCCCGGACGATCGCCCATGGTGCCTCGTCTAATGGCGGCGGATTCATTGCGGGAGGCAATCCCGATAGCGCTTGGTTTGGACCTACTACGACCTCCCTTGCACAATTGAGCTATCGATGTCACCAAGAGCTAGCCAATGGGATGGGGGATTGGGGATTTCGCGAGACTGCTGCGACAGGCTTGACGGTCGGAGAAGGCGAGCAGTCCCGGAGTGCGTACCGAAATTTGCCAAGGGGGACCTCGGAGACCGTCAAGCACGATTGGCTCGATGGGGAACGGGAGGACATTGGTGCGCAAGGCGGTGTGGCTCAACTGTCAGTCCTAATCAGGATGTTCTTGGCGGGGTCAGGGATGTGTTACTCAAGCAAAGTTTTCTCTAGCAGTGATCCGAGGCAGTTCTGCGCAGAGATGTACAAGCATCTGTCGAAGAACCCAAACTTTCGAACCTGTTTCGGCAACTCGACGTCATGCACACGTCCGACTTCAGCTACCCAAGGCGAACTTTTTCTCACTCGAGACAAAAAGTCTTTCTCGATCCCATTCTCCAAACTCCTCATCTGCGCCGGCCCATGGTCCTCCATCCTCTGCTCGACTCTCCAACTCCCCAATCTGCATCTCATCAACCTCCCCGGCCACTCCCTCTTGATCCGACCCTGTTCCGGCTCCTCTATTCCAGCAGAAGCCGTTTTTGCCGGTATCAATGGAGCAGAAGGGGGTGTACACGCCGCCACATCGGGGTTGGCTCGCGAATTGACCCCCGAAGAGATCGCCCAGGGGTTTACGCAAGCGCCCGAGTTGTTTACGAGGACAAGTGGGGCCATTTATGTAGCGGGCGAAAACTCGGTACCTTCGACTGTCGCCGAAATGGTGGGATTCAAGGCTTCTGCTCAGGATGGTCCGAACAAGTTACCGGCGAACGTCGATGATGTCGACAAGCTGAAGGATGACAAACTCATCGCGAGACTGAAAACAGCAGCTGCTTTGGTATCGGCGAGGTTGAACGAGGAAAACGGAGCGACGATCGAGAAACAACAGGTGAGAGTCTTGGCTCCACTGCCCCGAGTGTCCAGATGTTGGTAATTTCATCTGATCAGGTGCTCAAGTCTCACAGTTTTGCTATCGTCCTGTTTCATCCGATGGCGAACCGCAGATTGGGGTTTTGACTGACAATGTCGTTGTCGCCACCGGCCACGGCCCGTGGGTGAGTGATCCAAGAGTCGATCGAGCGTCCGCGCTCCAATATAGCAGCTAATCACTACTTTCCCGTCTACCAGGGCATCTCACTCGCCCCTGGAACTGGACTCGTGGTAGCCGAGCTCGTATTAGGCTCGAAGAAGCTTAGCGCAGACATCTCCCATCTCTCACCTCATCGGTTTGACTAGCTGTGTGAAGCAATTGCATTTCTTTAACTATCACCGCTGCACATTCTTGGCGACTACCCCCGTCCTAGCCGAAAGTTCTGTGAGGGGGTACAAAGCAGCTCCTACCCGACGGCCTTCTTCCGAGAGGAGATTGTACGTCGCGCAAGCGTTTCGCTATGCACAGCGGAATATGTCCGCATGTCAGTGCGTCTCTTGCGGAGAGTACTTGAGCGCAAAAACGGAAAAGACCTACCGAATCGAGTACATCGACCTGGATGCCCAGACCATTGAGGTACTTCTTGAATGCAGGTGGTGGCAAGAGACCGGTCTTGCCCGTGCCCACGAGGAGGATTTCTGTGTCGTCGGTCCAACGCGTCAGTCTCCGTAAATCACGTTGCCTCAGACTTGTAAATGCCACCGGAACCGACCTGGTCTAGGCGTCACCATCTCAAAAGCCCTCAACTTGTCCAAATTCCAACCCTCCCAACCCATCGTTTGAGGATTCGGAGGTCCCACGTCCCAAAGGAAGACGACGCCGTCGAGGATGAGCATAGGGGAAGGGACGACGAGTCCATCGGTCAGGGTGAAGCCTGCTGAGGGGGTGAGGGATTTGATGGAGACGAGTGCTCGGGCCGCATCGGCTTGGATGATGTTGACGAATCTGATGGGAAGAAGAGGGTCGGGAGATCAGCTACTGGGGTACACGCCGAGGATCGAGTGCCGCGCAAGGGGCATTCAGGAGTCGGGGACTCAGTAAGGAACGTACTGATCAGCAGTAGCAGTGGATTGCTTCTTCGAACTTGTAGAAACGAACGAGCGTGCGGGGGTGTAGCCCGCTGTCGATGTCGAGGGCGAGCAGTACGAGCAACGAGCAATTGTCGACGGCGCTGCGATGACGTCGCGAGCCGAGGCCCAGGAGGAAGCGACAGGCCCACGCACAATCTTGGACGCGAGGCGGTTCATAATGGATGTGCGTGCGGCGATGGGGTGTGAAGTATGGGCTGGCGGATGGCGTGCCGTCTAAGACGGGTCTCAATCGGGGTGCCCAAGAGGGGCGAGCGGGAAGTCGCTGTGGGGGTAATCTTACAAACACGTCCGGGAGGCTGCTCGGGGGCCAACCGGAGGCACAAGGCCCGTCAAAAGTCGGCCAATAATGTCAAGACGAGTGCCCATTTTCGCGGGCAAGACTAAATCAACTCCTTTGGATCGGGGGCCTTTTTGCTTTGGACTTCCAATTTCAAAGATACATGAATAACCACTCAAGATTACAAGATTCACATGTGTAGCTGCCCCGAGTCGCTGTAATTCGAAAGGACCCACCCCTGCGGCGTGTGCACCGACGGCCTCTGGCGGCCTGGCGTAAATCGCGCACTCACTCGGGTCGACTTTGCCTCGCAAGTGCTTTGGCGCGACGAGCTTCATCTCGAGGCCATCTGCTGCGAGAATCTCCTGTCTAAAGTGTGGAACCCATAGAACAGGTCAATCACTTAGGCGTTGTGCTCCTCATTCTGCTTCGGAAGATTTGAAAAGATTCATAGAGAGCGAATCGCGAAAACCGCGCACCTCATTCGCCAAGTCTCTGCCCGAAACACTCGGAATCCACCCAAGCTGGCCTGACTTGTTCAGGGGCTTGCCCCAATTCCTCCCTCGACCCGTTCAAAGCTCTGCGGCCTCGTAGATACCCGCCCATACACTGCTACATCCCAAGATACATGTCAGCTCGAGCTCGGGCTGGTGTGCTACGTTCCGATTCTTTCCGATTTGAGGCATGAGCTAAGCCCTCTGGACCGTTGCTACAGCTGGGAGCACACCGCCGCAAAGCCCCTCGCGGCTTTCCCTCCTTCTCACACCTTTATCGCCCCTATACCTTTCCCCAGTCTCACTGGTGGATGAAAATCCTTGACTAATACTCCGTTGAATGTGGGTCATACCTCGGCTGTCGGACGGGGTTCTTACTGTGACTTTGTGAGCTGACACGCTGCGACGCGCCGGCTCGTGCGGTTCCCCGAAACGGGTAGTCAAAAGCTGTGCTCGGGACGCAAAACTACAGGCCCCCTTCACCTCCACGAATCGCCAGCCCCCTCTCCCACCTCCATCAACTTGAGTCAAGCCACTATGGACATGTCACATGGATCTAGTAGTGGGTCGACCACAGCTGCTTCATGCCACGTGAGTCACTCTTGGCACTGCCACCACCACCAACTTTTCTTCACGGCGCGTCATTGCATGTGCCTTCGAACACTAGTGATAGCTGATGATCTCCGTGTCTTCTTTCGACGCCATCAGATGAGCATGCTCTGGAATTGGTACACCATCGACGTCTGTTTCCTCTCCGAACAAGCGCACATTCGTTCCGTCGGAGCCTTCGTCGGCGCCGTCATCGGTGTCGTCGTAATCGTCATCGCCCTCGAGGCCTTGCGTCGCCTCAGCCGCGATTATGATCGAAAGATCAAGCGCTCGTTCCAAGCGAGTTTGGTGCAGATCCAGTCGGATTCGAGTATCAAGGATGAGCAGTCTGCGGTGACTTTGTTCCGGTCAGTTTTTCCCCCGAGTAAAGCTTTAGCGGTTGGCGAAACTAATCAGGGAAGCGGTTCGGAACAGACCTACTTTCTCCCAACACTTGGTTCGATCGATCTTCCACGCGATTCAATTTGGCACCGCTTGTAGGTGCGGACGTCGGCCGAACGCACGTCCTGGTAATTGTGAACTAACCACTCGTCTCGACATATCCTCTCCGGCTCTTCAACTGATCAGACATTCTCAGTAAGTCTTAGCTACCCCGCTCACTGAAGATAATTGAATTGACACTATTAGCATTTTTTCCCATTTTCTAGTGCTCTTGGGAATGAGCTACAACGGTTACATCCTTTTCGGAATCTTCTTCGGAGGTTTCATCGGCTACTTGCTCTGCGCCGTGAGTGGTGGCGCATTCGAGGCCCCTCTGTGCACATCGCAACTACTGACTCTGAGGATACCATCTGACAAATTTTGAATAGCGTGACACCGCGACCGACCATGGTGACGATTCCCCCGCCGGTCGTGGTGAATGCTGTGCCTGAGCTCTAGGCTTTCCCAACTTTTTGCGGTCAGGCCGCGTACATTCAATCTCGAGTCTTTGTGGGTCCATTGTGTATGAGACCCGGTTCTATAGTCATTTTACATCAGTTACGTGTTTCGTGATAGTCGCTCCCTTCTCCTTCGTTCTCCCTCTGCAATATATGGTGAGCCTCAGTAAATCTTTGCCGAGCTCGGTTCATTCGATGCCAAGGTGGGGGGCGCTCGCTCTCCTTGCTCTCGCTCCTCTACTACGTCACCTTCGGGCCTACAGTCGACACCACCGTGCATCGCCTTTGGACACTCGAACATTGAGCTTTGACAGCCTATACAGCTCTCGACATGTCGGCCCAAGATGAGAAGCGCAAGCTGGGTTCGTCATTCTTCGGTGGTTGTTTGTTACCTCCAACTGCGGGCACCCAAACTGACCTTCCCTACAAGATTCACCGCATGAAATTACACTCGACATCACCACCGCCAACGTCGCTTGGACGTGATTAGCCATCCTGGAGAAGAAGAGGAAGGATATGATGGTGCGTGGAACTATTCGTTCGATCCGAGGTGGAGCGAGCTGGCCTGGGGGGTCGAGCGCTTGTACTCGTGCTGATCGTGGTGTAACTCGAACACACAGAATCAATTCGCCGCGCAAAAGAATGAGCTCGTCAACGAGACCAACAAGAATCGAACAGGCACGTCCTCGCTTAACCTCGCCTGACTTGGACGAGTCGATCCCCCTTGCGAGATCCTCGGACTGACAGCGGATGATATGCAGGCTCGGATCGATTCGCCAGTGCAAGTGATGGTGTGGATGAACAGCTCAAAAAGTCGACGTACGGTTTGGTGCAGCTGAGTGACTTCAAGGTCAGTCCTCCCCGGTCTCGCCTCGTGCCCAGTGCGCCAGTGGGTGCTCGGGCTGACCCCTGCTGCTCTATCCGGCTCTTTCCCTCACGTTATAGGAAACACGTGAGAAGTTGGAAGAGGCTGCACGTCGGGAAGCGGCGGGGACAAGCGAGCTGAGGTGAGCGCTAGCCTTGAGCCCGAGGCAACGGATCGCTGACCCTTACGACATCTTACTCGTTGGATGTGGTCAGGGAGGAGGAAAAGAAGAAGAAGAAGAAAAAGAAGGAAGGCAAGGTCAAGCTTTCCTTCGCATTCGATGAAGGGGAGGAGGAGGAATCGACACCCAAGAAGGGAAAGAAGGCCGGCGGTCACGACGACGAGGAAGGCACGGGCGATGAAGGTGGGTTGGACGACTTTGCCGTGGCATCGGCTGTGACACGCCCCTCACTGATCTTGTCGAGCTCGTCTGCCTCATCAGATCGGCCCTCGAAAAAGGCTAAGCTGGGCAAGAACCCTTCGATCGACACCTCGTTCCTCCCCGATCGCGAGCGCGAAGAAACCGAACGTAAAGTACGCGACGAACTGCGACGCGAATGGTTGACCAAGCAAGAGACGATGAAGGCCGAGGACATCGAGATCACCTATTCGTACTGGGATGGGTCGGGGCATCGGAAAGTCGTGACGTGCAAAAAGGGGGACACGATCGCGCAGTTCCTTGACAAGTGTCGGTTGCAGTTCCCCGAGCTGAGGGCCGTCAGCGTCGATAATCTGATGTATATCAAGGAAGATCTTATCATACCTCATGTGAGTCAGACGTGTTATTGCGCTTCTGATTGATGGTGGTGCTCACCTCTTGGATCCAATTTCGCCTTCAGCACTATACATTTTGTGAGTTACTTCGTGGGCCCCTCAGTCACGAGTTGCAGACCTGACCTTGCCTCATCTGCTCCTTCGCTCAGACGACTTTATCGTCAATCGGTATCGTGGAAAATCGGGCCCCATGTTCAACTTTGACGTGCACGAAGACGTGCGCTTAATCTCCGACGCCTCGGTCGAAAAGGATGAGGTGCGCAGCTCGGAATGAGTTCTCTCGCTGCTTAGAACTATAAACTGATTTGAGATTGATGGTGTTGCAGTCGCACGCGGGTAAAGTCGTCGAGAGGAGTTGGTACAATAGGTCCAAGCGTAAGGTTCCAGATACCAAATTGTGGTAGTGGTGGATGCATTGCTGATACTTTCGACTTGGTGAATAGACATTTTCCCTGCTTCTCGATGGGAAGTATTCAACCCCGAGGTCAAGCGCGATCGATACACCATCCATGGAGAATGATGATGCTGCAGTGCTGTAGAGCTTTTTCGCGGATGTTGAGATTGACTATGGGTTGAGCAAGTCTGATGCCGGTCCAAGATAATCCGAGACTCGGTCTCTGTAGTCTTTGCGGGCTGGAATCTGGTTGTTCTGATTGGAGAGATCGCAGTGACTCTGCAACACCGCGTCAATCGGAGAGTGAGCCCAGTACTAAGCCTCCCCCTGATATATCCTCCTCTCGCCTTGGTCACCTCAGATCATCTGTGACGCCGAGTACAACAAAGCTTCGGACATGCTCGCAGTCGGCGTCGAGCTTGACTGCACCGAGGTGAGGCTTTTAGACCCATGCGTTGTGGTTGCGTGTATGGCTTGCTAATTCCGCCGCTCAATAAGGATCGGAGAGTCTACTCCTTGCCAAGGTCGTCTCGGCAAAAGATGCCTCCTCGATCGCTCGCGAGTATTTCGTTCTCACGCGAGTTGTCCCACACCTTACGCCTGCTGCGCGCACATTCATCCCTAAGTGGCCCAGTCTCTATGGCAGTGGATCGGATGGATATGCGTACATCTTTGTGTTTGACGACGCGGGAACGGTCATCACGGACAAAGAATGGTGTATGAATGATGAGCTTTGAGACAAAGCGAAGTACGTTCGGCCCTTTCGGATGAAGTGCGAACGGTCCAAGTATCCTTGTTCGGTGATAGCTTCGTCTTGGTTTGAAGGATACGTGGGCGTCTTGACGGTCGAAGTGTCCTCAGCCTCCCCGGGGCCCCCTTTTCCATCCTGCTCTACATCCTTCGTTACAGCTACAAGCCCATGCAGGGTCTCTTCGGAAACGCCCGCGCCCGCGAAATTCCTATGAAAAGACAGGAATAAGGCGCGGAGGATCTCAAAGAGGTGGAAGTCATCGATGGGTAGGATAGCCAAAGGCTTTCGCGGCGGGGCGTTTCTAGATGCCACAGCTTGCTCGGGAGATTGGTGCAGTACGTCGAACACGTCGTTGAACAAGAGAAAGATGCGATTTACGTGAACAACTGATGACCAAGCAAATGCGGAGGGGTAAGGGGCTAGCCACAAAACGCCGCCCGAAAGCCTCCACCTACGCGACGTACTGTCGCTGACTGGACACACTGGTGGCTTACTCACCCTTCTCGACAACGACCAGGTATGGCGCCGCGAACACCACTCCAAAACGATTGTCGGCATTGTACATTTGTAAAAGCAACTATAGGTTCAGCAAGATATAAACCAGCCGATGGTCAGAACGTCTCAATAGAACGATATCGCGGGCTGCCGACATCTTCGGACCGCCTGCAACCGAAGAGCTTGCTCACCTTTGCGAAGATGGCAGCCCCACCCTCGAGCGTCTTGAGATCTTCGTTCGATATTTCCTTGACGATGCGAACATCAAGACTCTTTGATTGGAGCGGCGCAGGCTAACGCCTGTCATTGATCTTGCGACCTTCGACCATAAAATTGAAGAAGTCGTGCCCTGTTTTGCCTTCCAAACACAGGACGTGGCATTCTGCGCCTTGCTGGATAACCACGAAGTTGCCGTCTCCTCTTTGATGGAGGAAGAAGGGCGGTTGATTCAACGTGATTTGGGTTGTGCGATCGTTGGTAAAGAAACGACGGGCAGCTTGACGTATTCTTCAACGAGGGCGGACGGGCGCGCGGATTGACGAATGCTCCGACTTGATCCTGACTCGATTCCAGCGCCTAAACTTCACACGATCGAGCCTGTGGTTGAACTTTCCAGTGTTGAAACCAGTTCGGAAGATAGTAAGTAGACGCCAGATGAGAGTGGGGCGGTGTTTCACGGCCGTGAAGCGCTGCTGAGGGAG
Organism: Microbotryum scabiosae; assembly: GCA_022702605.1. Classification (NCBI taxonomy): domain Eukaryota; kingdom Fungi; phylum Basidiomycota; class Microbotryomycetes; order Microbotryales; family Microbotryaceae; genus Microbotryum; species Microbotryum scabiosae. The sequence continues at coordinate 1,019,316 of JAHWDV010000006.1, read as the reverse complement.
GATGGATTGGGTCTTGGGGCTCTCGCGCGCTTGAACGAGCCAAGCCCGTCATCGCCATGGTTGTCGCCTTGACAATGTCATACTTGGTGCATGGGACCACCAGTCGCCGAAAGAGAACTCAGCGCCGTGGCATAGTGGACTGGGGATCGGTTTGAGACACGGGAGGATGGACGGATGGAAAGCGAGTGTGGTAGCAGTCCTCAGCGCTGAGGATCTCTACCACCGTGGCAGTTGGAATTAAGGTTGCTGGCAGGAGCTCGGAGATCCAAGCGCAGAGCCTCGACGGGTGAGCGTTGCTTTCAGAAGCCAACGGGCGGAGCCAAGATGGCAGCGGCCGGCCTCGGCTGCAGTACCCTCTGCCGTCCCGACTGGCGTGCATTGCAACATGAGCAGTCGAAATTTCCGTAGATGATCATCATCGAATGAAATTGATGCTCGAATAAAGAAAAGTGATTTGCTAGATATGCTGGGTAGGATGGGTTGTGAAAAAAAAGTCGGGATTGACAAGATTACTGAATGCGACGACGAGGCTTCGGCTGTGGACCGAGCGCTCGTTTCGGGCCCCTGTGAGCGAAAAGCAAGCAAACCAAACAAACAAGACGGCTAAGCATGGTGGTAATCGTCCGTTGAGCAAGATCAAGTCAGCCCAACTCACTGCCACAGAGCAAAGGTGACGGCCATGGCCAGGAGGGCAAAGAAGCGGATGTAGGTCACCAGTTCGACGAGGTGCTGCATCGCTTTGTCGGTGATGCGCGCGATGACCATCTGTAGCAAAGGTTGAAAATATTTGCATCGGGGCTTTTGAGTCGCATATGATACAGCAAATGAGACCATGTCGTTGGACTGACCTTGGGCGCGTAGCGAGCACGTAGCGAGACCGGATAGTAATCCCCTTGTCGGGTTCGACGATCCAGAACCTCATAGTCGGTCATGATGCTTTCGTCGTCGCCCGAGTCGTAGTCGTCGCGCTGACTACCTTCACCACTGTAATCGAGATCCTCCTCCAGCCCCATTCGACGCAGAGCGACCTGGCGTCGGGTCAAGCGTTCCTCTTCGTCGGTCTGTTCCTCCTCGTCAAAGACATCACGGGACCGAGAGGAGACGATACAGGAGCGTTTGAGCGGACCGGCCCGAGTGCGGTGCCTACCCGAACGACGATGACGACGGCGCAGGGAAGACGGGGACAGCGACTGCAAGCTCCTTGCCTCGACATCTTCGCGTCTTTCGAGCCTCGCCATCTGTGGAACGTTGTCGTCCTCTTCTTCAGGGTAACGCGACCAAAGCTTTTCCTCGTCGGCGAAGTCGTCGTTGCCACCTTCGACCCACTTGAGCAGTCGCCCTCCTACTCGTCCGAGACCATGGAGTGCCGGTGGCTCGCGACCATACCCTTCATCCTCCCACGCCGCTGGAAGCTCCGACGCGGCACGGTCGAGGTTGTCGTAGTCCGCGTTCTCGGGAGGACCCGAGTAACGGAGCGAACCTCGAGGTACGAGCGGTTGGGATGTATCTTCGGGAGGAGAATAGTACGCATCGCCGAACTGCCCGATCGTTCGATCCGATGGAAGCTGGAGGTGACGCTGCGGAGTGGGTCTCGAGGTTTCGTGAGATGAGCCGTTCGTGAGTTCTTCCTCCGCATCGTCCCCATTGTCGTCATCACTATGATTCGAGTTGTAGGTGCAATGCCGTTCGAACGTCACATCTCCCGCATCGAGATTACCAAAGGGGTCCGAAGAATGGATTTCACTTGTCGGCTCGACGTCAAAGGTCTGAAGATCGTCGAGGTCGCTGCCGAGTTCGCTGCCGAGTGTACGCTGCACGGACGGATGCTTGCCTTTGCTCGCGGTCGGTGATCGACGGAAGCTGACGGACGACGAGACGGAACGAATCGAGGCAGATTGACTCATGCCGCTCATCGCGCGCCACTGCCCAGCCTCGCGTCGACGTTGCTTCTCGATCATGCGACGATTCCCTTTCAGTCGCTCGGCCGGTACGTTGCCTAACTCGAACAAATTCTCATGCCAGCCAATGCCTCGACGTTCTTCTGATGTACCAGAAAGATAAACAGGATCAGTCGTCTTCATCGTAGTTACGGGTGATGTACGCCCGCACTCACTCCAGTCGATCCCTTCCATCAAGGCCATCTCCTCTAGCTCCTCGCATCGACGCTTGAACTCGTCGACCTCGACGGTGGCCTCGCGCAGACGCTGCTCCATCTCGAATCGCTCGTTCGTGATGATGTCGTTCGTCTCTTGTAGCTCCCCAATCTTGTCCATCAACTTCTGGACGACAAAGTCCTGCGCCTTCTGTGCCTCTTCTGCCTCTTGTGCCTGGGTTTGAGCTTTGGCCATCTCGACCTCGAGCGATTCCCGTTCAGCGGGGCTGAGCTTCGACGACGGGTCTTGCTCAGGAGACGAGGATGACGGGTGGAGTTGTTGTCGACAGGCCCGATCACTATTCCTACTGAGAAGGGATGGGGACGATTCTGAGTTGCGGGGCTTGTTCTGTTCGTCCTCACTTGCCTCGGATCGCCCGCGCCTAGCCTCGGATCGCCTTCGTTCGTGGCCGAGGTCGGCCCTTCGAGCGTCGTGTCGTTGCTTGTGTTCCCGCACACTTTGTTTCAGAGCATGAGCACCCGCTGCTTCGATGTCGGCTTGCACTTTGAGCGATTCATTGACGGATTCGACGCGATCGAGCTCCTGGCGCAATTCACTCAACTCCTTTTCGAGTTTGCGCAGCCGCTTGCGCCCTTCCCGATCCGCCTTCTCCGAGTCGATCTCGAGCTCGTTCAGCTGCAGCGTGAGCACCTCGTTCCTTTGACTCAGGGCTTGTACGTCCCGCACATTCATTGGAGACGTCACGTTTGACCGATTCGTTTCGCGGTAGGAGCTCCTCGGCGGCGAACAAAGAGAGGACGCGTCGGACTCGGCACGTTTTGGTCTGCTGGTGAAGTTGTCGGGTTCGCCGGTCGACCATGGGGGTGGAGGTGATCGAGGGTAGTGGTGTGGTCTCTCTGAGGTCTGGAACGACGGACGAACCGTAGAGGACGGTGGGGCCCCGAAAGCGAGCGCCAGTTGACGCGGACTCCACCCGAACGGGATGCCTGAGGACATGCCTGAGCTGGTGCGAGAGGACATAGGCCGTGAAGTCGAGGCCTTCGCAGGCGAAGCCGACGCTGATCCCGAAGCCGTCGATGAAGCGGTGTTTCCCGAGACAATTGCATCGTGACGGGATCGCAGAGACTGGTACTCCTGCAGTAAGCCCTCGCCCGCGGCGTGGAAGACCGTCAACTCTGGAAATAGGGGTATCGAGGCAAATATAGGGACCGCATGCATCAGTCCAACACGAAGCGCAACAGCATCAAGCTCAGTTGTACATGAAGCTTTGAATTCGTACTCACCTTGTTCTTTGGCTCGAATGAGCTGATCCGCCCCCTGCAGCATCATTTCCAACTCGGCTCGAGTTCTCGTTCCGAGGTTGCTGACCGAGGACCCTCTGCGCAGATTTGAGGTGCTTCCATCGGGGTCGTTCAAGGTCTTGGACGTCCAGTCGGCGAAAGGGATCGATATCATTGGCGAGAGATGACCACCGGCGGCGAGGGACGAGAGCGCTGAGGTCGAGGACCAGGGGTGCAGGCTGCCTTCTTGGGCCACGGCTCCGTGCGGTGAGCCCCCGATCGCACGTGAATGCAGGGCCGACGAAGAGGCCTGCGAGCTGCTGCCCGGAGCGCCGGGTGTGGGCGATCGAGGTGGCTGCTGGTGGTGCTGGCGCAGGAGTCCATTACCTCTGGCTCGACGAGTTGAAGGTGATGTGTGGTTCCCCTTCTCGATTCTGGCTTGCTCCTTCGTGGCATCGACCGACGGCTCGCTCGCTTGACCGCCTTCACTGTTGCTCGGCGCGGTCGCCCCCACAGGGGAGCCGCCGACGGACATGCGCGAGATGTGGTGGTGCTCGTGATTCGGAGCGGCGTTGCTCATCGACGATGACAGCGACTCGGGAGGTGTAAACGAGTAGAGACCGATTGATGAGGATGGTGACTGATTCAATGGAACGTGGGTCGAAGGTGATGGCATGTCCACGCCCGCGACGTTCGTTGGTGTGACCGACGGCGATAGCGACGAGCTCGAGGTTGAGGCCGACGACTTGCTCGTGATTGTACGCGACGACGAGTTGCGTTTCGCAGGCGGCGCCGGCCGTGGCATGGTCGCAGGGATCATCGTCGGTGCGGGGTCGCGACGACGGTCGACCTTCCCTGTCGAGGTCGACACCACCTCGTGTACCTAGTCGTACGACTCGCGCTGAGCGCAAATCCCTGTCCCGATAAGGCGTCGGCGAGTTTGGAAGAACAACTCGAGCGAGTTGAGGGACCCCAAGGCGCGGTGGGTCTGCCGCTTCCTGCATAAAAGCGCGCTCCGATTCGGACAACGCTAGCTAACTTTTTGCCTTCAAGGCTTCTCTTTGAGCTTCAGGGTGTTCGACTTGTGGGGGTTTATGGTCGTTTAAACAGTTTTTGTTTTCTTGTCACAAGTTGACAGGTGTGTACAGTGATTACGTGTGTGTTTTATGCGAGGCTGCCCTCCGATCAGCCCTACCAATTGCCGCCGAATCGCCGATCGATTCAGATCGCAATTTTGGAAAACACAGCATTTGGCTGCACTTTGGCGGACGGTAGGGGACTGTTTTTCGGTTCAAGGTGGTCGGAATCGACATCTAATTTAAACTCTGAGTATGAACCTCTCGTTGTGGAGCCTTTGGCCTGGCTATCAGTTCTCAGCCGTTGTTATTCGTGTTTCGGGAGCCACGAAGACTGAACTCGAGCTCAGGCCTGAGGCATTGAACTTGGGCGGCAAAATCGATCGATCCATGGCGCGCGCAGTCCAAATTCCGAGTTGAGCTTCTGATGTGCACGTTTGTGGGATCAGCAAAGCTCATGCGGGTGCACCTTTCATTCTGTGAACTACTTGCCCAAAAATCAAGGTCACCGGTCCTCTCACCGATCACCGAAACACGACAAGGAGGGGTTGGCAAACTTGGTCCCAAAAACTGATCCGGTCTCCGCCTGCCCCTGGGCGATGGATGGTCCGACTCTGGGGGCGACCGTTGGTCGCTTTTACCCCACATTCCCTGCGCGGGTTGGCCCAAAGGCGGTAGGTGCGCCGGTGCCCGCGCACTTTTCACGCCCATCCACGACGACAAAACGCTACGCCGACGACCCTGTTTCATTTTCAGGGTACCTTAGAGACGGCTATGCCGCAGGTGACCATTCAAGATGTTATAACAGGGAATGCCATACAAGTGTGCTTTTGAGAGACGAGGGTCGTGATATCCGACGTAAAGATGGGCGCCGAAAGCCGTGGGCTGAAAGTGAAAATGTTGTTTGATCAACACGAGCAAAACACTGAGAAGTCAATCTGGTCAATTTCGGAAGGAGCCGAATTTTCGGGTGGCTTCTAAAGCTTCTTGAGTCCTAGCAGTTAATACCAAGACTTCTACGCTTGCATAATTGGGTAGCACGCTTGATCGGTCATACCATAGCTACTTACTGCGAAAAACCCAGTCGTCGACGGGCCACTCGCGGAGCATGGATCTTACCTCCTGTTTGAGCAGCGCGCCTGGTGAAATCCGCACCAACCAGCGCCCGTAGAGCCCTCGGTGGTTCAATTGCAAAGTTTTGAGTAAACATTTTCTCTCGTGAGACAAATATTGGGTAAAGACACGTTCACAAAGTGGACATCATCAAGTCTGGGCTTAGGTATGTTCCCGAGCTCCTGGCGGAGGAGGACGCGACGCGTCGAGGGAGCCGCGAGGAGCACTGGGCGATCGAACTAGAGTCTGATGAACGGAATCGCTTGGCGGAGGTCATCAAACTTGAACAGAACTTAGATCCTGTGTTTTGATACTTACCTGCCTTTTGCAGTATACAAAGACTTTCATCAAGGCGCTTCAGGCCCCCTGACGTTCAAGGGCACGCGCGCCGTCGATACTATTACAACTTCAGTCCTGCAGCGTCTCACAAACTCCTAATCCGGGTCGCATGTCCCTCTCACCTCCTCCGAATTATAAGCCTTCCTCACCGCAATCCCTTCCTCCCTCCTCCTCTGCGCATCCAACCAAGAAATCGCATCCAAATACGTCTTGGGCAACACATGACGCGCCAATGGGCGATCGCTCGCGAACGTGAAATGGAACGTGTTCGTCACGCGTCGTTCACCTGTGAAAAGATCGGTCGTGGCGGCTTCGACGGATACGTGGAAGGATTTGTGGGTGCCGCGGATAGGGGAGTAGGTGACTTTGGAATCGAGGAGGAGCAGGGAACCGATTTCGACGGGGAGAGCGAAACGGATCTCACTGAAGGGAGGAGGGGAAAGATAACTCAATCATTCGCTTCTGGGAGAACATGTCGGCTAGCGTGAAAGAGAAACTTACTCGAGAGCCACAAAGTGCACCGTTGAGCGGGAGAACAAGCACGCCGTCGCGAATGCAGTCTCGTATGCCTGTGCGAGCGAACCGTGTCAGGGGCTCGTCTTCCGGAAAGGTGCGCAGAGATGAGACCGGCACAAAACTGACCAGTCGCATCAAATATCCACCAAAGATCTTGTTGTGCACGTTTGCTTCGGTGGGATGATTGAGTGTGGCCGACTTGAGTGCTGTATCGCCCATGAAGACGACATCGTCGGGGCAAGAAGCGTTTCGAGCTGCGGGTGAATTCATCGTGCAATAAATGGTTAGATCCATAACAGGTATTGTCGTCAACTGTGAACGAGCTCACCAAAGATTTCTTGTTTGCCCACGAACAAGTCATGCAACATTTTGGCCTCGGCCGCACTAGGCGGTGTCGTCTCCAAACTCATCGCCTTTCTCTTCTTCTTGTTCTCCCTCATATCCTTCCCCATCTTGACCAACTCTTCCTCCTGTTCCCCCACAACAACGAGCTGCGCGATGGGTTGTTTGCCACCGCTGTATTTGCGACATGCCATTGCGAAACGACCGATCAGGATAGTTGCTGATTCTTCTTCGGGCGTTTGAGGGATCGTCGAGAGGCGGACAAAGACTTCGAGAGACGACTCGGATGCATAGGAGACATGACCCGAAAGCCTTAAATCAGGCACACCCCCATCTTGGAGCTCCGTCAGTGGTGTACAGACGTCCATTCGATCGACGGCTGCGGTGACGAGATAAAGACCGTACGACTCGGCTTCCGAAACGGTGACTCCATCAGGAAGTACGAAACGATACGCCGCTGCACCCGCGACGGAGTCGAAGTCTTCCATTAAGCGACCCATGCGAGGTTGTTTCGATAGACCACCGAGGTAGGATTCACGCAGAAAGGGGTCTTCGCTGAATTTGAGGTCGAGCTGGACGTAGGAATCTTGGACTCGTCGAGTTGTCGGCAGAGGCTTGAGTTGGTCGGGTGGAATACGTCTTGGCTGTGAGGTGACGTTCCATGAGTTTAAAGTCAGTCTCGCAAAAAAGACCTCTCATGCTCAAGGACAACGACCCACCTTGCCATCCGGTCCACGCTTCCGAATGGATAAAGCCCCTCTCAAGCGATGCGGAACGGAAGCGTTGCCTTGACTCTGGTTCGTGCGAGCGAGATGGTCACTCCATTCGAGAAGTCTTGCTATACGCGAGACTGAGCCACCCTCTTGTTTGGGGTTGAACGAGTTGACTTCGGAGGAGAGCGGAGAGGGGCTGATGGATGACGACGACGACGACGACGACGTTGAGGAGGCTCGGGAGAGGAAGGCGCGATGAAGGGTAGTAGTTGTGGCTTTGAAGGTGGATGTCCTGGCAAGATGGGCTAATTGATGTCCAAACATCGTGGTTTCGCGGAAGTGGGGTTAGATTGGGGGAAAGAGGGGAAGAAGAGCAGAGAGGCAACCGGAACCGTCGGGGTCGGACGGGCTGGTGAAGTGATAGCGTCACGTGGTCCGGGACTGTTCCCGACATTCCCGGCGAGTCTCGGGAGTCGATCGGCCGATACCGACGCCGTGGGAAGTGTCAGTACCCGAGTCAAGAAATATCAGCCTTGACCAAAATTTTAGCTCATGTTGATCGATCCTCATTGTCTAGTCGTGAGAGCAGCTCGTGATTGACCAGCAAGGAAGATCGTGCCACTAGCCTTCGTCCAAGTTCGAAACATCTCACCGTCGAAAGTCGAAAGCCTTTGACTCACTCGGGCAGATAGACATCGCAAAGAATATTGACGGGTTCGGTCTTGTACGTGAAGGTGTGTCGGGTCGAGTGCTTTGACATCTGGCTTGCGATCTTGGTCGAAGCGTGGGAGGAGGAAGAGAAGTAGACTGGGAGCGGCAAGCGGTCCGCCCGGGAAGATGGTCGAAAGCTGTACATCGGAAACTACTTGCCGAGGGGCTACGGACTTCTGATCCGGGAGCACCCTCGGGACTGTGTAGAGATGTTTTCAAGTTCTATCACACCGGTTACACTCAGACTTGAGAATTACACGAGTCTATGATACAAACCGTATGACAGCAAAAATCGATCGGCGGCGGATGAGCAAATCCTTCTTCGTTCCCGGACTACCCTCCATCTCCCCAGCGACTCCTCGGCCAGTGAGTCCCCAGGTACTACCCGTTTCTCAATCTCTCAACCCTCCATTCCACCATCTCTCTAAACCGCATCACAGTCGGTTCCCTCTCCTTATACAACACCACTCCCGCATTCTCACTTTGATCAGGCGGTAGAACCCCGGGTAAAAGGTGGAGTTCGGCGATTTCGATCGGGGCATCAAGGCTGGTTGTAGCACTTTGCGTTTTCGTTGAGGATGATGAGGTTGGAGATGGAGGTGGTTCGGTGAGTTGGGGTAGGTATCCTTTGGTTTGGGTCGTGTAGGGGAACGCGTCGAGGGCGTGGTAGAAGGAGATGGCTGCACTGGTAATTGGCGGCCCAGCGAAGGGAGTGCATACGCTCAAGGGGGTTAAGTGATGTGGGGGAGATTTTACCCGATCGGCCACGACGCGCTCTGTGATAAACGAGAGCAGCACTCACCCAGAATACAACGAACTCTTGACTTGTTCGACTAGACTCGCTTCAAGATCACTCATGACATTGATCACCAGCGATGCCGCCTGGACGTGCTCTTGCTCTTGCACGGCTCGCCGTCGCACGACTTGACCTTGTTCCGTCGGATAGATGGGAGGGTCCGAGAGAGAGAGCAGGACCAGCTCATGAGGGTACAAGGTTACGAGTTCGGTAATGATGGATGCTTCTGGGATGCGGAGTCGTCCTGGGTAATAGAAGAGACCTTGCCATGGGCTCATCGTTGGCATCATGATTCGGAGTGATTCGGAGTGGTGAGGGTGGAGCGAACGAGCAGAGCTGACGGACGTTGCTGTTCTCGGGCACTCTCTCCTAGCTCCCCATTCCCACTTGAGTTCGAGGTCCACCTGCTGTAAGACCTGGACTTTCCAATAATTTTGGGCGTTTGGTGAGTAAAAAGCTCATCAAGCGGCAGCGGTGCGCGGTGAGCGCCCCCAGCTGAACGGCTCCACAGCGAGAGTCCATCCAAAACGGCCTATTCTCCGTTCTTTAGCAGATGAGATCTAGGAAATACTCATTACAACATTGTATCTGTACGAATATGCTTGCGAGATGAGTTTTGCAGAGTGGGACATGAGCCTTGCTGTTCGACCGCGGACTAATGAGGCTATTGTTCAAGATGGGTCGGGTACGACACCCGACTACGACTCTGGTGGAGGCAATATTGTTCTCGTGTCGAGAGCTGCTTTAAGTGAGGCTTGGATCTGGGCGTGGAGGGTTTCTGTAGACCGATGCAGGATATCAGTGGGTTGCTCGACTGGCGGGCAGATTCTTCGGCTGGGCGGCATCCACTCTCAATCTCGCGGCCTCTTACCTGCCAATTGCAACGCCTCTAGGTACTCCTTGTTGCTCTTCTGAATTTCCTTTTCGAGTTGCTCGAATTCGGGATCGGATTGCGCATTGGTGCACGATGGATCGGAGAGGTCTGACGAAGTACTGGTGGTCGGGAGTACGGCGATGAGATATTCGAGTTGTTTGGCTTTGCGGATAAAGTCGGCGACGAGTTCGTTGGTGTTTTCTATTTGGCATAAGCGTCGTGAGTTCAGTAAGGGTGTGTATGTGTAAAGAGGATAGAAGCCAAGACTGACCTTGGAATACATGAGGTGGATCGAGGTCGGGTATGGTCTGGGTGATGGGAAACTTGGGGTCGAGGGGCTTGAAGTTGGCCTTGCGGGTGAGGTAAGATAGGGTCGAGTACATGATCTTGATGAGCTATAGTCGTGGAGAGGAGAGATCCGCGATGTAGGTCAATTTCGATGATCGTGTTGGGGGCAAAGTAGAGGGACTCTTCGGGACCTCACATCATCGACTGCATTGGCTGCTTGTGTAAGGCGGTCCACTGTAAGAATGAACGGATGAATTAGAAATGCGCGTAACGTGCTCTATCGTGCTGGCTTAGTGTGCCCACTGACTGTGGCTCGATTCGTCGTAGGGCAAGTCCTGCATCCGTGGTGAAGCGCTGCAGGACGTTGTGGCGATGGACCGCCTTCCACGAAGATGTCGTGGTGAGAGGCGGTGGTGTTGTATGAGGGAGAGGCGGTGGTGTGGATGCGCTGTTCGCTGCCGGTGCCAAGTGAAGCCGGACTTGAGGCACTCCACGTCAAGGGCCCGACGCTAAGCCAGCAGCCGAGGCGATTCGGACTGGCGCTTGAAGCACCCTCTTCGACGCTGCCAAAACACCACCGACTTGTGCGCCGACGCGTCACGTCGTACCACGCCCACCGACTCCGAGCCCCACACCACCGAATGACCACCACCCCGTCCTAGGACGACCCTCGACCCCATGCCCCTCTCACCGGAACTATCCCACAGACTGGTGACGCTGATCAAGGCGTTGATGCAGCTGTCGACCCACTCGACCCCGCGGCGCTACTACTCGACCATCTTCCGCGACCTGCCCGACCCGACCGTCTATGCCGACTATTACGTCTTCATCAAGGAGCCTAGGGCCTTGAACCCCATCATCGTGCGTTCATCTCAAGGACGACGCGTGTTTGCCACGACGCGACGACGACCAGCCACTGACCACATCGCTCCTCCTCGTTGCTGTGCACCTTCGCAGCAAAGCCTGCACAATGGGAGATACTCGTCACCCCATGCCGTCGCCTACGACCTCTTCCTCGTATGGTTCAACGCCAGGGAGTACAACGAGGTCGGATCCCAGGTCTACAACGACGCCGACAAGCTCCAGGTTCGTACATCGCCACCAATCACTTCGTTACCCAAGCTCACCTCTTTATCATCCACCACACAGAAACACATGGAACGCATGTGGAAAGACATGGTGCCCCCCTTGCCTCCGCTCGATCAGCTGCCGCGACCGGGGATGCTCAACCCAGCCCAGGCAGCCGGTCCCTTCACCTCCTCCACCAACCCTGCAGTCGGCGGCTACCCTTCAGCCTCCACCACCACCGCCGCATCCGTCGGTGATGGAGGTCACAAGCGCATCAAGATCATGTCCTCGGCCCTCGCACCTCATTCCGGTTCCTCGGCAGGCGCCTCCTCGCCTACCTCGCCAGAGTTCTCGTCCATGCCCAGGATTCGACTCAACGTGGCCTCGACCTCCCTCCCCTCCAGCCATCCGCCACCCTTGCAGCCTTTACCTCCCCTGCCGCATTCTCAATCATCGGGTGCAGCTCCCTTGACCCTCAAACTGGCCATCAAGCCACCCGCCGCGTCCGCCTCACCGGTCATCACCCCCGCCGTCGCCCCGTCCTCACTCGGCGCCCCGCATCCGTCATCTTCGGCACCGTCCCCTCAGCCTGCACATACTTCATTCGCGGCACCCTCACCGGTACCAATTTCGGCCCCGATCCCGCAACCGATGGCCACGTCGCGTGACGCAACCCCCAACCCTGCGACAGGAGCGCCGCATGACTTGAGCTCAGCTGCCGCACCTCCACCGCCGCCCGCCCAGACCCCCATCCCAGGACCCGCCCCACCTCAACATCGCCCCAGTCCAGCTCCGGCCCCCGTCGCTCACGTGTCTGAACCAGTCCCTCAACCCGTCGCTCGCGAACTGCCGAACGGAACCTTGACCGATGTCGAATCGGGGTGGATGGGCGGCGACATCGAGGGCGACCCGACGTCGCTGTACCTCGAGCTACTGTACACCTTGCGAGACTATACCGATGCAGAAGGACGACGGCTTGCCGCACCTTACATGACCTTGTCCGAACGACCCGAGTACTACGACCAAGTCGACGATCCGGTCGCGCTCGATACGATCGAAGCCCGGGTCCATGCGCGCGCGTACGAGTCACCGGAGATGTTTGATCGCGATCTGTTCCGCCTGTTCGAGAATGCCAAGTTGTTCACCCGGCCCGGGGAATCGAATTCGGAATACGCCGACTTGGTCGTCCTGCAACGCGTGTACCAAGAGCTGACCAAACGGGTGTCGTCGCTCACGCCTCGACCGCAGAACTTGACCGTGCCCGCTTTATCGTCCGTCAAATTGGGTCCGGGGAATTGCGAAGGCAAGGACCCCGTCGATGGCGAACCCAAGACGGCGCAAACGCGCATCTCGATGAAGGACAAGATCTTCCTCGACCACATCAACTTCAAGGGCCAAGTCCTCCGCGTCGGTGACTGGTGTCACTTGCTCAACCCGGAGAACCCTGCCAAACCCATCATCGCGCAGATCTTCAAGGTCTACAAGCGGATGGACTCGCCTCAACGATGCTTGTCCGTGTGTTGGTACTATCGACCCGAGGAGACGATCCACCCCAAGTCACGTACATTCTACGAAGGTGAGGTCTTCAAATCGGGTCAATTCGTCGACCACGCGATCGAGGATTTCATCGATCGATGCTTTGTCATGTTCTTCACGCGTTACATCCGAGGGCGACCCAAGTCTCCTGTATGGGACGAATCGTTGCCTTTGTACGTCGTCGAACATCGGTACAAGGATGAGATCCATAGCTTCAAAAAAATCAAAAATTGGAACTCGTGCGTGCCCGAGGAGATTAGGAAGCAGGAATATGCGCTCGTCACCTTCCCGGGTGGGGATCCAGTGACGTTGCCGAGGTACCCGAGTCCCTTCTTGAGAGGGATCGAAGGCCCGGGTCGGTTTGGGGAGGCGTTGGATGAAGCTCCTTCAGGTGGAGCAGGGGGGAGTGGGGGTAAGTCGAACGAGAAGGAGACGCCGTCGTCCAATACGAACGCTACTGCAGGTCGATACCATTCCTCAGCACCTTTGAACCCCAACGCCAATCCTCAACCTGTCAAGACCTCGACGCCATTGAGCGAATTCGATCTCCCTCGACCACCGCCTAGTGGAGGAGCTCATCATTCCTCCGTGCCGCCGGAAGAATTGCACCCTTTACCTCCGGATTCATTCGGTCGACCCATGGCGCATGCGCAGGGTTATGGTGGACCGGGTATGACGAATGTCCCTCCTCCGCCACCGCCTATGCCGTTCTTGCATTCCGCGGGGATGTTTACTCCTGTGGAGATGATGGCGCAGCAGGAACAGCGCTTTACGGCCTTACCTCCTCACATTCGTAAGTTGCCACGAGCCTACTCTGCATCCAGTGCGCAATCATACTCTCCGATCCTCACGTTGCATCTCGTCTACAGAATCCAAGCTCCGCACCGACGAATTCGGCGACGTACTTTGGTTCACGACCCCTGGTCTCCCCGAAAAGTCTTTCCCGAACGACGTGACCGACGACTTGAAACCGACGCATTCGCTCAATTATTTGTACTGGAGGGCGATGCAGAAGCAACAGGGGCAGCAACAGTCTGTAGCGATGGATGTCGAGATATAATTCAGCCTACGCACGAGTGTCGCGTTACGTGGTTTCTTGTGCGTTGTAGAGAGGGAGCATTAAATTCTCTGTACTTGTTTTCGTCTAGCGCACAGATAAGTCCGGAGCCTCTGGCTGGAAAAGTTCTCTGGCTAGTGACGTGTAGTGCACCGGAGCAAGTCATCGGAGCTGCCATGTTGCCGCACTCTAGAATCCGTTCTGAACGCGCCATGTGTCTACCGATCATACACAAATAGTTTGTCTGCCATACACCTCTTACTTAGCAGGACAAGACCACTATATTATGCAGGTACAAAAAGGGGTTTGACTACTCAGTTACTTATGTACGAAAAAAGAGGCGGCCCCCATTCCATCCTCCGAGGGTTACACACTCATCGCATCCGAAAGGTCCCAATACTCATCCTCTTCATCCTCATCTTCATGATGTCTCGTACCCCTCGACCTAGCTCTAGACCCTCCCTTGACCCTAGGTTTCTTCTTCTTCTCATTCTCCTCCACGACCTTCTTGACCTGTCCCGCGTAATGTTCCAAGGCAGGTGGCAACGTCCATCCACTCTTCAACCCCCTCAAGAATCTCTGTCGAACCTGATGGTACGATCGTTGGGGTACATCCGCAGCGACGTTCTCCCATCGAAGACCGTTCTTGAGTACAGCACAGATCAACAATTCGTCCTCGTGGTCGTTCCACTTGACGTATGCGGCACGTTCCCTCTTGACGCCTGAGATCGAAAGCCGAGGCTTGCGGGGCTTGCCATTGACCCATGCGGGGGCTTTGATCGGTCGGGGCGAGGTCGGGGCCGGTGGAGGGTATAGCACGGGCACAGGGGCAACCGAGGACGACTTTGATGCGGTAGAACTCGACGAGCGCTGATGTTGTTGAGGTCGTTCATGGGCGTTCTCGTCGAACTTGGGCAAGACGACCGCTACCGGCGCTGATTGGGGTGGAGAGGGGGGCTCGAGAAGTGGGGCCCCCGAAGGGAACCGCCGATGACCGCCGGGGTAACCTCCGGGTGGTGGGGGAGGAGCGAAAGCAGACAGAATCTCGGCTGGAGCCACTACCGACGACGATATACCGCTGAACTGGGAAGGAAGAAGATTCTCCGAACTGCCTTGACTTTGACTCGCCGCCGACGAGGCTTCGGCGAGCACGTCGAGCGCGGAAGGCACACGGTTGGGTGGCTCGACGACGGGAAATAGGGGTTCATAGTCTTCAATATCGGTGGCTTCGAGGTCACTCTCGTCATCGTCCTGCAGCGGCCATTCGTCTTCGGCATCGATTGCCGACGCCTCCGACGTTCGGCGCCTTTTGGAGTGACGATCCGAGGGCCGCGGCTCATCACCACCGCCTTGTTCCTCCTCGTGCGCCCTTCTCGGCCGAGAGGGACGGGGCCGGGTTGCAGCCGTCAAGTCTTCATCGAGTCCTTCACTCGGGATCTGCAGAATCTGCTTGGCCCGTCTCCGGATCGCCTTGTCCAATGGCACTTTCTGTACTCGACGAATCGTGCCCCCGGCTCGCAGCGCCTTGGCGGCCAGCAACAGATGTTCCGCTTCGGCATCGCCCAACGTTGCCGGTCGATTCGACTTGGCAATATGCCGTCGTGTCGATTCATCGGAGGGTTCAAGTCGCTGGCCGGTCGAGGGCAGTACAATCTCGGCGCGCTGCTCGATGATGGGCGCGGTAGTGAGGAACGAGGCACGTGATTTGCGAAGTTCGGTCTCGTATCGCTCGAGTTGGGCTGTCGCAACGTTGAGCTGAGTGTACGCACCAGAGACATGACACCGAGTCAGTATCATAGCATCTGGATGGATCGCTACCGCGCTAGCAGTCCTGGTAAAAGAGAGGAGAACGTGCCCTTCGCTGGAGATATTTGACATCCTCGCGCAGCTCCCTCTCCCTCGACTCGGCCTCCTCGGCGCGAGTCCTGAACGAGTTGATGACGAAATCGTCGCGTCGGAAGGCATCATGGTCGACGGACCAGTCAAGGGCATTGGGGAGGCTCGGTGCCCTCCTGCGTCGTGTCGGGTCGTGGGCGTCAGAGAGGGCCCGAGCTTGGGACAGTTGGATCGCGAGCTCTTCGGCTTGTCGTTGCATGAGCTCCTTCTCGACCTGGGCGCGATCGAGGTCGAGGCGATGCGACTGCTTAAGCTTCTCAATGACGAATGAAGCGTCGGACAACTGCAACAAGATCAGGGAGTGGAGTAGGGCAAGTTGGGGGAGGAGAGCGTTCGAGAGCTAGCTGAGATCAGTGCGCTGTTTTCAGTCGGGTCGAAACAATGAGGCTGGCGCGCGGGCGGTGCGAAGCCTGGGCCGGGGGACAGCAATGAGAGCGGCCCAAACGGGGAGGGGAGGAGGGACGTACTTTGACTTTGAGGGCGTCCAACTCGACCTGGTCCACGACGTTGGGGTTCGGTCGAGGCGGTGCAGGTCGCGAGTCGGACTCAGAGGCCCCAGTTTCGGCTGAAGAGATCTGCAGAGCAAGCAGAGTTCGGTCAATGACGGGCGAGGGCCCGCCAGAACGAGGCCAGCTGACACGAAGCCCAGCCCCCCGCCGCCGACAACTCCGACGACGTGTGCCACCAGATGCAGCCCAGAATCGACATGGTGGGCTGCATCCCAATAAATGCAACTCACTGGATCCATTCGTCCCGACTCGAAAGGCTGCCGAAGGGAAGGAGGAACCAGGGGCGACGAGGGAGAACGGGGGTCAACACAAGATGTTCATCCGTTTTGACTTCACGAAAGACAGTCAACGTCGACGAAGGGCGGAGCCTCCTCCAAAACAAGACGACGCGTTCACCGAGCACATCGAGCACTCACATGAGCAACATCACGTCGTGGCATTGGAGTCACTATCGGATCCATTCGGTGGCTCGTCGTCGCAAAGGCCGTGGACGTCGAGGTGGCAGTCACGACGACCATGATTGGACCGAACGGCCAAAAGGGTGCATGCCGAGCCAACGTCAGGTCGGCAAGGCGAGCCCGTCGAAAACACCGCACGCGCGCGGCCTGGCAAGTTCCGACCGCTTCGGGGAAGATCCATCGGACCTCTTCCGAACATGACAAATGAGATGCAGCGCGTGAAGCTTTCTGCTTGAGATACCAAACGAGCTCTGGTTAGGGAGCTCAAAGGAAACTATGAACAGGAAAACGAATCACTACAACCGGCACATGCGAACTTGCGTCTCGAAACACTAAGGTACCACCTCTCTAAGCCAAAAGCTGACAGCTGACCGTCCCTCACACAAAACACCAAGCCCGACCAGGCAAACACGGATATATAAAGTATCTGTCCCTGATGGACTGTCCCTCCAATCAACGACGCGACCTCGCCGACTTGCGCGTACCGC
Source organism: Microbotryum scabiosae (assembly GCA_022702605.1). Lineage (NCBI taxonomy): Eukaryota > Fungi > Basidiomycota > Microbotryomycetes > Microbotryales > Microbotryaceae > Microbotryum > Microbotryum scabiosae. Next base: position 1,002,142 of record JAHWDV010000006.1, on the reverse strand, counting down.
CCGGTGTCGCGACCTCGACTTCATCCACCACCTCGCTCTTGCGCTTCTTCGCCGTGGACTTGACGCCCGTCGCCTTCGTCGCCTTGGCGGTAGTTACAGCCTTCGTAGAGGGTGCAGCTTTAGGCGTTGAAGGAGCTTTGGAACCCGCTCGTGGTTTCGGCGTCGTCTCGCGGGTCGCGGCCTCGTCATCGGCGTTAACCTCCGTGACCCCTTCGCTCGTACTGGCGGCGTTTTCTTTGACCTCCTCTTCCTCTTCCTCATCCTCTTCCTCATCCTCATCCTCATCATCTTCATCGTCCTCGTCCTCGTACGAAGGCGACAAAGTTCGGAATTGAGGCCCACTCGATCGCAAGTTGCCGAGACCGCTTAGGCCGGGCGAGCCGGCTGAAACCTCGGGGTCAAAGTACATCGAGTAATCGATCGGCGTCTGCCCACTTGTAGGGTTCGTGTCTGCACAAGATGTACCGCATTAAAACATCAGCACAAGCTGAAAGCCAGGGAATGGAATGATTAAACCCCTCAACACTGACCATACTGGGCCAAGAACTTGTCCAGGTCCAAATCCCCATCCACTGCTCCACTCGACCACGCCCCGTGTCCACTCGCACTCAACTCGTCCAACCCCGGTCCCGTCTGTTGACTCAGTTGATCCCTCGTCTCCTCAGGCAAGTTCTGCATCAATCGAGCGATCGCAGCTTCGAGCGCCGAGGTCCGCGCGTCAATATCGGCCTTCTCGTTCGTCACATCTTGGATCGCTTGCGTAGAATCGCGGATTGCGGAGCGGTAATCGGGGGAAAAGTCGCTGGGGGAGAAGAGGGCGCCCGTTTCGGAGGTCAAGGCGTCTAGAGGGTTCGAGGTGGGTGTTGCGATCGCTGGCGAGGAAGGCATGAGCGCCCGGCTAAAGTCGATGCTGTTGCTTCCTGGTGTGCGAGAGAAGCTCGGCATGTCGATCGCACCGGGGAAGATCGTGTTGGACGCCCCTGCGCCGCTCGTGGGAGTCGCCGACGACTGCGATCGCGATTGCAGAAATGAAACGAGGGCGTCTTGGTTCGCCGACGAAGTTGATCCACCACCACCAAACATGGTATTGATCGCGTCCTGCGACAGGTGGTAGTCGGGAGCAGGGGAGTCGTTGGTTGCAGAGGTCATGTTTGGACCGTTCGTTAAGGGTGTGGGGATAGTCGTGAAGCGGGTCGCATCCGGTGAGTTACCAGGATATACGAGTGCTTGATTTGTAGGCGCACGCGATGTCGACGCGATCGGTGACATGCGAGGTGCTGAGACCGCAGGGGACGATGTGAGGTCAATGGTCCCACACACTCAGTTTCATCGCCTACCATTTTCGACTCACCACTTGAGATCGTCGGCAATTCATCACTCGCATTCGACGATGGGATCCTTTCGATCTCTGCATCCTCGCCATAGTCATCATTATCGTCGGCCTCGTCATGTAGCCTCGCACTGAGCGTTCGCAAGCGTTTTGCTCGATCGTCCTGCCGCCCTTTGACATCCTCCAGCAACAATTGACTCCTCATCTTGGGTACGACCGCACAAGCCTGGGCCAGTCCTTTGCCTTTACCCTTACCCCCCGTTACACCATTTGCACTGCCCTCGCCATCCTGACCTGTTTCCTCCTCCAGCACGACGCCCGAACCGTCCGGCGATGATTCCCCCTGTGCCGCTCCGGCGACTTGTCCGCCAAAGACGGTGGCCAAGAACCTCAGGATCTTGTTCAACGTCTCTTGCTGTCGAGCATGACGTTCCCTCGATTGGATCGCCTCTTGCCACAGGGTGTGGTTCGATTGTTGCAGGTCCTTGAGGTCGGCCGAAATGGCGGTTTGGTGTTTCCGGATCGAGGCCAGGTCGGTCAGAAGGGTCGGTAAGTCAAGAGTCCCGGCTTCGGCACATGTTTCATTGCGAGATTTTTGCCGTCGAATGAAGCACAGTAGGTCCGGTTGGGCTTGAAGAAAGTTGGGGTTGGAGAATTCGACTGACGAGAAATGGAGGGGTCAGCATTGACGATCTTAACGGTGTGTCCTACTACGACTCACGGAGTTCTTGTACTTCGTCATCGCCTTTCAATGCACCTTGTTGCAGACTCGGAACCTGTGTGTATACCCGGGCAGTAAGTGACTGTCCGTTTCGCCGTCGAAGGACATCGCCCCGACTCCTCTTCCGTAGAATCGAGTTGGAATTGCTACGAGTGAGCACCAGATATGATGATAAACTTGCCTTATGGAACCCGTACATGTTGCATTGGCGTACGAAGGAACCAAAGTTTGAATGTTTGAAGAAGCGGGGCAAGACCTCTTTGGCGAACCGATCCGCGGAAGGGACTGCGAGAGGCTGGGGGTCAGCATATGGGTCGTCGGCCGGGTCTCCGAGACGAGCAGTGGGGGTAGAGACACGCACTGAGGAACGAGTCGCCATCTTTGGACCAAGAAATGTAGTCATCCGTATCGGGGTCATTGACCATACTGCAGAGTCGAGAGCGATAGAGTGTCAACCAAGGCTTCGGCCGGGTTGAGTGTGAGGCATGTCCGGGTATGACTTGCGCAAAGAGCTTGTTCAGGAAAGCCGGTACGCTCTTAGCCGTCGTCTTATTGACGCCCTGAAGCAAGCAAAACCTGGGTCATCAGTCCAAGCAGTCTACCCTGGCCGGAATAGATTGAAAAATCGCACCTTGACGGCATTGTTGTGGGTCTTGAGCGCGACCTCCATCGTGGCCGCACTAGCCCAGAGCGGCCGACTAGCGGGGATTGGGTGTGGAGGATGAGCGCTTCACCAGCCGGCGGATGCGAACGTGCGAAAGCCGACCTCGAGCTCCGGTTATCGACCGATGCACTACCTAGGACCTGCAAGTCGAGACGAGCAGGGGTCGAAGTAGAGAAGACTTGTTTGGAAAGTAAAGGTGTGGTCCAGAGTGCTCAGGAGGACAGCCAGAAAGGCGAAGGCGAGCGGAGCGGCAGTTGTGGTGTTTGCTCGAGCTCGCGTTTCGCTCAGGCCGATCGCTATCGTCGCCGCGCTCACTTCGCTCAAGGGGCCAGTTCGCAAGTGGCACGGCACCGCGCTTGCACTCCTAAGTAAGGAGAAACAGCAGTTTTCGACTCGAAGCGAGTTACTGTCATCATAGCTAAGCTTTATTCAGAATTGGTAGTGATGAGCACCTGGTTTCGAGCAATTTCGCCGATGACCGATCACTCCGGCGAAGATATATATCCGAGGAAACGCCGAGGGCGAGGCAGAGGTCACATCGAAGTCCTCTCGCCTAGAATAAGAAGTTGAGCTGCCGCTGATGACGCGTCGATTTTGACCGAGCAAGGCGGTCATCCCCAAGCGAGCGATCTATCGGTTCCGGATAAGCGGTTCGCTTTAGGAGCTTCTTGGGTGACGATCGAAATCATGAGCGAGATCAGATGCCACGGTGTCCCGCTTCGGCAGCCTTACTTAGCCTTTCGCAAGAAGTGTCAGGGTTATTGTGTTCTTCCCGCGGTGCACCGGAATTGGTATTCGAACCTGAGTTTTCGCAGGACATATGCCCAAAACCTATTCGAAATGGTCTTGCCCCGACTTACCGCGGAAACGAAAGAGACAAATGCACACTCTAAAATTCAGCAGGATTGCGCAGATGATTGTAATCGACATTGCCTCAACCCCTTTAGGGCCGATGACTAGCCCATCGCATTGCTTGGAGTGGAGCTGACGGTCAATTCAAACGGATCGACGAGGTCCGAGCGGCACAACGGTCAAGTGACCTTCGCAGCCGACCCCCGCAGGCGCTGTCTCGAATGAACTTCCCTCTCCCACCTCCACAATCCTCGGTCTTTAACCCTCAGTCTCAAATATGGCCAAGATCAGAAAGAGTAAGCAACTTGAAACACGTAGTCACCTCATGATGCTCTACCCCCTCCCTCGGTGTATTGGTCCTCACTCACTGACCCCGATTGTCGCCCCTTCGCAACAGAGTCAAGCAAGCGAACGACGACCCACATGAGGTCCAAGGTGGCCAAGAAGGTGTCCGAGTCGCACCGCAAGGCCAAGAAGACGGCCAAGAAGGACGTTACTTGGAAATCGAGTGAGTTGGGACTGGACATAGTTGTTTGTGAAGGCTACGACTTTGGATCGAGGGATCCCGAACCGCCCGTCTTGGCAATCGACAATCACGAGCAAGATGGGGGTCCGAAGTGTGATGAGCCACTGCTGGATACTTTGGGATACATTCATCGGCGTTCACAAATAGACTTACGACAACAATCAATATCGGAATATCGAGACACGCACACGACTCACATGCATCTCTCGCCCCACCTCAGACAAACCCAAGGAGCTCGGTATTCCCAATTCGTTCCCTTACAAGGACCAGTTACTCGCCGAAGCAGCTGCAGAGAAAGCTCAGGTACGCATACTTGCATATCTTTTGCTTCGAAAGAGGAAGAAGACTGACCTTTTCCCTCCTCGCTCTTTGCTCATTCGACCGGCGAATCTTCGTTCGACTCCTACTTCGACCTTCTGTTCTGCTCTACCCGCGCTCTTCCCACCTCCCAGGCCGAAGCCGAGAAACAAGCACGACGAGAAGCCTCTCGGAATGGTACTTCCGCCACCCTAGCCTCAACAGCGGCTCTCGCCGCGGCCCTCGCCGCCGATTCGCAAAGACTCGAAGACGAATCCGCCTTCTCCGACGAAGAGGAGGGCGAAGCCCAAGTCAACGACGCGAGTCTCAAGTTGCACGCCAAGAGTTTGAGAAAAGTCTTGGAGGCAAGTGATGTGTTGATCGAGGTTCTGGATGCGAGGGATCCAATCGGGACGAGGTGTAGGGCTGTGGAGAGGGAGTTGAAGGGTTTGGATGGGGGGAGGAAAAAGCTCGTTTTGGTGCTTAACAAGATTGGTGAGTGGCTATTGTTCAGGTCCTGATCTACGTCATGATGACTGATCCTGTGAGTCATGTCACACACAGATCTTGTCCCCCCTCCCGTCGTTCAAGCCTGGCTCGCGTACCTGCGCACCCAAGCCCCCACAATCCCCTTCAAATCCTCCACGCAGCAACAACGCCAACACCTCTCCGCATCCTCCGCCCACACACCCACGAACGCCTCGGGATCCTCGACCAAACCTTTGATGGAATTGATCAAAGGGTTCCGCATCAACCCTACACCTTCCACTTCGACCGAACAGAAAGTTAAACACTCCCTAACGATCGGGTTGATTGGCCATCCAAATGTCGGCAAGAGTAGTTTGATCAACACGTTGAAGAGGAGTAAGGCGTGTTCAGTCGCGCCTACGCCTGGGTGGACGAAGGAGGTGCAGGAGGTTGTGTTGGAGAAGGGTATTAGGGTGTTGGATTGCCCTGGTGTGGTTGTTGAGGCGAGGGGTGAGGTCGAGGGTTCGTTGAGAGGTATGATCAAGGCGGAGGATGTGCGGGATCCTAAAGCACCTAGTGAGTCTCATCTCTAGTCAACCGTCCCGCTTTACGACGAAGGTCCTTAACCCTTGGACCCTATTCTCCTCAGTCGAATTGATCCTTCAACGCTGCAAGAAGGAACACCTCCAAATGCTCTACAACATCCCCGCCTTCATCGGCACCAACGGCTTCTTACTTGAAGTCGCTCGCGCCAAAGGACGACTGCGTAAGGGTGGTGTACCCGATATCGAAGGGACCGCACGATCGATCCTTCGTGATTGGGTCGCAGGAAGGATTCCTTACTACACCTCATCTCCCTCCGTACCGACTTCTTCGACGACCGTTGGTGTCACCCCTGCTGCGGCTGCAACCGAGTCGATAAGAACGGTGACGGACACGGATGTGAACCAATCGATTCTATTAACTGAATTCGCCCCCGCGTTCGATCTGGCCGCGTTGTTCGGTGAAGCGGATGCCGTCGCTTTTGGTGAACAAGGCGCTGCTGGATCGGGGGTGGTGGGGAAAGCGGTCAAGATGGAGGGTCTGGAGGTGGAGACGGAGGACTCGAATGTTGGGTGGGTGACGGGGGAGATGAGTGAGGATGAGGATGAGGATGGGATCGATGTGAATGATTTGATGGATGATGAGGGTGAAGATGAGGAAGGTGATGTCTCGATGGACATCGAGCCGACCAAACCTACGAGCAATAAGCAGGCACGTTCGATGCCGACGATCGTCTCCATCGCTCCTGCGTTGTCGAACAAGCAGAAGAAGAAGTCGGTCACGTTTGTACCTTCGGCCAACACGGTCAACACCAAATCGATCGTCGAGGAGACGCAAGGGATCGGATTGAATAAGGCCAATGCGAAGAAGGCCAAGAAGGACAAGAAGAAGCTCAACAAGATCAACAAGGAAGCGAGCGAATTTGAGAGTCAGTTCGGCGAAGAGGCGGATATGGTGGGAAATAAACCCAAGAAGAGTAGGGTCGTGGCTGGGGGCGTGGTTGGGGAGGCGTATTCGTTCGAGGAGTTCTTTGGGAAGAAGGATAGCGAAATTCTTCAGACTGAGGAGGATGACGAGGAGGACTTGTGAGGATGAGGTATTTGGCTTTGTATTCGTAGTTTATGCTTTTCTTCCTTTCTTCTTTTCGTCCGTGCATGTCATGTATATCTTGTCGCCCTCCTTCGTATGCCATGGGAGCAACCGCGCAACTTCGCCCCAGAGAGCGAGCGTCGACTTGGCGGCCGTCCATGAAGCACAAGAGCGAGCAACGCTCTCTAAAACATCTCCACCCATCCAACCAGCAAAGAAAGAAGATCCCATGCTTCGACATTACAAAAGAGAGAACCCAACCATCATTGCCAGCCCTCCCGGCGTCCTCGACCCTCCTGCGACCCTACTGCGACCCTACTACGGCCCAATGCTCCTTGTCTTCTCCTACTACGTCCGATCTAAAGGAAAGTGTTGCCGACTTTCTCCGTCTGCCAGATGGAGTTTGTGGCGAACGTTTTCGGTGCTTTGGGCTCGGTCTGTGTGCGCGCGTCGCGATATGCATGGGAGGTTGATTCCGAGCGGTCGGGCGGTGGTGAGATGTCACGGGGAATCAAGTCGTGAGGTAATATGGGCGGAACGAGCAGGTGAAAAGAGGTGTTTCTTCAGTCGCTGAAACGGTTTCTGAATGAGTGATATGCCTCCTGGGCTGAACGTACAGACTGTCCTCGCAGACTGCCGGTCAATCGTCGATCGCGCTCCATCATGTTGACGTCCCACGTGTCCAAGGTGTGCCGTGTCGGCTGTGTACGTGAATCAAAGTGATCAGTACAGCGCTGTGTCATGCATCCCGTGCAGTGGATCGGTCGTACCTTGCCATCGTTGGTCAGGCGACGAGTTGCAGAGAAGAGCGTGCCCGTCGCGGCGAACATGACCGTCAACAGGCCTGTGGGTTATGAAGGGGGTTAGAAGTGATACTACACAGTATGCCGATATAGCCGGCCGGTATGGATGGACGCACCAAACGGGATCAAGGCTTCGAAGGGGACAGGCTGCGATGCGGGTCGGCCATCGCGCGGGGGACACAGGCACGGTGTCAGTTCGGTTGCAGCTGAGGCAGGTCATGTGTGCTGTCACTGACCATGGCTGTAGAATGAGGAGGGTGAGATGCGTGTGAGACGTAGCGTGCGGGAGGTGGAGGTTCGAACCCAACAAGCGTCACGCGCGTTGCTCGTCCCAAAGTCTCCGCTTCCCATTCGCCGGCGCTTGCCCTCTTGTCGCCCCCCTGTCCCGACTTCCCTTACTCAACATCTCTCCTCAAGCCATTTGCACTCGAGAAATGGCTCTCCCCAACCTACGCAACATAGTAAGCACATCCCTTCCCCAATCCTCGTCTCGTGCCCCTACGCCGACTAGCCCCCTGTTTGAACCCCAGTTCGCCTCCTTCCGAACCGCGCACGAAGAACGGCAATACTCCCAAGCCGCTTTTTACAAATTCCTCGGCTTCGTCCTCGTTTCACTCGGGATGAGCTTGGTTGCTCATAAGGGGAGAAAGGGGATCAAATGAGCGAACGCATCGGATTCGATCAATGCTCGGCACGAGCGGAGGAGGACTGAGGGTGTTCTCTCGGGGTATAACAAACTCCGGAGCTCTGGTATCCTACAAAGTGAGTGGATTACGCTATTCTATCACGTGTTGCTTCGTTCCCACCGCCCTATATCCTCTCCAACCTCACCCCACTCTCCCTCCGAACGGTCCAGTCGACGCCGAACTGAGTTCTAGAAAAGAGCTGGGTTTTTCCGGGTGTTCTTTGTTCTTTCGTTCGGAAGAGGCGCTGGGCGTTCCCTCTCTTACGAAAACCCCGCCTTTCATCGATTCGGTTCGGTCCAGGGTCTTCTTGGTTGTTCGTGAATGGGGGGGGGGGGGGGGGGTCGGGAAGCCGAGTTGTTGAGATTCATCAACAATGGGGTCTTGTAAGTGTGACGGTTCATGTCGACCTAAAACCCGGCCAGAACTGTATTAGTTGGGGGCAGACAGGCTCGGATCTCGCTTTTCTATTCGATGGGATGGAGGAAAGTGGAAACTGAGATCTGGAATTCCCGACTATTTTAGGTCACGCGAGAATCGATCCTTCAAAAAGACGACGAGCTTAGGCTTCGTTTCTTCGGGGCCTGGGAAGGAGAGCAAACACCAAGACGCCGCTCGAGCCACCGCGATTATTCTTTCGAATACCCACCGGGAACAGAGCTGTCAAGACCTATGCTGTTTTACGCCTGAAATCCGCACGACGAATGCTCAAGACTTTCTCAGGGAACACGAGGGAACACAAGGGAACACGTCATCGATCATCTCCTGAAAATTTCCGGGGCCCGAACGATGGCACATCAACTAGAGTGTGAGATCTCGTCGAGTGCTGGTGTATTCAATGTGGTTTTAGTTTCAGTATCAAAAAAAGTTGCATGTAGAAATTGCTAATTTTGAATAGAGTGCCGCGAGAGGAAAAGGGGGACTCGTTCCGAGTCCTGTCAAGCACTCCTATCTGGCAACCCTTCCCCTCCTCACTTGACCCCATCGCAGGTCCTCGTTCATTTCTCCACCCCCAATTAGATATTGACACTCGATTTCTCATCCGCACCGTTCGTCGCATTAGCGGACGTAGGATCCGCAATCGTCGACGTCGTCGAAGCCGTCGGTGCGCCGACCGAAGTCGTCGCCACGACCGTCGGGCATTCCCTCGCAATATGTCCCTCCACACCACAAGCATAACACGTTTTGGGTGGACGAGAAGCACTCTCCGTCAGACCACCTTTGAGGCCTGCTCCAATTGCTCCATTCTGTTGAGGAGGCGCGGTGCAGAATTTGGCGAGATGGTTCGGCTGACCGCAGTTGTAACAGATCGAGCCGGGACGACCGACGAAGCCGACGTGGTTATTCAACCCTCCTCGGCCACCCAATCCTCCAAAAGTTTGGAACGCTCCTCGGAAACCACCGCGGAAACCACCTCGGAAACCACCGCGGGTAACGTTACGGTGTTGAATGGCGGGGGGTCCATTGAGGTGCGAAGGGACGGCACCTCCCTCGGCGTTGGGGCACGAACGAGCGATGTGGCCGAATTGACCGCACGAGTAGCACTTTTGGCCACCGATCGAGGCGCTGCTCAAGAGGGATGAGAAGGACGTAAGCGACGGGGAGTGGGGGGGATGCCGAAACTCACTTCTGGCGCAAGGTGGGGCACTCTGAAGCCAAGTGACCGATTCCACTGTGCGGGGCAATAAAGACTTTCTTGAGCTTGGTCACTGGACTGATGATCCTCCAGCCGATCACGGACCTGCATCCATAGCACTGCTTGCTGTCGTTGGAACGGGGCTCGGGGCAAACGTTGGACTCGTGGTCAGGGCTCTTGCAGTTGTAGCTGCGGGGTCGGTGCCGAGGTAAGCACATTCTGATAGCAAGGTGGAGCAACTACAGACTCGAGGGCCAGCTCTTGCTGCCACGCCTTCGCGAAATCGGACTCCGCCTCGGGACAAAGACTCGGACTTGGAGAGCGAGGGGAAGGCAAAGATACGCACCACAAGCGAGTGGGGCTACTGCAGTTCTCGGCGATGTCTAATGAAGCAACAGACATGAGCTTCCCCCCCTGCTTCCCATTGGGAATGAACTTGGGCGATGATGGCTGGCTCACGGGACAAGGAACCACATTTGAAGCAGCCTTTGCGGGAAAGAGGGATCGACCTGGGGTGGGAGGGAGAGGAAGGGGACAAGTGTCAGTTGGGAGTCATAAACAGGTCGAGGACCGGAGGAGGGTGGTGAAGTGCGCGTTCGTTCCGATTGGAGGTCGTTGAGGGTGCGGTCGTCGATGGTCAATGCCGAGGTGAGCCCGGAGCAAGGACGAGGTTGAGGTGCGACCGTCGCCGGAGAAGACCTCTGAACTCTGCAGCAGCAAGAGAGCATAGCCAGGCATTGACTCACATGCTGACCAACACCGCGGGTGCGTACGGTCCGGTTCTGTGTAGATGCGGGGTGGTGATCGGTTGGCGTGGAGACGAGAGATCGTCGATGTGCGCTGAGGGGATATATGGAGCTCGTCGACTGCCAGATACTTGCTGCTGCCGCTGTGACTTGTCTCTTCTGCTTCTGTTCTTCTCTCTGTCGTCCTACAGCTACCCTTCCTTCGACCCCTGAAGCGTGGAAAGGAGTGCAAAGAAGTGTTGGAAGCTGTGGGCGGAAAGGGAAGAAGAGAAGAGTGGCGGAAAGAGAGAGACAGGATGCACGCCCGCAGCGCCGGGGAAAGACGTCAGAGAAGCCGAGGCGCGCGCGCGCGGGCAGGACGGACGCCACTACGAAGCACCAAATCGAGCCCATTAGCCCGGGGCTGGAATTGCTGAAACTGATCGTCATGTTCGTTAGCTGGAGCTCCACCACATCCCGTGCGGCGCCAGGTCAAGTCCAGCGACATGTCGAGCGGATTAGAGAGTCAGTACACATCACAGCGCTTTCGATATGACTCTGTTGACTCACGTTGCTTATCTACCCCCACAGAATCCTTGTTCCAACTCAAGGTCGGCCATTGATCCCTCCCACTCGACGACAAATCGGCCCGACGAATGACGGAAATCGCCCCCGCTCAACATTGACTTCGCCCTGCTCTCACCCACAGTTCACGACCAAACAACTACAGAAACAATCGCGTAAAGCAGCCAAGGACGAGACTGCCGAAAAGGCCAAACTGAAAAAGGTACGTCGCTCCGAATGGTTCTTGGATCCCGATACTTGATCCGAGCTGCAAGCTGACCCATCCCCCCTTCACGCATCAGGCCCTGCAACAAGGCAACACAGAAGGAGCGCGCATCTATGCCTCGAACGCGATCCGTAAGAAGAACGAGGCGTTGAACCTGTTGAGGTTGAGCTCGAGGATCGACGCCGTTAGTTCGAGGGTCGAAACCGCCGTCACGATGCGTCAGGTTAGTACCGGGTACGTAGGAGCGATTGCCATGTTGGAGCGTGGAACTGATTGATGCCTTGGGTGTCAGGTGACGGGCTCCATGACGGCCGTGGTGAAGAACATGGATCGCGCGATGCAGGACATGAACCTCGAGAGGGTATGTTTCGGCCAGGGCCTGTGGTGACTCTGTCAACAGCCCACCCACCGAGTTCGGCTCACTTGTGACAGATCTCGATGGTGATGGACAAGTTTGAATCGCAATTCGAAGACCTCGATGTCCAAACCGGTTATCTCGAAGGCACCTTATCCTCCGATACGGCGATCTCGGCCCCGACGGACCAAGTCGACTTACTCATGGCCCAAGTCGCGGACGAGGCAGGGTTGGAGGTGCAGCATGAGTTGGGGCAGAGTGAATTGGGGAACAAGGTGCCCGAGTTGACGACGCCGGTCGCGACTGAACAACAGGAGGATGCGTTGGCCGCGAGGTTGAGGGCGCTGAGACCGGCTGCGGCGACGAGTATGTGAGGCGGGGGAGGGGGGGTGTATGTGTTTCGTTGTTCATTCGTGGGCGTGTAATACTTTTTTGCTACGAGCTCTCTTCTCTCTACTCTGGCGGTCGAGCGCCGACACCGTTCAAAGTTGTTGAAGCCAAGTTCTTTCTCTACCAGAAGAGTGCAGAAAGCGCAAAGAGTCCATGAACCGCGAGATGAGATGGGGTGGGTTGGTGGGAATTGCTTCATGAATCAAAAGAGGGGTGGCATAGGGTTGTGGTACAGGTTGAAGATCGACATCCTCCGACTCTTAAGCGCGCCATTTTGAGCCAGGGGGTGGTCAAAAGAACTTATGCCAATGGCGAGATCAACCTGGTCGTGTCCAAGGTACTCTGGTATCAGTACAGGAAGTCCTAGAGTAAGGACGTTGCTTTGAGACTGACTTGATGAGGTTCGGTCTCGGGGTCGAGTTGGTGTAGCCGACCCACAGGATCAAAGGAATCCAACCGTAGTGAGCGACCGTCTGAGAGAAACATAGTTGGGGAGAGGGTCAGTTCTGGTCGTGTTGATAGATACAACGGGAGTGTTTACCTTGGCGTATTCGACCGTTCGGATGATGATGTCCTGTGTAGTGTGGCAAGTCACGGGTACGGCAGAGATGGTGGTGTGGCGCGACGGAGCAGCAGCGAGACAGCGTGAGACTTGAGATCAGCGATGGGCGATAGTGTGTGCAGCTTGAGAAGGGCAGACTGACCTTGCTATCCTCGGAAAGCATGGTGTATGAGTTTGTGATGTGTATGCGGTCCCAAGGCAGAGCCGCGATCTTCTGAGGAGCGCCTCGCAGCGTACACGAGATCGAGCGCCTGGTCGTTCCTTGCGCTTCCACCTCTTCCACCTCTCCCACGACCCGCCACGACCACACCCGCCCAGCTCGGGAACCATGTTGAGCTCAACGGCGTCGCTGTCGTTGCAGCTAATATCGAGGAGGACGGCGCTGTATGCCTCAACCGCTGCTTCCTCCAGCAAGGGCGCGGCCGTCCACTCGATGATGCGCACTTGCGGCAACGCTGCGGGCGTACTCTCGGCTTCCTCCTTCGCTGCAAGTCAACGAGCTTATGCGACCAAGAACAGTGGAGAACAAGTTCCAGCCGAGGAGAATGCGGCCAGTGCGGACCCAACGGCTGCCACACCGACGCGTGCCCCTTCGCAGCCAGTCGGCTCTGCAGCACCGACCTCGAATGCCACTCCCACACCTTCCCGTTCGATGGCTTCCTCCGTGGACCCGACCACCTCCTCTGCGACACCCACCTCCGCACCCGCCGATGCACCCCTCCCCTCTACGCCCTCCCTCTCCCCCTCCGATGCCGCACTCTCCCGCTCCAGCTCGCTCGCCGAATCCTACCTCGACTACACCCAAGTCGTCGCCAACCCTTCCAAAACCCAAGGCTCGACCTTCCCCGCCGATACGACCAAAGCCAAAGCCAAAGGATCCCGAACCAAGTCGTCGATCGAGCAGAAACGAGCGAATATCACCCGCTTCTTGATTGGCGCCGGCATCGTCTCGCTGGGATACGGGGCTTGGTCGTTGGGCAAACCTTGGGAAAATGAGAGCGAGAGGATGAAATTGTGTGGCAGGAGTGGGGACAAGGATGCGGTCAACGATGCAGAGTTGGGTGGGTTCCAGGGTTGGGTCGCGAGGACCAAGTTGAGGGGTTTCGATATCCTCGATGTAAGTCCAGACGGGTCGAATCGGGGAGCACCTCCTGCACTAAATACTCACTTTTCTCACAGTACTACAACAAACCGGCTTGGGACCCGCTGTTGCCCCCGCCCTTGCCCGAACCCCATTACCGACCCTACACCCTCGTCATCGACCTCGACGACATGCTCATCCACCCGATATGGGATGTGAGTCGTGCTTAGAGCACAGGGGTGCGATCGCAAACAAGACTGATTTCATTGCGCTCTCTCTCGTCTTTTAGACCAAACACGGTTGGAGGACGGCCAAACGCCCCGGCGTCGACTACTTTCTCGCTTACCTCTCCCAGTTCTACGAGATCGTACTCTTCACCTCTCAGCCCTCCTATGTGAGTACGCGCCGGCGTAGGGTGAAACACATTTACGAGCTGACTCTTTATATCGATTGATGGTCATGTAGACCGCGGCGCCCATTATTGAACAACTCGACCCTTATGGTGCTTACATCCCTTGGAAGCTCTTTAAGGAGTCGATGAGGTTCAAGAACGGCACCTACATCAAGGTATGTTGTGTCTTGTAGAGCACTCCTCTCTAGCGACTTGCTAACGCCTATCCCCGCCCCCCCCCCCCCCCCCCCCCAACCACAGGACATCTCCTACCTCGACCGACCGCTCGAACGCACCATCATCCTCGACACCGACCCGACTTACACCCAACTGCAACCCTCGAACGCCATCCATCTTACCCCCTGGAAAGGCACCCTAGGGGACCCCACCTCGAAAGAACTCGTCGCTTTGATCCCCTTCCTCGAAGCATTGGCAGTGAGGAGGGTCCAGGATGTGAGACCTGTGATTCAGCATTATGAGGGAAAACATATCCCTACTGCTTATGCCGAGGTCGAGGCCAAGATGAAAAAGGAGTTGGTGGACAAGTGGGAGAGGGAGAGGGAGGCGATCGGCCAGGGGTGGGGGAGGTGGGGGAGGGAGGCGTTTGCGGGGATTGCCAAGGTCAGTAGTCATCACAACGTACCGTGTGATTGCGGAATATATAAAGTCGCGAATCGCACCTTATGCTTTTTCCCGCGACCTACAGAAACCTTCGGACCAACCCCCCGAATTGGACATTGAGAAACAACGCCGCATTTCGCAGAAACTGTACGAGGAGGAACAAAAGTATTGGAAGGACAACGAGGCCTTAATCAAGAAGCAGATCGAGGAGGACAAGGAACGGCAGTTGAAGGAGATGAAGGGGAGCTTGTTGACATTTATGGGGATCGCGCCGCCGCCGGGGGCACAGGCGCAGGAGACGCAGGCTGGGAAGTAAGGCTTGTGCAGGAGGGATTGTCTGTGTGCGTTCCCGATTTGTAAGATCATGTCTGGATTCGTTTTAATAATTACGGCCTTGAGCAAATAGTCTCGATATGCAATCACCAAAATCCCCCATCACACGAGACGCGGGGACCTGTGTTTGTGGAATATCCGGAACCCAGCTTCGTTACACAGAAGAGATCTTGCAAAAAGGAGACACATGGGCCACATAAAGGAAGAGAGGAAAAGAAATAGTCATCTACTCAAGACTCTCGCGCACTTCGGACCAGTTGTCCATCGGTTTCGCCGCCGCGTGGTTCGACGGCGACCATTGACCGATCCCACCGGCCTCTTCATCCTCTTGCTCCTGATGATGAGCATACCCACCCCCATTCATCCCCTCCTCGTCAGCATGATGCGCATACCCCCCATGCTGACCCACATCCTCATGACCCATCAAAGCCTCTTCATCCTCCCTCTGCCCTTCCTCCCCCCCAGCATCAACCAACAACCCCTCAGCCTCTTGTTCAACCATCTGAATCTCTTGTTCCAAGATGGCCGCGTCCTCCCTCTCCCTCTCCAACGCCATCTCCCAAACCTCAGCTCCACCAAATTCATCGACATCTTCGACGGGGTCCGCGATCGCCGAAGCCTGTTTTGGTTTCTTAGCTTGTTCCAACGTCTTACGCCATTGACCGACCGCTTTCGAAGTTTGTGAAGGCGCGTAAGTCCTCGAGAACAAGGCCGCTTCAGGTGCACGATCAGCTGCGAGAAGAACGTCAACACAACCCGTTGGTTCGGAAAGTTGTAAAGCGCATGCGAAAGCGATATTGTTCAAGCCCGACGTGCTCGCCAACTCCTTCAACTCGCTCAGACCTTGTCGATCGCCCGTCGAGGTGTAGATCAATAACAAGGCCGAGAGGTCATTGGCCATCTTGAAACATTCTTCAGCGAGGTGGATCTTCCAACTCGCCAAAGCTCGATCACCGACCGTTCGCCATTTGGATTGCGAACCCAAGTGGGGACTCGAGCGGGCGAGCGCCAAGGCCGTGTCTAGGTCGTCGAGTTGGATCGCGAGGTCAAACTTGTGGTCCGGATCCGTAGAGACTTCCAACGCAAGTTCCTTGAGGTCTTGTGTCTCCAAGAAACGAGCGAGACGATTTCGTTGCTCGGGCGCGACCGAGGGCAAGACCTCGCTTGCGGCTTCGAGATCGCCACGCAGGATTGCGGTTTGGTATTCGATCACCGAGAGGGAGAGAGAGAAAGCGTAAAAGTTGACCCCCTTGTCACACAGGTAGATGCGGTTGTGCGAGGGCAAGTAGCCGAGCAAGTACATTGGGCTGTGGGCTCAGTTATCCGGGACACCTCGCGTTAGTTTCCCCGCAAAGCAAGCGAAGGGAGCAGCGACTCGAACCCACCTGTCGAAGTGAGTGACGGTATGGGTTTGACCCCCGACGACATAGTTCAACCGGTTCGCATCGGTCGTGTACACGAAGCAGTCACCGATCCATTTCCCCGTTCGCACGACATCGGCAATATCAGCCTCGAGCTCGAACGCCTCTTCGACGCCCTCGTCGTCCAACTCGTTCCCACTCTCGACGTGGTTGACATAGGCATCTCGGTCGTATTTGAGGACGTAGAACGAGTCAGCGCCGGCGATGGCGACAAAGTTGCCCGTCCCGGACCAGTAGACGTTCCTCGCCTCGACTTCGATGCGACGCACGATCGCTCCCGAATCCCAGTCGTAAAAAACAACAAAACCCATCCCTTTGACACCCAAGAGCGTTCCGCCGTAGATTCCATCGGTCGTGAAACCGACCTTGACAAAGTTCGGGCGCTCCTTGAAGTTGCGGAAGACCTTGATCTTGCTGTTCGCCTCGCGCACGGCGTAGGTGTTCGAGTCTGAGGCCCACGCAAAGCCAATACCCGAGCCGAACGACTTGTTGCGCCATGCGAGCGAGGTGTAGATGATGTACTCGCCGTCACCACACACGGTGACGAATCGACCGTTGGGCGAGTGCTGCAACGACTGCGCGTAGACCTCGGTATTGCCCAGCTCGCGTGAGGCGACAGCAAGCTGTTGTCCGTCGGGGACGTTGTCGTCGACGGTCGATTGCATCGTCGCGGTCAGAACCTCGGCGTTGCGCGTGAAGACGACTTTACCGGCCCCATCCATCGAGATGGACGGTTCCTCTCGACCGAGCTTGACGACAACGGCACCTTCGTCGAACCCGAAAGCGACGTCGTTGCCCTTTTTGGAGTAGGCGATGCACCATGCTCGCTCGAGCCCATAGTCGAGCGTGTTCTCCAACCGGTACGTCGACGAGTGCCAGATCTTGACGGTGCCGTCCTCGGACCCAGAGATGAGGATCGGTAGCGAAGGGTGGAAGATGGCGAACGAGACGTTGGACGAGTGGCCCTCGAGGGTTTGGATGCACGATTTGGAGAGGTAGTCCCAGATCTTGATCTGGCGATCGTCACCGGTCGTGACGAGGTAAGGCTTGTCACCGCCGTGGTAGTACTCGACGTAGTTGACGCCCTTTTCGTGCGCGTCGAGGGTGAAGTTGGCCATGGCCGATCCGAGGGACCAGACCTTGACGGTGCGATCCAAGCACGCCGAGGCGAACGTGTTGGCGTCTTTTGGGTTGAAGGCGAGGTTCATGATGTAGTGGGTGTGTCCCTCAAAGACCTGGGTCGAGGAGCAACAAAAGTCGCGTCAGTCGAGCGGAACGTGGACGGAAGGTCCGTGTCGACCCGAGGACTGACCTGAATGCACTTCCATCCCTTTTCCCAGTCCCACAGCTTGATGGTCATGTCATCAGACCCGGTGAGGACCAAGCTCTGGGTCGGGTGCACGGCCAAGCAACGGATGTAGTCCGGGTGGGCCTCGAGCGCAGTGACCTTTTCGCCGGTGTTGTAGTTGAAGACGCGCAGGTGGAAGTCGTCGGCTCCGCAGACGAACCAGTTGCGTCGGGCGATAAAGCGCACGCATCGTACGGGGACTTCGGTCACTTCGAACGTCTTGATCACGACCTGTGGGTTGGAGGAGCGAGGAACGAGGAACGAGGAACGAGAGACGTGGCGACATGGGTGCGCATGAGTGACATCAGGGCAGGAGGAAGCGGATCAGCTGCGTTCTGATACAAATAGCTCGTAAGAGTTGAACGTACACCGGTGTCAATGTGGTAGATGATGACGTTTCCCGTGTAGAGGCCCGCACTGAGAGAAGGAGAAGGCGCGTGTCAATCGACTGTGGAGCTATGAGGGGGATACGGATGAGGGGCAGCCTATCCAACGCGTAACGCGTCTTACATGAGCCCTGTAGGTGCAAGTGAAGGGCATCGTGTCAGTAGATGGTAGCATACCTCGAAGTGGACAGCGTGTGGTAGTACTGACATGGTTCTGTCGGATGGGTGTCGAGGGACTTTACCCTGTCGGACCTCGCCAGCAGTTTGCCTGTGTTGTGTCGGTGTGCTGGCCTGTCAGTGGAGGGCTACAGCACCTTTGTATATGGCTGTGCACTAACGGTTGATCTCGAGCAGCATCGTAGAAGTCTAGGCGGTGGGTCGGATCGGGGTCAGGCTCTCTGGGCGCGAGTCGAACACGTCGGCGGCCGGTGACTGGCGGGTGACAGGGCCTGCTGGGTTCTGTTCCGTCGAGGAGGCGCCTTGCCGAACTCTAGCACGCACGCTGAGGGAAAGAGAAAGAACACGGGAAGAGTGAGGTCGTGTAGAGCCTCCCAAGAGTAGACCCAACGGGCTGGTGTAGGTGAGGTGTGTGAACGGGGAGAGTGTGCTGCTGGGACGGGAGTGATCATCAGGCGCGCGTCGCCCAGCGGGAATTTGGGCCATTACCGATGCTCTGCTCCATTGTGGCTTAGCCCGCTGACAAGCCGTAATTGGCGATTGCGGACGCGGCAGCTCGCGAGCCTTCGCGGCGCACCTCAGCGGGCTCGCCCGCTTCTTCTTCCCGCCCGCTCATCCGACCCGTCCCCTCTCCCGTCTCCCCAGCCATGTCGTCCAAGATCAGCGTTTCCAGCGTGCGAGGTTCGATCAAGACCCTTCTCGAAGAGTCGACCGGCGAGAAGAAGCGCAACTTTGTCGAGACCGTAAGTTGGGGGCGACGCTCCAGAGACTTTTTGGCCACCGTTCACAAGCTTGAAAGCACGCATTCCCTCCCGCACCCGCGGCGCCGTCCTGGAAGCATGATTGCTGATACAAGCCCTCCGTGCATCCCATACCAGGTCGAGTTGCAGATCGGCTTGAAGAACTACGACCCCCAACGAGACAAGCGTTTCTCGGGAACCATCAAGTGAGTGGCTGCGTGTGCTTCGAGTCTGTAGGGTCTGGGCCGGCCGCCCATCGTCGTCGTTCCTCCTGTCGTCTCGCGCCTGCGGGGCCGGTTTTTTTCGCTGGCCCTTCGACGGCGCTCGCGTGCGGGTGCCGATCGCGCGACTCGGCGCAGCGCTGGGCGTTCCTCTCGACTGAGGCCGTGCTGGACACCTTCCGCCCACGCCCTCGTTCCGCCTCAACGCGCCGACCTCAACCCGCGAATGCAAATGTTGACCCATACTCTTCCCTCACTCCCCCCAGGCTCCCCCACCTGCCCCGCCCTCGCATGTCGATCTGCATTCTCGCCGATGCGGCCGACATCGATCGCGCCAAGCTGATCGAGCTCGAGTACATGTCCGTTGACGACTTGAAGAAGCTCAACAAGAACAAGAAACTCGTCAAAAAGCTCGCCAAGAAGTACGACGCCTTCCTCGCCTCCGAGGCCTTGATCAAGCAGATCCCGCGTCTGCTCGGCCCCGGTCTGTCCAAGGCCGGCAAGTTCCCGACCCCCATCTCCCACGGCGAAGACCTTGGCAGCAAGGTCTCGGAAGTGCGCTCGACGATCCGCTTCCAGCTCAAGAAGGTCTTGTGCCTCGGTGTCGCCGTCGGCCACGTTGAGATGTCCGACGACCAGCTCGTCGCCAACACCATGTTGGCCGTCAACTTCCTCATCTCGCTCTTGAAGAAGAACTGGCAGAACGTCAAGTCGTTGACGCTCAAGTCGTCCATGGGCAAGCCCCACCGCATCTTCTAAATCGAACGTTCCCATGAGATCCACTCGATTTCGCTCGTCAAACTCTTCTTCCGTTCAATCACGAATCCCCACAAGATCGAGGAATTTTAAAAAGTCGTTACCCCTTACACAACAGACCATCATTCGCACGCTGGGCACCAACACGAGGCATTGAGTTGCTATTTCGCGCTTGGGAGCAGGGGGTCTTCGGCCGATTCGTCTTTCTTGACTATTGTGGAGGTTCCGAGGAAAGAAGGTTGGCGTGATTTCTATAGTTTGTATAGAGACCATGTTGGTGGATTCACTTTGGGACTTAGATTTTTGAATGATATAAAAACCTCAAATCCAGCTATACCCATCATGGTGTGTTGAGAGAGTAATGAATCATCATTACCTTGGGGCCGCGCGCGTTTGGCTTCTTCAGACTTGTGCCTCCACGTGATCTACCCTCGAGCACGAGCAAGGCCGACTGAGAGTAAGAACGACGGACGGGAGGCCATGTCGACGACGCACATCTCCTTGGAACCGCCTGCGATCACAGCTCAAGATGGCTTGGACCACGATCTCTTCGTCCCCGCCGCGAGGTTGTACGAGGTGACGCATGACGGGCAACAGGTCTTGACGAGGCAAGTGGGGGGTTGAGCTTGATGAGGACCGCGCATTGTGCTGATCAGGGTTGGTGTTGACGCATTCGATAGGGAGGATCCGAATAAGCTCCCTACCGAACGGTTATTGAGGATATGGCAGGAACGAGGCGATTTCTCACAGTTGACGAGTCGGAGCATTAGGGACGAGCAGGACGAGGATCTCACCAAGACGTCGACAGATGAACAGGATCGAGAGCAAGACGAGGACAAGGACGACGTGCACGAGTTGGGCATGACCCCGGAACAGATGAGGGAGTTGCAGATGACCATGATGCAACACTTGGAGTTGGTCATTCCCCGCTGTCGCTGGGTCCCGCAGGGCCAGCCTACTGATGGAATCCTCTTCTCTCACAGTCTCGCCCGGGGAGAATTGACTACAGCTTTGGATCTCCTCTCCATCATCGCTGCACCTACCGTAGCCATGACCGTTGATGCTGAAGCTTTACCCCTACCTCAACAAACGCTCACCATCGTGCCTTCCGCGCCGCCCGTTCCCTTACCCCCCTCCTCCGAGAACGACGATTCAACAAACGAGCATACCGGTGCTTCGACGTCCCTCCTTCCTTTGGCAACTTCCTTATCCTCATTACGAGAATCAGCGAACGCATTCTTCTCCGCTTCGAGCCAAGTCCTCGCTTCCACCTCCAACTCCACCGCGTCCACTTCCACCTCCTTATCGAGCAACCCCACCTCGAAACAATGGTCAACCCTTTTACACCTCCACACCTCCACACCCTTCCCTCTCATCCCCTTGGGAGCCCAACCCAACGCTTCCTTCTCAGGCCAAGGTGAAACACGGCTCGCTAAACAAGTCGGAGTGTTCTATGGTTGTGCCGAGGCCGCTCCGACGTTTAGGAGGGCGGGGGTCGCTCAGGTTGAGCAGCTTTTGCAGGAGGTTGAGGAAGGGAGGGAAGGGAGGGGGAAAGGAGGGGGGAGGAGGAGGGGGAGAAAGTTGGTTGTTGAAGTGGAGATGAAAGGGAGGGGTAGGGATTGGTGCGTTTGGGCTTCTGGAGGTGCGGAGAAGGAGGGAAACGAGGTGGGCGTTGAAGAGGTACTGAGACAAAGGGGGCGGAACGTATTCGCGGAGGAGTTGTTTGCTGTCGTACGTACTGCTTTTGGCTTCGTGTATTTTTTGAACCGTAGACTTCGCAAACTGATTTAGTTTCCGTCTCTTACAGGTATCGAACGAGGCTAGGTCGGATGCGAGCGTCAAGTCGCGACTTGAATTGGGCAAGCGATCCCAGGGCGACTCGGTCATCACAGAGGGACATGGTTGGAAGCTCAAAATCACAATGGTCAGTGACACATGTTGCACAACATGCAAGATGTGCTTATGTTGCTAACGGGAGCGACCGAACACCTACAGGTTGCCGTTCCGAACCCCAAACTCGAGGCACCTACACCAGAACCGAATGCGATCGCGCCGCTTTTGGTGCCCCTTCTGCGACTCCTGCTCATACAAGAATACATCAGGCGGAGATCTCCCACCTCATCATCGGCTTCCGTCCCAATCCTTCCGACCCTCTCCGCTTTCCTTTCCCACCTCTATCGGCTCAACTCCCTTTGCGGAGTCTTGACGACCCTCACAGCAACTATCGATCCTTCGATCCCTACGTCAACGACTTATCACCCTTCATTGGCATCAGCACCTCTCCAAGCGGTCCGCAAGATCCTTTCCCCCCTACAACCTCAACCGAACTCAAAGAACTAGGTGGTCGAATAGTCCTTCGAATCGGAACTTCACCTACCTCCCTATTCCACATCTCTCACTCGACTTTACTCCCCCAACTTTCCTCGGCTTCATCAAGCAACTTGAGTACCAACCCTAGTCCATCGATGGGCGTTTCGGCATTCGCGTTGGCGTCGCATCAGGGTTTGGTCTTGCAGGCGCCGGGGAGTGCTCCGGTCGTGGTTGGGTCGGTGGGACAGTTGAAGAGTTTTTTGAAAGAGCAGATTGGGGAGGTATTGAAGGCGTACACGAGGAGGAATGAGGTGGAGGTGGTAAATGGGAAAGAAAAGGAGGGTATGGAGGTTGATCAGAGTAGTTGAATGTAATTGATAAGGGTGCAGAAATCTTTGTGGGACAGGACGCCAACCCTTCGTGAGCGAAGAGGGGATTGGGCCCATTTAAGCGAGAATCTTTGCCTACGACGTACTGTATCACTTTTTTAACCGGTTCGATCCTCCACTGGCCAAAGCATGGGCAGTCAGAATGTTCGCCCGCCGAGCGCTCAGGCCTCAACCCTGCCACTCGGAGGGCACGTCTATGAAGTTGTCACGCCTGCTCAAGCTGTGGTAAGTCTCTGATCGACGGACCAAGGGAGACCAGACCAAGAAGTTGCTTGTTACACACCTGCTCAAGCTGTGGTAAGTCTCTGATCGACGGACCAAGGGAGACCAGACCAAGAAGTTGCTTGAGCAGGAGAGAAACCAGAGAGGGGCCAGCTGGCTGGGCCTAAGTGCCCAGCCAGTCAGGCACAGGGACCAGGCCCAGAGTGGGAGAGCTAAGGTGGTGAAGTAGGTCAAAAGTGGTCAAAACGAGGAGAGGAGGATGTTGAGGTAGATACAAGATACAAGAAGGACATGAAGGAGATATTTCACAACGTCGGCTATAAGACTTAAAGCTTGGACCTAAATAATTGAGTTGTCGATAGATGCCTACGCGCCAGACAATCAGTGTAAAGGGACTGCGTACGACTCAATATTCGGCGAGCAAGGTATGGTGCGCTGGCTGAGAGAAAAGTTTCACCTCGGAGTGAGATAGGATCTCGGGAAGATGGGGGAAAACGTGCTGGTAGAACACCGTCTCGCGGATGACCGAGCCGAAGTAATTATATGTCAAGTGCTTGAGAAACTACCTCGTGTTCGGAGCAGGGTGGTCGTCAAGCGGGACCTCGGGTTCGGCTAGCGAGGACAATGGTCGGTTGACTCGCACCACGTTCGCATGCCACCCGCCAGCAGTGCTTCCCTTCCCGATCTGCTCCTCCAGACAAAGATCCGCAGTCGTCTGGAAGGGATCGGAGAGTTCCAGCGGGATTCTACCGTTCTTGAGCTCTTCCCGGGGGTTTTCTAACAGCCACCGCAAAACAGTATCGGACAAATGGTGACCCCCGATGAAATCGCTCCCTGGGGAAGGGCTCGACGACAGGATATGATGATCCCGCCAACAAAGTGCGCATCTACCTACCTTTCGGCGGAAAAACGTAGAATATGAAAGGCCTTTGATGGTGCACTCTTGTCGGATCGACGTTGAACAAACTGTTTCATCTACTCATCAGGTAGATTAGAAGGGGGCCTTGCAAGTAAGGTTAACTGCACCCTACAAGGTGGTAGTAGTAGTAGTGTGGTGGCAGCAATTGATTGCCGGACCGTGAAAAAATCAGGCGCTAGTCGAGAGCTCGTGGACGCCGGGACCCCCGGCAACCGACTCGGGGTCCGCCGCCGCGACAAATATACTCACCCCATCGCAGAGTTTTAATGACGTGCGCCCCACGCTCAAAGCAAAAGCTTGGACCAATCGAGGTACATCTGCGCTCGATGATGGGGAGTGCGTTGACCCACTTGTGCCAAGTGCCTATCGGCTGGCTGTAAGGCGAGGCCGTACTACGGGCCACAGAGATTAGATATAGATATTAGAGCCAGGGCCGCGATGCTCGTCGATGGTCATGCATTGGCTCGTGGGACAAGCGTATGGGAATTAGGTAATATGCGCAATACACCCTCGCCGTAATGCCGCTTCGGAGGCGCTTCCGGGCGCTTCTGGTGCGCATCGGCGAACCTTTGTTCGGAAACACTTTGTTTCAAGATTCGCTTTTGCGGCTACCACTCGAACCGCCCTCTGATGGTTTGTCCGAGGCAGTCTCCCGGCATACCATGAGCTCCCAAATACTATCCGGGGTGCTGTCACCTTCTTCTTCCTCATTCTCATCACTTCGACGTCCTCACCGATTCCTTTTTCTTTTCGTCCATCCCCGAGCCCCTTTCCGGTTCTCCAAGCGCCATTCCGCAACCGCCAAATCTGCACGCAGTCCCGTGCACCTTCCCTTCGAACATGGGTGCCCATAAGACCCGAGCTTGCCTCGCGGTGGTCATGACACTCTTCTTGACCTTGCTCACTACCACCTCTGCCAAGGCCAAGCGTGAGAAACGTCAGCTGCCCCTCCCCGGCGGGAGCTACGATTACGTCGTCATTGGAGCCGGAACAGCTGGTGCAACCCTCGCCGCCCGACTGGCCGAAGATCCTTCCGTGACCGTTGCTGTCATCGAAGCCGGCGATGGTCTCCAAGACATCAATCCTCTCGCTTTTATCCCCGGTGGTGATGTCCTTGGTGTTGGAGCGAGTACATCCGACGTTCAAATCAACAACGATTGGGGACCCGTAACTCAGCCGCAGCGAGGTGCCGCAAACCGTCAACTCCACTACGCTCGAGGCAAGGGAGTCGGCGGTTCCTCAATCAAAAACTTCATGGTAAGTGCAGGGCTCGAACAAGTGGGGTGCTTGTATGATTGACGCTGATTCAGCTGTTGACGACCGGACTTGATGCTGGGTATCTGCATAGATCTATCAACGCCCCGACCGCACCTCGTTCGACGCTTGGCAACAAGCTACGGCCGGACAATCTTCGCCTGGTTGGACCTGGGAGGACGTCTACCCTTACTTCACGCAAGTGCACATCGTCTCAGAGCCTTCTGAACCCGATTGTGTTCTTACCGTAGGGTTTTCCTCTCGGACATTTTTGGCCCAATAGGAAGAGTGTGACCATCACGCCCGCGAACGACGCCGAGAGGGGTGCCC
This sequence comes from Microbotryum scabiosae, assembly GCA_022702605.1. Lineage (NCBI taxonomy): Eukaryota > Fungi > Basidiomycota > Microbotryomycetes > Microbotryales > Microbotryaceae > Microbotryum > Microbotryum scabiosae. The sequence goes on along the minus strand of JAHWDV010000006.1, from coordinate 976,809 downwards.
AGTACGCCCCCAAGTACAAGTGAGCAATTCATATTGGAACATGTGAACTCTTGAGAATGTATCGTTGACGATGTTCGTCCATAGCCCGGCCGCGTTCCCCCAGACCGACTCCTCCAACGCGCCCTTAACTCTGGGCTGGTCCAACTTTGCGTTCGAGTATGGCTCGACGCTCTCTGCGGCTTACAATGAGCTGGGCTACCCTGCTGCATCCGACTTCTCTTCCGGTACTCTCAACGGATACGCCTACAACCCTTCGACCATCGACGCCGCCGATGGTCATCGCGCGACCTCGCAGAGGTTCATCAAGAACGCTCAAGCCCAAGGTCGTTCCAACCTCAAAGTGATCACGAACGCGATGGTCAAGAAGATCAACTTTGATTCGCAGAACAACGGTGAGCTCTTTCAGTACACAGATGATACACTCAGAATATAATCCTATGCTTATCTTCCCTCTCTTTGTGTAAATTTACAGCCGTCTCGGTCACTTACACCAGTCTATTCAGTTTCTTCCAAACCACGGTAGCTGCTCGAAGGGAAATCATCGTCTCTGCTGGTGCATTCCAAAGCCCCCAGCTCCTCATGGTGTCCGGTATCGGTCCCATGGACCAGCTCTCCCAATTCGGGTGAGCAAGAGTCCCTCATGAAACCACGGAAGACGCTCAAGTTGCTGACAACTCACTCATGAATCGTGCGCAGCATTGAGCAAATCGTTGACTTGCCTGGCGTTGGACAAAACCTTCAAGACCATGCCTTCTTCTCCCCTGCCTACGAGATTAAGAACAGCATTTATAACCTCGGTGCCGAAACTCAGCTGCTCAGACTGCTCCTCGCCGGTGGATCGGCACTCTTCTCAAACACAGGCTCGCTCACCAACCCCGTGTGCGACCACCTCAACTGGGGACGATTCAACAGCTCCTTTTTCTCCCAACACCCCGAGGCCGCAGCTCTCAATGACCCGTCTCAATACGGCGCGTTATGGCCTCACTACGAGTTGCTCTCCGCCCCGGGCTTGACGGGCAATTTCAGCAACCTCTTCACCTTGAACAGCGGACTGGCTTCGCAAGACCCTCCGCGTCTCTTTTACTCGCTCCTTGGTGCTCTCGTCGCACCCTTGTCCCGAGGTGAGCAATCAGGCCGACCTTGACTTTCTTTCAAAAACGAAACCAATAGCCAAGTGCTTCTTTAACCCATAGGTTCCGTGACCCTTGCTGCCGCCGATGCGGGCGTCTATCCGAAGATCGACCCCAACTGGATCACCCATCCCGGAGACCAAGCTGTAGCGATCGAGATCTTCAAAAAGATCCGCCGCATCTTCAACACCAAGGCTTTCAGTGCCGTCCGTGCTAACAGTCAAGAGTACTTCCCAGGTCAGTAGGCACACGTTCCTCGTACGCTCTCTTGAATGATGGCTCACCCTTATTGGCTTGCTTGCTCTGCCTAGGTCTCAATGTACAAACTGACGCCGACATCCTCAAGACCATTCAGTCTTCCATCCAGACCGTCTGGCACGCAGCTGGGTAAGGGATCTCACTGACCATGATCCAATGCAATTATTCCAACCTGATTCACCTTATACGCCGTCTGTTCTGACGTACAGAACGTGCGCCATGGCTGATCGTGTCAAAGGCGGTGTCCTTGACCCCTACCTGCGCGTTTACGGCGTCAACCGTCTTCGCGTCGTCGATGCCTCTTCGTTCCCCATGTTGCCTCCTGGACATCCCCAGTCCACGATCTGTAGGTCTCCAGCGTACTCCATCTTTTCCCATCTCTTCCAGAACTGACCGTGTTTGGTACTACATAACAGACATGCTCGCCGAGCGCGCAGCGGATTTCATCAAGTCGACTCGCACGGGTCAACCCATCACCCCTCCTAGCGTCGACCTTCCGACTGGTGATGCTGGAGCGCCGTTCAATGGCAACTAAAGATCGTTTTATGGTTCTATAACCCGTCTTGGTGGCCCCCCCTCCCTTTATCGCAGAAACCGCGCGAGCGCGGAAGGTAGTCTTCCGATAGGAGAGAGGTAGCGACGCCGAGAAGTCAGGACCGCAATATGGAGCGAGTGATCCTACTATTCCAGTAACTGACCATCGATAGGAGGAAGGTAGCGATGCGCAGGACCACAATGTAGAGCGAGTGATAATACTATTCCAGTGACTGACCTTCCGATAGGAGAGAGGTAGCGACCCCGAGAAGTCAGGCCCACAATTGAGAGCGAGTGATGAGAAAGCTACCAAGGTTATCCACTTGTCCTTGATCGACTACGTGTGCGTCTCGGGTTCGATCGACACCAACGTGCTCGAGTACAAACGGCCGCGCCGCAGAAAGCCCCGCGCGCTCTCTGACTTAAAAACAGATCAAACTCCACTATTAAAGTGACAAATGACTAAACTCACGCGCACCCGGGAGATGCCACAGACACAGACACATATTCAATAACAACCGTCTCGACGTTCAGGTGTCCTTTCTCGACTGCCTTTCCATTTCGGCGCCTGGCCTCCGACTCGTGTGTTCGTTCTTGTGCCTTGTATCGTCGAGATTCTCCTACTCGGTCTTGTTATAATCTCATACCCTCCCTCAGAATCACAAATTCCATCTCGCTTTTCATAATCATGCCTTCCTGCGGCCCACTGAAGTTCGTGAACGTAATTGACTCTTCAACTGCTTCCACGTCTGGGCCCTCTTTATATTTTTGTGTTGGAATGCATCTTACGTTTCTTCGGACCACTCAAGAGGAACAAGTCGAATGGAGCCCTTGCAAGCTAAACTGCATTGGGCGGTGGCTCCAACCGGGACGTCCACACGAAGATCGACGAGTGATCATTCGTTTATTTCAAACTATCTCAAATTGTTCGCACTTCCTCCTACATCCTGCGTCGTCAGACTGACGAGGTGTCCAACCTTGATCGAAGGCCTGACGCCCTCGGGACTTCGACTCAGATCCTTCCTCCAAATCATATGTGTGCCTAATCAAGCAGCAGTTCATCAGGATCCTGGTCAAGCTCATGTCAAACGTCTTGACTGACTCACCAAATTCGATCCTCCCTTTAATCGATTTCCTCCTTCTCGCCAACGTATTGAACGGTTCGTTCGTCTTGATCCCCGTCTCTTGATTGACGCCGATCATCAAACATCGCCTACATGGCCCTAGAGATTGAAAGAATTCGTCCCCAATGCGGATGAGGTCAATCGAGTCTTCGAAGAAAGGTGGTAGGTCGATGTGCTCGTCATCGGCGCGGGAGGGGTCGGCGTTCGAGGTGGTGAGCTCAAAGTTGGCTCTGAAACAAGCTGATGAGATCGGTGTGGGGGAGGTCGATGAGTCGCTCGATTCTCCCGAGATCCATCCGTTAACCTGCTTCGTGGAAGATGAGCTGATGAGGAGGAAAGGCGATTCGTTGGAGAGCAGGAGGGGTCGAGGTGGTCCTTCGAAATGCGCATGTCGTGAAGACGTCGTCGAGCCTGACGGGAATCGACGTAGTTGACATTCAAGGCCGAGGAAGGTTGAAAACCATCGGTCGAGATCGGTGTCGACATGTTGTGTCGATACGAGATCACCGCACAGTTGAGCTTCTCGAGTCGAGGCATCGCAGGTCGGTTCGTCGAGAGCCAACTCGAGATCCGGCATGTCGGGTGCGGTGATGTGGAGTCGACGGGTGATGAGGTCGATGCGAGGCCGGATGAGAACCATACGAGGGTATCGTTTTTGCGATAGCGCTCGACCGGTTCCGGCATCGACGAGCATCCATTCTCGGTCGTGCTCGAGCCCGGTCGTGGATAGAGGCCACGAGAAACCCTCGGGGATTTGTTGACCTCCGCAAGATTTTATGGGGTCTGCGTACAATCTGAAAGAGCTTGAGCTCATCGGATTCGTCGCAGTGGGGTGTGTGGATGAGAGAAGCACTTACAGACCGTCATCGTGCCCAACTTGATCTGCGGTTGACCCTCCTCGACGAACGGCGTCCTCGCTCTAACCAACATCATGTCTTCCCAACTCTCCACAAAGAAGCGCTCAACAAACTCGACAAAAGCATCGACGTCCTCCCGACTCGAACTTGCGCCAAAGGAGATCCTCGCCAGACCCAGTGGTCGACCCTCGTCATCGAATTCTTCGTCGTCCCAGCACGCTCTCCCTTTTTCATGCAAGCGCAGCAAGTCTTCATCGGTGTATCCGAACGCTCGGGTCCATACACCCGTATTGCACAGCCCTCCTGTCCGGAGTTGGAAGCCATTGATGGTGGCCAGTCGATCCAAGTGCACGTGACCGGTGGGTGAGCCGGCAGCGTCGAAGAGCGTGAAGCCGATGATGGGGCCCGATCGTTCGTGCGAATCGTTGTGATGGATCAGAACGACTCTGGAACCATTCGCATGCTTCAGTTGTCCAAGTCTGTACCGCGCATAGTCGGTCACGGCCAGAGCATGCGCCGAAACACGTTGATGGGACCCGTAGAGTCGGTTGTGGGTGTCCATCGAGTGCCCTAGAGCGATGATGTCGAGGAACGGTAGAGTACCGCCCTCGAGTCGTTCGTGACAGGTCGGGTTGGAGGCTCTTAATGACCCACGGGGATGAACCCATGCGGGGGAGGACACGGAAAGGGAGGAGATGGATCCCCCACCGAAATAGGGGTCCGATTGAAGCAAGTGAGCTGAGCTTCGCTTGACGATTAATGCTCCTAGTCCAGTCGGCCAACCCTGGACAAGCATGGTAATAGTATTGAGATGAAAACCTCGAATCTCGGCTGTATCAATGAAGTCTCCTACTCACGAAGCATTTGTAGAACGAGCACACCACAAAATCGGGTGCCTCATCAAGGGGGGTCGAGCCGAGATCAAGAACCGACGTCGAGAGGTATGCGGCAGCATCAACAAGGACAGACGTCTTTGGAGAGCGCCTTTTGATGCGGCGTGCCAGGTCAAGACCAATACGAGACCCCGTTGCGTTACATTGCGCTGGGTACGCGATCAGAGAAGCGTCCGAGTGGATGAGGTCTCTGGTCGAATCGAGGCACGAGACTGAAGCCCCTTGTGAATTCGCGACTCCGCGCATGCCGACGAGACTAGCAACAAGGTTCGTGGTCAGCAAATGGTTGCGCGAGACAGGTCGACACTGCGATCATATACCTGGTGTGTGACCGTGTCAGATAGGCCAAGCTCGCTCGCTCCCGCTTCCACTGCCAGGCGTTCGCAACAAGCTTGATGGCACCTGTGGTGCCACTCGTCCAGACGACATCCCAATCTTGACTCTGTTGCGAATGCTCGAGACCAAAGAGGTGGGATAGGACGAGGGTCCTCATGCGGGCGATGTCGATGTCGGTCTGCACGGAGGCCGTCGATCGCGAGTGGGGGTTCGCGTACAAGGTCTTGGCGAGGGAGGCATGGAATGCGAGTACGCATGCGGGTGCAATGGGAGGTGAGGCGGCATAGTCGAGGTAGTGCGTGACTTCAATCCATAAAGTGGGCGGGGTAAGCGGACTAAACTGGACTGAACGAGATGACCGCGTGGGTGTGAGCTCACCTTCGAGACTGGGGTACTCGTCTGCGCGTTGCTGGTCGAACGCGTCGACATCGCCATAGCCGTAGCTAGCACAGTCAAGGGTGACTTTGGAAGTCGAAGCTACGGGAACAGGGGTGTCATGATCCAGGCATTCCAGGCAGTCGTGGCAGCGCGAAGATGGCGGCGACGATGACGGAGAGCCGTTGTTCGATGCCCGAGTCGGCGATAGCACCGACTCGCTGCTCGACGACGACGACGACGGTAGTGACACGTCCCTGTCTGTGGGCCGAGTGGTGGTCATGATGGGCCAAGCACCTGGAGGTTCTGCCATGATGAGGAGGTAGGGAAGGTAGGTGACAGAGAGGAGCAACTAGTAGGCATTTCCTAGGTCGTACCAACCGCGTGCGCGCCACGGTACCGATTGGGCCGAGCCCGAGCTCCGCCGAGGCCCGGCCGAGTCGAGCGCCCGAGCAAGTGGGGGCGCAGTTCAAACGGGCCGGCGTTGATTCGCTTGAGCGCGTTGCCACCGACTGCAGTCTCGCATCGAGTGTTGCACCCCTCACCCCTCTCTCAACACCCATCCACGCTCAAATCTCCCCAACCATGCCAGACGGGTCATTCGTCGAGCCGTTCGAGACCCACGGATGGTCGTCGCAACTCGTCTTCTACCTCAACGGCTCCCGGATCGCGCTCGACGGATCCTCGATCGACCCCGACACCTCGCTGCTGTCCTTCATTCGCTCCCAACCGGGGTTGACTGGCACCAAGCTCGGATGCGGTGAAGGAGGATGTGGAGCTTGCACCGGTGAGATATCGTTGTGGTTTTTCAACCGCCAATTGATACAGTTGAGGCTGATGCACTCGGCCCTTTTGCTCTGTGGCGGCGGCGCGCCTATGCTTATCATGATGGGCAGTCGTCGTCCAGTCCAAGCATCCTGTACAAGGCCACATTCAGTCAGTTCGACTCTTCGAAGCAATCACATCATCATCAAGGTCAATACTAACCCGTTAATCCCCAACCCTGCAGGCATCTCGCCGTCAACGCATGCCTCGCACCTTTGATTAGTGGTCTGTAGCTCCCCCTCCTCCCTCCGACGACCCCTGCCGATTGCCGAGCACTCCGAGCTGACCTAAACTTTCCAATCTTGCGGGCGCGCTCAGTCGAGGGAAAGCATGTCATCACTGTCGAGGGTCCGTCGAAACTTGTACTCTCATGCTCATGACCGTTTATCCAAGTAGCTGACATCACACTTTTCTCCTCAGCCCTCGGCAACTCGGAGAACCCACACCCCCTGCAGGAGCGCATGTGGAAACTATCCGGATCCCAGTGCGGGTTCTGCACGCCCGGCATCGTCATGTCCGTCTATGCATTGCTCCGTGAGGCCGCATACCGTGGTCAGTTGACCGTAGAGGACGTCGAGCTTGAGGGTGTACTCGATGGCAATCTCTGTCGGTGGTCAGTCCATCCAATCAGAAGTCTGTTGCCGCCCATCCTGGTGCTGACGATCGGCCATCTCAATACATTGGCAGCACTGGATACGCTCCAATCCTCGTCGCGGTCAAGTCGTTCGTCGGAGACTACCTCACCAAGGTGAACGGAAATGGCGCGGAATCATCCTCAGTAGCCATGGTCGATGACTCGCTCGTCGTTCCGTTCAACTTTGACGCTTCGGGATTGGACAACGAGGATGCGACCAAGAAGGTCGAAGCCGGCGCCTGCTGCGGATCGAACGGATGCTCCAAAGAGACCAGCACCGACGTGTCGATGCCCGTCCCTTCGGGCAAGGATACCTCCGAGCCCCCGATCGATGCGACGGCCGGTGCAATGGGCCGAACAGCGCCAACCGACACGAGCACCGACATCAAGCCTACCAAGCCAAAGGGGTGTGGTCGAGCCGATTGCTGTCAGCTTGACGGAGGTGAAGGACCCGCTTCGACCGCCCCTACACATTCCTTTCCTCGGTTCGAGTTCAAGCCTTATCGACCTAGTGTCGAGCTCATCTTTCCCCCGGGTCTGCAATCGCACAAACTCGCGCCAATCAAGTTCGGTTCCAAGGGCAGGTCGTGGCTCCGACCGACGACGCTCGACCAGCTTCTGTCGCTCAAGGCTCAGTACCCTGACGCCAAACTCGTTGGTGGCTCGTCCGAGATCGCGATCGAAGTCGGTATTCTCGGTCGCAAGTACCCTGTCTGCCTTTTCGTTTCGGACATCCCCGAGCTGTACGCGATCGAATTGCCGAATCTCAAGTCCGAAAAGCCGACATTCACATTTGGCGCCAACACGCCCTTGAGCGAGATCGAGCAGGTCTGCAAGGACTTGACCAATTCGTTGCCCAAGAACCAGGCCGGTCCGTTCAAGGCGATCAGGGATCAACTGCGCTACTTTGCCGGTCGACAAGTGCGCAACACCGCTTCCGTCGCAGGAAACATCGCGACCGCATCGCCCATCTCGGATTTGAACCCCGTCTGGCTCGCCACCGGGGCGACCCTGATTGCGAAGAATGAGTCGCGGGGCGAGTTTGAACTTCCTCTTGCCTCCTTCTTCATCGGGTACCGCAAGACGACATTGCCTGCGGATGCGATCATTGTGAGGATAATCGTCCCCGTCAACACGTCAAGCGAGACCGAGGTCGTGCGCGCCTATAAGCAAGCCAAGCGAAGGGACGACGATATCTCGATCGTCTGCGCGTGCATGGCAATGCGAGTCGATGCAGATGGTACCATCAAGTCGGCCAAGCTCGCCTACGGCGGCATGGCGCCCTTCACGATCGCCGCCACCAAGACGCAGGATTACCTCGTCGGCAAGAGCATCACGTCAGACACACTCGAAGGTGCCCTTGATGTCCTTGCCCAAGAGTTTGATCTCGCGTTCGATGTACCCGGTGGGATGGCGGCCTACCGACGGACTCTGACGCTGTCCTTTTTCTTCAAGTTCTTCGTCACGGTCTCGGTCGAGTCGGGTCGACCCCTCGACGTCGCCAAGGAGCTCTCGAGCACGGAGGAGATCACCGATTCGATCCACCGCTCCGTCAGCTCCTCAACGCGTGACAACTCGGACCCCTACGCGCTCGAAGTGGTGGGCAAACAAGAGCCGCACATGTCAGGTTTGAAGCACGTCACTGGAGAAGCGATCTACTGCGATGACATCCCTTCCATCGCCAATGAGGCGTACGTCGGTCTCGTACTGTCGCAACGCGCCCACGCCAAAATCATCTCGGTCGATGCGTCCGAGGCGCTCGAGCAAGATGGCGTCGTGGGCTTCGTCGATCACAACGACTTGCCGAACGAGCGAGCCAACTGGTGGGGCTCGGCCGCGATCGACGAGACGTTCTTTTCCACCGATGAAGTCATCTCCCACGGTCAGATCATCGGTGCCGTCGTCGCCAAGACCAAGTTAATCGCGGCCAAGGCCGCTCGATTGGTCAAGGTAGAGTATGAGGACCTGCCCGTCATTCTGACGATCGAGGAGGCCGTCGCGGCCGAGTCATTTCACCCTCAATACAACCGCAGGATCTCAAGGGGTGATGAGATCTCGAAGGCCATGTCAGAGTCCGAGTGCACGCTCGAGGGATCGACGAGGATGGGTGGACAAGAGCACTTTTACCTCGAGACAATGGTATCGTTGGTTATCCCGAAGGGTGAAGGTGGTGAGGTCGAGGTCTACTCTTCGACGCAAGCTCTGAACGACACCCAGCGATGGGTCGCACAAATCATGGGTGTACCTCGCAATCGCGTCGTCGCCAAGGTCAAGCGACTTGGTGGTGGTTTCGGTGGCAAGGAGACAAGGAGTGCCATGTTGACCGCGGTGTGTGCCTTGGCGGCCAAGAAGACAAAGCGACCCATTCGAGCCATGTTGGATCGAGACGTCGATATTCGAACGACGGGTCAGCGCCACCCATGTCTCGGAGAGTGGAAGGTTGGCTTCACCAAGGAGGGCAAGTTGACCGCTTTGGACGTGCAGTTCTATGCCAACGCTGGGTACTCGCTCGATATCTCGGGAGGTGTGTGCGATCGAGCTTTGGCTCACCTCGAGAACTCGTACTGGATCCCTCATGTCGACGTCCGTGCTCGTTGCTGCAAGACCAACACCGTGTCCAACACCGCGTACCGAGGCTTCGGTGGTCCGCAAGGCATGATCGTTGCCGAACATTACCTCGAAGCCATCGCCGAACACCTCAACCTCGACATCGACCACGTGCGCAAGATCAACCTCTACAAGGAAGCTCAAAGGACGCCTTACCACCAAAAGGTCCTCGATTGGCACGTCCCTCGTTTGTTGGAGGATTGCCGAAAGGAGAGTGATTATGATCGGAGGAAGCAGGCTGTTGAGCAGTTCAACAAGGAGCACAAGTATAGGAAGCGTGGGATCGCGCTTGTGCCCACCAAGTTTGGGTTGGCGTTCGGTGTCAAGGCGATGAATCAGGGAGCTGCTTTGGTCCATGTTGTGAGTTTTGTGGGTCTCCTAGCCTGAGTGAGAAGGGGAAGCAGTTGGCTGACGGAGGAGCCCGATATTACACAGTACATGGACGGGTCGGTCCTTGTCGCTCACGGTGGAACGGAAAGTGAGTGGTTTGGCAGCTATCCCTGACAAGTGTGAAACGGGATCTGACGATCTTGTACGCCTTACAGTGGGTCAAGGCCTGTACACCAAGTGCTGCCAAGTCGCGGCGCAGGAGCTCCATGTGCCCCTCTCTTCGGTCTTTACGTCCGAGTCGGCGACCAACACCGTGCCCAACGCGGTTCCCACAGCTGGTGAGTTGGAAAGTCGCTGCCGCTGCATGCAATTGATCGACCGTGTCACTTACATGCGAGAGAGTATTCGACTTCATAGGTTCTGCCGGTTCGGATCTGCAAGCCTACGCGGTGTACAATGCTTGCGCCGAGCTCAACAAGCGCCTCGAACCGTATCGTCAAAAGCTCGGCCCCGACGTCTCGATCGCCGCCTTGGCCAGCGCAGCATGGGGTGATCGCATCTCGCTCTCCGCGACGGGTCATCACGCCACGCCTGACCTAGGCTACGTCTGGAACGAGCAAAAAGAGACGGGCAATTTGTTCCACTACTTCACCCAAGGTGTGGCCGCTGCCGAAGTTGAACTCGACACTTTGACGGGCGATCACACCGTCCTCCGAGTCGATCTAAAGATGGACGTCGGAAAATCGCTCAACCCCGCGATCGATTACGGTCAAATCGAAGGCGCTTTCGTCCAAGGTCAAGGCTGGTGCACGATCGAAGAATCGCTTTGGCTCAAGAACGGGGCGATCCAAACCGTCGGTCCAGGGGCGTACAAAATCCCCGGCTTCGCCGACATCCCCCAAGTCTTCAACGTTGCTCTATTGAAAGATGCGGAATGGCCCAACTTGGGGTCTATCAAAGCTTCGAAAGGGATCGGAGAACCGCCTTTCTTCCTTGGTTGTTCGGTGTTTTTGGCGCTTAGGCAAGCGGTCAAATCGGCGAGATTGGATCAGGGGATCAAGGAGAGTGCCGAGTTCAGGTTGCCGTTGACGAGTGAGAGGTTGAGGTTGGCGTGTGGGGATCGGTTGGTGCAGAAGGCCAAGGTGGAGCAGAAGGAGGGGCAGAAGGGGTTCTTTGTTTATATTTAGGTGCGCGAGTTTGTGTGTTTATGTAGAGCTGGATATCGTTTTCGCGCTTGACTCGGTGTTTTTCGACTTTGGCTCAAATCCGGCCCGACGCGAGCTCAAGCAGTCCAGAGCGTTGTCCGAGAAACGTCTTATCAAATGGCAAAAAGGTGACCAAAACTCACACAAAAACAGAAAGCAAATACCTTGGTCATCATTCATCATCTGTTCTACACCTCCAAAACGGCGACCTAGTAGCCGGCAGCACCAGGAGCGTTCTCTCCCTCCCTCTTGAGCGAAAGAAGCACCTCCTTGAACCGGGTCAGGTCGTTCTTGCTCTTGGTCGAGGTCTTTGATCGCGAGTCGTTGAGGTCCACGAGTGCGCAGACGCGTTCCCAGGTCGTACCCTTGGCCAAAGCATCCGTTTGCGCGGCGTTGAAGGCGGCTTCTTCGTCTCTGTCATCGGAAGGGAAGAGGGGGGTCAGATTCTGGAATCTGTCGCACAAAAGGCCCACGCCTCTCTTACGCACTTGTTGGTGGCGATGTTCTTCTCCTTTTTCCGGTTGTACTCTTTGTAAAAATTGTCGACTGCGTGCTGGGCCTTGACGATCGTCTCTTCACGCTTGGCCTTGGACGCTTCTTCCCTCCGCGCGATCTCGTCCCTTTGTTTCACGCGCCAGGATCTGGTGAGTGCAGGGCGTGTACGACCCGGTTAGAAAGGGGGGTTAAAGTGGTTAAAGCGCAGGGAGCAGCTTACTGTATGAATACAGAGTCCTGCTCTGATGCGAGGGCGGCGGTGTTGAGGTTGTCGGAAGGTTGGAAGGCGGGTGTGGAAGGGGATTGGGACGATTGGAAGAGATTGTGGTTGTTGTTCGAAGAGGAGTTGAAGCCGTTCGACTGTGAGGGCGAAGTGAGTGTGGGGGTGACACGCATGCACACACGCGCGCGAGCACGGGAGAGGGAGACGGGAGCAACAAGATGGGGGGGAGTGTCAGTCACTGTACCCTCTGCCTCTGCGAAACGAGACCGTCTTCTGACGTAGACTAACCTGCTGAGAAGGGATCTCAATCTCGGGATAATCCTGCTCGAACGCGGCCAACTCGGTATGATTCGTCACGCTGACTGCGCGCGTCCCATTCGATGTCGGTGCCCCAACCGGTGCCGATGACGCTTCACCACCGCCCAAGAAGTCCAAATCATGCTCCTGCTCAGTACCAGGGGCATCCAAGTCGGGGAAAACGGAGGCGGATCGTTCATAGTCCTTGCCAGAGGTTGAACCAGCCGCAGCAGCACCGGTCGTCGTCGCGTCACCAAAGGTTTCGCCCAACGCGGCCCTTTCACGAGCGAGGAAATCCGCGGTAGGGTCCGACGAACTCGATTCGGTAGGGGGGTTGAAAAAGTCGTCCATATTGGTGGGGTGCAATTGTGGGATGGATGCGGGCTGCGGTCAAAGTGTAATCGTGGGGGGAGGCGGTGGCAGCGCGCGTATCCGGCCTGTGAGCCAGTGTGAGCCAGCGCGGCGGCCATGGACACTGCCAAGGACTGCCTGCCCAAGGATTGCCTGCCCGAGGACTGCCCGAGGACTGCCCGAGGACTGCCACAAGATGAGCGCCTGTACATGCCACGAGGGTGGCAGGTGGCCGTCGTTGCTTCGCTTCCCGGCATCACCTCTTTGACTCTGTCACTCGCCCCCCGCCCAGGTGGTCAGCTTGGTCATGGGTCAGTACATCTTGCGTTCATAGCCCCCCGCTACTACCAGCTTTGTCCCCTTCCGCGGCACCCCTACCAGCGGTCCCAACGCCCTCCTGTTATGGGCGGCAAACGAGTGCATGTACTGACCCTGGCTGCTCTTCCGACCCTGCCCTTCCTACAGGCATCTGGTCGCCCGCCGCCTACGATGCGCTCCTGCTCGAAAAGATGAAGACGATGCTGTAAGAAGAACCCTAACCCTGACCGCATTTTCTACCTGCACAATGACTCGCACAGTCCCTCGTGGCCGCCGATCCCCCTCAAACATGTCACTGACCTCTATCCTGCCACTTGTGGACAGCTCATCGCATCTCAACTCACCCAAACACGCTACCATTCGTACCACTTACGAACAGTTCGTCCTTGACCTCGACGTCCAGGACGAAGGCAGCAAGAATGCCGTAAAGTCACTCATCCGCGTGAGCCATCCGCGCACCCCCAACTCCCGCCCCTCACTGATCTCATCCATCATCCCCCCCGTAGGAAACCGTCGTGAGGAGAAGGTTGTTACCCCATAGCCAACCGGGCCATCCGACCGTCGCCGAGCCAACCTTAACCTACAATCATCGGTCCGGCTTACTCTTTGGCCCGAGCGGTCGGACATCCGTTGCTGCATCAATCTCGAACGAACCGGCCCTTCAGTTGGAGGCTGCTTCGAGGGCAGCTGCGAACGCGTGGACTACTACCTCCGCTAGTAGTGGTCGAGTGACGAGGGTTCATGCCCCCTCTGCCAGCATGGCACCTCGTCAATCGACAACGGGTGTAGAGGCATCATCTTCCACGACGACTCGCGTACCCCGTCCAGCCCGAGTGAACGACGCCACCGACTCGCAGACGACTTTGAACGACGATCCACGCTTGTCATGGCAGCAGTTTTTAGCCGAGAGTACGGGAGCCGATCAATCGACCTTTGAAACCACCTTGGGCTCGTCCTCTTTCATCCCCGTTCAAGTGCCGAATCCATCGACGAGGGAAATCGTCGATTTACCTAGATCAGCAAGCCACCACAACCGTTACAGCGGTCCAGCCCATCCACCTCCCACCAACCCCACCATCCGGACGACCGTCTCGCTCCGACCTCGACCTAACCCACCGCCTCGCGTAGCGACTTTACACCCTCCTCCAACAGCCGAACAAATCTGGTCCACCCTCTTCGACGATGTCCCCTTCCCACTGGACGATCTCGTCCACATCCCCTTTGAAATTTTCCTCTTGTCCTTGAACGAAGTCATGAATCCTCCCATCGCCCACGCGACGACGTTCTCGAACCTATGCGACGAACTCGAATGTCGTGATCCGGGCTTCAACACGCGTCTGAGGGGGATACAAAGGAGGCAAAGCGCTTCGAGATTGTTGTTGCAATTGAGGAACGTCGCGAATTTGGGTGGAGGGGGAAGGGATGGGAGTGTTTTGGTGGAGGAAGCGACGAGGGAGGATCGGGAGAGGCAGAGGCAGAGAGAGAGCGGTCCAGAAGGGAGGGAAGGGAGCGTTTGGGGTGCTGCGGAGGAGGCCACGAGGGTTGATCAAGCGAGGGAGAATATTAGGAGGTTCATGAGGGAGACGGCAGGGAATGACGATGAGGAAGAGAATCCGCTGATGAGTGGCCCGTTCTTTGATCCGGACTTCAACTATGATCAAGACATGTCCGATTCACAGCACACAGAAGAGGAAGAGGCATTGGCCCATGCGGAAGAGGATTTTAGGGATTATTCGAGTCGGTTGAGGAGCTTGTTGAGAAGGGGACCCGATCACTGGGTTCAGGAGGTTTTGAGGGTCGAGGAGGGAGCGAGTTCGAACATGGGCACGGAGGGGTCGACACCTGTTTTGGAAACGACAACGACGACGACGGCCGCGACGTCGACAAATGTTTCGCCACCACCGACGGTAGCGATGACGAGCGAGTCCGACTGCCCGCCTGAAGGATCGAGTCCGAGAAGATCGACCTTGTCAACTTCGTCATCGACGCCGAGGAGCTCAGCAGAGATTGCAGAAGCGGCCCAAAGAGCCAATCGCAGAATACGCCCCATCCCTTCCCGAGCTCAAGCCATCCCTACTTTCTCCTCCTCTTTGAACGCGACGATAACGACCAGAAGGTCTACGACACCCACGACGGATCCTAGTAGCAGTGGTCACCCTGGTACGATGGGTGCGTTGAGGAGACGTTTGAGGTTGGAGGGAGAGCCTGACTTGGACGGGGACGGGAGGCGGAGTTGGAGTGATCGGGGTGGGAGGGAGGGAGAGGGTGGGGAAGGGGAAGGGCTGTATCCGCGCTATAGTACGAGGATGGTGACGATGGATGATGGTGATGCGGGGGAGGATGTGTATGAAGGTTCGAGGGTGTTTCATTTGTGAGAAGTGGGCAGGTACGGAGATCCGTTCGTGTGACTTTTGTTGTGTTCTTCGTTCATTCTATATGTGTGCGTTTGTGATGCAACATTTTTACTTCAATTTTGTAATCCGGACTCGAATGGATTCGTACAACAGACTTTACGTCTCGTGAGTTCATCAGATGGCTAGCGCTGGCGGTCGAATCGATTTCCTTCACCCCGCCTCGACGGCCTCTTCTTCCTCCTGTACCTCTATCGAATCGATCAACTTGAGATAGGCCGTTTCATTCGTCTTGGACTTGTGCGTTGGAATGGTCAAAGAAGCGCAGGTGTGAGCCTCGGAAGGGGACCGCAAACTCTTTCCCCTTTTCCCCACTTTGAATTTCCCACTCACCTTGACGTGTAACAACCCTTGCCTAATTTCGTTGACCATGGTTGAAAGAGGTTGTTTGTATACTTCCAATGTTAGGTTCACGATGTAGCTGTACCCTGCTTGAGCCATCGTCAGTAATCCGAGCCTTGGGATCTGCTCGTGATCTGGTCCGACCGTAAAACCAACCAGGGATCAACCACCTCCTAGGCCCTTTAACACCCCCTTGATCAACCTCTACGACTTTGCCCTCCCCGACTTTTCCGCCTTGAGCTTCCCTCGTCACGACGAGCCGAAGAGCTTCTTTGAACCTCCTCCGACATCGATTCCTCACCACCGCCGAGTTATGCACCCCTTTCTTGGACGCCATGATCGATAACTGGAGTTGGTAGGGATCTAAGCGGTTCTTGCGGGGTACGACGAGGTGTTGGTAGAGAGGATGATCTTGAGGGAGATTGGAGGAAATGGAAGGGAGGAGATGAAGAAGAGGTGGGGAGAGGTGCGTCGCTTTGGCTTCAGGTTTGGGTTCGGGGGTCACCTCTTTTGATGGGGTTGAAGGGGAGGTAGGATGTCGTGCGATCGGATGCGGTTGCGCGGGGAAGCAGCGGAGAGACCAGGCGCGGGAAGGTGGAGTGTAGGCTTGTCTGGGGACGTGGGAGGGGGGGAAGAAGAGGGTTGGAGGGGAGGAATAGGAGAGGGAGGTGAACTGCGCGTGGTATGGAGGGAGGGTTAGGGAGGGTCAGGGAGGGTCAGGGATGGGGATGGGGTAGGGATGAGGCTGAGGCGGAGGGGCGGGGGGTGGGGGTTGCTTACTTTGAGGGAGGTTTGGGAGGGTGGGAGGGTGGATAGTTGGGTGTGGCGCGGGCGAGGGGGAGGTGGGAGAGTTGGTTTGGAGGTCGACGGGGAGGTGGAGGAGGACGAGGAAGTCGAGCTGGTGGGGGTCGCCGGAGAGGCTTTGGTCCGTTCAGAGTAGTATCGAGGGTGTTGATAACGTAAGAAAGGGCAACACATCCATGGTGATCGGGCTTGCATGCGAGCCACTTTGGGTACAGGGTGTGGAGGAGAAAGCAAGAAGCAGGCAGGCTCGCGGATCGGCGGAGCCCAAGTCGCTGGGTCACGTGACAGGCGTCGATCATGATCGGCAATCGAGCAGCCTCGACTCCGCACCGTGACTCGCACTGCATCTGCATATGATATCTCAGCCCCCATTACTCTAGACAACTGAAATCACCACCAAGGTCTTGTTGTTGCTGTCGTACGCCACCATGTCTCGGGGATCCTTCTCGCCAACGCCGTTCCACACCAGAATCGCTTGTCCCCTAGTCCGAACCATTGCCATCTCCCAAAGACTGAAGGTGGTAATTCAAACACCGTTCTCAGCTTCAGTTCTCGACAAGAGTAAGATGTAAATCGTCTCTGTTGAACTCAACGCCAATAAGCACACTTCCTGCCCGCCCATTTGGCAGCAAAGGGCAACGCGACGACGTTCCAGATCAGCTGCAACTGTCGCATTGATTCTTGCCACTGTTGTTCGTCTTCGTACGCGATGCGCGACGAAGTCCACGAGGATTCGGACGAGACGTCCGAGGCATCGCCGTCTGAGGAGGGGGAGGCGAGGCTTGAGCTGGAGGAGGAAGAGGAGGAGGTGAGGAACGGGTGAGGTGTGGGTGTGGAATGGGATGTCGACGCGTAAGGTGAAGGGTTGTAGGACCATGCTGTCGAGGTGGAGGGGTAGACCGAGGAGGTAGTGCCCGAAGTGGAGGCTACGATATTCGATGACGCGGTCGCGGTGGTGGTGGACGAAGTGGGGGCGTTGCTTGCGTAAGGATCAGCCTCCAGTCTGAGGTACCCTGTCGTAGGGGAGGTAGGGTGGGCCATCCTTTTGAGATGGGGTATACGTGGCTCGACGACGGAATTGAGACAAGTGGGCTATAGAGATGAGATGAATGACGGGCGGTCGTAATGCCGGCATGTTTGCCTCGGCCCGGCTCAGGCGCGTCGCGTCGCCGACCAGCGGGGTTGGTTCTTATCCCACACACACTCGCACTCGGACTCGACCTCTCTCGCTCGTGACCAGAGGAAGGAGCAGACGCGATGGACACCCCACCGATGGCTTCATCATCCCATGGTGGCGCAGGTGCACTAGACGGCGACCAAGAACCTCAGGCCTCCACGTCGTCTACGACCACCACGAGCTCCGCGTTGGACCTAGCTCCTCTTCGGCTGTACCTCAACCAACTCGTACCCCTTATCCTGGGCGCACGACCGTCGGAACTTGAGCCCATGTACAAGGATCCTTTGTTCGAAGCGATCGTCGCCAAGTGGGCGAATGACCCGAGTCAGGGCAGTGTGTATGTCGTCAAGTCGAGGATCGAACCCGACCCTGACGATGAGGATCAGCTCGGTACGTGCGCGCCTAGAGCCCATCACGGTGTGGTGTATGACGCCATGATGTGCAATCCTCAACACTGGAGCAAGGCGGAATAACGGATCCATAGAAACTGATGATGTTCTCGCAACATTCCCCAGCACACGCCTCGGATGCACCGACTTATTCGTTCCTACTTGCTCCCGTGCTCTCCTATTCCATCACCCAAGCCGCGACCTTGGCCCTGATCAAGCACTCGTCCACGCTCGACATGAGCCTCCCCCTCTCGACCCAACTCCATTGCCTCAACCTCTTCGGACCCGCAGCTTCTTCCTCCTCTTCCTCCTCGAATACCTTGGCTCTGAGCCCCGCTTCCGAATCTTCAGCGACCAATGTCGGCTCGACCGTTTACGAGGGCTTGCATCGCCTGGTCCACTACGGGGTCGCCCCGGCTTTCGAGGCCTTCGTCGAGAGTAAAGCCATCAAGGAGAAGCAGTTGGAGTTGGCCAGTGGCAGGAGTCGAAGACGGCAGGACGACAACAAGGAGAACGACTCCAAGTTGGGCATCCCCATGACCAAGAAGAAGTTTGCCGAACTCGAATTGAGCTTGTTGCACCGTACGTCATCCGAGATTGTCATGGCGGTTGAGGGAGAGCAAACAAAACTAAACTATACACTGGATCGCGAACAGTACAACAAAATGTCGAGATCCCTGACATTGTTTTGTCGATCCACCCGACCATCTCCGCCGCCATCGCCTCGGCCCAAGCAGCGGCGCTCCGACCCTCGGTCGACCTGATCGACGCCTCGATCCTCGAAGACTCGACTTTCCTCAACAAGCTGCAGTCCGAAGTCAACTCGTGGATCAAGGAGATCCAAAACGTTACCAAACTCTCACGTGACGTCGCTTCGGGTACGGCGTCGCAAGAGATCAACTTCTGGTTGGCGATGGAGAAGGCATTGGAGAGCATCGAGGAACAACTCAGGAGCGACCCGATCGTGTTGACGTTGGATATCCTCAAGACTGCAAAGAGATTCCATGCGACGGTTTCCTTCATGTCTGATACGGGGTTGAGGGCCGCGACAGAGATTGGTGGGTCTGCTTGGAAAGCTGCTTCACCCTACGGGAAGCTGATTCAGTACAAAGGAGGTCCCCCACAGTCACCAAGTACAACCAATTGATGAAGGATTTTCCGTTGAACGAGTTGCTCGCTGCGACGGACCTCGCCAAGGTCCAGGACTCGTTGCATCTCATCTTTGGTCACGTCAACAAGAAGCTCAAGCTTTCGTGAGTGTCCGATTCATTTTCAGCGGTGACCCACCTAGACAGCGTTTCCTAACTGGGCCGATTTTGTTGGCCCCCGTCGCAGACCTTACCCGATTCGACGCGCCTTGCCCCTCGTCGAAGCCATCTCCCAAGACCTCAATGACCAACTGCTCAAAGTCCTCGGCTCGCAACGTCTGGCCTACCTCGACTACGCCGCCTTTGAACGTTCCATGTCGGCATGTTCGGCCGTCTTTCACGCTTGGGACGAAGGACTGAAAGAGTTCACGACCGTCGCGCGTGACGTGACGAGGAAGAGGAATGAGAAATTCATTCCTATAAAGATCAATGCTCGGCATGCGGCGTTGCAGGAGCGGGTAGGGTACTTCAGACAGTTCAGGAAGCAGCATCATCAGTTGCAGGTCATGGTTGGACCGCTTGGGACTGAGGTCGGGGGTACCAAGAGGATCACGACGGGTGCGACGGCTGAGGGAGGTCAGGGAAGGTACGCGAGCGTCTTGAATGATGTCGATATGGATGCCGAGGTCAAGCTTGCGTACGAGAACGTCAAGAACGTCGACGTATTGGATGTCTCTTCCGGTGAGGATCTGACGCGCGACCGTAGTTACAGCCGCTTTGTAGGCTGACGATGTAGATTACCTCACAGAGGGAACCGCGATCTGGGTCACGGCCGAAACGAGCTACAACGAACGCGTTGCGCGAGTCGAGAACCAGATCATCGCTCGACTGAGGGACCGTTTGGCGAGTGCGAGGAACGCGAACGAGATGTTCCGCGTGTTCAGCAAGTTCAACGCCCTTTTCGTACGACCCAAGATCCGAGGGGCGATTGCCGAGTACCAGTCCGAGTTGATCGATTCGGTCAAGGACGATATCCGCGCCTTGCACGACAAGTTCAAGCGTTCGTATGCGCAGTCCGAGGCCTACCATATGTCGCAACTTCGTGATCACCCGCCTGTTTCAGGGGCGATCGTTTGGGCTAAGCAGATTGAACGCCAGTTGTTGGCGTATATGAAGCGCGTCGAGGATGTCTTGGGTAAAGGCTGGGAGTTGTACGCCGAAGGGACCAAGTTACAAGCCGAGTCGCAAAGTTTCCGTCGCAAGCTCGACACTCGACCCATTTACGACGCTTGGTTGCACGACATCCAACGCCGCAACTCACAAATCACGGGAAGGTTGTTCGACATCACCAAGAGTCGAGCGCAGGGTGGGCAACTACAACTCGTCGTCAATTTCGATGCGCAGATCATCACGCTCTTCAAGGAGGTTCGCAACCTCGTTTGGTTGGGCTTTTCGGTCCCTCATACGATCTCCAACATCGCCAAAGATGCCAAACGCGTGTACCCGCACGCCGTGTCGTTGATGGAAACCGTTCGCACCTATTCGCAAACGATCGCCAAGCTCCAAGCCAATCCTGGAATCGCGGCGCTCGTCGCCGAGTTCCGAACGAACGCTCAGCAGCAGATCACCAAAGGGATGAATGTGCGCTGGGAACATGTCGTCAACTCGTTCGATTCGAGGCATGCTCTATCGACGTACCTCCCTGGCTCGAGTTCGACGAGCAGCACTTCAAACGACGCGATTGGCGGTGGCAAGCACGGCGTCTACGTGCGTGAGTTCGCCAGTGTCGTCTCGGCGTTCCAAGATCGCACAGACGCGCTCATCGACATGTACGCCGAGTTGACGCGCACGATCGACAACCTCGCGACGTGCGCTTATGACCCGACTGCGTTTGCGGCTTTGCTCGAATCGGTGCAAAAGACGATCGATCAACTCAATTTGGAGGGCTACGCCAATTTGGACGCTTGGGTCGCCGAGTTGGACACCAAGATTGAGGCGATCTTTTTGACGCGGTTGAGGGCGGTCATTGATCGATGGTGCGTCGA
This sequence comes from Microbotryum scabiosae, assembly GCA_022702605.1. Lineage (NCBI taxonomy): Eukaryota > Fungi > Basidiomycota > Microbotryomycetes > Microbotryales > Microbotryaceae > Microbotryum > Microbotryum scabiosae. The sequence goes on along the minus strand of JAHWDV010000006.1, from coordinate 955,761 downwards.
GTTCCGACGAGAGGTCGAGCAGGGACAGAGTGGTGGAGGGGAAGGGTCCGCGCAGAGGAAACGCGTCGCGACGAATGCGGGAGGCGTCGTCAAGGAGGGTGCTGCCACTACGACGACGGCTGGAGCGCCTGCCGTTGAAGGGGATGGTCTACAACTCGAATCGGTCGTGCATGAGATCCGCATCCAGAACCAAGTCATCTACCTCGACCCTCCGATCGAACGAGCTCGTCAAAGCTGGTACTCGCAACTTCATCGATGGCTCGGCGTCGTCTGCGGCCTCAAGCGCATCCAATCCTCACGTTACGAGATCGGTCTCAAGTTGCGCTCCTCGGCCGCTCAACAACCCGCCAACTATATGAGTTTGTTGGGTCAATTGACGGATGGTACACTCGAGAAACCCTTCGTGCTCGTGGAGGACAAGTTGAGAGAGATCTCGCAGTACGTCAACAAGTGGCTGCAGTTCCAATCGCTTTGGGACCTCGAGTCGGACTTCGTCTATGCTCGCTTGGGCGATTCGCTCGCTTCTTGGCAACAGTTGTTGCTCGAGATTCGCAAGACGCGAGGGACGTTCGACAATTCAGAGACGCAACGATCGTTCGGTGTTGCGGTCATTGACTACGAACAGGTTCAGAGCAAGGTCAACGCCAAGTACGATACGTGGCAGCGCGATATCCTCGGGAGGTTCGGGTCCAAGTTGGGTTCCACGATCAAGGAGACGCATGCGGCGATCCAGAAAGCTCGACATGAGTTGGAGCACCATTCGATCGAGGGGTCTTCGACGGCTGCGACGGTGTCGTTCATCACGTACGTGCAGGACGTCAAGCGTAAGGTCAAGCAGTGGGCTCCCATGGTCGAAATCTTCACGCAGGGGCAAAAGACGCTTGAACGCCAACGGTATCAGTTCCCCAACGATTGGCTTCACGTCGATCAGATCGAAGGGGAGTGGTCTTCGTTCAATGACATTTTGGCTCGCAAGAACGCGTCCATTCAGGACCAGTTGGCGGGTTTGCAGCTCAAGATCGTTGCGCAAGACCAAATCTTGCACAATCGCGTCAACGAAATCGTCGTCGATTGGGAAGCGAACAAGCCGATCCAAGGGTCGCTCAAGGCCGATGCGGCGATGACGGCGACCAACATCTTTGAACAACGCGTCGAACGCCTCAAGGATGAATTGAACGAAGTCGCACGCGCCAAGGAGGCGTTGGATCTTGATCTCGTCAAGGACGATCGACTCGAACCGGTTCGGGAAGAGATTCGAGACCTCAAAGCCGTATGGACGGCGTTGTCGGGCGTGTGGGCCCAAATCGCCGAAGTGAGGGAGACGTTATGGACCTCTGTCCAAGCACGCAGGTTGAGGCAATTGCTCGATGGTCTCCTCGCGACGACGAGGGACATGCCCTCCCGCATGCGCCAATACGCCGCGTTCGAATACGTGCAAGAGGCGTTGAGGGCGTTGCTCAAGTCGAATGCTCTGATCGGGGACCTCAAGTCCGAGGCGTTGAGGGAGAGGCATTGGAGGCAGTTGTTCAAGTCGTTGAGAGTCGGTGCGACGTATTCCCCTAGTTCGATGACGCTGGGTACGGTGTGGGATTTGGATCTGAAGAGGAACGAAGGCATCATCAAGGAGGTGATCGTGCAAGCTCAAGGGGAGATGGCGTTGGAGGAGTTCTTGAAACAGGTCTGTTGGCGATCATCTAAGGAGTTGGGGTCAAGCACCTGAACTCATGCAAAGGGTTTTCCCTCTTTGTCGATAGGTCAAGGAGACGTGGACCAACTACACGCTCGACCTTGTCAACTACCAGAACAAGACGCGCCTCATCCGCGGCTGGGACGACCTCTTCACCAAGTGTGGCGAGAACCTCAACTCGCTCACGGCGATGAAACTTTCGCCTTACTACAAGGTCTTTGAGGAAGATGCGTCGTCGTGGGAGGATCGCTTGAACCGCATCCACGTGCTCTTCGACGTTTGGATCGACGTGCAACGCCAATGGGTCTACCTCGAGGGCATCTTTTCCGGTAGCGCCGACATCAAGCACCTGTTGCCCATCGAGTCGCAGCGCTTCAACAACATCAACGCCGAGTTCCTGACCGTGATGAAGAAGGTGTTCAAGTCACCGTTCGTGCTCGACGTGCTCAACATCCAAGGCGTCCAGAAATCGCTCGAACGCTTGGCCGACCTCTTGTCCAAGATTCAAAAGGCGCTCGGTGAATACCTCGAACGCGAGCGTTCGTCCTTCCCTCGCTTCTACTTTGTCGGTGACGAGGACTTGCTGGAGATCATTGGCAACGGCAAAGACATTGTGCGCATCGGCAAGTTCCTCAAGAAGATGTTTGCGGGGCTTTCGTCGATCAAGCTCGACGACGATATCACGCGCATCGAAGGGATGGCCTCGAGGGAGGGTGAGGAGGTCATGTTTTCAACCCCAATCGTCTTTGCCGAACACCCCAAGATCAACGACTGGCTCACGCGCCTCGAGTCCGAGATGAAGGTCTCGCTCGCCAAGCTCCTCGCGCGCGCTTATGCCGACCTCGAGGCGTTCTACGTCGCCGATTCGGGACTCGATACGACCAAGTTCCTTGCGTGGGTCGATCAGTACCCTGCTCAGCTCGTCGTCGTCGCGGTGCAGATCGCTTGGACACGCCTTGTCGAGTCTGCGATCGAAGGCCGCAAGTCGCTCAATGATGGTCCCCTCGCCATCACATTGCGCGGCCTCGACGTCCTCGCCGACACGGTCTTGACCGAGTTGGCGCCCATCCAACGACGCAAGTGCGAGCACCTCATCACCGAGCTCGTGCATGAACGTGACGTCCTTCGTCTGCTCTCATCCAAGGGCATCTCCTCGACCAAGGACTTCGAATGGCTCTACCACATGCGCTTCTACCTCAACGTCTCGCTCGAGAACCCGCTCGAACAGTTGAGCGTCCAAATGGCCTCGGCGACCTTCCCTTACGGCTTCGAATACCTCGGTGTCCCCGACCGCTTGGTTCAGACGCCGCTCACCGATCGTTGCTACTTGACCTTGACGCAAGCGCTCGATTCTCGCCTCGGTGGATCACCCTTTGGTCCCGCCGGTACGGGTAAGACCGAAAGTGTCAAAGCTCTGGGTGTCGCGCTCGGTCGGTTTGTGCTCGTCTTTTGTTGTGACGAGACGTTCGACTTCCAGGCCATGGGTCGCATCTTTGTCGGTCTGTGTCAGGTTGGAGCGTGGGGTTGTTTCGACGAGTTCAATCGACTGGAAGAACGCATCCTTTCGGCTGTGTCGCAGCAGATTCAGAGCATCCAACTTGGTCTCAGTGCGGGTTTGACCGACCCCAATGCCGAAGTCGAGCTCGTGGGGCGACATGTCAAACTCAGTCAGGACACGGGTATCTTTATTACAAGTGAGTGGCGCAACGCAACTCAGAGCTTTGCATCTCCAACGGAGACTCATGTGTTTTTTGGCCGACTTCACAGTGAACCCTGGCTACGCTGGTCGATCGAATCTACCAGACAACTTGAAGAAGCTGTTCCGCAGCATCGCCATGACCAGACCCGACCGCGAGCTCATCGCGCAGGTCATGCTCTTCTCGCAAGGCTTCCGCACCGCCGAGACGCTCGCGTCCAAGGTCGTTCCCTTCTTCAACCTGTGCGCGGAACAGTTGTCATCGCAACCGCATTACGATTTTGGGCTCCGTGCCCTCAAGGCCGTCCTCGTCAGCGCTGGTCACCTGAAGCGCGAACGTTTGCAAGCCGCTGCAGGTGACGAGGACACGACGACCATGATCTCGAGCGTCGACATCCAGGAACAAGAAATCCTGATCCAGAGTGTAACCGAGACGATCGTGCCCAAGCTTATATCGGACGACGTTCCACTCTTGACGAGTTTGCTCGCCGACGTCTTTCCTGGCATCGATTATGTGCCCATCAACCTCGACAAACTCAAGGAACACGTCCTTGCCGTCTGCGCCGAGCGCCACTTTGTCGCCGACGAAGCATGGCTCCAGAAAGTTGTCCAGCTCTACCAGATCCAAAACATCCAGCACGGTCTGATGATGGTCGGTCCTTCGGCGACGGGAAAAACCTCGGCTTGGCGCGTGTTACAAGCCGCGCTCGAGCGCTTGACCGGCGTCGAGGGTGTTTCATACATTATTGACCCCAAGGCGATCTCCAAGGAAGCGCTGTACGGAACGCTCGACTCGACGACGCGCGAATGGAACGACGGTCTGTTCACTCACATTTTGCGCAAGATTGTCGACGATGTTCGAGCCGAGAGCACCAAGCGCCATTGGATCGTGTTTGATGGTGATGTCGATCCCGAATGGGTCGAGAATCTCAACAGGTGGGTGCATGGATGTGCGCTGGGCCTGCGAAATGAGCTCTGCTGACTCCAATACTCGACACCCTCACAGTGTTCTTGACGACAACAAGTTACTGACGTTGCCAAATGGAGAACGCCTCAATCTGCCTCCGAATGTTCGCATCATGTTCGAGGTCGAGTCCCTGAAGTACGCCACTTTGGCGACCGTGTCGCGTTGCGGTATGGTCTGGTTCAGCGAAGATGCGGTGACCCCTTCGATGCTCTACCGCAACTACCTCAACTCGATTCGCGCTGTTGCGATCGACTCGGTCGAGGACGACACCGCCGTGTCTCGCCCCTCCGCGCGCGCCACCGGAGAAGATTCGTCAGACGTCTCGTCCAACCTCGCGACCCAACGCCTCATCGCGGACAAGCTTGAACCGCTGTTCCTCGATGCCGACGGTCTGGTGCCGAAGGCGCTCGCCTTAGCCTCGCGCATGGACCACATCATGGACTTCACGAGCATCCGTGCGATCACCACGCTCTTTTCGCTGCTCAACAAGACGATCCGCAACGTCGTCGAATACAATGCGCAGCACTCGGACTTCCCGCTCAGCCCCGAGCAGGTCGAGTCGTACGTCATGAAGCGATTCCTGCTCGCGATCGTATGGTCGTTGACCGGTGACTCGAAGCTCGACACGCGGGCGAGCCTAGGCGACTTTTTGCGAGAGAACTCGGGCCTCGACTTCCCTCCCCTCGGATTGGGGTCGTCGCTCATCGACTTTGACGTCCACGTAGGGTCCGGCGATTGGACTTCTTGGCAGAACGCCGTGCCGACGATCGAGATCGAAACACATGCCGTCTTGTCGGCCGATGTCGTCATTCCTACGATCGATACGGCTCGTCACGAAGAAGTCCTGTACTCGTGGCTATCGGAGCACCGCCCCTTGATGCTCTGCGGTCCGCCCGGTTCGGGTAAGACGATGACGCTGTTCTCGGCACTGCGCAAGCTTCCCGACCTCGAGGTCATCGGACTCAACTTCTCGAGCGCGACGACTCCCGAACTCATCCTCAAGACGTTCGAGCAACGCTGCGAGTACCGCAAGACGCCGAACGGGATCATCCTCGCCCCGGCCCAGATCGGTCGGTGGATCGTCTTGTTCTGCGACGAGATCAACTTGCCGACGACGGACAAGTATGGTACGCAAAAGGTCATCTCTTTCATGCGTCAACTCGTTGAGCAGGGTGGCTACTACCGCACCTCAGACAAGGCCTGGGTCAAGCTCGAGCGCATCCAGTTCGTTGGTGCCTGCAACCCTCCCACCGATCCCGGTCGAGTGCCGCTCAGTCATCGATTCTTGCGACATGCGCCTTTGGTCATGGTCGACTACCCGGGCGAAGCCTCGCTCAAGCAGATATACGGCACGTTCGCGCGCGCCTTGCTCAAGGTTGTGCCCACGTTGCGAGCCTATGCCGAGCCCTTGACGGCCGCCATGGTCGACTTCTACCTCGCCTCCCAGCGTCGCTTCACCTCGGATGCTCAAGCGCACTATGTCTACTCGCCTCGTGAACTGACACGCTGGACCCGTGGTATCTACGAGGCGCTGCGCCCTCTCGACAGCCTGCCCGTCGAAGGCCTCGTGCGCATCTGGGCTCACGAAGCTCTGCGCCTCTTCCAAGATCGTCTCGTTACGGAGGAGGAGCGTCGATGGACCGACGAAACGATGGATGACCTTGCGCTCAAGCACTTTCCGACCATCAATCGCGAAGAAGCGCTCGCTCGCCCCATCTTGTACTCGAACTGGCTGTCGAAGCACTATGTCCCCGTTGACCGCGAGCAGCTGCGAGAATACACCAAGGCTCGACTGCGCGTCTTTTACGAAGAGGAGCTCGATGTGCCGCTCGTGCTCTTCAATGACGTGCTCGATCATGTTCTTCGCATCGATCGAGTCTTCCGTCAAGTACAAGGGCATTTGCTGTTGATCGGTGTCAGCGGTAGTGGAAAGGTGAGTTGCGACCGTCCAGATCAACGCGCTTTGCGAGCTCAGAGCTGACCCTCAGTTCGTTGTTCTCAGACGACATTGTCGCGTTTTGTGGCCTGGATGAACGGGCTGAGCGTGTTCCAGATCAAGGTGCACAACAAGTACTCCGCCGAAGACTTCGACGATGATCTCCGAAGCGTTCTGCGCCGCTCCGGTTGCAAGGGCGAGAAGATCGCCTTCATCATGGACGAGTCGAATGTGCTCGACTCGGGCTTCCTCGAGCGCATGAACACGCTGCTCGCCAACGCCGAGGTCCCTGGTCTGTTCGAAGGCGACGAGCACGCCGCGCTGATGACGGCGTGCAAGGAAGGCGCACAGCGTGATGGGCTCATGCTTGACTCGCCCGAAGAGCTGTACCGCTGGTTCACGACCCAAGTTGCCCGCAACTTACACGTCGTCTTCACGATGAACCCTCCCGCCGACGGGCTCGCGTCTCGTGCGGCGACGTCGCCCGCGTTGTTTAATCGATGTGTGCTCGACTGGTTCGGAGACTGGAGCGACCAAGCCTTCTTCCAGGTCGGCATGGAGTTCACCAACACGCTCGACCTCGACACGCCATCGTACGCGCCGCCTGCAGCTTTCCCGGTCGCGTATCGCCAGCTTTCCCTCCCGCCGGTGCACCGCACAGCGATTATCAATGCGCTCGTCTACGTTCACGCGTCGATGTACGAGACGAACAGGAGACTGTCGCGCCGCCAAGGCCGGACCAACCACGCTACGCCGCGCCACTACCTCGACTTCATCAACCAGTACGTGCGCATCTTCAACGAGAAGCGCGACGAGCTCGAGGAACAGCAACGCCATCTCAACGTTGGACTCGACAAGCTGCGCACGACGGTCGTGCAAGTCGAGGAATTGCGCAAGAGCCTGGCGATGAAGCGCGGCCAACTAGTGGCCAAGAACGCTGAAGCCAACGACAAGCTCAAGCGCATGGTTGCCGATCAGCAGGATGCCGAGCAAAAGAAGGTCGCTTCAATCGAGATGCAGGCCGCGCTCGAGACGCAGAAGAAGGAGATTACCGAGCGCAAATCGCTCGTCATGGGCGAACTTGCCGATGCCGAACCCGCCGTCGAGGAGGCGCAGTCTGCGGTCAGCAACATCAAGAAGCAGCAGCTGACCGAGGTGCGATCGATGGCGAACCCTCCCGAAGCGGTCAAGCTCGCGATGGAGTCGGTCTGCACGATCCTCGGTTTCCAGATCGACAGTTGGAAGACGGTGCAGAGCATCATCCGTCGCGACGACTTTATTGCGAGCATCGTCAACTTTGACACGGCCAGCTCGATGACCCGTCAGCTGCGCGAGAAGATGCGCCGCGAGTACCTCAGCCGCCCGACCTTCAACTTTGAAACGGTGAATCGCGCTTCCAAAGCCTGCGGTCCGTTATGCAAATGGGTCATCGCGCAAGTCAACTACTCGGACATTCTCGACAAGGTCGGGCCCCTCCGTGACGAGGTCATGGCGCTTGAGAACCGCGCCGAGACGACGAAGCACCAGGCATCTGCCATCATCACAATGATCGCCGAGCTGGAGGCTCGTATCGCGTCGTACAAGGACGAGTACGCGCTCCTGATCAGCGAAACCCAAATGATCAAGACCGAGATGGAACGCGTGCAGCAACGCGTCGACCGATCCATCACGCTGCTCGACAGTCTTGGATCGGAGAAGACCCGATGGGAGGCTGGAAGCAAGACCTTCGAGGTACAGATGAGCACCGTCGCTGGTGATGTGCTCCTGTCGGCTGCTTTTCTGGCGTACGCCGGCTACTTCGATCAGCACTACCGCGAGTCGATGTGGTCCGGATGGACCGCCCATCTCGCCTCGGCCGGGATCAAGTTCAAGCCCGAGCTGTCGCTGGCTGAGTACCTGTCGACGGCCGACGATCGCCTGTCCTGGCGTGCCAAGTCGCTGCCTGACGACGACCTCTGTACCGAGAACGCGATCATGCTCAAGCGCTTCGATCGATACCCGCTCATCATCGACCCTTCGGGCCAGGCCACCACCTTCTTACTCAGTGCGTACAGGGACCGCAAGATCTCGGTCACGTCCTTCCTCGACGAAGCCTTCCTCAAGAACCTCGAGTCCGCGCTACGATTCGGAACGCCCCTGCTGATCCAAGACGTTGAGCACCTCGACCCGATCCTAAATGCGGTGCTCAACAAGGAGCTTCGTCGCGCCGGTGGCCGTGTGCTCATTCGGCTCGGGAACCAAGACATTGATTTCTCGCCCGCTTTCACGTGAGTGATGATTCAGATTAGCGTCTGCTCATTCTTTTCCATCTGAATGAAATGTGGTTCCTTGAATGCAGCCTCTTCTTGTCGACGCGCGACCCTTCGACCGAGTTCCCCGCGGATCTTAACTCCCGAGTGACGATGGTCAATTTCTCCGTGAGTGATCATAGACAGCACGAAATATTGTAGGCTTCGACAACTGACATATCTCGCCCACCTGCGTCACCAGATCACTCGTGCGAGTCTTCAAGCCCAGTCGCTCAACCAGGTGCTGCGGGTTGAGCGGCCCGAGACGGATCGCAAGCGCTCCGACTTGCTGCGCCTGCAAGGCGAGTTTCGTGCCAGGCTGCACCATCTCGAAAAATCGCTCCTGTCCGCTCTTAACGAATCGCAAGGCAACATTCTCGATGACGACAAGTAAGTCATCTTATTACTGGATATACTTGAGCCAAGGAACCCCGCTGACTCCCTAGTGTTGATCATACAGGGTCATCGAGACGCTCGAAACACTCAAGCGCGAGGCTGCCGACGTCACGCGCAAGGTCGAAGAGACGGATGTGATCATGGCCGAGGTGGAGCAAGTCACGAGCGAGTACCTGCCCTTGGCGCAAGCGAGCAGCTCGATCTTTTTTATTCTCGATGAATTCCACCTCCTCCACCACTTCTACCAATTCTCTCTGCATTTCTACCTCGACATTTTCGACTACGTGCTCCTGCGCAATCCGTCACTCAAGGGCGTGACCGATCCTCAGCAGCGACTCTCGATCCTCATCGGGGACTTGTTCCTGCACGTCTTCAAGCGCACTTCGCGTGCTCTGCTCCACTCCGATCACGTCGTCCTCGCCGTCCTGCTCGCGCAAGTCAAGCTGCGCAACTCGAACATCGCTTTCGACGAGTACGAGTTCAGCTTCCTCCTCGAAGGTGGCGATGGGGCGCTGCCCGAGTCGGGACCGGAGGCGCTTTCCTCGCTCCTCGACTCGACTCAACAGCGTCGACTCCGATCGTTCGCCCGTCTGACCTCTTTCAAGGACCTGCGCGAGCATATCGAAGCCAACGCGGATGAATGGAAAGCCTTCTTTGTTTCCAGCACTCCGGAAACCGTCGTGCCGGAGATCTGGTCGGATGTGTCTCGTGAGTTCCGACAAGACATTAGCGGTGTAAATAGGAGTGGCTTAGCTGACTCGCCATATTCCCCTTGATCAGCACTGGTTCTGGCCTTGCGCCGAGTTCTCATCATCAAGTGCCTGCGGCCCGAACGGCTGCTGTCTGCGTTCGGCACCTTCGTCAACCTCGTTTTCGAGCGCGACATGTTCGTCGAAGCCACCTACTCCCTCGAGAGCATGGTCTCGACCGAGGTCGATGCGGCGTCGCCCGTGTGCTTGTGCTCCGTTCCGGGCTACGATGCCAGTTACCGCGTCGACAACCTCGTCGCTACGACCAAAATCAAGTGCGTTTCGGTCGCCATGGGATCGCAAGAAGGTTTCGCACTGGCCGACCAAGCCATCGCCGCCGCGGCTCGCACGGGCCACTGGGTCCTGCTCAAGAACGTGCATCTCGCCCCTTCGTGGCTCAGTCAACTCGAGAAACGACTCCAGAGCTTGAATCCGAACAAGGCCTTCCGACTGTTCCTCACCATGGAGACGAATCCCGCGATCCCGGTCAACATCCTGCGACAAGGACGAGTTCTAATGAACGAGCCCCCACCCGGTATTCGAGCCAACATTCTCGAATCGCTCAGGAGCATCTCGCCGGCCCGCCTATCAAGTGGCCCTGCCGAGAAGACGCGTCTGTACTTCTTGCTCGCTTGGTTCCACGCCGTCGTTCAAGAGCGTCTGCGCTATGCCCCGCTGGGCTGGAGCAAGGTCTACGAGTTCAACGACTCCGATCAAGAGGCGGCTCTGGGAATGATCGACTCGTGGCTTTCGGCCACCGCTAAGGGTCGCGCCAACGTCGACCCCGCTCTCATCCCGTGGGATGCAATCCGCAGCCTAATGCGCGAGTCCGTCTACGGCGGGAAGATCGACACCGAGTTCGACCAGATCCTGCTTGACAGCTTCGTTTCGTTCCTCTTCTCGCCGAGGGCTTACGACGTCAACTTCGAACTCGTGCCGAGCGGACCTGGCGAAGCCGGCCTCGTCATGCCTGATGCGACTCGATTGGACCAGTTCGTGTCGTGGGCGAGCGGCTTGCCCGAGCAGGAGCCCCCCTCGTACCTCTCGCTGCCGCCTTCGGCCGAAAAGGTCATCGCAGTCGCTCAGGGGAAAGCCATTCTTGCTCGACTGCTCAAGATGCGCTCGCTCGACGACGAAGACGAGACGGTCGCTGTCGACGTCAAGAAGACCGCCGGCTCCGTGTCGCAGCCGGCATGGATGCGAGCCCTCCGTGACTCGTGCGCCGAATGGCTCGATCTTTTGCCCAAGGTGTGCTATCTTGTCACACTCAACTACTTTATCCCCTCTTACTGACCTCTGCTGCGTTTACAGACTTCGGTGGCCCTTGCGAACCGCAATGTCGACTCGGTTCGCGACCCGTTGGCTCGCTTCTTCGACCGCGAATGCGCATTGGGCCAAACTCTGCTCGCGAAGATTCGCAAAGACTTGACAATGATCATCCGTGTGTGCGATGGCGAGCAGAAGCAAACGAACGATATCCGATCGTTGCTGCAGGATTTGACGAAGGGAAGCGTGCCATCGCCCTGGCGCCGATACCGCTGTCGGGACCTGGCTGCCGGAGCTTGGATCGCCGACTTTGCTCAACGCCTCGCTCAGCTCGCACAGATCGTGGAATCGGGCGGTAAACTCGGCTCGGCTCCGACTTCCCTTGGATGGTTATTCCATCCACATGGCTTCGTTACGGCCTCTCGCCAAGCAATCGCGCATGCAACGCATACCTCGCTCGAGCAATTGAGTCTTCGACTCGACCTCGAGGAGACCGGTGCGCCCGGAGCGTACACCGTCGAAGGTGAGTCGATGGCGCTTGGGCGTGTCAGAAGTGTTTCGAATCGCCTTTGCTGATTTTACATCCTCCTACCTTCCAGGTCTCGCGCTCATTGGTGCCGAGTGGACGGCCGCACGCCTCGTGCTCAACGATGGATCGACGACACGCCTCGCGCCTTCGCAGCTTCGATGGACGAAGGCCGAGGATGCCTCTGTTGTCTCAAAGAAGGGCTCAAAGGTCGTGGGTATTCCCTGCTGGCTTGATGGGTCTCGCTCGGACGCGCTCTTCACCGTTCAACTCGACGCCGGTTCGACCGATCCTAGTGCTCTCAGCCAACGTGGAGTGTGCATCGTGGCAGCTCTGTACTAGAGTTACGCTAGTCCTTCTTATGTCTAATCCATAACTCAGTATTTTAATCTTTTCTCTGCTCTCTCTCTGTTTCATTTGGTTTTATTCGTCCAGCACATGCAATTTCGATTTTTCAGTTCGTTCACTAGCGGCTACCGATGTGGCAGTCATTTCATTTTGGTCGAAATGGTCTTGGCCTGAGAATGCAGCAACTCTCAAAGCATTAGCACACGCGTGTATTTGGATGGTAGTCGATCTTCTTACATTCATTGTGGGAAGTCCCGGGATAGACTTGGGGAGTCCAGGGATGTGCTTGGGGAGTCCAGGGATGTGCTTGGGGAGTCCAGGGACGGTACCGGTCTTCGTCGGAGCGACTTCGACTTTCTTGATCTTCGCTTGAGCCTTGGTGCCGTGGCTCGAGCACGTCGCTGAGCCACGAACTTGTTCCAGACCTATTTTCGTAGATTATATCTTCAGCTTCGTCGAACAAAACCTTGAGATGCAGATAGCTTACCATACTCGATATCCTGCTCACACATCAAGCGGGGCAAGTCCAAGTGAGCTCGTAACCCCTGTGTCTCGATGACGGGACTGACGGCGACCTTACCTCCATGTAGTCTTTCTTGGCCCATTTGGGAGCCTTGGTTGAGAATCCTTCGTCTATGATTAGGTTTCATCAAATGGTTTCGTTGAACAAGGTTGGGCTTCGCTTGACCAAGCTGGGGCTAGAGCGCCACTCACCGTCCATTTCATCGCCAACACCGTAGGCTGTTTTTTGCGTGCGGCCCCTTTGATATGATGGACGAAGGCGTTAGCACGCAAGGCATTCCTCCAATAGGAAGACTGTTGGTCTCCTTACATATCAGCTAGATCGCTTGCTACATATGAATCGATGACTAGAACGACAGAGAGCGCACAGAGGGGGGCACAAGACCTAAGAATGAAGGTCAACTGCCCGTTCTACGTTCCGGCTAATGATGGACTGGGGCGTGGGCTCTCACCAGGTGGCACCTATCTGAGCTTACCTCTGGGCACTCTTTCGAAGCGAAAGGAGTGTCGATGCAATAAATGCAGGGGTATGTACTATAATATAAACGTTCCAACACGCCAGAAAAGACGGGAGTACTATTCAAAAAATTGCAAAATCAATCCGTCCTCCAAAGCATCACTCCAACTCATTTTTCCTCCTCCTCGGAGTCAGACTCGGACCCGGTCTCATCATCACTCGAATCGACAAAGGGTTGACTCAAAGGTTGTTTCTTCGAAGGCGCCAGCCTAGGCTTCTTGGTGTTCGTTTTGGTTCTTGACGTTGCGGCGATCCCTTGCTTCGTTTTGAGCCATTCTTTGTGGCGGAGGTAGACTCCTGGCTCGGGGTAGCGGTTGAGTAGCCATTTGAGCTTGTCTGCAGGTAGAGAAAGGAGGGTCAGAGGCAATCAGAGGCACAAGGAGATCAACATCGACTCACCTGCATACGAGTACTCCTTACTATCATCCTCCTTTTTCAGTGCCTTCAATGCTTGCTTCAGCAATCGGATCCATCGATCATGCAACGCCTTTGCACTGTGATGCTTGAGCGTCGGATCGTCAAAGTCCCTCGAGTGGATCTCACTCTCGTCCTTGACTTTGAGGTCTTTGAGACTGTCCGCACAATCTCAACCGTTAGCAACTTTGTGGGGTTTACAGTGTAAATAGATGCGGCTGGACTCACGCATATATGAGGTTGGATCGATGTTCAGGCCCGCTGAGGCGCCCGTCCGACTTGGGAGAGGCATTGCGCGGAGCAATGCCGTCATGCCTAGTCAGATGTACAAGCGGGATATTAGCATGGCTGAAAACTTCTCACTGGATTATCCGAATGAACTGACCACTTGTTCCTGCACTGCGCCGGCGTGCGTTGCCCGACCATCTTGGCCACCACGGACCAATTGGTCGAGCCATTCTTCGCAACGGCTTGTCGCAGACGACCAGTCTCGTCGTCCGTCCAAGCTCCCGTCTTACGTTCACTCTCCATCGAAAGTTGCTTCTGGTACCGATCTTGACAATCAAAAGCTGCGCGTCCGACCTCATCGCCAACCGGTTGCCAATTGGACCCATATTTCTGATACGCGCGTCGCAGCGCGGCATCCTGTTCCTCCGTCCAAGGACCCGCTCGCGCGAGAGGGTTGTACTTCCTCTTGACGTAGTTGTAGATCGAAAGGAGGGAACGTCGATCAACCGAAGCGGCGATCTCAGGCCAGAATCCTTCGTGGCCTTCGAGAAGTTCCCTGATGTTGGCGTCGGTCTGTTTCTTGTTCCTAGGGGTGGTGATGATGGTCACCATCTCGGCTTCGGTCAAGCCATGCGCAGACCGGTACTTGTCGAAGGCTTGACGGATCTGTTCTTCCTCGGTACGGGTAAAGCGACCCGAGTTGTACCAGAAGCCTGTAGCACACATGAAAGAGGTCAGCGACACTATGCCCCAGGGTGTAGTCAACCGTGCCGACTCGCCAGGATTCGCCTTCTTTATAAGCTCAAGCTGTGGGGTCGTCAACCATTTCGATCGAAGCATCTCCATCGGTTCCATGCCCTCAAGAGCAGCGATACTGGCATCGGCGTCCCGTCCCGGTGAGGACCTCGGCACCGGCTTCTGCTTGCCCTTGTCTTTCTGCACCTTGCGTCCCTCCTCACCGCCGGTCGCCGTCGATTTCGGTGCCTTGTCGAATTTTGCGGCCTTGAGTTTGGAGCTGGACTTGGGACGCGCGACCATGAGGCTTTGAATGAGGGTCTCGACGTCGATATCGGCATCACTATCTGAATCGTCCGCGTCGACCTCGGGTGCGTTGCATGCGTTTGCGGGAGCTGCAGCTTGTTTCGATGTTGTAGCTTCCTGTGTCGTCCCCTTCTTGAAGTGAGAAGAATCCGGTCGAGTCTCGGACGCTGTGGTGACCGATGCTTTCGACGTGCCTGCGGTCTCGCTCTGGCCCTTCCCTTGGGCTTTGCCTTTCCCCTTGTTCTTGTTCTTCTGCTTGCCCTCCTTGTTTTGCTTATCAGCGAAATGTTCCTCTTTAATCACCTCTTCCTCTAGCTGTTGTCGCTGATCCTCTTCTTGCAAAGCTTGACGAGCCCGTGCCTCAGCCGCCTCAGCGCGCTTTCGTTTCTTCTCGGCCTTTTTCATTGCCTTCTTCCTCGCCTTGGGGTCGTCGTCGTCTTCTTCCGCCGGTGCGTCTTGAATGGCCTCCAAAAAAGTGGTTTCGGCTTCGGCCATTTTACGACTCTTCTTGTCCTTGTTGGGACGCTTGGATTCCCTCTCCTCCGCTTGATGCTCCTGATTGACATCACGCTCGAGGTCCATCGCGTTAGAGTCCGAATTGGCACTCATCGTCGGCTGGTGACGTCGGCCAACAAATTAATTCGTCGATAAGCTTCACGATTTTCGAATAAAGAGCGGCCAGTCAGACTCACCCCCCATGATGCAGCAGAAAGAGGCTCCCGACCTTTGTCCTTGTGACCTCGTTTGGCTTTCTTGCTCGTACGACCGAGGGGTTCTTGTTCGCTCTCTGGTTGATCGAGAACGTCCTACCGCGAGCCCGAGAAAGCGAGGAGCATGAGTCATCACCATCGCATCATTAACATCATCTTCTTCTTCTTCATCATCGCCCCTTTCCACCCCCCGAACTAACCTCGCCCTTCTGCCTCTTCTTGCCTTTATCCTTCTTCTTCTTCCTCTCCTTCACGACGGCCTCCCCATTCCCAGCCTCATCATCGAACACCTCCCTCTCGTTCTCCATCGCATCATCCGTCATCATCAACGCCGATCCTGATGCCGACCCCGAAGCAGCAGCACGATCGTTAACATGTCGCTCGTCCCGTTCTCGTCGTTGCAGCTTCTTCAACCGCTTCATCTCCTTCTTCAATGCCTTGCTCGACATCTCGAAGCTCGATTCAGTCGGAAGCGAGTGTTTGGTCTTGTCTTTGGCCATGATGACGATGGAGGATTTTGGGGGAACCCTTGGGGCGTGCGTGGAAGGGTGTGGTGAAGGTGAAAGAGAGGAGAGAGGACAGCGCGTTGGTTGATCGTCGTCGTTTTGTGGTCTGCCCAAGGTGAGCGACGCGCCTCATCACGTGATCGAGTGTAGAACGGGAGGGGTCAGTCACTCCCATGGCCCAAAAAGAGGACACCACTTTGATCGATAAGAAAGTCGACGCTATATTGCGAGAAACTTTTACTTGGAAACAACGAAGTAACAATCGAATCTCGTCTCGAGCTCTCTTCCATGCAACCCCTATTCCATCTCTTCCCTCTTCCTTCTCCAACCCAACCTTCATTTTCTTCCCGTCTAAGCCAACCCAGCCTTGACCATAGCCTAATCAAACCATCCCAAATCCAAAAGCAAAGATCAGCTCCCCGCCCAGGAACCCCCCCCCCCCCCCCAACCTCACACAACGAGAACTTACATCCTTGAGCAACGCGCCCAACTTGGCTGGCGAATCGGTGACGATCACGCCGGCCTGTTCCAGAGCCTTGACCTTGTCCTCGGCACCACCTTTACCGCCGGAGATGATGGCGCCGGCGTGGCCCTGAATGAGTCACGATGGAGAGAAGGTCAGTTTGGGGCGCCTGGTGGGGTTAGAGGCAAGTTGCGACTGAGCGACTCACCATACGACGACCCGGGGGAGCGGTTCGGCCACTGTAGAATCGAGAGAGACGCGCCACATACAAAACAATTCGTCAGTCCATATGTCTTCATGCTGTAGGCCATACGGTGTGGGTGGAAAGGGGTTTCGCACGCGATAAATCCCACAACGGGCTTCTTCTCGACGTTGTACTTTTGCAGGTACTCGGCCGCCTCCTCCTCCATCGTGCCACCGATCTCACCGATCATGACGATACCTACATCACTCTCACCCAAAGAGTCAGTAACGATCACCACCAATCTTATTCTCCAGGATCAAAGCAACGCACCTTTTGTCGCCTTATCCTCCATAAACACCTTGAGCACATCGATATGTTGCGAGCCAGGGAAAGGATCGCCACCGATTCCAACGCAGAGGGATTGCCCCAAACCGACTTTGGTCGTTTGGTCGACGGCTTCGTAGGTGAGCGTGCCCGAACGAGAGACGACACCTGTGAGGTACACGCGGGAGCATGCATTGGTCAGCGGACTTGGTCCGTAACCAAGGTCGTTGCCTATTTCCCCCCGACTCACCCACTGATCCAGACTTGAAAATGTTTCCTGATGGTGAGAACCCAAGATGCACAAAGAAACGGTCAATATCTCCGAGCTGGGTCCCCCTCTCCGAAAAGCCATCAAACTCACCAGGCATGATCCCAATCTTGCAACCCCCCTTCGCACTAGGTGCAATGATACCCGGGCAATTAGGTCCGACCAAACGGGACTTGTTCTGACGACGCAACACCTGGGCCACGCGAACCTCATCGGATTGCGGGATCCCTTCGGTGATGCAGATGATGAGAGGGATCTCGGCTTCGATCGCTTCGATGATGGCGTCCGCGGCGAAGGGAGGGGGGACGTAGATCACCGTCGCGTGGGGCTTGGTCTGGTCGTTAGCCTGGATCAGAGTGGAGGGTGGGACGAAGTTACTATTTCAGCCTTCGGGAATCTCCTCCGCCGGGGTTTGATCCCTCAACGCACCTCTCGAACCGAACCAAAGACGGGCAAGCCGAGGTGTTCTGTTCCGGCCTTCTTGGGGCTGACACCGCCGACGAGTTTTGTACCGAACTGGAGCGCTTCACGGCAGTGGAACGTGGCCTGATTTGAGGAAGTGAGGTTGTGATTTGGGAGTGGCGGAGTGGCGGAGGGAGGAGGGATGAGGGACGACACGTTTCAGGTTAGTTTTCCGTCTTCTGTTGCGGGTGTGCTCCAGAGTAGTTCGTAGAACGAACCGTCTTTCCGCTGTACGATAACAAGTGAGATCACAATCGTCAGCCCCCTGAAACGTTCCTCACGAACAAATCACTACGCGGCGGAGACGGCGAGAGACAAGACCACGAGTAGACCACCCCGTGGAACTCCCGCCCCTGTCTCCCCCACCCGACAAACGCCCCCCCCCCCCCCCCCCCCCCCCAATTAACTCACGTGAATCCCTGGCAAATGACCTTGGAGTCCTCGGTGATGCGTAAGTTGGGAATGGTCTGGTTGTACAACTCGAGCGACGACGCGGCCGCGCGCGAGGTGCTAAACGCTCGGCGAGACGCTGCAGACGATCAAGCAGAGGGAGGTCAGTGAAACCGTTAACAGCAGACCTTGTCCACTCCTTCGCTTGGTTGTTCACCTTGACGCAAAGGAGCAGCAGCGACGGAGAACATGGCGGGGATGAGTGCAGGTACGTGGGGGAACGGAACGAGCCTTGCGGCGCAAGTCGGGTTGAGTCGTGGAGCGCTCGCCGCGTTGCGGGACTTCCCAGACTCCCCCCTTTTCTTTGGCCCGGGAGTACGCGCCGTGCGCCTCGCCGGCCCGGGGACAATTGTAACCTTAATGGGATTTTCGAGGCAAGGGAGACTTGTGCCAAAACGGACGACTTCTTGCCCATCCTGGCGCGACATCTTCTCATGTGGAGGTCATACATATGGACTCGATTGTCAAGGGAAACCGCAATTTACAACAAACTACAACGCAGGAGCAACAGGGAATTCACGCGCAGCCACCGCGCTCCGTAGTCGCCTCACAAATCCATCGCATCCCCCTCCCCCTCTGTACCATTCTGCTCACTCAACATTTCGTGAAACGACCACTTGGGATAATCCACATTCCGCTCATGCAACAACGTCTCCCCCCAAACCAACATCTTCATCAACCCGGGCAACTTGGGGTCCTTACTATGAGATTGACTGGTCAGAATCGCGGCGTTGAGTTCGCTGGCTGTTTCGAGGCGTTGGGATTGGTCGAGGAGGGACGAGATACTGGAGGGCATGGCGATGGGGGTGTCTTCGGTTGTAGGGCCGGGTCTTTCCCCTCCTGTACCACTCTTACGACTCTTCCTTCCAGCACCGCCGCTCGAAGCACGAGGAGCGGATGCAGCCGCAGCCGAATTCGTCGAAGGCTCCGTCGCAGCGAGCAGGGAAGGCATCTCGAAGGCCAGCAACGCCATCGTCCTTTCGAGCTCCTTGAGGAACTGCGGTGATTCTTCACCTCGAGGAGCGAGTTCGGATTGGGCAAAGGTGAGCGCCTCCTCGATCTCGCCTTGTCGGATCAACTCGATCAGCTGCAGTTGCAGTAGGTGGAAGTGCAGTGCAGGGTTCGCCTCGAGGAGCTAAACCAAGTACGGCGTACGGCGTGAAAAGGGCCAATCCAAGTCAGCACGCATGTCCAAGCAAACATGGCAGGCATCCAATGGGGAGGAGTACGATTCGACGACAGTGGTGGAGCTCATTGTTGACGTTTTGGTTTGGTTGTCCTATTATCATCCTCGAGCGTGGTCCAAGGGTCATTACAACCCGCAGATCTACTCTGAGAGTGGTGCATAGTACAGTATAATCTTTGCCCGACCACGAATCTGGGGAAAAAGGGAGCAGGAGCTCACCTCTGGATCCAAGTTGTTGACGAGCTCGGTCGCTTCTCTCACATCGCCCCTCTGCACCGCACGACGTATCTCCATGCGCGATTCGATACTGTCGAGGTCGATCGGGGGGGAGATGTTGGCCTCGCGAGAAAAGTGTGCGGCGGCATCGAGGTACCCTTCGGTGAAGAGGTAGTCGGCGATGAGCGAGTTGAGATCCCTGAGAAGCGGCTCGTGAAGCGATACATGAGCAAAAAAAAGGAGATGTTACAGGGTCAGTCCGTGAATGCTGGGTTCAAGCCGACCGGGGCAAGTCTAGGTTGCGAAGGAGGCAGCCGTACGGCGCCAGGGTCGAGTCGGTGATCAGAGGCGTGTTGTTTATAGTTTCCTCGTGGACGTGTAATTAGCACGCTAGGAGAGATTCCCACACAAGTTATCATCATCCAAAAGACAAACGTCGGCAGTCGGGGGCGATGTAGAGAGTCGAGGAGGGGTGTGCGACGAAGCTCTTTTCACTCACTCTTTGGACACGTCGACGGCGGCGAGACGGTTGTTCCAGTCTTCCGCAGTGGTGGCTGGCCTTTTCGAGCTCGAGGAAGAAGCCTGTCAAAGGGTGACAGAGTGGATGAATTGGATGCGCCGCCATGGAGGAGGTATGCACAGGGCACCCGGAACGAGCGAGTACTGACCATGGCAGGAGATCAAGGGCGCGAGCTGCGGGCGCGCGCCAGGCCACTCGAAGGCGCGGAGCTTGATCACGCGGCAAGCAACACTGGCGGGCGAACGACCGACGAGTACGGACCTAGTGGAGAGAGTGTCGACCTTGCAGCTACAACGACAAAGCAGGCGGCTTTGCTAATCGGATACGCTCGAGAGTCGAGCTCTGGAGTGGTAGATACAGTCCAATGAGCTCGATGAACCCGAACCGGTCGATGGCGAGTGCTAGTGGATGTGGGACGGATGTGCCGTTGCGTAGGTGGTGCGATTTTTGGAGACAAGACGATTCGACGTCGACGATAAGGAGCGAGTCAGCTACGAGGTGGTGTCTTTGAGAGCGGTGGTTGGTGCAATGGATCGATTCGGTCAATGCGATGCGATGGTCGAAGCGAGTGGGGCGGCACCGTGCCCGCGTTGGTCCGACCGATTAAACACGGAGCGCCAATCCCCCATAACTATCACGCCTCACTCGGAATACCCTACCTCAATTTGTCTCTTTTACTCTTCTGCATCCTGCCCGACACTTCCGCAATTCCCATGTGTTTCTTGCCTAGCGAAGCTGTATCTGGAAAGGTGTTCAATCTCTACAAGTCTCATTTGCACGTCGGTGATCTGCCCAAGTGCGATGCATCCCGGCGGTGCGCGTACTCAAGCGCAGACTCTTTCCAATTGGTGTGCGAGGTGTTTGGGAGGCCTCAGCGCTTAGCGCAGGAGCACGGCCCCTCTTTTTCGGCATCGCCCTACCGACACACACACACCGCGCGCTTAGTTCAAGGATCGTCGCTCCTCTCTTGGCGAGCATCATCGTCAGCACCGTCACTGATCATTGAATGACATGACCAGTCTGAGCTACCACACCCATGGTCTCAGTAGTGGTCTACCAGGTCCAGCCTCGGCAACGAGCGGCAATGGTGGCTCCCCTTCAAGCAGCGGCTCCTCCCCCACGACACCGACCTCTCCTTCGCTCGGCTCATCAAGCGCTTCGACCCCTACCGTTACCCACCCCGCACCAAGCGACACCGTCCGCACCGCCCTGAGCGCCACGCCTTTCAAGACCAAAAACACACGACGTGATCTAACGACCTCGTACCGCGCCTTCAAACAAGCCTGGTCCGCGATCGAACGAACGACGATCCTACATCACTCTGCGCGAAGGATAGGCGAACGGGCGGCGAATGTGCTATTGGTCACCACGGACAAGTTGCAGGCTTATGAACCCAAGGATGAGAGGGACAAGATCTTGGGCAAAATGCCCGCTTACGAGTTCCAGGCCGAGGCGAACCCGCAAGAGACCATGTTTAAATTGCAGTCGTGAGTTCGCACTGCCGCGGTGTTGCCTCGTTTACCTCCTTTCTTCCTTGGGGTCGCGCGGGTGGGAGCGGGGTCGAGGCGGAGGCAGCAGATCTCATGCGGGCTGTCCCTCACACCTTAATGTACTGACATTGTTATCTTGTAGCATCATGATCGACCTCCAAACAGCCATGACCCTCCTCGCCTCCCCTCGTCAAGACCAACAAGTGCTCCTCGTGCGCGACCTCCCCTCGACCGTCCGTTCGCTCGACAAACTCAACACCCAACTCACCAACGCGGTCGAGATGTACGAGCTCTTCATTTCGACCGAACCTTGGGCCCTCGAGAACGAACATGACCTTGCCGCCGACTACGCGACCTTGCCTCGTCTTTTTCAACTCGCTTTCGCACTCAGGGGTCCCCTTTACACTGGGTTCCTCAAAGAGCATCCCGCACCACCTGGTGAGATTGCTTCCATCTCTAAACGAAGGGATGATTATCTCGCTTGGTGTCTCGAGACGAATCCGCGACTGAGACAAGATCCCTCGACGCCGACGTCGGCGAGGAAAAGATGGGGACCGATCACTCCTAGCCCCGAAGGGTCACCCGTGTCGCCGCTTTTCCCCAAGAGCGTCGGGGGTACAGTACACGTTTTATCGCAATCACGAGAAACATCGTCACCGACTTCAGTTGTTCCCGCCGGTGGTTTGAGACGGGTGAGAAGCTCCTACACCGTCAACGATGTCGGCGCCTCGCCCCCCTCGATCAAAGCCGGAACCGTAGTCGAGACCAAAGGTATCCCTTCAAGTCCCACCACCAGCCCAGAGAAGTCTCCACCAATTCCGAGCTCTTCCCCCTCGACGGCTTCTCTCTCAACCTCTCCCGAAGAACTCTGCGCCGATACCCCGGACTCACCCCCTCCCACCGTTGTGACCTCCATCTCGATCTACCTCAACAAAGTCGCCGACCGTGCTTCACGCCTTTCCACCGATCCGGACGAACGCTCCTTCCTTTCCATCGGTGATAATCCCAGCCTCCACTCTGATTCCTCCGGTCCATCGGACGAAGAACCCGATTCACCTAAGTCGGGTGCCCCTCGTCAACCTCCTCGTCCGCTCGAGAACGGGTCACCCAAATCAAGTCCGGCTTACGAACTATCGCCTCCCAAAGGTCTGGGAATACTCGACTCACTCAATGCAGCGGTCCCTATCGAAGCCGACGCGACTCCAAAATCCCCCGTGGAGAAGAAATCGACCTTGCTGAGCTCACCCAGATCACCCCGACGCGTCCCTTCCACCCCTACCCTCCCCGCGATCCCAGAAGACGAACTCTATCGACCCGAACGGTCGACCCCGATCCCATCTTTTGTCGTTCGACCTGCGACACCTCAGCGCGAGCCCCTCGGACTCGGCGAAACGGAATCAAAACCAATTAACACGAGTTTACGTATCCTCTCCCTTGACGGAGGAGGGATCCGAGGTCTGACGCTTCTGTACGCGCTCCGCTCCAAACTTGGGAAAGACTCCCCTCCACCATGTCAAGTCTTCGATCTCATCACGGGATGTGGAACCGGAGGGTTGGTCGCGATCTTGTTGGGTCGATTGAGGATGTCGATTGATGAGGCGATCAATACTTATTTGTCGATCGCGAAGAAGGCGTTCATCTCCAAGGAACTCGTGCGAAAGAAAGGTCGATGGAGTCGACTGTTCGGAGGTGGAGGTTCAACACCTGACCGAACCGAAGCCGGCAAACCTCTCCCCGGAACTCGCGACAACGGGCTCGGGGAAGCCCTTCTCGAACACCTCGACGACGTCCCCATGCTCGTAGTATCCGCTTCCGAATCGAATCGATGCAAAGTCGCCATCTTGGCGTACGAACAAAGTTCCTACGGAGGTGACGGTGCCCCCGTCTGGTTCCGTTCTTACCTAGACGAGAACGACGAGAACGTCGATTCACCTTCCATCCGAACCGTCGTTCGAGCGACAATGGCTTCGAGCGCCTTCTTCAGACCTTTCAAAATCACCGAAGATCGAGCATCCTTCATCGTCGCTCCTGAATCACTCAATCCCGCCGATCTAACACTAGACGAAGCGCACCGCATCTCCCAAACCCTCGGACCCGACCCTACCGAACTCCCCAAATTCGAAATCCTTCACTTCCTTTCCCTCGGCGTAGGTCAAATCCCTCCCGGCATCCGCCTCTCCTCCAAAACCAAGATGCGATCTCTCAAACTCATCACTCGGATAGTAGAAGAGAACCGAAGTGCTTATGAACTGGTTTTGAGAAGGGCGAGGAGAGGGGGGTGGTCGGAGAGGATCGAGAGGGTTGATGTGGATTTGAATGGGAGGGATGATAAGGGGATTGATGAGTGGGTTTATCATACGCTTTTGAGGGACGCGATTGAACGGTTCGTGAATGGTGGGGTGGAGAAGAGCACCACTGCGGGGGCTGCGCGTGGAGTGGGGAGTGCGAATTTCGATCCTGCTTTGACGACGCCGACGGCAACGATAAAGTCGAACGCTTTGACAAATGCAAGACGTGAGTACCACCGTCTCTCTCTCTCTCTCTCTCTCTCCAGTCCTTCCAATCACTCACCTTCATCTCCTCCGATCCCAGACACCTCAATGCTAAGCAACTTCACGTTCCGCCGCTCCTCAACCCAACACTTATCCCTCCAGCCCGAAGACTGCTCAAACTCCTCAACAACCCCCCCTCTCCGTCGATCAGTCTCCCTGATGAACCTCCCTACAAGTTTGAACCCGATGTATCTCCAAAAGGATTCGTCGACGGCTTCTCTGGATGCGGACGTCGCGAGGGGCTCTTTTACGAGTTTGGTTACCAATGCCAGTTTGTGATTAGGAGGGACAGCGGGTTTGCTGGACAGGGATTGCAAGTTGAAGTTCTTGGGGGTAGGTTTTGACTTATGAGATTGAGGATGTACAGGCACTCATCTTTACACATCTACAAAGGGACACTTACACATCTACAAAAGGACACTTACACATCTACAAAGGGACACTTATAGATGGGTATAAACTGGTAAATTCCATTAAATCGTCGTTCTAATTCCAGGAAGTGCAGTGTTAAGAAAGTTATACACTCCACCCAACCTCAACCTTCCTAGGTCCACCTCAAGCCGAATCATACGCCGTCGAATCCCCGCCATTCGCGCATTCGGCCGTAACCCAACTCATAATCTGATCAAACGCCTGCCCATGCCCGACCATGCTTTCCCCGTGTTTCATCGCATGATGAACCTTCAAACCACCCCTAGTGGGACCCACATTCTCCCCTCGTTTCACTTCCTCTATCCCCGATCGTTTGAGATAGGTCTTCACCCTCTCAGCATTGAGGATCGCGTCCTTCCCAGCGAGGTAAAAAGCCGCGTGATAAGGTGAGGTAACTCGCGGGATTTGACTCGGGAACAACAAGTTGGACGACCAATCGAACGTCCTTTGAAGCATGAAAGCGACCCCTAATTCCCTTGAAACAAAGTACCTCATCAGATATTCCAACGGTTTACGTGGTTTCGAATAGAGGAAGTTGTAGCAGACCCAAGGTTCCCAAAGGGAGAAGCAAACGGGGTCAACGAAGCAGGATCGAATGACGAGGTCCTGGAGTTCTTTGAGGATCCACCCATGAACGATCGAGCCGTTCGAATGAGAGAGGATTGTCAGACCCGTGAGATCGAACTTCCATTTTTTAGCGATCGCGGCGATTCCGAACCCGATGGATTTTTGCGTAGGTGGGGAGAGGTAGTTGCGTGAGAAGAAGGCCATCGAGATATGAGGTTGGATCAAAACGATGATGGGTCGATCGGAAAGTTGTTTGCTCGTCGCGAAATGGGACAACATCGAACCGTACTGCGGTAGTCCGCAGCCTAAGCCGTGCAGGACTAAGAGGGGACGACTCGCTTCCGTGCAGTTCGCCGTTGGTTTCCATCCGGCGGGAATCCGAACGAGGTACCGTAGTCCACCATCTTCACACGTGACGAAGCCGCGAGCCCGGAGCTTGAAGCCGAAATATTGCTGCATAGACCCGACGATGGCTGTACGCAATGCAGGCATCGTTCGATGCGCTTAGTTCGGTGCACACTCTGCACGAAACGAGCCAGAGACACATACAATACAAGAGGATAGGTCTCTGCGTGACTCTGACGGGGTCCAGGGTCAACCGAATAACTTTGCACCGAGGATTCCTCCCTTCCCTCAGCGACCCGCCAGCTCGGAACTCGACCAAATCCAAGCAGTGTTCCAACAGGCCCAACTTGTCCTGTTCTAATTCCAAGCCGTCCTGATCGACGTCTAATTCGCCATCGAGATGCATCGGCGGTTTTCCTGCGGCGACCCAGGCTTGCCGTTCCTCTTCGAGTTCTTCGAGGGTCGACGAGTAGAGACACCATGCGAGCCAGTCCGCCATGTTGAGCCGATGAATCTCCTTGTAGTCTGTGGGTCCATGGCTCGAGGTATTTGTCAGTACTTTTTCCAGCGTGTATACCTCCAAAGGAAGACCCCTACTCACCACATCCGTTGAACCACAACCGAATAAAATCGCGAAAATCCTCGGCTCTTGGATCCTCGGCGTCAAGCTTGTCCATGAACGACGGTGTGTAGCTCGAGCTCCTCGGTCGAAGGCTATGTTGCCCACCTCCGCTCCTTATACTCGGCCCATACCCCTCATCATCCTCGACCTGATCGTCGTCGTCCGCATTCCTCGGTGTCGCAGGTGAAGAAGCTTCGACCTTGAGGCCATTCTTGTCGAGCTGTGGCAGATCCGCGACAGTCCTGTTCGGTACGGGCGTCATCTCAAACTCGACCGAAAGCCTCTCCACCTCCGGCGTACTCGCCCCATCCCTCAACCTCGCCTGATTCAAACTCCGACTCCTCAAAGCCGCCTCCACACTCGCCAAAGCAGGAATAGCCCCCACCAACGCTCGGGACCTAGGACGGGCCTTCCTCGATCTACTTCGTTCGAGTTCAGCACCCCCACTAACGATCTGTTCGCCATCGTCGTCGTTCTGCAACCCATTCTCCAAAGCGCTCTTGATGATGTTCCTCAAGAACCTCCTCGAAGCTTGAGGAGCTTTTCTTCGCTTGTTGGCTCGAATCGCAAGGTAGCGGTAGTAGAGGGAGAAGGGGATTTCGACGGCGCAGTAGGACAAGATCATGAAGTGGAACACCTTGAGGACGCCGTACGAAGGTGCTGGTCGTCCGGCGTGTAAGGATGGGATTAGAGTTAGGAGTGTCCAAAGGACGTAAAGCCATGATAAGGGCGTCAGAAGCCAGATCAATCCGATGGCTAGCCCTGTAGGGTGATCATGGAGGCGAGGGTGTCAACGAGGACTCTGGATTGAGCCTCATCGTCGTCGACCCATGTCCCCGAGCGACGGGCACGAGGTCCAAGCGCGTCCAGGTCCCCACCGAAACAGAGAGCACTCACAAACCGCAGCGAGCGTGAGGTGGAACATGACTCGGAAACCATTGTACTGTTTCGGTGGTTTCCCCGACGTCGGTGAGGTAGGGGATGTCGTCGCATCACTGGACCGAGAACGGCTGAGACCGGCGTCATTCATGCTCGAGGTTGACGTCGTTGCCTGGCCGGTCTTCGTCGGGTGCGGTGGACGGGCCGAACGAGGGAGGGACATGATGCGTCGGACCCTACGTCGTCCTGCCAAGAAGCCAATTTGAATTTAACGGCCGAGACTGGGCTCACAGTGTGACTGCCAGTGAGGGGTAGGACGTCAACCCAGCCGGCGGGCGCGAAGCACAGCTGCAGCACGACGTTGCCGACCGCGGTCACTCGCGGTCATCGTCGGTTGGCGCGTGCACTCCGCACAGCTGCTCCAAGACAACGCGCATCAAGCTCCAAGTTAAGTGAAGAAATTCAGCGCTTGGCAAGGCTCGGTTCATCAAGAGCAAGCTGGTACGGAAACGAATCTCGTCACAGTGACAAGTGTTTCGTTCCACGGTCACCCCCACACAAGACTACCTTTCTCAGCAGGCCAATGGAATATCCGAATTAGTCGCACCGCTCGAACCTGCTCCCTCCATCGAATGCTTCACCCACAAAAAAAATCCTATTACACATCTTCCCTGGAACCAATCCTTTCTACTCCATCTCCCAAGGTCGCAACAATGTCATTCTCCGCACCAGCTGGTGATCAGATTCGTCCTTCGTCCTCGCTTCTTGATGGAGGTTGCCTCCAGCCCACGAATCCACTCCCACTTGCTCACTTCAGGAATACTCTACTTTTGGATCGCTCCATAGATCGGCCATGTCTTGTCGTGGATCTGCGGCTTGCCCTCGGGCGATCCGGGAATGCTCTTGGCCAGTTTCTGTTTCGGAGGTAGATCGTAGGGGTGGGGGGAAGTGGGGTAGACGGGAATATCGTATGGTGTGCCGTCGCATCATCGGGGTATTCGATCGTTGCGGAGAGCGAACAAAGTTGAATACAAGTCAAGCAGAGACCACTTGTCAGTAATCGCCCAGACCAACCGGCACCGATGCCCTAGTCGTTTACGCACCAATTTCTCAAATACGCAAGAGTTGAACACCCGTTCCGGTTTGCGACACAAATAGAATTCCTGTACAAAGACCCAATCTCTGAGCTCAGTCTCGACCCTTCCTCTCGTGGCGGGGCGGGGGGCACTGACCTGGTTGTTCCGCTCCAAGCACTCCCAGTGTGCGTTGAACTCTGCCAAACACGTCGATCGCACGTTGGTGATCCTGTGCACAACATTCAAAACGAGTTAGAGGTGTCTGACTTGGAGTCGACGACGACGTGCGAAGACTGACAAGTCCTGAGCACATCTGGTGACCTTGCGGCCTTCCTTCAAGCAATGTTCCGGGTCCCTGTTCTCGGCTTTGCACAGCATGAAATCCTCTGTGGAAAAAGGGAGAGTAGGAGGTCAGTCATGAAGCTCTACCATCGTCCCAAGTGGTGACCCTTCGCTGCGGAGCCGCGCCCTCGTCTCGCCTCGCCTCGCCTCGCCTCGCGTTGAACCCCGAGATCCGTCTCCCCCTAGTCAAGTCGCAAACTGACCGTTGTACTTTTGGCAGTGTTCGCCGATGAAGAAGGACGCCGATTTGAGAGGGGCCGAGGTGACGCCGAGTTCGTCGACGTGTGGGATCGACGACGGCATCGGAGTTGGGCTGGTAAAGGTGGTGCACGTGGTCAGCTGGTAAATCTTGGTGAAAGGGGTTGGAAGGGACAGGTGTGCTTACTCGACATACTCCT
Organism: Microbotryum scabiosae; assembly: GCA_022702605.1. NCBI lineage: Eukaryota > Fungi > Basidiomycota > Microbotryomycetes > Microbotryales > Microbotryaceae > Microbotryum > Microbotryum scabiosae. The sequence continues at coordinate 927,188 of JAHWDV010000006.1, read as the reverse complement.
TGTCCGGGAACCTGTGAGGGTACGATGTGGGCAAGGTCAGTCAAGCCAGACGGGAATGAGCGGAGCGGGAGAACCGACTTGGCTTCACGATGCGTCGACTGTGCGTTGGACAAGCAGGTGGGGGGTCAGCTGCGCTCAATGATAAAGCTGTGCGGCATGTACTGACCATGATGGGTGAAGTGTGCCCAAAAGGGGGGGTGGGGTGCAAGAGAGCCTCGCCTGTCGACCCGCCCGGCATCAAGCTCTGAGCGAAGCGCATTGCCGCTCGGACCGCTTTGACGGACACGGCCACTCTGTCCCGATCGCAGCTTGCCCTCGTCCTCATGTCTCCGGCGCACGCTCTCATCCTTCTTTTACATCATGGTAAGCCCGAAAGACTTACCAAAACACATCGGCTATACCCGCCTTCATCTGCACCCTCCACCTAACGCGTTCAATCCTGTTGCCCGTGATCCACAGCCGCCTCGAAAGCACCCTCTGACCGTGTTCCGACTCAAGCTCAACAAGAGTACGTTCAATACATACACTCCCCTACCCTCACATTGCTGAACAAGATGTACCTTATCCCACAGCCACTTTGTTCCTCCCCGTATCCTCCTCAACCACCCTCTCCTCATTACGCGCCGACCTGATCCAAGCCCTCAAGTACGGACGAGACACCAAAGTCGACCCTTTACCCACTTCAGTCAATGAAATCGCCCTGTGGAGGTCTTCTGGAACGGAAGGGGAACAGACATGGACCCGATTGACCGATGAGAAGAGCACGGCTGATAAGTGGGGACTGTGAGTTGCAAGTTTCGCTTCAGAGTGAACTGTCGGACAGTTCGGATCATTCCTCAAAGGTGGCACTTGGCCGATGGTTGACGTCGGACCTGAGAGAGCGCCTTTGATCGTTGTCATCATCCTTGAATGAAGACTTCAAAGTCCCCTCGAGCATGTCCTGACTGACCCACCCCTCGTTTCGGTACAATCCAGTCAAGAGGCCGCCGAGATTGGAGTGTCGGTCGAATCTTCTGATGGTCAGTCTTATGATCGTTCGCTTCGAAAGCGGGTCGGGTAAAGGTCAATGTCTTAATCATAACGGTGCTTCTCAGCAGGAACATTCCCCGAACCGACAGTTGAGCGACCGGTCGACTCTGACGACGAGGAGTAGTACCCACCAATCGGTCGAGAGCGTGTCCACAAGAAGGTCCGAGCGCTTCAAATCTCAGGCCGTCAAAATCAATAGAATGCATCGATCTAATGCAGAAGATGACATAATTAATTCCTGCAATTTCCACACACTTGTACCATGTTGTCCTACACTTCACTCTAGGCGGTCCCGCGGCCGCTGGCTGGGCAGAGCGGCGGTGCGCGTCGACCCAAGTCACGGAATCAACTAGTAGGGACGGCTGCTCGTCATTAGCTTTTAAGGCGCAGTACAAGCTGTCCTCCTAGTCATAGGAAGAGACGAGCGCTCTGGCTGGCTACCTGAACCATACCTACCGTTATGACTTGAGAGGAGACAAGAGATTCCTGCATTGGCATCCGCGCGGCGCCTCATTTCGAGCATGTCGAGTCATTTTGGGCGCGCAGCCCAACTCCGAGTTCCTGGAGCGCGCGCGCAAATGGCTCGGGGATGACTCGAGAAGACCCAGGTTCGCTCATAACGGCGAGGCTTTCATTCGTTCCTTCCTGATCATCACATCTCTCAACCACAAGCTCAACAACATGCTGTCCTCATCGTCCTCCTCGGACCCCCCCACCGTGGCCAAAGTCGAACTCAAGCTCACGCTCCCTTCGGCTGGCCCTGCGCACCACACCACGACCCGTTTCCTCTTGTTGGAGGCGACCCCTTGCCCGACCTGGGACGAGTTCCTCGTTCTCTTGCGCGAGCGCTTCCAACTCGATCCCTCGACCCCCATCATCGGTGTCACCTACCGAGATACCGAAGGTGACGAGATCCTCCTCTCTTCCGATGCCGAACTTCAAGATTGGTGGTCGACCTTGACCGCCGCATCCTCTTCGACCGACGACTCCACCGCGACCACGGCTCGGATCCTCATTGATGAACATGCCCAATCCGTCGCGCTGGATGAAGAACAAACCCAACTGCTCGGCGAAGTCAAGGCCATGATTCAAAAAGACCATTCATTCGCTCATCGTGTTGGGAAGACCATCGGCGAAGCATTGCACCCCCACCCCCACCCCCACCCCTTTGGCAGTCGTCGAGGACCGGGAGGTCCCCCACCACCCCCTTACGGCGCCGCCGGTCGCCACAGCCACAGCCACGGACATGGCCACGGCCCTCCTCCTCCTCCTCCTGCTACTTTCGGCGGTCCTGATCGTCGCCCTCGTCATCACCAAGGTCAACATTCTTCCTCTCGTCACGGTCACGGCCCCGGTCATGGTGGTCGCGGCGGTCCCTTCGGTCATGGTCCTCACTCGTCCGGTCGTTTAGGTCTTTCCCGCCTCTTCGGACCCTCGGGTTTCTTCGGCTCTCCTGCCCCTCATTCGTCATCATCATCCTCGAGCTCGTCATCATCTTCGAGCTCATCATCATCCTCGAGCTCGTCATCATCCTCGAGCTCGTCCGATTCCGAAACCGACATCCAAGGCGCTGGAAAAGACAATGGCCGTGATCGCAAGCACAAAAAGCACAATACGCACCATGGCAGTGATCACAAGCACAATAAGCACCATGGCGGTGATCGCAAGCACGGTTATGGAGGACACGGCAAGCGCTTTCGTCATCGTAAGTCCCCCCATTGAAGGCTTTAGTGGATCCCCACCGCTCACTTTTTCCTGCCTTGTTATCTGCTCATCGATTGTTTCCTCCATGGCTATGACCCTCGAGGTCCTCCTCCTCCTCCTCATGCGCCTGCCCCTCATGAACCTCATGGTCCTCACCCACCTCACGCTCCTCACGCTCCTCAACCCCCTTTCCCCTTCATGACTTACGGCGGTCATCCTCGTCAAGGTCGCCGCAACGGTCGTGGACACGGCGACGACCACCACACCAATCCATCGTCGCCCCCTCCTTTCCCCGGACGAGGTGCCCACGATCAACCAATGGGCGAGTTGGTCGATCTTGGATTCGAGGTGCTCAATTTGGACGAACAAGAACAAGGCCCTCAAAGATCGCACGGTCGATCTCGTCGTCATCATGGTCATGGCCCTCAGCTTCATCATGGAGGTCGTCATTGACCCATTAGCTAAATGGCCGAGCGATCGGCTGTTCTCTGAATCTGTTTTGGGATGCTGTGTTCTAATTTGTTCTCCGTGAAAAAAAGCTTTTGTAGTCCCATCTGTTTTGTATAGTACCACCCGAAGAAAAGAGAAAGAGAAAGAGAGTTGATGAATTGACCCAATAGCGAAACTTCCTCCACTTGTGTATATGAACCGGACGCGAACGGGACATCACCCCCTAAGTGAGCGCGCCCAAGAACGTAGATGGTGCGTTCTCTTTAATAGGAGAAAAGGAGCGCCGAGTGGAAACCCGCCTCAGAGAGCCCACATTCATGAAACAATGACTTGTGTGAGAGCTAGGCTGACGTTGCAGAGCACGGGTAATGAATGCCTGAGCAAGCGGTAGCGCAACACCACAAGACCTTCGCGCGCTCCCACCGCAGACCCCCGTTCATTCGTAATCAAAAACAGGATCGCGCAAGAATCGCCGATCAAAGTCGAGTGTGGCGTAGTTCCAGTCAATGATACAGATTGTGCCATCGTCACGCAGCAAAATGTTACGATACTCTGCATCACCGTGCTGGACGCTTTGTTCGCGAAAGACCCGGAAAACCGCCCTGTGCCCCCATCGTGGTCGGTCGGAAAATAGGGAAGAGTCGCGTCTCAGGTCCTTCGTTAGTGGTAAATTGGCGATGGAATGAAGTTGCACACCAGTACATGGAGCGATACTCACGCCAGGAACCGTTGCTGGTAATCATGTGCACGGCCGGGAGGAGACGTGCGGTCAGTGGGGTAGGGAGCCCGAACGAGGGCCAAGCTCGACTCGGAGCGAGCAGGCCGACACACACAGGTTGCTTGTTGCGGTCGACTTTTGCCCGCACGGTGAAAAACTGGCCATTCCACACTTCAACCGACGATGGTAGTGGCGCCGAACCCGATCCAGCTCGATAGGCTCGTTTCCGATCCTGCTTCGAAACGGTCCTCGGTTGCCGACTGTCGATTTTTGGAGTACCGAAGAGCGGCGCGACTGTTTCGGGGGATGGTACCGGCGTATGGGTGAAGTAGTCGACCATTGCCGCGAGAACAACATACGTGAAGGATCCACTCTTGAAGCTGAAAGGCTTAGGTAGATCGCGCTGCTTTTAAAATACACTGTCCCGCGGCTCGAGAAGGATTGAAGAAAACACATACCCGACTTCCTGAGCGTTTTGCGGATTCTCAACTTGAGGGAGCAAGCGTATGGAGGCGAGGGCCAGGATCCGTTCAGAACAAGTATGTACAATCCAGTATATCGTATTTGGTAATGACGGGTGTAGGACACAGAGCGGAACACTCGGCGCTACCTCCACTTTCCACTTTCGACTCGGATCTGCAATTGCAGTGCCTGATCGGGGGCCGTCGGTCATCGGGGGTCCGCGCTCGCTCGATCAAACAAGTGGAGGTGCGCGGTCGCTGGGCTCCACATGGACGACTCGAAGCGACTTTGGTTCGTTCTTCCATGCTCATTTGCTTTCTTCTTCCTCTATCCCCCGCTCACTCCACACTTTCAAAGGCCCCCGCCGCATACCTCTGCTACCATGCCCTCCCTCGCTCAACCTCGCAAGATCGCTGATGTGCTCGTCGGTCCTTTGGGATACGGTCAGTCTCTCGTCCTCGTCCCTCCCTCACGTCATGTTCCCAAACTCCGTCATCGTCAGCCATCTTCACTCAACTCAGGCGCAGTGAGACTGACCTCGTTCCTTCTCCCGCTCTGTTCAATCTACACAACCCACTCCATCATCCCCTCCTCGTCTCTCAATGATCCTCTACAATCTCCGCAGGCGCGATGAACATGACGTGGAAACCCGAGGCGCAACACACCCCGGACGAGCAAGCATTCGAGACGTTAAAGAACGCGATCGATGCCGTACCCAAAGAAGCCAAGGCTTTCATCAATTGTGAGCATTTATGATTGGAACGTTTTCATATGTGTACATGGAGTAGAAATGCTTACCTCTGTGCTGGTTTTTTTCGCAGCCGGAGAATTTTACGGACAACCGAAGAGGGAGTTGAACCTCGAACTGCTCGTTAGTCAGAACTTCCCTTGTGAAGGGTCTTCGAGAAGCCAAAGTCTGACCCTCTCTCTTTTTGAACAGGCGCGCTTCTTCAAAGAGTACCCCGGCTACTCAGAGCGAGTCTTCCTTTCGGTCAAGGCCGGCATGACGCCCGAGATGAAGCCCGACTCGAGCATCGAAGCGCTTCGTCAAAGGTGAGCTCTTCGAGTCACCCCTCAGGTCACGTGATTTTGCAAACTTGGACTAAACTCTTCCGAATTCTGGTTTCATTAGCTGCGAAAACATCAACAAGCACCTCGGCGGTCGCAAGATGGACTTGTTCGAGCCTGCTCGTGTGGATACCACCCGACCGATCGAGGAGGTCAGTTTTTGCCGAGGACTAGGGTTTTCAAAGCAGGGGTAATGTGCTTCCCTAGGCTGACATATCCCACTCAACACCACAGACGATGGAAAGCCTCAAGACGCTCCAAACAGAAGGTCACTTTGCTTATATCGGTCTATCCGAGACCGCTCCGGCAACCCTCCGTCGTGCAGCCAAAGTCGGCCCCGTTGCAGCTGTCGAAGTCGAATACTCCCCCTGGTCGACGACAGACATCGAAGGTCCCGACGGCATCATCGAAACCTGTCGCGAACTAGGCATCACCATGATTGCTTATTCACCCCTCGGTAGAGGCTTTATCACGGGGACGATCAAGAGTCGTGCGGATATCCCCGAAGGAGATATGAGGTTGCATTTGGATCGCTTCTCGGAGGAGAACTTTGAAGAGAATTTAAAGTTGGTGGAGAAGTTGGAAAAGATTGCGAAGGAGAAGCGGTGCACGGTCACGCAGTTGGCTTTGGCGTGGAACTTGAGTCAGGCCGAGTTTATTGTGCCTATTCCGGGATCGGTGAGTTGATGCGTGCTACATGATGGAAAGAGTTGACACGGGGGCACTAGGAAACTCAAGCTCGTGATCCGTCATCATCACACAGACCCGTCCCGAAGGCGTCAAAGAAGGTCTCGGAGCCCTCCAAGTCGACCTGACGTCACAAGACCTCGAGGCGATTCGTCAAGTCATCGATGGCGTCACCATCGTTGGAGGTCGCTACAATAAGCATGTTGATGCTCATTCAATGAAGTAGAGAGGATGAGGAAAGGGTAGGAGGAGGTTGTCGCGTTGTTGTTATATGAAGTTTGAAAGTTCGACCCTTTTCCTTGTGAACGAAATGACAACGACCTTTGAATCAATTTTGGGTTCGAGCCTCGCTCTCACGTCTCTGTCTCTTATGAATGATGCCTTATAGATCTCACGGCTACTTCGTCTTGCAAAAGGAACATATTTCATCATCTAATCAAAGGGACCCACCCCACAAGAGACTATTTCATAAACATAACCAACTCTCTTACACAAGCCGCCCCTCGAATTTACGCAGCAGCCTTGACGGCGGCGGTGGCGGCCTCGTCCAGTCCGTCAAAGGCAAAGATCTTCATCCCACTCTCCTTGATCAGCCTGAAAATGCACGACAAGGAAAATTCAAAGGATCAGTGCAAGAACCTCACCACCATCCCTCACAAAGACCCCGCCCAAAACCAACCAAAAAAAAACTCACTTCTTCGCCTCGGCCTCCTTGGTGCCTTGCAACCTCACGATCAAAGGGATCGTCAACTCCAACTCCTTCGCAGCCATAATGATCCCCTCCGCAATCACATCACACCTCATGATACCTCCAAAGATGTTGACGAAAATCGACTTGACGCCTTTATCGGACAGGATCAACTCGAAAGCGTTCTTGACCGCTTCGGCCGTCGCACCTCCTCCTACATCAAGGAAATTCGCGGGTTTGCCACCGTTGAGGTTCAAGACGTCCATGGTGGCCATGGCGAGACCGGCACCGTTGACGAGGCAGCCGATCGATCCGTCGAGTTTGATAAAGTTGAGGCCGTACTTGGCTGCTTCGACTTCGGCGGGATCCTCTTGGGTCAAATCGCGTAGCTTGAACACGTCCTGTGCGAAAAAGACAGAGGGAGGAGTACATAAATTGAGCACATAGCCATTTGTTAACCTCTGTGATAGTTCCTGTTGTCTTTCTCACCTCTTGTCGGAACTCGGCGTTCTCATCGAAGCCCAACTTGGCGTCCATGCAAAGCACATCCCCACCCTCGACTTCGGCCAAAGGGTTGATCTCAATTTGAGTAGCGTCCTTCTCCTTGAAGAGTTTGAACAACTTGACAAAGATGTCGGCGGCCTTGTCTTGGTTCGCGGATTCGAAACCGAGCTTTCTGGCGGTGTCTAAAGCAGCCGAGTGGGAGAGACCTTGCTCAAAGTCGATGGGGACGGTCAGGATCGCCGAGGGGTCATCACGCGCGACGTCTTCAATGCTGTGGGTGGAGAGTTTTGACATTGAGTATTGGGTATAGATGAGGATGGTGCAAACAGGGGACTGACTTCATTCCTCCCTGCCTCGAAGCGACCAATGCGGGCCCGCCGAGTCCTCGGTCGTTGAGGATCGCTACGTAGTACTCGTGCGTGGGCTTTCTTCGCTCGGCCAACATGACCTATGGAGTAGAGATTTGAACATGAGCAAGTTGGGTCAGAGACACGAGCTACAAGACTAAGAGCTCACGGCATTGCACGCTCGTCCTGCGGCTCCGGTCTGCTTGGTGATGAGCTTGTGGCCAATCATCTGCGCGGCGAACTTTTGTGCTTGTTGGGGGCTGTTGGGTAGGTAGAGAAAGAAGGTTAGACTGCAATGATGGGAACAGGAAGGGTGTGAGGGGCGAGAGGCAACGCACGAATCGACCATCTGGACACCGCCCTTGAGCCCGTCCTTTCCGTCAAAGTGACCCTTGCCTCGACCACCGGCCAAGACCTGGGCCTTGATCACTAACTTGTCGGCACCTGGTGGGTTCCAAGTATGGTGTGAGGGAAAGGAAGGTACGGAGGCCAACTCGGGACCGAGGCCGAGCACAGAGAGAGAGAGAGAGAGAGTTTCCCACTCTGCCCTTGCGGCCAACATCTTCCCGTCTCAAGAAGAGCAAACTGACCAAAGTTCTTGGCGACCTGGAACGCCTCATCGGCCGAAAAGGCGGGTTTGGATTTTGGTGTCGGGACGCCGTACTGCAAGTGAGCGAACAGAGAGGTGTCAGCTCTCTCACGTCCGACGATGCCGACGACGACGAGGCGGAGACAGGAAAGGGAGATTGACTTGGTTCAGGAGGTTCATGGAAAGGTATTCATGGATCGAGAGGTGACGCCGTTGTTGGGACAAGGTCGACACCTGGGGTGTATGGTGGCAAGGTCGGGCCCGGGGCGAGACACGCAGCATTCGGCGACGATCGGGTGCGATGATGAGGTTGGTGGTAGAGGAACAGCACGGTCAGTGCGACATCCCATGTGTGTGGGTAGAGTGTGGATGAACTGACCTGGGGGAGCTTGACTCGGGTCGATCGAAGGGCCGCAAGCATGGTGGGAGTGGTGGTGGGGAGTGGTGGGTGGTGGGTGTAGAGAGAGACCAACGTAACGTGTGCAGAGGGTCGTCGGGAGTGGCCGCGAGTCGGAGCACGGCGCACGCGGGGAACCACGCCCGCGATTACACCCCGATCTGATTGCGCATTAGGAAATCCCTCGCTGCCCGTCGCCGGTCCGGGCGGTACACGCCTCAAGCCATGTCCCCGTTTCCTGCTTTCCACAAAACCATGGCGGACCGTGAGACTGACCTCTTGATCCGTTCGACACTTGCCACGTTTCGAGAGGTATCCCCGTCGAGGGGTGTGTGGGTAGGATGAAGCTCCTGACAGAGATCGTTTACTCCCTGTATACACCTCCTCTACGACGACCAGTCCGCCAGATCGGGTTTCTATCATGACACAGACCTCTATTGAGTTTGCGCTGGACGATTCTCTCTTTGTTGATGACCCATGCGTCCACGGCCAGTGCATAATTTTGAGCGTCTACATTCCCTTTTACGTTATGTCGTGTAGCTGCTGCTGGGAAGGGGTTACCCCTGTGCGAATGCCAGACTCGAGTTGCAAAGTGCCAGAATGACCAGGCCGTGATCGCTCGCAGAGCAGAGCAGTTGGATCTTGTGTGACAAAGTCACCAGACCAGCCGAGACGGACCTAGAATGACATCCCGAAGCCATCCTCCCTCCCTCCGCAGCACCCACGGCCGGCGAGCTTGGTCGCGCCCGGCGCCTGTTCACCCCGACTTGGTCTCGAGTCCTTCGCCCCTCGGCCACCATCACGCACCAGCCAGGATGGCCTCGCACCACCAATTTAAAGATCGGTCACTGATCGCTACCATCGGCGATGAGGTCAGCCAAGCCATCCATGTTGGCCTACTCCCCCACTCGAGCGAGAGGAGCGAAAGACCTAACCCCCCACCCCCTTTCGATTTGTCGTCTCAGGACACCATCACCGGTCTTCTCCTAGCTGGCACCGGTCACGTCGATGCGAGAGGGAAGAAGAACTTTATGGTCGTTACGTCCAGTGCGTACCTTGAGGCACCTGGGGATGGCCATCCACCGACGGGGTGGAGACGATGCCGTCTCGCTACGGTCCGCTTATCGGTTCGCCGTTGATGCACCGGACCGGGACCCAAGGATTACAATCTACGCATTCATACGAAAGCGCATGACTGATATGAACTCCCACTCGCGGGTGCAGAAACCCCGGTCGCGACGATCGAATCCGCATTCGCGGAATACACGGAACGCAGCGACATTGCGATCGTTCTGATCAACCAGCACGTTCGTACAATCTCCACGCAGATCTCCAACCCTACGACCAACTTGCCACACCTGACATCCTCCTTCTCAACCTCGATAGATCGCGGACCAGATCCGTGCGTTGGTCGAAAAGTACGAGCGAGCGTTCCCGGCCCTGTTGGAGATCCCGTCCAAGGACCATCCGTATGGTACGTGGGAGCGCGGTCCGGTCGGGTGTAGGGTCTCAAGTGTCACACTGACCTAGGGATCTGCTTCACGTACAGATCCTTCCAAGGACTCGGTGTTGAAGCGCGTCAAGAAGCTGTTTGGAGAATAGGCGAGCGCAGTCAACAGGGGTTGCCTCGGAGGTGTGGTTGTGTAGAGAAGCTGAAAGGGGTCCTTCCCATTTTTTGTGTCTGGCATGTCTTTGCAATTGTCCGAACCTGTATTTCATTCTGTTCATTCTGTGAGAGTCGTTGATGAAGTCATGTCGAGTGGGCTGGCTGCCCGCGCGCTCGACGCCGAGGTCTCGAGTCGACGTGTTCACTTCGGGTCCTCACACTCTCTCGTCTCTGGCCCAACTCGGCGCAACACCACATCACAGGACGACACTTTCACGTGGTGCCAGGAACATGGTCTCGGTCACCACCATGGACGACACCATCATCTCGGGAGGTGTCACCACCTCCATCACCGCCTTACAGTCTCTGCTCGCCCCACCTTCCACCTCCTCATCCCAACTCGCCGCCTCCAAATTCCTCTCTTCCGCACTGTCCCTGCCCTCCACGTCCACGTCAACCTCTTCGACCCACCTCACCCCCTCCCAGCTCGCCACCACTCTCCCCCTCCTGCTGAAGCAACAACAGCAACAAGCGCAAACGCTCCAACGTCACTTCGAGCTCAGCACCTCCCGCACCTCCCAACTCGTCCTCCAAGCCAAAGACTGCCTAGCGCGCTTGGTGCAACACACAAAAGATTGTAAAGCCAACCACGAGGCTCTTCACGACGCGTTGATTGATCATAGGGAGGCGTTGGTGTCGAGTGTTTCGGCCTCGACGACGGCGACGAAGGGTGGGGACCCAAGTCAGGAAGTGGGTACGCTGAGGGAGAGGTTGGTGGCGCATAGTGACAGGAGGGAACAGTTGAAGCGGGTCTTGCAGTACTTTTCTGTCTTGGCCAAGGCCGAGGAATTGGGGTAGGCTTCCAGCTCTGCTTACCAAAGAGCGAAAACCTTGCCCACTCCCGACTGCCACTGACACCCACCTACACCCATAGACTCATCTCATTACGGGCCCTCCAAGACGAATCCTTACCCGGCGCATTATCGGGCTACGTCCAACTCGTCGAATTTATCAGGGAGATCCATGACAATGCACCGGCGTTAAATCTGACGACCCATTTGGTCGGCATGGCTTCGAGCGTGTGGTCACAATTGCTCAAGGCTTTGTCCGCGTGAGTAGCAAGTTGTCGCGGCTTATCGAGGACCCGGTGCTGACTCTTTCTCTGACGATCTTTCGCAGCCGTCTGCTTCAACGCGTTGAAGCTCTTGGGTGGCCTCAACCCATCAAGGAACCGCTTGACGATTATGATCAAGCCACCGCCAACTTTAGAGCCAGTTTCACCGACTTGCTCATTTTAGAAAACATGTTCGTCAACTCCAGCGAGGTCTGGGAAAACGCTCTCCGACGCCTTACTGATGACTCGCATCCTCCCCTAGTCAAATCAAGCATCCCTTACCCTCATCTTCGAATTCAGTCACAACTCACCCCGCTCGACCTTTGCTCGCGTTGGCACCGCTTGTTCACCCTCTGCTTTTGCGGTTCCGATGGCATTTCGATGGCGACAGGAATACAAATCGCATTGACAAGGTAGGGGGAACTGCATCCTCATATTATGAGCACGAGGACTCCATACTGATTGATGGGGGTTCATGGGCGTACAGCCTGAATACCCGCTCTCGCATATGCTCAACTTGCTTTCGGCGCATGACGGGTTTCTCTCGACCGAGGTGCAGACTATGCTAGATGAGAACGGATTCGAGCATGTTGACGCTATTGTGAGCTCTTGGATACTCTACATTATCTTCCTCTCAGACGCTGACATAGCCCTGTTTCCTCCCCCAGATCGATTTCACAACCCTCCTCCTGCCCCCCTTGGCCGCCCGAATCAACCACCACATGCCCCAACTCCTCGACATGCCCCCGATCCTAGCGCACACCATCTTCCAAATCCTCGAATTCGACGCCGTTCTCCGATCCCGCAACTACCTCCCGCGAGGCCAAACTTCCGACGACTGGAAAGGATTGAGCGAATTGATCCTCGGTCGTAAAGAATGGTTCGACCATTGGCTCTCGTCCGAAAAAACCTTCTTCGACGAAAGGTACTACCTCGCCCTCAGTTCCCCCGACGCCTGGCAAGTCGTCCCTCAAGACGAATACGATCCCGATTCGGCTGAGGGGCAATCCGAAACGAGGCCGACGGTCTCGGCTCTAAAAGTTGCCGAGTTGGCGCAGGCGATTACGGAGAGGTATCGCCCTTTACCGATCCAACATGGTTTATATTTCTTATTTAAAGTTCACCTCCCTCTGATCGCGAATTACGCCGAACGTATTACCTCCTCCTTTGACGCGTTCGAGTCACTTTCGTTCGGTTTGTTACCCGGCGCATTAGGGACCACCACAGCCGCTACAACCGGTGTAGGAGGTTTATCCCGTATCGTGAGAAGTGGAATCTCCGCTCGATGGATGGGGGAAAAGTGCCTCGAATGGGGTGAGGATGCCTTCTTTCTCGAACTTTACGAACACGTCAAAACCCAAGGGGTGGCGTATTCGTTGGAACTGGTGGCCAAGGACGTGTTGCAAAGGTCCGAAGGAATGTTGTTTGATCGGGAACGAAGGTCATTTGAAGGATTGGCCGATCGGGCGGAGGAGTTGGTTGTGAATCATGTGACGAGGGAGGTATCGGGCGAACTCAAGGCTTACCTTGCCAAGAGGTGGGATTATGAACGCCCTTCCTTGTCTTCGACGACGATAACGACGGAGGAAGACGATCTCGACCTTTCGCTTTCACAAGAATTGATCGCCCCTCTTTCGCTCTTCACGACCATGCTCAAGCAACTCGTTTCGACCTACCCTCCCTCAACAACCACAACTTTATACCGACGCATCTCCGTATCGCTCTCCACATCATTGTACGATCGTCTCCTCGTTAATCGAGCCTGGTCCGAAGCAGGAGCACTCCAACTCGTTCATGATATCCATCATGGCTTCTTACAGGCCGGTCGAGAAGCAGGGATCCAAAGGGGTGTTGGGAAAGGGTGGGAATTGTTACAAGGTGGGGCGAGGATCATGGCTTTACCTGCGTCGGCTTCCACGGTCGGGACGACGACTACGGCGGAATACAGTTTCTCCAAAGTGATGCAAATCGCCTTTGATGATTCGGAACCGGAGGGCGAAGGAACCAAATTTGGAATCATGATGGATCAACTTGGGGTCGGGGAGGTGTTGGGCAAGCCGGAGGTCCGACAGGTGATGAGGAGACGGCCGGAGTGTTGGAGGTAATTAATTGCCTTGCCTGTCTGTAATGCTGGAGTTTTGGCTGCTCTTTTTTCTCTCCACAAGATGGCCCGATTTGGTTTCGTGAGATGTCGATTGCTCGAGAGTGCCACAGAACGGAGCAAGCCACGAGCGAGACGAGGGACTCGAAACACGGAGAGAGAGAACAGAGTCGTGAGCATTGGTCGTCTGAGCGAGAAGTAAAAGCATTCTAGAAAACAAAAGCTTCGTGCGGTGTAGTAAAAGAGTCAGACATAAGAGGGAGAAGAAGAAAGGAGAAAAGGAAGAAAGAGTGTAACATCCTGCTAGGAAACAGACGAACATTGTCCATGGAAGCGTGACCTGACAAGTACAGAAAGGCGAGATTGCGAGAACGGAATGGAGACAACACGCGCGTGAACATGAGGTACGAGGGTTCCAAAAGCTCGGTCCTTTTTGCGGAAGTTGATCACACTGCAGAATAGGAATAGGCATTGATCAGTATTCATTTTTCGGTGAGCGCGCAAACTAGGAACACGGGACTTACCATCATCACAGACGGCGCAGTTCTTCAAATTGATCTTGTTCTTGAAGACAATCTGCGAGATTGCGTGAGGGCCTATGTCAGCCAGCGTGTTCAACGTTTTGACAATGGACCGCCTTCCAACACTCACGGGCAAGACTATCAGGCAAGTGAAGAACGCAAAGACGAGACCGAACAACACGCTGTACTTGGCGACTATGGTCTTGCGTAGTGCGCGTTGCTTGAAACTGAAGATGGGACTGCGGATCTGCTTCGACGGTCGCAGCCAGACTATACCAAGTGGAAGAATGTGGCCAAGTCAGTCAATGGATCATGCAATCTCAGTCGTTCTTTCAGGGCTTACAGAGCGAAGTCGAATGAAGCGTGTCCACGCCCGGGATCAAGCACGGAAGGACGAGCAAGAACAAGAGCAAGTGCTGCAGAACAAAGGAAAGGCAAGGCGCACGTCAGCCAATTGCAGGCGGCCAAACTGCCGCTGCCAGACCGTTACTTACTCCAGACAAGAAGTCGGCTGCAAAGAGCGACAGCTCGATGATCTTGACCATGTATTCTCGGAACGGTTGCGACCAAGCCGAGGACCCGAGACCGCGGCCGAACCATCGCCCGGTCCAGAACGCGCGGTTCGTCTCGTCATGCTTGAACTCGCGGGAAATGCAGATCGAGATGAGGATCTTGAACAGACACCTCTGGATAGCGACGGCCGCGATGATGCCCAAGACAGCGTGGGACACGTCCCATCGCTCGAGCAACCACAAGAACTCGAAGAAGGCAATGTAGCCGACGACACTGGCGATGTGGGCGATGCCGGCCATGACGGATCCAAAGTTGCCGCAGCAGCTGCCGAGAACAGGACCAGCCAGCAGAGCCGAGAAGAAGAGGACGAGAAGTAAGACGGCATTCCATGCGATGGGACCGATGGCGATGAGGGCGACTCGCAGCAACGCGTTGATGGGCGGGTCAGAGAACGACTGGAGAAGAAGAGATGAGGTCACGTTATTAAAAAAGTCTATGAAATTCTCTCGACTAGGCCTGTTCCACTCACCTTGACGAAGAGGTAAGCGATTGTCAAGATGACGGCCAAAGCCATGGGCGCCAACACCTCGTTGACGAGGATGACCTTCCAGCTCACGCGGGGGACGTCGGCCGTGAGCTTCTCGGAGGGGTGGCCCAAACGCTTCTTCTTGAACCCGGTGATCTTGGTGCGAGACAAGCGGCAGTATCCGATCCACGAGTTGGCATGAGCTCGCGAATTGCCTCGCGACATCCAGCGCAGGTATTCGCGGTAATCGATGACGAAGTCGCCAAAGGAGAATTGATGGGGATTGAAAAGGAAGGGGGCAATGCAAAGGGCTAAAATGGAGATCCAGAAGTAGAGCACTGCAGCGGAGCGAATCACATTGTCAGCGTCTATCGAGTTGAACCAACCGGAACGAGCGACCTACAGTGCCACAGCCAAACGGTCAACGTAATGTAGAAGAGCATCAAGAGCGTGCGCAATCCAAGGTAGACACTGGGTCCTGCGAAACGCGAGTAAAGAATGGCGAAAGACACGCGTGTTGTCGCGAAGCCGCGACCGGTGGCGATGTAGCGAGCACCACCGTACGTCAAATTGCTGAGAATCGAGTGCGACGAAATTTGTGTGCCGAACACCTCGAAGATGGGTGACAGTGAAAGGAACTGCTTGCCGAGACGAGTGATAGCCGCAAGGACTCCGTGACCGGTTAACTCCTGGAGGAACAGGGGCAGGAAAGCTGGCGACAGAGCAGGATAACAGGTATCAGCGGGTAGTCAAGAGAATGCCAACAGTCGGGGAAGCGGGCTCACCGATGAAGAAGACGATGAAGATGGAAATAACGCAGCGCTTGATCCAATCGAACGTGGGCACGATGTTGTAGCACCCTGCGGCAGAAATGAATTGACCAGCAGCGTTGTACTTGCAGATGGTGAGTTGCTTGTTCATGGTGCCGAGGAACACGAGCGCGAACATGAACAGCTGGACAGAAAGAATGACAAGGATGTTGTTGATGTGGAAACCTGGCGAGAGCAGCAAGCACCATGGCTCGTTCATTAGACGAGCATTCTCAAGAGCCGGGAGGAGAGAAAAAATACATACCAGGATGACCGTAGTAGAACGTTAAGAAGCGATCGATGGGCAGTTGCGTACCGAGGTAGTAGTACTCGCGCGAGAGCATCTGTTCACCCATACCACTGCCAATCTTGGTCTGGAAATTGAGAATCGTTCCGAAACCGAGATCTCGACCTTTACCACACTGGTAGTACTCAGTGTGCTTGATGCGACCACCTCGACCGAACGCGGTCATACCAGCGTAAATATCCTCGTTCAAGTGCAGACCTTTCTGCGCCTTCGAGACACCACCTCGCGTGGTCATGAAGATGGCGTTAAGGAAATCGGGGTGACCATAGTGGAGCTTTCCGCCGATGTAGGCCATTGAACGTGCCGCGAGGGTACCGAACGTCTGTTCCTTACCGGCCGCGACGTCACCGAGGATACCGATGTTCTCCGAGAAGACGTATTCGCGAGCACCTACGATCGCGACCGGGTCGTCCGCGAAGTCCTCGGCCCCCTCGGCGGTGTACGGGTTGCGCGAAGAGATGTGGTAGTCCTCGAACTCACCGAGGATATTGCGCACCTTGAGGCACTCTTCGAGGTAGTTGTCCTGATTCGCATCGATGAGTTGCAGGTACTCGCCGCGGTAGAAGACAATGGCGTGGTTTTGATTGTCTGATTTGCCGTCACCAAGAATAGGATTTCCTGGTAGCTCGATGCGGAATTTGGGTCGACGCTTGCCATCGGGGAGGATCTCGGAGTGGCCATCGATGAGCGACGAGAAGATGCGGGGCTCGCTACCTTCCTTGCGCGGGCGTTCTTCGTCGAGGTAGGCGATCTGCAAGTCGGGGTACGCACGCAGCAGGAACTCGGTGTTCTCGAGCTCCTCTTTGGAGAATTTGGAGTAGCGCTGCATCGAGACGACGAAGCGGAACTTGCGCCTGGCCATGCGCTCGAGTTCGCGCTCAAGTCGCTCGGTGTTGCCGCCGAGGACCTGGACGACGTCGGGGTTCTCGACACGGTAGAGGAGCTTGATGGCCTTGTTGTAATTCATGAAGCCCGAAACGGTGCGGTAGAGCGTCTGCGCACGCAGCGACGCCCAGATTCTGGTGCGGAGCGTGTATTCCGGTGCTGCACTCTTGAAACCAATGGTGTAGAAGGGGATGTCGTCGGTCTTCTTGTTCGACTTCTCGTCCGCGAGGTCCATGTCGGCAGATTCCTCGGCCAAGATCTTGGTGTCGCGCACAAAGTTGTCCCACTCGATCGGGTGCAGTTGCTTGAGGTACTCGAGCAATGTGACGCGCGTGTTTTGGTCCTCCTCACGGATGATCTCTCGCAGCGACAGCAAAATCTTTTCCGAGTAATGGGGCGTCAGCACGGTGAAGGTCGGCATGGTATCAACCCCGAGAGGCTCGGGAATCGCGGTCGACAGGGATTGCGCGAAGAACGAAATTCGACGCGCGGCCTCAGAACCAGCGGGGAAGAACTCGGACTCGACGCTCGAGCCATCTTGCGAGATGAAGAAGAGAGGCGCGCGCAGAACACGCTTGCCGTCGACCTCGGAGGGCACCTGGTGGTAGAGCAATCGCTGAACGTGGTCGATCGACAAGAGATGTTCACGGTACATCGAGATGACAATGGCGTTCCAGATTTGCGAGACGAGCACCTTGGGCTTGTATTTGACTTCCATCTCGGACGTTGCGAGCACTTTCGAGTAAATACGCTTGGGCAAGCGCTCGAAAATGTCCTTCCACGGCGTCCAGATCGAGAGGCCGAGATGGAAAGAGCGAGCAATCGAGAACACTGGTTTGAGGCATTACCAAAGCGTCAGCGTCAATGCGTGATAATGGAAAAATGGGAGAAAGACGTGACTCACCAGTGTTCCAGATAACATACCACAGGAATGTGTCGAGGAAGAAGAGACAGAGATCCATACAGAACATGATTGCCAGAGCAAAGGCAGGCTGGTTGCGGCACAGCGCGTTGCCAAAGAGTTTGTCTGAGCACAGTTGCACCTTCATCCCGACGAGTACGCGAACCGGGTTCTCGAACGAGAGCGTCAAGAAGAAGTAGGATTCGGTGAGCTTGCAGCCAAAGACGAGGACCCAAAGGGCAATACTGGTCGATCGAGCTTGTCGCGACAATTTGGGGTACGAGGCGGTGAAGGTTTGATTGGCGAGATACTTGCGGTTCTTGCCGGCTACGCGATCACCGAACAGGCGACCCGAAGGCACGATGGCAAAGATGATGACGCAGATCAGCGAGAGGGCGAATTGGACCATACCGATGATCTTGGACGTGTGCGACGTCTGATCGAAGGCGGCGATGTAGATGGTCGGGCCAGACGTGATACCGAGGCACACGCAGAGGAAAAGGAAGCGGGTGACGAGGTGCGACGTATTGTTCCAGGTGGTGGGGACGTAGCTCAATTCAGCCAGGGTAGCGGCCATCATGATCAACGACGCGACACCACCGCCGAGCGCGGAGACACTCCAGCGCATTGCCGGATATGCGTCATTCGCGCCCGCAGGGGCGTAGATCTTGGTGGCCGTGGAGGCCGTGTACATCCAAAAGACCGAGACGTGAAGGACCCAAATGCGGTTGAAGTTGACAAGCAGATGCAAGAACGATCGTCGCTCGTAGTAGGTCTTGATGAACGCTCGGCCCCAGTCGATCTTGTCAAACTTCATGAATCGTTGCGAGGCCGGCACGTCGACGAGGCGTGTACGGTCGTTGAGGGCGATGCGAGCGATTCCCTCGGGATACCAGAAGAGCTGGTTGACGTCGTCGTATCCGATGATGTCTTCGTGATCCTTTTCTCTTCGCAAGAACGCGCCGTTGATGACCTCGTAGCCCTGGTCTCGGATGAAGCGGTACAGGGGACGGACGACCGAGCGGAGGTACAGACCTTCTGGCACAGGCTCGGAGCGGTTCTGGCACTCGGGTGACCGGTAGTAGTCGTCTGCGCACTTAAAGATGAAGCAAAGGCATTCGGGTACGAAGCGCACCTGCGCGGCTTCACCCCAGCAGAGGAGGTAGAGCGCGAGCTGGCGCACACGATCATAACTCGACATTTGCGCCATCGCGGTACGCCATCGTGTTTGCGCCGAGTCTAGCGTCTTGACCGCCGGTGGTGTTGCGGGCCCTTTGGTCACCCCAGTCCTGCGGCTCGCTCGTCGCGCCAAACGACCAACGGGTCCGTGAGCATTCGCTTGACCGATCGCGTCATCAAGGTCGAGCTGCGCTGCAAAGTACCACTTGCGGTAGTTGGCGTGCTCGCCTCCGATGTAGTCAGCGTGCAGCGTTAGCAGCGCTTGGTTCGGCGACATACGCGACGCCCTCGAATCGAGCTGGATCATGAGGTGGTCGTACATGTTGCGCATCGAGTCGCGCTGGAAGCCGAACTTGTTGGTGAGGTCGATGAAGACGTCTTCAATCTCCTCCTTGGACAGCGGGATCTTTTGCTCGTTCGACCACGCCGGGTAGGGCTCGCGGTGACGAGACCAAGGACCATGGTGGGCCGACGACGAGTCGTAGTCGGTGAAACTGGCAGGCGAGTCGGCGCCGGATCGGTCGTACGGACCCTGGAAGGGCCCCTGCGGATGCGACTGCGGCCCCCCTCTTGCACCGAGGCCATCGTCCGTCATCGGGGTGTGCGCAAATGATATCTTGTCGTTGTAGTACTCTACCGATCCTGTGGGGTCTTAGTGAAAGTGCGGAGACAAAGACAGAAGGCAGCGTCATGGACGTGGAGAGGAGGTGGAACGATAAGATCGAGCCAACGAGCGTTGCGCGTCAACAGGAGGCGAAAGGTCGGTCAGTACTGGTGCGCATTGTTCGATGCGGCATGACCATGCATCGAGAGCCCATGTTTAAGACGCTCTGATAATCCTCCAACGCAAGTCCCGACATCTCACTTCGGACCTTGCCTTCAATGCAGCCCGACATGCGCTGTGCCCTCGGCTGCCAGCGCGGGTCCTGGCAGTCGGGTCAGGGCCGCCTCCGTCAAAGTCGGGGTGCACCGCAGGGTAGCGTTCATTGGCTGAGCCGAGCGGCGCCGTGCCGCGCCGAATAAGCGCGGCCCCGGGGCTCGTCACGATCATCATCGAGACGAGCCGGTCAGCGCGTGAGCACACGCTGGCTTCCATCGATCGGCAGGTGCCGTCGAGCGAGAGACGGAGTGCGACAAGGAGACGAGATCGAAACGACGAAGAAAAGGAAAAGACGTGTACTGACCTGCACGATGCTCATCCTCTGCCGAGCCTGCCCCGTATGGGTCTCCAGCGCGTCGGTGGTACTCGTCGCTGCCGCTGCTGGCGTCGCCGCCCATCTCGTATGGGTCGCGGTCGCCCGGCGCTGCATAACGTGGCCCCATCGCACCACCTCCTCCTCCTCCGGCGTGACCGGTCGAGGCGAACGGGTTGGGTGCACCAGCGAGATTGTGCGGTGCTTGATTGTACGACATCGAGTGTGGCTCGTGCTTTGAAAAGCTGGGAAACGAATAGGACGTGCAACGACGACGGCCGAATCCCCAAGCGTCGTCGCTTGCTTCGACGTTCGTTGACTTTGAAGCCGATCACAGTCCAGTCCGGCGTCGACACAGCAGCAGTCGATTGTCAGGGCGGTCGATCGCACGACGCGTTGGTCGGGAGGCAGAACCTTGCTGTTTGGCACCGACTCTATGTGACGGGTGTCGGGTCCAAATTCGAGGCGAGATGAGAGGTGTAAGGGCAGAGGTTACAACGGCCTCGGCTCGACCCGAGTCGCGAGTCGCGACTGCGCGCGGCCGACTCTGGCCGACTCGCGGCTGTGCGCCTGCGGGGTTCCTGCTGGTGTCTGTCCAACATTAGGCCTGACGAAATTAAAATCTCCGCTGCGAGAGGCGCATGAACCCCTTGCAGCGGATTTTCGCGGGCGGGCGGCGGCAGATGAGTATCACTCGTCTTGCACGTACTTTCTTCATCAGTGAAGACGAGATAATTAGTTCCTTTTCAAGTCATGTTGGGCATCTTGTCGGGCGATCGGGTGAAAATGCTGATGGTGATGACCAGGGTGCATGCTGGTCAAAACTAGATTGATGAAAACTCGTGAGCGCCAAGACCAGAGCGTCCAGACTGCAGCGACAAACGGCTAACTTGCAAAAGAATGATTGCATTACAGTGATCTCCTGACTCCTCCACTGCCAGTTTTTGTTGCACATCCGAGATGGGGGCCCGTGACCGCAGGCACAGGTTTGGTCCCCCTCTTCTGGTCAGAATTTTGGCAGCTTCGAGCAAAATTATTCGGGTAGACTGGAGTGTTGGAACGCAAGGTAACCTCGAGTGGCTAGATGGGATTGGATAAACAGGCTGAGATTTGATCAGATCATTTTGCAGAAGGAAAGAATAGCATCCAGGTCTGCAGATTGGCTCGGAGCTCGGTCTTGAGTTATAAGCGCGGCAGAAGGGGACCGAGCTCCAACTACCGATCGATCCGATAAGCCGAACCGTTCGCCTCGCTCTTTTCACCACTCTCTATACATTCAGTTCGAGCGTCATGGCCTCTGGGTATTTGCAAGATGAAAGGACAGCACAGTCGACCTCCGGAACCACCATGTCAGGCTACCCACATGATCCGCGTTTCACGTCGATGCTCGCGGCAGACGACGACGACGTTCACGTTAGCCCGACCTCGAACCCGTCCGGTGGGGCCAGCTCGGATAAGTGGTGCTTGCTACCACAGAGTTCACCCGTCACGGTCGACCACATCGGACACAGTTCAGCACACGCATTTTCAACACCCACTCCGTTCGAATCGCCTTCTTTATTGCTTCAACGAGCTTCCATGGCTTTGTCCAGCCTGCCACCGCAAACTCCCCGCGCCGGTGGGGACGATCAGATCTCGGTGGCAGGAGAGACCGATCTCCAGCGAGACGTCCGATCCGAATCCATGGGGATGTCTGGCGGCTCACAGTATGGTCTGTGGCCATCTTCTATTCCATCTTCGTCCGTTTTCGCTTCGTACAAAGGTAAGAGTGCTGCTTTCGTCGAAGAGGTGCGATCCCCGGATCGTGGGGCCGTCACGGTGGCTCGTACTGCCGGCACCGACGCAGAGCAAGTGGGGCAACACTGGTCAGCTACCTCCACTGGTGATACCGCATCACAGCATCTCGTAGGCCCACTGGTATCCGGACGCTCCCAGGGCCCAGTATTCTCGTCCGAACGAAATTTGTCTGCACGAGAGGACGCATACTCGGTGGCATCGTCGATGGCGGCATGGCCCGCACCGGCTGAGAGCCTGCGACTGAATCTTCCCCCCACATCCCTCACGGCGGCCATCGGCACGAGCGTCGATCCCGGCGACGAGGGGTCGGCAGCGTCCAACACCGGCTGGGCCAGCCCATGTGCCTCGAAATCTGAGGTCATGCTCACGACCTTGACCGAACTATCGCTCCAATTAGCGAACGTGGAACAAATGCAGAACGACATTTCCTCGTCCGGGGCACAATTTTCCAGTCACCGAGCCGAGCCGCCGCGCCGCTTCTCCCAATCCTTCACCACCCTCGGGTCGCGAGCCTCGTCCTCGAGCAGAACGAGACAGCCCACACCATTCAGGCTGGAATCAATCTCTTCCCTGGGCGGCGTTAACACATCGGCCGGTGCATCGCCACTGGCTCCATCAGCCTCGCCAGCGCGCAACACTGGCGGCAGTGGAGCGGTCGGAGAGCTCCTAGAGCTTTCAACTTCTGAAGCATCGTCCGCCTCGACACCCTTCGTGGACAGGTCTCTCTCGTCGAACATTTTCAGGGTACGAGCACGGTCACGCTCGCTCCCCGTCATGCTGCAGAAACCCTTGCGCGTCACTCCTGTGGTCCAAGTCGACTCCCTGCGGACCAAGGAGCTTAGCAGGTTATTGAAGTCGGGTTTCGTGACGGCCTTGTCGAGCCCGACCCTCGAATCGTCCCCAGTCGTTGTTTCGGATTCTGATCCGCAATCCAAGCCCAAGGACAGATTTAGGGCGCTTCCTTACGAGGTGCAGGCTCGGATCTTATGCTCCCTCGTCCACATCCATGTCGACGAGCACGAACGCTTGGTCTCGGATGGCAAGTGGCGCGGCCCAATCGTACTGCAATCTAGATGGCGCGGTGAAGCCTATGGAAGGCGGGAGCTGGTCAAATGTGCTCGTGTAAGCTGATTGAGCCTTCTGTCTTCGAACTTGTCCCCACCTGACTGAAGTTACCCCGCCCATCTTTCCGCAGGTGTCTCGGCTTTGGAAAACCCTCGCCTTTGACGGGCAGACTTGGCCGATACTCGACGCAGCATCCATCGGTCCCGACGTGTTCTCCTCGCCCGCATTGTTGCGACTCGCCGAAGGCGCGGGTACCTTTGTTCGAGAGGTGGATTTGTCCAACATGGCGCAGATGACAGGGTATACGATTGTCGAAATGACCCGACTCGTTGGTAGCGAAACGGGGCAGACGAACTTGACTTCGATCAACTTGCAAGGTGAGGACACGATAGTCAACGCTCTCACCCTTTGGACAAGCATAAATTTGACCTTCTATCCACGTTCAGGGTGCTCTTCAATCAGCAATAGCTCACTCGCCTTCCTTTTCGCGCGCTCCCCGAACCTCCGAAAACTCAACTTACTTGCGCTCGCGGCGGTAGACGACGAAACACTCCAGATTTTGGGCAAGTCTGCTCAAAATCTCGAAGACCTCAACGTCAGTCGTTGCAGCGTCCTCCACGCCACGAGCTTGTACTTCATCACGAGCCCACTCAAGCGCCTCGGTGCAAGTCGAATGCACGGTGCAAGTGACCGGGTCATCGGAGAAGTGTTGACTCGACACTCCGCGCTCGAAAGCCTAGACTTGTCCTCGAACCATCGCCTCACCGATCAAGTATTCCAATCGACTACTTCCCTTTCCAGTCTGGGTGCCTTGCGCCACCTCAACCTCAGCTCCTGCCCACTACTCACGGACGAAACGCTCGCACGCCTGGTCGATCACGTACCACACCTTGAAACCTTCGAACTCGCCTACAATCGTCAAATTGGAGCCAGTAGTGCTTTAAAACGGCTTTTGCACTCGACTCCGCTGCTGAGGCGGCTCGATCTCGAAGACAGCGTTGCGCTCGAAGATGCTGCACTTTCGGGAGTGGCGAATGGTTCGGACCTTCCCAAGCTCGAATGGCTCGTCCTCTCGGGCTGTACGACCTTGACTGAAGGATGCCTGGCAAGTATCGCTCGATCACAAAGTCTACTGAAGCTGAAGATCCTCGAACTGGACGGGACCCACATCGACGAAGTATCCATCACCTCCTTCGTCATCCGGCAGCATCAAAAACATCTCCAGCCGTTCTCTCCACAACTGCCCTCGCCGGACGGCTCCTTACCCTGCTTAACGCAAGAACTTCCGTCCAAAGTTTCGATATTGGACGCGCACTTTCATACGCGCCGACTTCAACGTCAACTGAGGCGTCACATCCGAACGCGCGACGGTCGTCGAGGCTACGAGTTTCGTCATTTCGCCTACGCAGATTTCGACACCGTAGCACCTCAGGACTCGACCTGGTTCATCAATCCGGCGATGCAAGAGCTTGAAGGATCGACAAGGGTCGTGTTGAGGTCGTTTGAAGGGAATGCGGCTGTCGACGGGCTACATGCCGCGACTCAGCCGAGGGCTGGGCCGAGTCGTGCGAGGACCTGGAGCGGATCGGGTAGGACGGGGTGTATTGTTTCATAGTCAGGGATATCCAGAAGACGCAGCGCGTCTAGTGTAGGAAATGTCAGCATTTGCTTTTGATTCCTGTTCGGTCATTCGGATGTTGGGCTGGGCAAATAGTGGTAGAACTTGTGCAAAGCAGAACTTTTCTGTGACTTCTCGCGGCTCGCATTGCGAGCTCAAACTGGAGACAAGATGAACGAGGCATATCTGTTCTATGTCAAACACACAAAAAGAGACACAATCCCAACATTCGCAAGCGGCGGAGGTCGTCCGATCGAATCTATACATGCAGATCTACTCATCGTACTCCTCATCCGACTCGTCATAAATCTTCTTCTTCTTAGAGCTGGCCCCCGCTTGCCTGCCTGTTGAGCGACGACCCCGCTTCTTGGTTTTCCCAAACTCGTCATCGTCGTCGTCTTCCTCGTAAGGCTCTTCGTCCGAGTCATCGTCGTCATCGTCCTGTGCCCCGGGGACCGAGAAGTCACTTCCGTCGTCACCCTCGGTCGGGTCCATGGCATCGGTGATGGACTGGCGAGCCCGAGTAGATCGCTTTCCTCCCACGCCGACCGCCGGGCCTGCTGTGCTGCTCCCAACAGATGGTGCGCGTTCCTTGCGTGGCGACGAGCGCGAGGACCGGCCTGAAAGCGTCGTCTCCGCCGCAAGGGTCGCCTCCTTCTTGAATCGAGGCTTAAATAGATCATACAATTCTTGTGCCTTGGTCGTTGACCCTTCCGGAGCTGCGGGCTTGGTTTCGACAATAGGAGTGGGCTCTTGCGGTGATACAACAGTGGAGTCGTCGACCTGCATCGGCCCGACCTTGTCCTCTTCCTTGACGCCACCGACCGAGGGAGCGGAAGACGTCGGTTCGGCAAGCTCGGTGGCCTCTTCGACTTCGAGCTTGGCATCCACCGCATCCTCCTGCACCGACATGCTTTCGGCGGGCGGCACGTACTCGAACTCGTCGTGCAATTTTAAGAGTCGGCGAGTGGCCTCCTCCATGAGCTGCGTCTGTTCGATGCGATCGTGGGCCGCGGCGGCTTTGGTGAGCAAGTCATCCAGCTCTTCGTCGCCAAAGCCAGCGGCGGCTTGCGCGAGAGTCAAAATGATCTGACTTCGGCGGTGCCTACGTTCGACATCGGCGGCGTGCTTCGAAGCGGGCGACATCTCGCGACGACGACGACCGAGCTTCATTCCGAAGCCCACACCGATCGGACGATCGGAACGGACATCTTGGCGAGCCGATTCGCGAAAAGCGCGGTCGACAGCACGGTCGGCAGGGTTGACGGGGCGGAAGTCGTCACCACTGTCACCATCAGAGCGCACTTCCTCGTCGGCAAAGTCGTCCGACTCGGAATCGTCGTCGAACTCGTGGTCGCCCTTCCGTCGCCTATTGCCCTTGGACTGCCCGTCCGGTTGGTAATGAATCTGCAATCAACAAGAGGCAAATGAGCTCATGCTCTAGAATACCATCAATCATCATCAAGCAGATACATGAGCTTACCGTAGACCGCCGCTTGCCACGTCCACTCTGAGCACTGGCCAGCAGCCGTCTCTGGCGCTCCGCCTCTTCCTGCTCTTGCAAGATCGTGGACCAGAAGCCATGCATGTTCTCGCCCTCTTGCTCGCCATCGACATTGACGGTGTCCAGTTCTCCGCGTTCCCAGATCTTGGCTTGGGCGAACGTTCCAGCGGCCGACTGCGCCTCGGCTTTCAACGGTTCCGCACTCCGGACCAACAGCTCATCGATGTCGGCGTCGCTGTAGCGGATGGCCGTCGCCTCAGCCTCCTTGTCGTCAAAGACGGCCTTGGCACCGAACTGGAGGATCGTCTCAACGTCCTCCGTCTCGTCCTTGGCATCGATTCGTTGAATGATCAGATGATCAAGACCGAGCTTGCGCGTACCAGCCGTGAAGATCTTCTCCTCGCAAGACTGCTTGACGAGGAGCTTGAACACACGGACGGGCTTCTTTTGTCCGATACGGTGAGCCCGCGAGATGGCCTGGATGTCCTGATGGGGGTTGAAATCTGTAATGATGAAAACGAAATTAGTCGTCTCCTAGCTCACTCGAGAATGGCGGATCGATCGACTCACCTTGATCGAACATGATGACCGTGTCAGCAGTGGTCAAGTTGATACCAACACCACCGGCACGGGTCGACAAGAGGTAACAGAAGTAGTCCGAGTCGGGCGCGTTGAATTCGTCGATGCCTCGTTGACGGTCGAGTTGCTTGGTATCACCATCCAATCGGAGGTATTTGAGCTTGAGACCTTGAAGGAGAGGCTCGATGATGTTCAAGACGATCTTGAATTGCGAAAACTATGGAGGACAAGGATGGAGATGAGTAAGAGTCAGCTGAGAACGACATTAGAGCATGCGGCGAGTTGTCCAAGTCACTCACAATAAGGACACGATGCCTCGCAGCCTTGAGCTTGGGAAGAAGCTTCGACAGCAAGACAAATTTCGACGAAGCCTCGATGAGGTTCGTCAACTCTTGTTGCGGTCCGACTCCACGGGGTTCGATCTCGGGCGCGGTGATGTAAGGGTGGCAAAGGACTTTGCGCAGCTCCATCAAGACGTTGTTGAAGCTCGTCTTGCGCTTCTTCGTCATCGTCGTCTTTTGGAAGATGCTCTCGATCGCCGCGGCGTTGTGCTCGAGCACGCTGCGATAGATCTGACGTTGGAGCACCGACATGGAAACGGGAACGACGATCTCGGTCAAGGGAGGCAGATTAAGCACGAGATCTTTGGTACGACGCAGGAAGTAAGGCTTGAGGATCTCGCGCACTTCTTCGACCTTTTCGGGCGTCAGTTCGGCGTAGCGTTCTGTGATGACGTCCATATCGGTCCACTTTTGGGGATCGATGAAGTGGAGCAAGTTGAACAGCTCCTCGAGGTTGTTGTTGAGCGGCGTTCCCGACAACAAGACGCGATGGGTGATGCGCAGACTCTGCAACGCGACAAAGAGCAGGCCATTCTTGCCGCTCTTGAGACGTTGGCCTTCGTCGACGACGAGGCATTCCCAGCGTTGCACGCGTTGGAAGACGGCGATGTTCTTCTCGAGGGCTTCGTACGTCGCGAGGACGACGTGCGTCTTGAGCTGACCCTTGGGGTCGTACAACTCGAACTCCTCGATGATCTGACGGGACTCGACATCACCACTGAAGGGGACGACGCGCATCGACGGGGCCCAGCGCTCGAACTCACGTACCCAGTTACCGATCGTCGAGTTGGGGACCGTCACGAGGAAAGGCCGAGCGGCGTGCTCGTGGTGCAAGACCGACAGGAAGGTGATGATCTGCACCGTCTTGCCGAGACCCATCTCGTCGGCAAGAATGCAGCCCTTGCGTTGCCACCACTGGAAGTACATGAAACTGACACCGGCAAGCTGGAAGGGCATGAGGTTTCCTCCGACGATGTAAGACGGTTGTTCCGAAACCGGCTTGAAGTTGTCCCTGTTGCCGCGGGGGTTATCGAGGTCGTCCATCTGCTTCGGTGAGAGGGTCGGCACTCGCATCGCCGGCTGGTTCGCTATAAGGAAGCGCTTGTAGGCTTGAACGTATTCGACATATCCAGGGTCGGTGGGCTCGGGCGGCTCCTCGCGCGTAGCCGACCCGTAAGGGAGGTCGCACCACTTGAAGAAACCCTTGGCAACGAGCTTGACGCTTTCATCGGGATCTTCGGGACCGCCTCGCCAGTTGCGCCAGTTGACGGGCTCGCGACCCTCCGTTTTGGCGTGATAGAAGATGTCGAGAACGCGGTCAACGGTCTTCCAGCTCTTGGGGATGCGCTCCTCGGCATCCGGGTCGGGCAAAGGGGCCATGATCGGGAGCTCATGCGGTTTACTCGGGCCCTCGTCGTCCTCGGAATCATCCTGGGTCGGCAGATCAAAGTTGATGGTCGATCCACGTAAGAGGAAGTTGTTGAGCTTGGCCGGGTACGCCGCGACAAGGAAAGCGTGGGGGACCCAGTCAAGCGTTCGGTAGGATGAGCCTTGCCACTTGACGAGGTAGCTTGCACGGGCAGAAGGATCTTTCGACGAAGGGATCTGGTAGACCTGGCCGGTCTTGGCATCCCTCTTCTCGACCATTGCGGGCTGATCGACAATGTCGCCTTCCTCGACCAGTTCGGGTTCGGCCCCTTCGCTGGTCTTGTCTTCTCGCCATGCGAGGATGACATCGAGAGGGACGTTCCACTGATAGCAGTCGTGGCAGTGACCGTCGAGGTAGTAGGACTCGGCCGACTCTTCGATCGAAGTGCCGAAGTAGTCGAGGCACTCATAGTGAGAAGCTCGTCGACATTTGCTACAACGGAACATGAGGCCGCCTTCGGGTTCGTCGGCGGAACCCTCGCGTCCTTCACCGTTCACGAGTGATTGTGCTTTTGAGGGAGGGGCCGACTCCTCCACGAGCAAGGTGGGTGGTTGAGCGGAAATCGCCTTCACAGCCGGGTTCGTTGCTGCCTTGCCATCCGCAGCGGCAGCGTCATCGCCCGCGGCATTCATGGGAGCTGTGAGAAGATGCATCCGGAAAGTGAGCACAAGCTGCGTGGGTCCGGATATGCTGTCGAGATCTTCCATGCTGAGGGCAAGCTTACGAGGGAGATACTTGCGACCACTGACACCGCAGGAGAGGCATCGACGGCCACCGCGCTTCTTGCAGGTCCAGCACTTGCGCAGTTCAAATATTCGGCGTGCATCCTCTTCAATCTTGACACGCGTGGGTAACGGTTGCGATGGCACGGGTGGGCCGGGGGGAGGAGGCACCATGCGACCCGTGACGGGATCAGGGATGTATGTGGAAGGGTCCGGGTCTGGTACAGGCAAAGGCGGGTACTTGGCGAGGTGGTCTTGAAGATGCTCGTCTTTGAGGTCGTCAACGAACTCCTTGCGCAAAGCGCCCGGAAGGCACTGGTAGTGGTACACATCGATGCAGACGCCGCACTTGAACCACGCGCCGAGCTTGCTGACGCGCGCCTCTTCTTGATCAGAGTCTTCCTCGAGATCGCTGTCGCGCTTGCGCGAGTGTCGACGTTTCTTGTTACCGTTCTTCTTCTTCTTCGCTTTGAGCGCACGCATGATGGCGGGTACGGGTTCCCGGCCGCATCGGCCGCAAAAGGTTCGGTGACGGAATTGGGGCAGTTGCGAGTACTCGTACTCTTCGACCACGTTGCGATCGGCATCCGACGTCGAGGCACCACCCCGTTCGGCCTTTTGGGGCGCGGCGGGTGAGCTGTCAGATTCTTCGCCTTCATCGCCAAATCGAGAGATGAAGCGATCGCGCGCGCCGCGACGAGCACCTCGACCTTCGGCGACGGCCGAAGCGGTCTCGGACATGGAAACGTCGTCACCGTCTCCGAGAGGAGTACCTTCGGCGGAAAATCCAGGCACCCGCAGTGAGCGAGACGAGGTGAGCTTGGCCTTCTTGGTCGGCTTTTTCTTCTTCGTGCTGTTGCCCTTGCGTCCTTTGCGCTTCTTGGTGACGACGGCGTTCTCGTCATCAATGAAATCGGATTCGTCCGAGTCATCGTCGACTTCCTCGGATTCAGACGTTTCCTCGCCCTGGAAGCTGTCGGCGTCGGCAACCGGGCGATGGTGCTCGAGCTCCTCGTCGTCCTCCTCATCGGGCCCCTCGGCATAGTGCTTCGCCCCAAGTGAGTTCTTGGCAGCGCGGGAGCGCAACTTGACGTCAATACCGGTGAATTGTTCGACAGATGGCTCTGGGACTGGTGCCGGTGCCGGTTTCGGTTTTGAGATCGCTTTCTCGGCTGTAGCCGCCTCTGGAGCTGGTTCCTGCGCGGCAGCATCTAAAGCTGGATCGACAGCAGCAGTCGAATCACCGTTGGTCACCGACGACGAGCCTTCAATGCCATTGTTGAGATGAGAAGGAACAGAATCGGGGGCGTCAAAAGCGGCCACGAGCGCCGGTGCTTGAGCGGCCATTTCCTCCTTCGAGCGCTGTGAGTGGAGCAGCGAAGGCAAGGGACAGGAGAGTGTCACTATACAGGACACGATGATATGGTTCTACAATGCGAGTGAACAATGTGGCAAAGAGGCTGCACGTCATGCGCTGTTGCGGAGGCTGCGAGCATTCTGGAAGTCCGTGACGGGACAGCGGAGCGCCGACCGCGTCGATGGGCGCGTCCAAACAAGCCAGCTGGCGAGGCACGCCGCGACACGGGTGGGCAGCTAATAGAGCAATTGCAGCCCCTCCCCCCTCCCCCCGGCCCAAAAAACTGGCGAGTTGGAGCAACCCGGAAACGGTGATTACACGTCGATGTCACAGATAAAGCACTCGGTGCACTGAATCCAGTGCGCACTTGAAACCAGAGCTGAGACTGGCATAGATCCAGCGAGCGGCATGCGAGGCGAAACGCCGAAGTCGGGGTGGCGCGCCAGGCGTGTAGTGGAGGACATGACGGCCACAGGACGCACGCACACGCATCGCATCGGGATGGCATGGCGAACCATCGGTGACGGAACGCTGTCGCGCATCATCACCACTACATTGACGCCATTCCATCCCAGCAGCCAGCACACTTTGGTGACCGAAACGTCTCGGGACGTCAATCTGGCTCACTTCGGCGGTTTCGTCGCAGCTTGAACGTGCTTGGGTGCTGGGGGGTGCTGGGGCTGCTGCAGCAGCAGACGAAGGCCGGCGCCGCGCACGATACACCAAGAGCACACACAAAGGCTCACACCACACTCCCCACACAAGCTCGACAGCGCCAGATGCAACTCACCTCGATCGTACCGTTCTCGCCTTGTTCGCGAACGACAAACCCTTCGCCGTTGGCTTTCTCGGCGACAATCGTCGTCACCGTCGGTTTTGAGGGCAACGACGACGAGGACGACGCGTTGGCGGGCTCAGCAGCGCTCGAGGCCAGGTCGGGACCCCGGGCCGAGGCCGTCGACAACGCGGGGTCTACAGCATCCTGGGCAGCAGCAGAGGACGGATCGGTCGACGACATGGTGCAGGACAAGTGCGCGTCGTCACAACCTTCTCTTGTTGATCCCGCACAGCAGGCGAACAGGTGGGATGCGGTGGGTGTGCAAGATGGGGAAGACGTCTGCGCGCGCCGGCATTCAGCCCAAATTTGGTCCAATTTTCGATGGACCAATATTGGCCTGCAGTGAGCTGTGGACAAAACACATCGCTAATCTTCGTACATTGACCAAGGCCCCTCTCCTGTACAGTTCTCCTGCAAGCTTCCTCCCCCTTTCGACGGGTCCAAGACGTCGAGTTTAGCCGGATCTGACTATTCGCCGCAAAGTCGATCAAGAATCGACAAAGTTGATCCAGAGGCGCGACAGGAAGTAGTAACTCAAGGCGCGCGGGGCCGCGGGCAGGTATGTGGTATGTGTTTTCAGGAGGTGGCAACAAGGAATGGCTGTGATAGACACTAGGTCATCTCAAGTGTATATAGTACTACAAAAGCTGACTGGAAATAATCGGCGTCGGCTTGGAAAGGAGACCACTCGAGCTACCAGTCGACTGAAGCCGAGGTCGTCCCGGGGGGTAGCAATAAGAGTTGTATCCCGAACGTTGAAGTTGGTGTCGGTAAAGGTCTTGATGTCTATGTTACGATGTTCGCTCTCGACCTGGTCAATCACACGTATTGTGGAGAGACCGGGAAGTCGTGTTTTGCGACTGTTCGAAATGCCGATCTCGTTGATTCGCCGGCCGAGCAGATCCGCCGTTACCCGTCCTGAAGCGAGCAAGGTGTGGAGAGAGGGGCCAATCAGGGGGTCCGTGCGCGAACGTGGCTTTCGGCACTCACATTCGGCACTCACCTTCGGCACGCCCTGGTACATGCAGGCTGACGCGTGGACTTCTCGGGGTCTGATTTCACCAATCCCGGGATATCTTCATCTCTGACACAGGTGTGCGGCGACCTTTGGCATCGAGGTCGAGCTGAACCAGTTCGGATCCGAGTTCGATCTCGACGAGGGGTTTCCCACTCGCATTCCCGTTACTCGAATCACCATCTTCAGATTGACCGTCTCCAGCTTGAAGGATACTTGTGTGTCTATTTCTGGTTGAATTTGGACTTGCATCATCCGATTCGTCGGGTGTTGAGCCTTCCGAATCGCCCAGCCGCGGCTCGGCACCCACACCTGCGATCCCGGCATCGACAACGCCATCCTCCTCTCCCTCCTCCTCCTCCTCATCCACCCCATCCGGATGAATCTCATTCCACACCCTCATCTCTTCCTTCCAAAGCGTCTTGACACAAGGCTTGCACGAACTACCGCAGCACTCCCATGGGTCCGGTTCGCGAGGCGGTTTCGCACCTCTCGCGGCTTGCAGCAGCTGTTGCAGTCGGATTGGCGCGAGACGACCCCTCTTTAGCTTGACCAGGAAGGGAGAACGCTCATATAGCTCCGAGTCGTCCAGTTTGGAAGGGAGGAACCGGAATGACGCCGGGGCGACGAGGTGCACGAACTCGGGGGAGCGGCGAGAGCAGGAGAGCCGGCAGCCCCGTCTTGCTCCGCTTCGATTCTGACCACTTGCCGCTCTGGAGGCCCGCCTTGCATCGCAGTTGGCGCATGAGCTCGCTGCAGGACTGGTTCGAGACCGATGACCGCGACACTAGGCTAGCTCTGCAAGTCCTCATCAGTTACGGCATCACACGAGGTCGGTCTGCTCCGTGGTCACCGGGTCCCGTGCTCACAGCGGCCCACCTCCAGATGCTGACGTCTCCTGAGGCCCCTGCCCAGATGTCGACCTCGCCTTCGTAAACATCACACACCTCGCACCCCATCCCGATCTTTCACCTCGGATCTTGCAACAACTGCATCAGCGTGCGATATCGCGATTCGCGGCCGGACCGATCGCTGGCTTGACTCTGGTCGAGCAGCTTCTAGATGACGCCCCCGAGCATGCAGGGTTGCCCGGACCATCGTCAAGAACAATAAGCTCCACTATTCCAGAACTTGATGAGCTATTACAAGGAGGATGGAAGCGAAGCGAGCTGATCGAGATCGCCGGTCCTCGACCTTCTGGTCGTCACTTGCTCCTCTTGCACGCGATGCTGCACGATCTGGTCGTGCACCCTACCCATCGAGCCCTCTACGTTCATTCGGGAACTCTCGACGTCCAACGCTGCCTTCGAGTGCTCATGTCCATCATCGAAGGGCTTCGATCCCGTAGCGCCTCGTTCACTCGAGGAGACGGCGCCCGCGCCCAAGTCGACACCCAAGAATTCGCAGTGGACATCCTGAGGCGCTTGTCCGTGGCCCAGCCGACGCTGTCACCCCAACAGGTACTCGACCACATTGATGCTGAACTCGAACGAACCGATCTTGATGATTCGCTCACTCTGTCGTGTATCGTCATCGATCCGATCGACGCCCTGCTGGGAGGTAAGATTCTCTCCGACAAGTCTGCAAAGGGTGAGTCGGGGTATTACACTACAGATCATGGTGACTCTCGTGATGTCGCTTTATGTGTCTTACATACATTGCTTTATCTCAAATTTTGGTCCCCAGGGTACGCCACGATGGTGACTTTCATGCACCGATTGAAGGAGATCGCTTCTTCGGCAAAAGATCGGCCCGTCGTCTTTGTACGTCCGAGAAGACGAAATGACTTATTCTTTCAACGTTTCACTGCTGATGACCAACTACCAACCTCTCAGCTTATCAACTCAGGCAGTGCACCAGCATCATCCACCAACAGCGGCAGCGGAGTGCCCCCTGTTTCTATCTTCCCCACCATCCCTCCTCACCAATCAGCACCACCTCCACCACCCCTCCGACCCTCTTTAGGCACGACCTTCACCTACCTCACGGACATGACGCTCTGGCTTACCCGCGCGGATCTTATTTGGACTTCGATGGGGTCAACGACTTCGTCGATCAAGACGAGATTCGTGGTTGAGCTGGTTAGGAGTAGGAGAGGCGAATCGGGGGATGGACGATGTTCCGATCTGTGAGTTTAGACCCGCGGGCTCTTCTTTGTCAGAGAAACAGTGTGCTGAAGTAATTTCGAACACTATGGTTCAACCACACAGCCGGACGGATTCTCTCTGATTCCCGAAGAATGAACGGGCGCCATCCCCACGGACGATAGCAGTGAGGAGGATGGCAGTGATCATACTTCAATGCCATAGATTCAGCCCAGAGACATCCGTAGAACGGTGTTGCAATAAGAACAACTAATGCTAGTAATCAAATATGAAACACCCCTCACCCAATCTCAAGTTGCTGCATCGACTTCTCCAACGACGCCGCCGCATTCTCCTTCTCCTCCTTCCACATCTCAGCGACCCTTTTGAACACTTGATCCTGCTTGATCCCCGGACTCTCTTGGCGAACTCGAGGGCTCATGGTCTGTGTCCAACGAAGAACCCTTCAGATCATGCGACGGCGAACTGAAATGGGGAGCTCGTTGACTCACTGCAAGGTAATTCTGCCAAGCCGTCTTCTTCGCTGACGTCCTCCTCACGCCGCCTAGAGCACCTTTCTCATGCCCGTCGGCGTCGATCTCCACCAATCGACTTCCACATGAACATCCATGGGTCATCGTATCGATCGAACGGGAGTGCCGTTGGAAACTGAGAGCTCTCCCGACTGGCTCGTCAGTGCTCCGCCAGCCAAATTCTTCGGCGTGAGATCACTTAGATACTTACATTTTCTGACAGTCCAGCGATTGACACCTCCAGCGGTACTTGTAGGTAATCTGATACGAGTGCGTCGTCGTGACTTCAATGTCGGGCCTGGCTGCCATCACCCGGGCAGCCCAGAGCTTGAATGCTCTGCCAAGCCGAGAAGCGTCGCGTATGGTCGCGTGTCAGCTCGGATCGACGTCTGCACCTGTGATCGGAGACGCCATCAATTCCACTCACTTTCCATGCGGCGGACTAAGCTCCCCACTAATCGCCCAAGCCGCAAGATGACACAGCTCATGCGCCAGCGTGTTGTTCAACTTCGCCACCGAATCAACGACCTTGACGCTCAGCTCGATCGAGCTGATTTGCTCAACGATTTGAGACGCCCGATCAGCTCCATCGCTATTCTTCGTCGTCGACGGCTTACTTCGTTTCCAAGAGGCCCTTCCGGCGGTTTTGAGAAGTTTCTTGCTCCAGATGATGTCAATGTCTGCTGGAAGACCCCGGTTCGAAGTCGCGGACGATGATGCAAACTCGCCGGGACTCGGTCGAAACAAGCCAGCACTTGAGTAGCAGCGGGAAAAGACCGACTGATTCAACTCGGCGATCAACTCGAAAGGCAATCGATTGCGCTGCTCGGCCGTCAGCAGATTCGTTGGGGCTCTGCGCCGGGCCGGCTTGGCCGTCTTGTCTGCTGACTTGGATGATCGTGGTGTCGATGGCGTCAGGTATTGATGGAGCGGCGTCTTGCTTCGGAAAGGGGGTGGTAGGTCTTCGTCTTCGTCCCCTTCCTCATCACTAGAGCACAGGATGGTAGTCAGGTCCACCTCGTCCTGTCGGTCATCTCTTTGTGGCGCGGGAGTGGACATCAGGGTCGTCGATAGCTTTTTGGGGCGCGAAGGTGTCCGTGTTGGGATACTGCAAGTTCAGGATGGAGGAAATGGCATGAGCAATGGATACGTCAACCAGAGTAGGTCCGAGCGTCTCAAGAGCGACGCGACCACCTACAAGCTGATCACCCCAGCATCGGGATCGAATTCCGATTCCGGCTCTTCCCCCTCGAGACCGAGCTTGACAGACCGCTCTGCTTCCTCTGAAGTAGATCTATCACTGTCCGAATCGGAGAGGACGAGCACCTCGACCTGAGGTTTCTTGGTGTCCGCGCGCACTCGCCGTTGGCTTGAGGTAGAAGTTTCGGCACCTCGTATATTGATCGGACTGGCACTCGCCCCTTGACGTCGAACCAATCTTACTTCTCGAGCAGAAGGAGTTTGGACCAGCTGGTTCCTCGGCACTTTCTTTGGTATCTCTCTGCAAGAGAGCGGCTAAGGTCACATCAGGACTCATACCTGTGTGCAGAGAAGAGACTGCTGCCCTAGCTCTTACCTGATGGTCAGTCGACTCAGATCCATAGTACTGGACGGTACACCGTCCTTACTTGCGTCATTTTTTAGATCTTCTTCATCGGATGAATCGTCGAGCGTGTAGATGGTGAACGGCTTGTTCTTGCTCGCTGTCTCGGCGCGCGACTTTTCGCCGAGCGGACTCGAGCATCTTCGAGACGGCAATGTAGGAGCTGCTTTGGCGGTTGAGAAATTGACGTTGGACGAGCTTCCAGTTGCTTGAGAACTCGGTTCCTCCTCCGAAAACAGTCCCGCTCGATCTTCCTCGCCTGTGTTTCCCAACCCCTGCGTACTCGGCGGCGAAGGAGGGAACAGAAGGTCTGCGAGAGAGGGCGTCCCAGGACCAGTAGGCAATAACGAGTCCGTAGCATCCTCTTGTGAATCGGGATTCGAAGTTGGACTTGAAGATGCGTCCTTCTCCAAGAGCGCTTTCAGATGAGGCGATCGACGAACGGCTGTAGGGCTCTGCCGACTACGTTCGGCTGGTGTCGAAGCTGATGTCGGCGACTGTGCTGAGGTCGGCGTCGGCGTTGAATGACTTGACCCAACTCCGACGTCAAGCGAGTCAGATCGGCGACTTGGACTGCATACGCAGCTAGTGGCGCCCACCCAGTGCTCTTCTAACATCTCAGGTGATATCGTGGATGTGATCCTCGTGTTGAGCGATCGTACAGCCGTATCCGAGGTCGTGCGATCCGTGCTCTGAAGAGGCTCCGAGTTGGGGGAGGTGATCGCAGGGAGCTGCTGACAAGGAAGTTGAGCTAGCCGCGGGGTGGGCAGTTCGCCATCCGAGTCGTCATCCGAGTCAGGTATCCGGGACATTGGTGTCGTTTTCCGCGTTCGGCCTGATGGTCAGCATGGAGGTGCCTGTCAAGAGCGAGACCCTCTGCAGGCGATCAAGTCACGTCGAGGCGCGCCCACTTGATTTTACACGCGCAAGTACATCTCGCGACGATTCAGTCAATAGCAACAAGCAGATCGTATTGCAATGTATTGCATTTCTTGTGAGTCACTCCTCCGAGAATGAGCACAAGGGCAGAGAAGGGGGGGGAGAAGACTACAACTCAAGATGATCTAGATACAGTAAGTTCATGAATCGCCACGGGCAGTTCGCCATCCAGGGACCCTGAGGCTCTTCTTTTGCACTAGTGCTCGGTCAAGAGCAAGTTACCCGAGACGAGCTTGTTCTCCAAGATGGTCCCGTCAGGCAAGTGAATCTTTTGGCCTTCGTTGGCGACGATGATGACCGTTCCTCGGAGCTGCGTATTGCGACCAAAGACAACATCGCCGGCGACGGTCAAGTGGTCCAATTCGAGGATGTTAGGGATCTGCGGGAAGCGCTTCAAAAACGCATCGACCTTCTTGAAGTGGTCGCCGAGCTTGACCACGGGTGTCGTCGAGAACATGCGCAATGGCGAGAGCGTCAACGTGCCATGCTCGAGGTCGTACAGGTCCGACTTGATGAGCAACAAGTCCGAGCACGACTTGACGGGCAAGAAACGGGCACGCGGGACGTTGATGCCGATCGCTCGGTCAAAGTGCTTGACGGCGGCACCGACGGCCGTCTCGAGCTGGATCACGGCCTCTCCGTTGGCAGCGACCTTGTTGTTAACAATGATCTCAAGATCCATTCCCTCGCCGTCCATGACGCGCTTGATCGCCTTCAAGTTGACCCACAAGTTGTTGGTGTTGAAGATCTTGAACTTGCGCACCGACTTGAAGTCCTCGACGTGGTCGGATGGGACCTGCGCAATTTCGAGCAGTCGCACGTTGCCCTCGTAGTTGATGAGCGTTCCACCCTTGACATCGGCCTTTGTTTTATCCGTGACTTCCATGATGAACTGTGGATGAATGGAACACGGCTTAAGAGTCAGATTCTAGCACCATCGTAGAATTACTCGGTACCTGCAGTAGACGACTGACCTCGTTCTGGTTCGCGTGCATGTGCTCAAGAATCTTCATGTCAACGACGGCACCCAAGTTGTCGACGTTGGAGACAAAGAGGTACTCCTTGCCGCTCGCGAGCAGCTTGTCGACCAAACCCGAGTTGGTGATGGCGTCGAACAAGTCCCCGTGGCCTGGGGGGTACCACGATGCCTTGTCCTCGAGCGCGGAGCGGGGCGTCGGGAGCAGAGACTCCTTGTTGACACGGGGGTATCGCGACTGATTGAAGGTCATAAGCTCGATGTTGTGGTTGGCGTACTTTTGAATAATGCGCGCCGTGTCCTCGTCGGTGTTAAACGAGTTCATGAGGATGAAGGGGACGTTGACCTTGTGCAACGAGTTGAGGTGCTTTGAGGTGTGAGAACGTCCCCGTTTAGCACGGAGCACAAAGAACGGGATCAATTGGGCCACAATCGTGGCAAGTGTACGCACCTCAATCTGCCTGACGGAAAGATCCAAGAAGGTCATGCCTTCTCGGACTTCGATGACGGACTTGGGCCCGACGCAACCCATGGTTGTACCAAGACCACCGTTGAGTTTGAGCACGGCGAGCTTGTCCAAGAGCATGGGGCTCGAAGACTCCTTCAGGTCGGCGTATGGGACGACCTGCTCAGGCGAAGGGGGCTGGATCTTGTCCCAGTCGCTGATGACACGAAAAAGAGCAGAGTCAAAACCTGTCCCGAAATCCCTTCAAATCGAGTGGACTCTGGGGTGACGATTGAGACTGACATCTTTTGGCCCTTGGCGCGCTCGGCCAGGTAGCGGTTGAAGAGGATGAAGAAGCTTTGCATCTCGGCTTCGAAAGCCTGTCGGTGAGATAAGATACCCAACACAGAGTCAACAATAAGTACCACACCAAATAACCCTAAGTTCCGCTTGTCTGATATCGTACCTTCTTGTACTCGGGATCGTCAATCTTTTGGATCATCGAGTTGAGCTCGTTGCGCATGGCCTTGGCCGAGACACCGGTCGCAGCGGATTTGAAGTCCTAAATCAGGACACGGTAAGAGCATCGTCAGTTCGGAGTATTCAAATCCGTTGCATGGAGATGCGAATGGCGATTGCCGGTGGTTAATCAGGGGCTTCGACGAAATGCCGACCGGACGAAGGGGAGCCGTGGGGACCGGCACCAGTCGAAGAGCTGAATTGAGCTTAGCTAACGCGGGCTGCATGGTCGGGTAATGCCATGCATCCCGTGAAAGCGAAAAGCAACTCATAGCAGACTAGCGGGGCTCTGCCTAGGACGGGAACGTGGCACCCTCATCCGCCTCGTATCCGGGCAATGACTGGGTAGCGCCCATCAAGACGATCGGGATACATCCAACTCGTCTAAATTGATACGTTGATTGGTCCCATTTGATGGGCTGCACTCGACGCGGGGGTGGCCCGCTGCGAAGAGGACGGCACCAAAACGTGATCGCTCCCCCGCACACAAGTGGGATCCGAGGCGGAGTTGAGTTGGGCCAGTCGAAGGTCTCGGTTCGGAGCTCGTTTTGAGCTAGTCTCCTTGCTGAACCACGCAAAAAATCCACCAAATACTGCAGCAACCCTTGGGATAGCGTGACACACTCTGGCACCCCGAAGGAGAGCATAGAGGCCTTCACCGAGCACATCGACTGGCCGCCGACTCCGCTCCGTCCACGCCCATACCGATGAGGGGGGTGGCAACGACTTCCAGAATCACCACGCCGAGAGGGCTGAACAACTGACCATCGCTGAATGTCCACGGGCACGCTTGGGGCCGGCGGCAGCGGGCGTTTCAAGAGACGACATGTTGGTGGTCGTTTGTGGTGAGTGAGGAGGGACTGAAGGGGCGTTCGACAAGAAAGCTGAACGTGGAGCGACAGGTGGCAAAGCGCCGGCAGGCGCCCGCCCGCCTGCTCAGCGGCGGCCCGCGTGAGTGGCGCACCCCACACGCACGCGGGCGGGGGCGGCAGCTTTGCTTAGGCGGCACGAGGGCCCACGTCATTTTGATCGAATATAATTTTAGCGGCTCCCCAGCCGGAAACACCCTGCTCCCGAGTCCGAGTCTTCTTCGCTTGAATCGCTTCCAGCAGGTCGCAGAACATTCACAGCTGCCTGTCCCCAACAAGCCACTGCTGTGATCCACCCGGCTTGCATCTTGGAGGTTCACTATCTCTTGCAGAGGCTTACTTGCAACATTTTCTGAGCCCAGCTTGACCGGTATATCAGCCCGGATGGCACCCTCGTGAGCTGGTGTGACCGGAAGCCCCCTCGGTCTGCTGTAACCCTGGGCTTCCCGGTTTCACGGCGGCGACAGGGGCAGAGTTTGCAGGGCTCTGGACGTTGACGATCGGTATCACAGCATATCTGAGGTTGTCTTACGAGGAGATGGAGTTAAAAAAATCTCCACATTTGCTTCATCGACCGATGTGCGAGAATCACCACGAAGAAATCGAAGCACACCGTACAAGCCGGCAGCTCAGACCCGGACCGGCATCGGGCTTCCCCCCCCCCGTGAACCTGACTCTTGACTGTTTGCTCGGCTCTACATGTACTACTAGGCGTGACTTACCCATCATCGTACGGCTTATAGCTAAAGCTCTTCCAGCCCCCTTGTGGTTCATCTACCTTCTTGGCCCGCCTCATCTCGTCGGAACTGCTTCACGACCACATCACCACGTCATCATCGAGGCAGCGACCAGCACGAGTCAAGAAAGTCTTGGTGATACCCACTGCAGCCGATACCGTGATTCAGTTACTCACCTCTTGGAAGAGTGACTCAATCTCAACTATAAGGCGACGACTTCAACCCGCGATGACCAGCACCCCTTCCACTCCACCCTCGACGACCGGCGACTCGCAATCATCCGCCATCTTCGGCTACGGGTCCCTCATCTTCAAACCTCCACCTTACGACCTCGAATCGGAAGCGGGCTACATCAAGTGTTTCAAGCGGAGGTTCGCCCAGCATTCGCACGATCATCGAGGGACACCGGAGAACCCTGGTCGAGGTTCGTCCGCCGAGACGCAGAGAATGTTTTTGCTTCATCTAGAGCTAGCTGCTCACTTTTGGTTTCTGTATTGGAACTCTAGTGGTCACTCTAGTCACGGAAGAGGACTGGGAAGTGCATCGAAAGGTGCGTGTCCGCTTTGAGACAGCCTTGGTGCTATGAGCGCTCTAAGATCGGGCTCAGTGCCGGTCACGTGAGGGCAATCATTGTTGATGATACGCTGCCACGCATTGGTCGCACACCAAAGGACGAACCCGCAGAATCAGGTCATGTATGGGGTCAGTAACATCAGGCTCCATCCTATGCCCCAAACCTTGTCGCTGATAACCCTGCTCCCCTCTTCGGAACAGGTCGAGTCTACCGGATACCACCATCCCAAGCGACCGAGATTTGGGCCTACTTGGATCATCGTGAGAAGGATGGATACACACAGCGCCAAGTCGATGTCCACGGGTCAGATGCCCAAGGAAAGGAAGTCGTGATTGAGCATAATGTGAGTCGTCTCGGAACCCCAGTTCGATCAGAGATCTCTAGGATCGGCGCCTAGCTGACAATCGCAGTTCCTTTGTGCGAGGACAGTGTCGAGTCTATGTGGGAGAATCCGACAATCCGTCCTTTGCAGGAGGGACACCGATGCGAGAACTAGCTCAGAAGATAGCTACTGCGCACGGGCCAAGTGGGCCGAATAAAGCACGTCTAGCTAGTCCGATCCTTTCCTCGCTTCCTCCAGGCGCCTATGACTGACCAACTTCGTTCAAACTCGAGTTCTCTTGTAGGAATACCTCTACCTGATGACACGAGCCGTCCGAGAACTTGGGCCCGACGCAAAAGACGAGTACTTACAACAACTCGAGGGGCTGGTTCACGAGTTCGATCCAGATTGGAAGAACGGCGAAGCTTAGGTCGGGCTTGGGAACACCATCTTGGGTATTATCGCCTGGATAAAACGTTGCATTCGCAAAGATACCCTCATCGTAGTCTGTTATCCGCATACCTGTGACCCTTTTTTGGGGAGACTAACGCCGTCCCCCTATTTCCGAAGGCATCGCGCGGGTGGCAAAGTTACTATTACAAGACCCAAGAGTAAGCTAGTGAACAAGATAGCTAAGGAAGAGGAAGAAAAGACAACGGGCGAAAGATGAATGAGATTAGAGCCGTGTGGGCAGCACGAGTGAGAATGGGAGGTAGGTGAACGAGAGAAATTTTCCGTTGGCATGTGATAGAGGGGAGAGATAGGGTGGAGTTCCGGGTCCAGCG
Organism: Microbotryum scabiosae; assembly: GCA_022702605.1. NCBI lineage: Eukaryota > Fungi > Basidiomycota > Microbotryomycetes > Microbotryales > Microbotryaceae > Microbotryum > Microbotryum scabiosae. Next base: position 884,239 of record JAHWDV010000006.1, on the reverse strand, counting down.
AAAAGCCTCCACCCGAGAGCGTGGCCTTCTCGATCTCGGTTTTTACAAGAGGTACATCCCACCCGCGACGCCGAGAAGGAGACTACCGGACAAGAGGAGTGATCCGCCGAAATGGGCTTTAATTGACGTAGCCGGCCCGACAACCTGGAAACAAGGCGCAATTTGGATTCATTTCCCAAACATTGCACATTCCGACTCCGAAAATTGCTCTTTCTTACCTGAAGGTGGGTCGGGTTGGGTTGGAGATTGTTGGCGCTCCCAGTGACCGGGCTATTGACAGCTCCGGTAGGAGATACAGTTTCGACGGGGACCGTATATACAAAGGTGTCTGTGAAGTTCCCAACACCGTCCGAATTGATGATGGTCGTAACACTGTGCACAGGAGGGTGATGATCAGAGCCATGAGTGCGGATCGGGGTCCGAAAGCGTCGACGCGCGCGCGCTGCCCGGATCGCCGAAAGGGGCATGCCGTCGGGGCCTTTGGCCCGTGGCTGAGCGCCACAGCACGTGACAGATGCCCTGTTGTGTTATACGCTCGCTTCCCTCGGACTTGGCTAACGTTGCCCGACAATCGTCGTCACCGTCGTGGTCGTGGTCCCGCCGATGCTTAGACAGTCCTACTCACGCTCCGGGAATCGGCGTTTGTCCTGTCGGCAGCGCTGAGCCTACTGTGGGCGCGGAGTAGAAGGGAATGGGCGAAGATGTGGCCGAAGCCGCGGCGGCTGAAGTAGCAGCTGCTACAGATGTTGTTGACGCGTTTTGGGCATTCTACGGAACGTGGAATGAGGTGTGGTCAGCCAGGCTGTTGGCGCTTGTTCCCGGGTTTGAAGAGCGGCTCAGACGACACCGATGGCCCCGGGGCCCGGTGTTTCGCCGGCGACTGAGGTGGATCGCGACCGAGCTACGAGAAACCGGTATAGCTTGAACACGTACAGAGACAGAGACGGATGCAAAGGCGACGAAGACGGCAGCGAGTGAGAAGCGCATCGTAACTTGTGTGAGGTGTTGGTGCAAGCGTTGATCGGTGTACGGTGTGGGAGGAAGTGAGTGCGAAGAGAGGTGGCCGTCTCATCGGCTTGTCGAACCCCGCGGTCGTGCCCGTGCTCCGTTGCGGGCGCAGGGGAGCTATGGCGCGGCGGCTAGGCCGTCGGGGCCATATATATGATCGCGCCTGGCTCGTCCCTGCCCGACCGATCCAGGTCGTGCACTTGTCTTGTCTCGATAGGAAGGTGGAGGTGTTCACGTCAGATAGCATTCTTGTGGGGAAATGAAGAGAATGTGCCGAATAACATGGGAAAAGAGGTGCCCCCACTGTTGAAAACCGACTTTGACCCAAAGTCACCGTAGGCCCGCGATAATTCCGACCCATTTTTGAACATTGCTGAAAACCGCATGCGATCTGGATCGTAGAACCAAACGAAAGAAAGAGAATTAAAAATGGATATTGTCTTTGTACAGGGCCCCTTGTCGTGTTGACGAAATTTGAATAAACTGATCACGCCGCGGCGGCGCCGTTCACGTTGCCTGGCGGTGAAACCCACTCTCTGGCCGGCTGACCCTAACAGAATTTAGCTACATGTTTAGATTCATTTATGCTGCCTGCGCCTACTTTGCATTCAACAGTTTCATTTCGGGAGCAGATACGTGCCTGGGAGGCTGGCATAATCGCGGCACACGCTCTGATTCCAGATCTGCCTGGGGTCCCCAGCTCGACAGGTCGTCATCGTCCTCTCGTCGCTAAGCGCATTGAGTCGTCGGTTTCAGCCTTCGCCTTCTTCCATATCGCGCCGTGTCTCGCGTGATTCAGCGTCCCACACCACCAGCGACCGCTTATAAATAGAAATGGCGCGTACTGGTGTTGAAAAGGTCGGGCAGCAACTGCCTCGTGCATCGGTAGCGAAGCCTCTGACGTCGCGCACCCCCTGGACGGTCTGGATCGTGCTTGTGCTCGGTGTCTACGCGTATTGGAGGTATCTGACACAACGCAGCAAGCGATCCAAGCAACCGTAAGTCTCTTTACGTTCAAGTCTTCTCTCACACCAATGACTCGACTTCTTGTCATTGGATGGCCAAATCAAGCTGGTCGCGACGAACCGTCCATGCGTGTTCCCGGAGCAAAGGAGCAAAGGAGCAAAGGAGCAAAAGAGCAAAGGGGCTTCAGATGCATCCAATTACAGGGCATGCTTTGGTGGTCAATATCAACCATGACTATATATCACTAGTTACAACCTTTCGTCCGTCACATCCGATCCACTATCGCGCCTTGATCGGCCTCTCTGCCCTCAAGTCATCACAGCCGTCGACGCACCTCCTTCTGTTCAGAATGCACGTCTGGAGCACCGTCGGGACTAATTGGCTGACCACTAATATCTTTCCCCAAAAATCTCAGGAGACGGCGGACCGCTACGAAAGCGGAACCTCGTCGTCGACCGACGGCTCTCGACTCTCCTCGACGGCTGGGCTCGACCCCCAAGCTCTCGCGAAGGAGCTCATTCGCTCGCGGCGTTCGAGGACCGACAAGTGAATCCTATGGCGGATCCCAGAAGACAAGTCGAGCAGGATCACCTTTTCGGCCAAGCTTTTCGTCGGGTCGTCTCGTTCATCTCGCTCAAAGTGGAGCCGGAACACCCGCCTCCTCCACCGGAGGCCTAAGTCGCCATGCCACCTCCTTCGGCCCCGACATGTCTGAAGTCTCGTTCCAAGGCTCTTCGAACTTGTCACACTCGCCTTCAAACCTCGGTCAACGGTACCACCTCGCCAATCGATCGAATGGGCTGCTGAGATCCGCGAGCTCGTACTCGATTGACAGCCGGGAGGCCTCTCCAGGGCCTCGACGCTCGGGCTTCACCGATGTCTACCCACTCAACGTTCTCGACTCTGCCTCTCGCAAACGCCGTGATTTTGATACCGAAAGTCTCGGCACGATCAGCCAACGCAGCGGGAAAAGGTTCCGGATGACGGACGACGAGCAAGGCGCTTTCGATGAGGATGACCAGGATAGCGACGACGCGGCGATGGAGCTCGATGAGATGGTCGAAGTTGCGGCAGCTCAGCAGAAGAGAGGGACCAAACGTGGACCGAAACCCCAAGGCGGTCCTGCGAAACGCACTCGTCAGGGCGAGACTGGTGAAGATGCCCCGAGCCACGAGAATCACGAGATGGACACGGAGCCGGATTCGGAGTTCTCGAGCAAGAAGCGCACGCGGCCTTCGCGCGACGCCAACGAATCGTTCGCGGAAGAGTCGGCCGAGGACAAACGCCCGAGAAACGACATTTACGGCAAGGGCGGATCCAAACGACGTCTCGACTTGGTCGATACCCCAACTGAAGAGGATGAGATCGACTTTGAGGGTGAGGACTGCGACGATGATCGATCGCCCAGGAACGCAGATTCCGAGGTGGATGAAGAGGAAGAGCTCGAGCAGGATGACGAGAATTTGGAACAAAGACACATCCACAGGTCTAAGCGCGCTCGCTCAATGGAAGAACGCACAGAGTCGGGGGAGGACTCTCTGATGGGTAACGATGACTATGAGGCCGAAGCAGCAGCCGATGCACGCCTCGCTTCGTCCGACGTCGCATCAGGCTCGTCCCGGAAACGTGGCGATTCTACCAAGGCACCGACACCTTCTTCCACCTCGACCGAAGCGGGCGTGAGCAAGACCGTTCGCCGCCCTGGAGATACTTGGGTCAATTTGGAGGGTGATTGCTGCAGGATGGATGCCGATGGCAAACAAAGAAAGCTTTGCGAAGTGAAGGAGATGAGAAGGAGATACAAAGTAGGTCTTCCTGTGTCCGGGCTTCACAGGCTTCATATCGTGGTCTCAATGACTGATTGTCCTCATCGATGTGAGCACTTAGATGCCCAAGGATTCGATCCACCCCGATGCCAAGATCATGCATGAAGTCGTGACCGAAAAGTGGCTGACGCAAGACGAATACACGCAACTTCTCGCTCAAGGGAAATTGGCTTGGCAAGCTGTCGAGGATAAGGCCTCAATGGCGGGCGCTCTGTCGGCTTCGGACAGCTCCACAGCATCCCAGATCAAGGCTGCTCAGGCAAAGCCCAAGGGGATCTACTTTGCCACCGGAACGCGGACCCCTCTTCGGACCCACTCGGTGCTTTCATCGCGTCCTTCGTCGGGCACCGCCTCGCCGGTGTCGACACCTCAATCACCGGTATACGCGACCCTGCTCAATGGTCGGATGCGTCTCCCAAGTGGTGCTCATGTGAGTCCCGCGCGTTCGTGGTCGACGAGCAAGTCGGCGCGGCTCGTCGAGGACGAACAAAAGGCGAAAGCCGAGAGGGAACGAAGGAGGAGGGCGAGCATCATGCTGGGTGGGGAGGACGAAGTGAAGGAGGTTCCTCGAAAGGCACCTGCACCCCCGGCCCCCGCTCCTACTGCTACTCCACCTTCGACCCTGTCTGCCCCATCAACCCAACCCGCTGTCAAACCAGCCAACGATAAGAAAGACGATCAGCCGAAGCCTTCGTTCAGTTTTGGCCAATCACCCGCGACGACATCTGCACCTCCGGCATCGTCTGCAGCTCCACCGTCTTTCTTCAGCAAACCTGCGGCAGCCGCCGCTCCCGAGGCACCGAAAACCGATGGAGGACCAGAACCTGCCGCTCCGCCAAGCTTCTTCGCCAACGTCACCAAGCCACAATCGAACGCCACGGCGTCGTCTGCTGAACCCACAAAAGCGACACCCTTCTCGTTCGGCGCCCCGTCATCGGCCTCGACACCTCCATCCCAATCCACGCCCTCTGCTGCTGCGGCCAAAGCGCGCTTTTCCTTCGGAGCTCCGCCATCTTCATCTGCAGCACCATCGACGAATGAATTGGCATCCTCCCCTGCTGCATCAACCCCATTCAGTCTCGGAGCTGCCACAAGCTCCATTTCGACGAACTCGTCGCCATTGTCGAGCCAGGCACCGAGTACCGCTTCACCTGCAGCCTTCAGCTTTGGCGCATCCTCGAGCACTACTGCCACGGCTCCTACATCGGACTCTGCACCCGCTCCGTTGTTCGGTTTTGGCGCTGCACCCAAGCAACCCGCGGCCCCCACTGCTGCGCCGACGCCATCTTCCAGCTGCGATTCCACCATCGCAGGACCCACCGTGCCTGCGAGTACCAACTCAACCGGAGGTTTTGCATTCGGTGCATCCAGCACACCTTTCGGTGGCAACACATCTGCGGCGCCTGCGCCCGCAACTGCTGCCCCCGCCCCATCGTTCTCTTTTGGAGCTTCGGCAACACCCGCCCCAGCGGCTCAACCATCCGCTCCGTCATTCTCGTTTGGAAACGCGGCCACAACTTCTGTTCCGGCACCCTTCAGTGTCGGATCATCTTCCGTGAACGCTTCAGGCCCAGCCTCCCCCGCAGGGACACCTGGTGCGGGTCAACCTTTCATGTTCGGCCAATCGGCGAACTCCTCTGGATCGGTTACGGGAACATCGACACCTGCTCAAAGTCCTGGCGCTGCCCCGGCTGTGTTCAGTGGGTAACCTTCGCACCTTGTACGATAGACCGTCTAGACTGACCCTGCTCTTATTGCCTTGCCGATGCACAGATTTTGGATCGGGAGGAGGCGAATCTACGGGCTCTGCCCCAAGGCGAAGGATCGCCGGGAGGAGGCCCGCGGGTGCGAGGTGAGGATGAGAAATAAAGAGCTTCGCGTGCATGGTCGTTTGTAAGCCCCAAGCAAATGAGGTTGTAATTGCATTTAGCAAGTTCCCACCCCCCTTGAAGCATTCATAGGTTGCTGCCTACATTTCGACAGCGCGCGTTGCTCCTGTCCATTGCCCGGAAGCCTCTTGCGACACTGTTATAGAACAGAGCTGTTTATTAACAATGAACGCCTTTTAACTACCTACCTAGGTGTATTGGACATTTGCGAGACTTGTGCCTTTCGGACCATCGCACGAAACCCAGCGAGAGTCCCTCCCACCCTCGCCTTCCTACAACACGCGGCATTTGATTCCTCAAGTAACAAAGTCACATCCTTGTGCGAGTCTCTGCAGAGGCAGCAAGACCAACTCGGTGTCATCTAGTGAATGGGACTGATTTGCGCTTCTTTGAACTGCCTTTTCCCGAAGTGCCCCACATCACTCGACCCTCCCTGATCATGCCCATCAAAGCCAGTTGCTAATGCGAAGCGGTGCAGTTCGAGCTTGACGAGGATGTTTCGGCGTTGAGCGGTAATTTCGGTGAGCTTTGATTACATGGCACAACCATCGCTCGATTTTAGCAGGCCACTGCATTCACTTATTCCGCCGCCTGTCTCACAGCACGTGCCAAAAGCTAGCCAACGACCGCAGCTACAACATCGCTTCGAGTGAGGACAAGCTCAAAGTGACGAAGGGTACGGCCAAGGTCTTTGACGACCAAAAACGCCGATTCGGGCAAGTCGATCAAGCGTTCGTTCTGCGGCGACTGTGGCTCGGCCCTTTTCTCCAAGCCTTCGAGTCGACCTGGCGCCGGCTTCGTCAAAGTCGGTGTTCTTGACGAGGCAGCCAAGGCCAAGCCCGGTGCTGAGATCTACGTCGGCAGTCAGCTTCCTTTGATCGATGCTCAATCGGACTTAACACCAAGATCAAGCGATTCGAAGGCATGATGGCGAAGAAGGTCTGAGACGCGACGGTCGCGTCACGCCGCCGGTCATGAGCTTTCAATTGCTACGGGTGCGATGCGAGAGGTGTGCGCGAGCAATCGATGATGTTGTAAGGTAGGAAAAACTGTGCAAGAAATATCAAAAGGTTTAGAAGGTACTTATGAGATGTGGCCGGTGCGATGCTCTCACTATGACTGGTCCAGTCTGGCAGGGGACGTCACTATGTGGTCTAATGAAGTATAATTTGGGGCACCAGTCTGCGTCTCAGACGATGACCTTCGTCATTGTCCAGGAACATGGGCAGCTTACTATATCTGCCTCCGCCACCCGGCCCTGCAGTGGCAACATCTTTTTGTTTTTCTCCTGCAGATCCCTAGTCAGGGCGCCCGCCGCCGTCTGGTGCATCCAAATGTGCCCATCATCAGGTTGGCCTGTGTCGACAAACACCATACGCCTGGATCCTACCCCCCCCCCCCCCCCCCCCAAGTCGCCAAACCTCCTGCACATTAGTGTACTGAATCAGATCCGATCGGACCATATGGCTCGCAGAACACGGCAGATTGAATCCGGCTCCTCGCCGTGCCGCCACTCTGCCGACAGTGCCGAGAGCACGGCGCGGAGCCGCGAAAAATGCGCATTTCGCCTCGATTCGCGATGCTGCGCAACCGAGATATGGCAATCTGATTAGTGGTCGCTGCTGGCTTGCTGCTCGCCGCTTGGAGATCGGTGTTCTGAAAGCACAAGGTTCCGCGGGAGAAGTCGGCTTCCGGCTGACCCGGTGTGGAAGTCAGGTACACCACGGCAATAGAGCCTTAAATGCGCTCAAGCGGGAGGAATTCAGTGACTTGAGGTTGTCGACGATGTGGTTGATGCTCCAAGGCACGACGAGTCGGCTGGGAGTCGGGATTTTTAACCTCGACTTGAAGTTCCTTGGCAGTTGATGGGCCATCGGCAACTCAATTCCGCACGGGATAGTCTTGCCCCGCCTCCGACTTGAGCCCCTGAAGCAGTGGGACAATGCATGTCTTGGGCGGCCGTGCATGTGCCTAATCTCGGATAAGGCGGAGACCACCACCTCGCACCGGCCGAAATAGAAGAGTTACGGAAATTCAAATTTGTAAGCGCTTGATCGGGAAAAGCTGGAATCACCGTGTGCCCGCGTACGGGCTCGCCAAAACGGCGCGCCAAGCGACAGCGAGCACGTAAAAATCGCTCATTCTGGTGGTTGAATGTTTGTTCCAGAGGTTTACGTTGATCCGAGTCTTTTCTTCTTTCTGTACTCTACTCATCTCGTCTGCCCCCTCGAACTACCCGTGCTTCGTCGACAAGATGGCCACTCACACGTCATCTCTGGACAAAAGTTCACAATCCGAGGCGCACGGTCCCTCTGGCGGCGACTCGCTCCACTCGGACTTCCATCTAGTCGACGAGTCGGCCGGAGTTCAAAAGATCACAGCCATCTCGAACGAGATTGATCCGATTCTCCGTATCTTTTTGTTCGTTGGTAAGTTACACCTTCGCATGGTTCTGTTCTGTGATCCCTGCCTGACCCGCCCGTCAGCTGATCTTTCGCCGATGTGAAATCGCGACAGGCATCTTCCTCATCTCCTACGCCTATGGCCTCGATGGCACCATCCGATACACATACCAGCCGATTGCAACAGCTTCGTACTCGCAGCACTCTCTTCTTGCCACCATAAACGTATTGCGTTCGATCGTGGCGGCCGCCGTCCAGCCGCCGTACGCCAAAATTGCTGACGTTGTTGGTCGCTTCGAGCTCATCCTCCTCTCAATCGTCTTCTACATCGTTGGAACGATCGTCGAGGCAACTGCAACAGGTGTAAAAGGATTCTGCGCCGGTGCGGTCTTGTACCAGTTCGCGTACTCTGCCATAGTTCTGCTCGTGGAAATCACGATTGGCGACGTCACCTCGCTTCGCTCTCGTCTCTTCTTCTCCTACATCCCTGCTGTGCCGTTCGTGATCAATACCTGGGTCTCCGGAGATGTCACGCAAGCGGTTCTCGACCAGACTACATGGCGGTGAGTCTTTGCCAAACAGTATGTAGAGGTCTGCTCTTAAATACTGACACTTGGCTTTGCTTTGCGCAGATGGGGCATCGGGATGTGGGGCATCATTTACCCTGTCTGCTGCCTTCCCCTCCTGGCTGCGTTGTTCATCGCCAATCGCCGAGCGAAGAAAAATGGTAGAAAGACCGGTGTCCAGACTCTGTACCAGCGCCTCGGCTTCAGGAGGTTCGTTGTTCATCTGTTCTGGGAGCTTGATGTGAGTCACCTCCGCGTTTTGACCTACCAGCTTGGGTCTGATGCTCATCACCCTGCCATTTCTTCGATGCAGATCTTCGGTCTCATTTTGCTCATTGCCGCTTTTTCGCTCTTCCTGCTGCCTTTCACCCTCGCGGGAGGCGAGACGAGAATCTGGGGGCGTCCCCACATCATTATCATGCTCGTGGTCGGCATCCTCTGCATCCCTGCCTTCGTTCTGTGGGAGGTTCGCTTCGCGACCGTCCCCGCGATTCCTTTCAAGCTCCTCAACAACCGCACCGTCCTCGGCTGCCTCGGCATCGCTTTCTTGCTCAACTGCTCGTGGTACCTCCAGGGCGACTATCTCTACACCGTCCTTGTAGTTGCGTTCGACGAATCGATCAAGTCGGCGACTCGTATCACATCTCTCTACTCTTTCACCTCGGTGCTCGTCGGTGTTGCTTTGGGCATCGTCGTTCGCTTCGTCCAGCGCATCAAGCCTTTCATGATCGCTGGTATTGCCTTGTACGCTGTCGCTTTCGGTCTGCTCATCCGTTTCCGAGGTGGAATGGAGTCGCACGCTGGCATCATCGCCGGTCAAGTCATGCTCGGCTGCGCCGGCGGAATGTTTCCCTACCCCGCGCAGACCCTCATTCAATCTACGACGCAACATCAACACCTCGCCATCATTACCTCAATGTACCTTGCCTTCTACAACGTCGGCAGTGCGCTCGGTAACACTATCTCAGGCGCGATCTGGACTCAGGTTCTCCCGGGCAAGCTTTCGCGCGAACTGGCTCCTTTCAACAACTCGACGATGGGAGCCGATGTATACGGAAACCCCTTCGGATGGATCGCGGCCTACCCTGTCTCAACTCTGGAACGCCAAGCAGTGATACGAGCCTACCAAGGAACTCAAAAGATCTTGTGCATAGTCGGTATTTGCCTCGTCGTCCCTTTGATGTGCTGCGCCTTGCTCACGAAGAACACTAAGTTGGGTGCTGCGCAATCGCTTGAGAAGCCGGCGGAGGGCGACAGGACGATCGAGCACGCCCTGGAGAAAGATGGTCGTTCAGCCGCATGAAGGTTGTTTACGCGTGTGTCTAGATTCTCACTAGGAGGTAATGAATAGACCCGGCATTATCTTCCCCCTGGATTTGCATGTTTAAAGCGTGTTCTGGGTAATCGGATTGTCTGTGGGCAGAGCACGACTCACGCCATAATATGTTTACAAGATGCCCCTGGTCACCCTTCAGCGTTGAACATGGTTCCACTCCTCCTTGTGTTATAGAGGCGGGTGCCTAGCCCTAGTCAATGAGGCTGAGAATGTGACCGACTGCAATTGAGGCCCAGGCTAGGCAGGACTCGTCCGAAGGGTAGCAGTCATTTGTACGGGTGTGCACTGTCATGTACTGTCCACCTTCACATTATCTTCCACCCCACGTCACCATCACCATCACCTTCGCTTCCACCTCAAATCACCTCCACCCTCATGCCTTGCCTTCACCTCTACGTCTGTTTCTCCCCCTTGCACCTCCACCTTCAGCTTACCCTCGTTCCATGCTGTTCTTTTTCGACCCTGATCTCGACCGTCAACCTCGCCATCACCCCATCGTCCTCTTGCTTACGTCATTCACCTCCACCTCCACCTTCGCCTCCACCTCGCGATTTGGCGTCACAGGGGGTTTCCTTGCGGCCATTCGGCAGTTCAAGACGTCATGACCGGTATCTTTGATGATCAAAAAGGTGAGTCTTACGTACAACAAGGGTAGTCACACTGCCTACTAGTAGTTCTCCTTCCCCCCCCCCCCCCCGCCTCTGCTTAAACCCGAAGTTGCGAGCTGCTGCTAACATCGTCGCCCGTTGCCAGCAGCTTCTTTAACTACTACTCGCAACACGTCGGACAGATCAGATGAGGATGGGGATGATGGGTGGAAAGCGGGGCTGTGTGGGGCTTCGCTATTTTTCTTTTTCTTTTTCTTTTTCTTCACGTGCACGTTCGGCCGCGTTGCACAGAGGCTCCGACTGGTGTCTCACTGTTCTTTGTTTTCTCATTCTTTGGGTAGAACAGAGTCCGATGATAAAACGTACTGAAATGCCGAGGCCGAATCATAAGTCACGTTTCGATTCGGCATGGTTCATACATGTAGGGTCACACAGCAGCTCACTCCAGATTTGATGAGAAACGTGTTTGAGAAAATTGAACAACTTTCATACCAAACTTTCAGGTCGTAATTCGTGAGCAAATTTGAAACGGAATTCGGCTTCGGCCCGGCCGGGGTTATCGAGGCGGTCGCTCTGGTGCTGGCTTGTCGTTGTCAGCGCAGTCACTGTTGTCACTCTGGGCCAGAGCCTCCCTGCAGCACACCATGTCCGCCAATTCCAACTTTCTCGATGTCAGTACACTCTCTGCTGAGAATTCCCGTGTTCTGTGTCCGTGCTGACGTGCTGACCCTACCCACCACTCACACTCACCTCCTCATTTCCTCTCCGGCTGGGCCTCGATCCCGGACACGACGATGACGACGGCGACGGCGACGACGACGACGACGGATGACTGCGACGACGACGGTCACGATCACGACCACAACGACGACACGTTCCACGTTCCACCCGCACAGAAAGCATGCGAGCTCGTCAAGCAGGCGATCGATGCCGATGTCAAGCAGGACTGGGCCGAGGCGTTCAAGCTCTACAAGTGCGTAACCCGCCGATGGGCCAGTCGATCAACTTGGGGCCCCTGGGCACCGCGGAATCCGGTCAAGAGGTCCTTATCGTAATCATACGTAGTGACTGATACTACTCCACTTTCATCTCTCTAGAAACTCCCTCGACTACTTCAACATGGCTTACAAATGTGAGTCCAGGGCCGAATCGAGCCTCTCCCCCACGTTCTGCTCCACATACTCACACCGCTCCTCTCCCAACTCCCCAACCCACAGACGAGAAGAACCCAAAACTACGCGACCTGATCCGATCCAAAGTAGAGGAATACCTCGACCGCGCCGAGAAGCTGAAAGACCATATCCAGTCGACCGAGGACAAGCGCCAAAAGACCGCCGTCGGTAACAATGGCAAGACCCAGGCCTCGAGTGATGGGGGAGCACAAAAGTAAGTTCTGTGCATATCTCTCTCTTCTAATGGATACGACCTCTCACATCTGAATGTTGATACTGCAGGAAAGGCGGTGTAGGCGATGACGATGATGCCGACACAAAGAAACTGCGAGAGGGCCTGTCGAGTTAGTCTTGAGTCCCGAGACTAGGTACAAGTGCTGACTTGATCTTTCCATTTCGACCGCAGGCGCTATTCTATCCGAGACACCAAACGTGCGATGGGAGGACGTCGCCGGGTTGGACGCGGCCAAAGAGTCGCTCAAGGAAGCCGTGATTCTGCCGATCAAGTTCCCCCACCTCTTCACGGGCAAGCGAACACCGTGGCGAGGGATCCTCCTGTACGGCCCTCCGGGGACCGGTAAATCCTATCTTGCCAAAGCCGTCGCCACAGAAGCCAAGAGTACCTTCTTCAGTGTCAGTTCGTCCGATCTGGTCTCGAAATGGATGGGTGAATCCGAACGGTACGTGGTTCCCTTTCACATAGCGCACGCCAACCACTCCGATCACTGACTTTTATTCCCACACAGACTCGTGAAGCAGCTCTTTCAAATGGCACGCGAAAACAAACCGGCCATTATCTTTGTCGACGAAATCGATTCTCTGTGCGGTACGCGTGGCGAAGGTGAATCTGAGGCCTCAAGGCGTATCAAGACCGAGTTTTTAGTCCAGATGAACGGTGTCGGGAATGAGATGCAAGGTGTGCTCGTCTTGGGAGCCACCAACATCCCTTGGGCTTTGGATATCGCCATCAAGCGACGGTGAGTGAACCAGTGACCATCGTTCTTACAGAGCAGGATCGTCGAGCTGACAGGTCTGCGCCTCGTCCAGATTCGAGAAACGTATCTACATACCATTACCCGAACCGGAGGCACGGAAACGCATGTTCGAACTCAACGTCGGTACGACGCCTTGTACCTTGTCGCAACAAGAGTACCGGACGTTGGCGTCCAAGACGGACGGGTACTCGGGGTCGGATTTGGCCGTCGTCGTGAGGGACGCGTTGATGCAGCCTGTGAGGAAGGTGTTGAGTGCGACGCATTTCAAGGAGGTACGTGATGAGTTACTCTTAGTTCAAGAGAGAGGCGTGGTGCTGACTCCTTTGGCTGGGCGTCCATACTTGTTCAAGGTCGAGGTCCCCGATCCGGAAGATCCTTCTAAAATGATCAAAAAGTTGACGCCTTGCTCGCCTGGGGATGCTGGAGCGGTTGAAAAGACATGGAGTGACGTCTCTTCGGACGAATTGCTCGAACCGCCACTGTCAGTTGTGAAGAGAAGTGTTTCCAACTCCCCGAGATCATCTTACTTAGCAAGGGGCCGCTCTTCAACAGGGGATACAACGACTTTATCCGAGCGGTGCAATCCGCCAGACCCACGGTGACCAAGGATGATATTGTTAAGCATCTCGAATTCTCCAATGATGCCGGAAGCGAGGTCAGAACTCTGTTTGAGCGACATCTCGGATGAGGGGAGCGTGCTCACGTGTGTTTGGATGTCCTTCTACAGTAAGCCAATCGCTGGTGGAGGATCATACCATTGGGGACCGAATACACTGGGGTTCATCGAGGACGGGGGTTTCTAGCTCCTCTTGCGTGGCTTGTGTTTGATGTACGATCTATTTCTTCTCTCGCGCTCCCGCTGGTATGACACGGTCGGGATGATGTCACTTGCAGAAAGAGAGTCCGTGCACTGCTCGATCGGGAGAAGAAATCCGTGCACGGCGGTCGCTGCTCGAGTGCACGGAAGCGAGGCACCCGCGAGGATGGGATGACCAGGCTAGGGAAAGCGCAGTATCATGCCGAGGAAAAGGACTCGGGAGGTATTCAGATTCGGTAATGATCGACTGCGCACATCATGATGGGCGGTACGTCCCTGGGCATGGGAGAGAGACGGCAAGCCGTAAGTAAGGAAGTGTGACATTGTCACGTCAAATCGGATTTTACATATTTCAATCCACGTTTTCTCGTTCTCAAGTGGTGTAACGTTTCTTACTTCTGCGACCCGAGAACTGGTTCGGTGTCTGTCAAAATCCTGTCGGTGCCAACGGGTGCGAAGTTCTTGTGACCGCGTGGGGGCGGTAGTAGGGTGCGTCAATGTTATCCTTCCTTCCCTTCTTTCCATCCGGCATCTCCATACATAGGGTCCAACAACGTCACATACAGCCCTCGATGCAATTCGCAATCCTTTTCCTCCTTTTGGTCGGCCTCGGCCTCGTCATCGCCGCGCCTGTGGAACATCCTATGTAAGTACTTCACGCCTTTGACTAATTGGAATGTGCTGAAGCATCCTTATCACTTGGCTTCTGGTGTTCAGGTGGACCCACCTCGGTCAAATGGAAACCGGTACGAGCATGAGTTGATGCCACTCTCGCGCCGTAGCCGAAGCAATGATCTGGCTACCATTTCCCTGAAGAGTAACTGCGTCAATAACGACCTCGATCGAAGTTCGGGTGAGCAGGGAGGACCAGACCTGCGGCAAGGTATCCTGGGTCTTATATGCTGTGACTAATCCGATTGCCGAATCTTCTGTCGGCGTCACACCCTGGTTCATAGGAAGGCGGTCACGCAGTGCGATGAAGGCTGGACTTGGCAATTTTTGAATGGGACGCGTAGAGACATTTGTTTTTGGTCACTGATTGGGAATAGGAGGAGGAGCGCCATTCAGCCCGTTCGAACTCGCTTGACATCGGAGTCGCCGAAAAAGTAGCAACGCCGGCGGCCGCGTAATGATCCTCATCCGGAACCGCCAGTAGATCGAGCATCGAGCATCGAGCATGGCGGATGAGGTTAGAAACAGACCCCATGTGAGCGGGAGCAAGGAGAAACATACCAGAGAAAAAGGGCTGTCTGGAGACAATGTCGATCGACGACGCGACGAGTTTCAGTTGATCGTGGACTTCACTTGAGCCGACGGAGCATCCGAGCGTGAGCCCGACCATACCAAATGATGAGTCAGGCCACCCTTGACATCGCTCGCTAGACCCAGAACGCGTGCACATCGCGCGGCCGTGCGCACAGATTGCCGCGGATTGTCAGCACTTTGCGATAGAGCATGCGCCCGGCCCCCGACGACGGAAAAGCGCGGCGAGCGGACGGCAGGAGAGCCCGGCATGACTCAGGAATGTTTTTCAATTCCTAACCCCCCTCCACTCTCTTTGGACCGAACCCGACCTCCCGCTCCACGCCAGACGGATTTGAGCCACGATGGCGTCGATGCAACCATCAGCCTACATCACGGAACCAACGCACTCGTCGTTGCCTTCGTTCAGCTCCTTCTCGAGCCCGATCTCGTTTAACCTCTTCTGGTCGGGCTCGACGACGACGAGCTTCTGGTCGACGACGATTGTCCTGATCGTTTCGCTGCTCGTGGCTGAGCAGACATGGTGGCGCTACAGGAAGGGAGGCTTGCCCGGGCACACGTGGCAGATTGTGAGTAATCGGTTCTACACATCTCCTTCATCCGCCGTGTTCGCGGATCTCAAGCACGTGGAGGACGCGACCTCGCCCGAGGCCTGTCTCTGTCTCTCGCCGAGGTGATGACACCCACGGGCTCCTTGGCGGGCGCGGACTCCGACTCGGCTCTGCGCGCGCGTGCCCTTGCTCGCGCGGAGCGATTGGGGGCGGTCGCTGCCAACCAGTATTGCCAAACGATCTTCGCACCCTCGCACCACGAATCTGAACCACTCAAGCAAGGCCGAGCGGATTCAGCGCTGCCCGCGGAGCAAGCGTGCACGGAAATGGACTTCCATCGGCAGTCGGAGAGGAGATGGAAGAAGCACTGACCTACTTTGCGGAAATCGTCTTACACAGCCTTTGATCGGACAGTTCGCTGAGTCGCTGCATCCGTCGATGGAGGCATATATGCGATGTGAGTCTGCGCGCAGCCTCGGTGTTCGGCCCGCTGCGAAGAGCACGGCTTACCTCATCGACAAATGGCGGCCGCCCGCGCGCGCGCTCACGATCTGGGCACGATCAACGCTGTGTCGGCGGATTCAACGAGCTGATCGATGACAATGTGGCTCTTTCGCATCTCATTTTTCTGGTATTACAGCTTGGGCCAAACCTTTGGCTTCCGTCTCGTGAGTCTTGCAGAAGGGTTCAGATCGACCCAAGTGGCCCGCGCTGACGCGATCGTCCTCGACCTTCCCGCTCGCCCCGTTTTGTCAAAACAGAGTCTTCAACATGTGAGTTTCAGAAATTTCCGCTCATCGCAAAGCAGGATTGCAGATCTTTGCAGGAATGATGTCGGTGCTGACTCATGCGGATCTCCTCGACAGCTTTATCGTCATTGCTTCCACTACCGACTACTCGCGCAAGATCCTGAATGCCTCAAGTTACACCGAGCCGTGCCTCGTCAGGTCAGCCAAGCAAATCTTGTTGCGTGCGTTCATAATGTTTAGTCCCACTCGACTCGTAAGAATATTGTCACTGACTCGTAATCTTTACAATTCTGATCAACAGCGGAGAACTGGTTGGTCATCGCTTGATTATGGGAGGAGGCGCGCGTCATCTGAACGATCGTCTGATCGATTCTTCATGTGCAGGGTCTTCCTCAACGGAAGGGTCCACAACGAGTACCGAAAAGGATTGAACGTCTTGTTTACACCCCAGGCTCTCGCGTGAGTCGCTCTTCCTTCGCTTCAGAAATATCAGTGGTCCATTCACCCAAACCCCTCCCCCCCTTCTGCAGCATCTACCTCAAGGTTCAGGACCGCATCTACCGATCTTTCTTCAAGGAATGGCTAGCCGACCCTGATCCGAAGCCCAAGCCTTACACGTTCCTGTTCCGTGATCTCAACATGGAAACCTCGCTCCGAGTCTTCTGCGGTGACTACATCGCGCAGGAGAACGTCCGTGAGATCACGGACAAGTACTGGCTCATCACCAAAGCGCTCGAACTGGTCAACTTCCCCTTCGCGTTCCCCGGTACCAAGGTCTACAACGCATGCCGAGCCCGCGCTTCGACGCTCACGTACCTCGCTGCCGCTGCTCGCCGATCGAAGGAAGCGATGGTGGCTGGCAAAGAGGCCGACTGCTTGCTCGACGCTTGGGTCGAACAGATCCTCGCCACGAAGGAGTATCAAGACAACAAGGTGGGCGGCGTCGAACGACCGAACCTGCTCGTTAGGGAGTACTCGGACCACGAGATGTCGATGGTTTTGTTGTCCTTCATTTTCGCCAGTCAAGGTATGTCGTCTGTCTCATGTGGCTCTTGCATGTGATCGTGTTGCTGATGTTTGCGGACTTGATAACCTTTGTAGACGCCATGTCCTCTTCGCTCACGTTCGGTTTTCAACATCTCGCCGACTATCCCGCCGTTCTCGCCAAGGTCCGCGAAGAGCAGGAACGCGTCCGCGTCGGCGATCACGAATCGGCCGTCACGTTGGAGCAACTCGAACAGATGCCCTACACCAACGCCGTCGTCCGTGAGGTGCTCCGTCACCGACCGCCTGTTCTTATGGTGCCTTATTTGACCAAGAAGGCGTTCCCGATCACGGAAGACTATACGGTGCCCAAGGGGACAATGCTGATCCCTTCGTTCTGGAACTCGCTGCACGACCCGAACATCTATCCGGATCCGGACGAGTTCATCCCCGAGCGCTGGATGCCGGGAGGAGCCAACTTTGAGACGACCGACTCCAAGACGTGGCTCGTGTTTGGTGCGGGAGCGCATCGATGCATCGCGCAAAACTATGTGTTTATGCACATGACGGCGTGCTTGGGGACTGCAGCGCTGTTGATGGACTGGGACCACGAGAAGACGGCCGAGAGTGACGAGATCCAGTGAGTTGCGTACTTTGGCGGGTGGTCGGAGGTTTGGCCCGAGACTTATTTTGTCTTCCTCTTCCAGGATCATTGCTACGATCTTCCCCAAGGACGGTACACGGCTCAAGTTCCGCCCTCGCACGCCCACGTCGGCTTAGGCTCAGGATCAGGCTCGAGGGATGCTTCGTCCGGAGGAGCAAACATCGCATGTGTATAATCGATCGATGAAAGTGAGCCGTACAGCGTGGATCCGAGCCGATCGAGTGAGGGATGAGACGGGGAAGAAGGAAGGAAGAGTTTTTTTAATCCGATCGCCAAGTAAATATGGGGGAAGGAGGAGGATAGGTTCTCTCCTTTGCTTGGCTTTTTTAGTTTATTATTAATATTGACTGTGTCTATGATAGATTTTTCTGATATAATACTCAGCATGCGCAGTTGTCGCGTTCCATATACCGTTGTGCTGGTGAACTCGCTCGCTTGCCGGTGTGCCGGTGTGCCTGTTTGACTCTGGTTCGTAACCGGCTGAGCTGGACCACGTTCCATGGGCGATTCTGCTGTGGCTGATGCCGCTCCGCCGGGGTTGCATGTGCCGAGGTTGTACCAGGAAGAGGCGATGGATGCTGCAGGTGAGTGCCCGATGATTTGGTCGACGCTGTTGGTGTTGTTTTCGCTTGAGGGGCAGCTCGACTCGGGAGACCTGCGCTGATCGAATGTCAACTGAACCCTTGCAATCACCGCGTGCAATCTCACGTGGGATCGTGTGGGTGTGGATGCAATAGTCAAATGCAACATCATCTGTAGGATGGACACCGTAAGTTTGCTCCGTGATCGACTGGCATTGTGCACCTGAGACTGCAGTGCCTGACGCCTGGCCCTTTGTGTCTGAACATCCTCCCCCCCCTCTCGCAATGCCCCATGACCACCCGCTCAACCTCGCTATTTGGCACGCGACTAAACCACACAGGGAACAGGAAAGACCCTGATCGCGATCCTATTGACTCGCCACATCACCTCGCAACCCATCCTCGCGAGTGAACCCAAAGTGCACCGCCTGGTCGTCTTCATCGTCCCAACCGTCTCGCTCGTCCACCAAGTCGCCGCCGTCCTACGCAGGCAGACCACGCTCAGAGTCGCGACGTTTATCGGTGCGATGGGCGTCGAGTACTGGAAGAGGGAGCAGTGGGTCGCCAAGCTCGCCGATGCAGATGTCGTTGTTATGACGGCGCAGATTTGGCTCGACATCCTGACCAATGCCTATTGGGACTTGGAAAGGGCGAGTACGGTCCTGGTGGAGTGGTATGGGTTGGTTCGATTGACTGACGATACAACGATATCACTCCGTAGGTCTCGTTGATCGTGTTTGACGAAGCACATCATTGCTCGAAGCGACATCCTTACGCCCAAATGTGAGTTCCCGTGCTCGTGTCGATCAAGGCGACCCGACCCAAACGAGCACGTGACTTCGGTTTGAATGTTTGAATGCTCCAAGTGCCCGAGCACTGACCGTCCTCTTGGCGTGGGATGCTTTGGTCTTGATTCAGCATGAAGGATCATTACCATCCTCGAAAACTGGCAGGTGACAAAGTACCTCGAATTTTGGCGCTCACCGCTTCGCCCATCTTCAATGCCAAGAGCCCAGAGAAGTCGATCGGCGAGCTGGAAGCCAATCTCGACGCTCGCATCTACGAAGTAGCCTCCCGTCACGCGGATTCGATCCAGAATGCTGCTACAAAACCAAAGGAGCGCCTCATACTGATTGCGTTTCAAGCTCCTTTTTACGGCATTACACCGAGCGAGACCATCCTCTTGCGCGAAGTCGAACACTTGACCGATGGCGAGCTTGACCGACGTATCCCCGCCAGGATCGATCTCGTCCGACAAAGGTTTGGTGACGCGGGATTGGCGATCTACCTGTCCCAGCTGGCGAAGGATCTCAAGCTCCCTGTCTTGGTACAAGAGCAAATGGAAGCGCTCGTTCCGGCGCGTATCGATGTCGACGATCTCTCGACCCACGCTCAAGCTTTGGTCGACGTCTTGGCGAAGTATCGGGACCGACCGGACTTTCACGGGATTTGCTTCATGGAAGCGCGCCACGATACCCAGGTCTTGACCCAGATCTTGAAGCGAATCGAGTCGTTTGATTGGCTCAGACCGGCGTTCCTCGTTGGCCACGGCGATCAAGGCAAGGCCGAGAATCTCGCGAGCTCAGGGATGAAGATGGCAGAACAACAACGCGTCGTTGCTGCGTTCCGCACGGGTGAGGTCAATCTCGTTTGCGCGACCAAGGTCGCAGAAGAAGGACTCGATTTTCGTGCTTGCAACGTCGTCATCCGTTTCGATGGTCTGCAGACGATGACGGGGTACATCCAATCGCGTGGACGTGCGCGCGAGAAGACCTCGGACTTTGTCGTGCTCGCCCTGCCCAAATCGATCGAGGAGCAAGTGTTTTTGAGGTGTCAGAAGATGGAGCCAGCACTTCGAGCGATTTACGGGAGCCGGATCGAATTGCCCGAGATTGATGAGGACGACGGACCTGACATCCCCAACACGCCGACTCATCGCGTTCCCGAGACCGGCGCACTGCTGACTTACGACACGGCGATCCCCTTGCTCTCCGAGTACTGCTCTCTCCTGCGTGCGGACACTTACTCCTCAGTACAAAGACCTGAATACAAGTTGCAGGAGCTAAAAAAGGACGACTTTGGTCGTACTCAGTGGGAATGCGAACTTGTGACACCGATGATTCACGCCTTTGGCGGACTGCGCTCTTTTCATTCTGGGCCTTACCTCTCCAAACGGGTCGCCAAGCAGTCCGTCGCGTTCCAAACATGTCTTGCACTGCATATGGTCGGTGCCATTGACAAGTGGATGCTCCCGATACGAGAGCGACTTGGCCATTCGGGTAAGGACGCCTACGGTCGAGCCTTGGACGAATTTGAGAAGCCCAAGCCCGAGGTGCGACTCGCGTTCCACCACTTGCTCGGCGTACCCGGTCGCTCGCAGGAGGTACAGGACGTTTTGCACATTGTCGAGCTGTCTCCTACTGCCGGCGAACCTTATCGAATCGGCTTCGTCTCGGATCGCTCTCTCGAATCGATTCTAGCGGGTGCCAAGAATCTCGTCTCTCCTGAAGGCGACAAGATCGTCATGAAAGTCGTCGGAGCTCACGTGATTCCATGGGAGTCACAAGAGCAGCGCCAGGTGCGTCTGAACTTGCTTCAAGAGGTCAATCGGCACATGACGCGGGCCGTCATCAACCGACGCATTCCCACCGAAGCCGACTTTGAGCTGTTGTGGGCTCCCCTCGAACAAAGCTCATCCTCGATCGACTGGGACATGCTCAACAACGCCTTTGTTCCGGTCGATATCAGTACTGTCGAGCCTGGCTCACGTATCATTGTTCTCAGCTCTGGAACCTGTCACGTCGCTCGGCTTGACGAAGTGAGGAAGGACGTGACGACCCGCTCGGACTCGTTGGCTATCGAAGAAACAACCCAAAAGAAGCGTTTGAAGCTCATTGAGCGATACCCGGCCTGGTGGATCTTCATCAAGGTCGCGTACAGGTACCACGGCTTGGAAGAAGACACGGACGAGCAGGTTTTGACCGTGATTTCGGTCCCGATCGCGATACCGAACTACCTCTGCTCGCCACTGATTAAGGAAGGTGAACAAGAGGAGTTTGTGCCCCGTACAACGACTCGAAACTACCCCGTCAGCATGTGTCGCACCTGCAAGCTCGACGAACGCTTCTGGGCCTTCATCCCCATGATCCCCTCGCTCGAGAGGCTGATCAGCGACACTTTCCGCATTTCGATCACAGCCGAGCTTTTCGGCATCCGCATGATCGATAGGGACTTGCTACGTCAGGCTTTGACCCCTCCGAGCGTCATGTCCGGCCCCAACTACGAGATCCTCGAGACCGTCGGTGACTCGTTCCTCAAGCTCGCGACGACAGTTCACATTTACTTCCAGTTCCCCGGAGCCGACGAGGGACGACTCTCGGTCGTACGTCAGAACAGTGTCAGCAATACGCTCCTGCGTGCGCTGAACCTCGCCAAAGGCTACTCGATGGCGATCCTCGCCCGCAAGTTCTCGACTGCGCATTGGATCCCCGAACATGCCGAGCTCCCTCCGCCGGGACCAAGCGCCGAAGAATCTGCCCATGAAGTGAGGCTCAAGATCGTACCTGAGGATCCGAGGATCGCTGCTGCCGATGCACTGCAGAAAAAGATCGGTCGTAAGACGCTTGCAGATGTGATTGAAAGCACATTGGGTGCTGCGATCAAGACGGGTGGTATGCCCCTGGCCTTGCAGGTCGGAGAGCAATTCGGTCTCTGCTTCGGCGGCGTGACACCTTGGCATCTTCGCGAAGGGGCGGCGCGAATCGCCGCGATTCCTGCGACCGAAGTACCCGTCGG
The DNA here is from genome assembly GCA_022702605.1 of Microbotryum scabiosae. Lineage (NCBI taxonomy): Eukaryota > Fungi > Basidiomycota > Microbotryomycetes > Microbotryales > Microbotryaceae > Microbotryum > Microbotryum scabiosae. Next base: position 862,067 of record JAHWDV010000006.1, on the reverse strand, counting down.
ATTGCTCGACCTCGAGCGTCGCCTCGGCTACAAGTTCGAACGACATGGCCGGCTGCTCTTGCAAGCTATCACCCATCGATCCTGTCGGGCCGCCACGACGTATTGCTACGAACGCGAAGAGTTTCTCGGCGACGCCTTGCTCGACTATTGGGCCACCGACCGCATCTTCAAGGCGTTCGAGAACGCGACTCCGAGGCATCTCACCTTCATGCGTGCCCTTCTCGTTTCGAATCCGACACTCGCATTCCTCTCCATCCGTAAGCTCGACTTGCACAAGACGATTCTCCACGGATCGCCATCGCTCGAACTCGCGATGCTCGAGGCTCAGGAGCAGGCCGAATCCATGGCGTGGGCGATGGTTCTGAGTGGTGACATGACTTGGTTGTGGAGTCCGCCTAAGGTTCTGGGTGATGCGTTTGAGGCCATCTTGGGGGCCATTTTCCTCGATGGTGGCTGTCGACTCGAACCTGTCTTTGCCACGCTTGACCGGATCTACGCTGAGGTATTGCCATTGATGCGCAATGTGGAGACCAGGGTCAGTCACGTTTGGACCAAAGTGCATTCGAAGGGTCTTAACTGACATGCCCATGTTCTCTGATGACCAGGACCCGCTGAGTCGCTTGCTCATCCACTCGCAAGCCAACGGGTGCCAAAAGACTAAAGTCAAAGTCGCTCGAGTCCCCGACGCGGTGGTGCGCACCTACGAAGCCACAGCGGTGATCCACAACGTTATCATCGCAACTCGACTCAACGGTTCCCAAAACGTCGCACGCCAACTCGCCGCTCGTGATGCTCTCGAGGTGCTCGAGAAGGAATTGAAGGAGCAAGTTGCACCGACAAAGTCGTTCGTCGAGGCGCCTTGCACTTGCCGAGAAGAGGCTGAGGCGGCGAGGGCCGAGGCGGAGAGGCTGAAGAAGGCCGAAGAGCTTGACGAGGAGGAGGAATTGATCAACGAGGTGACCAATGATGGTGGATTGGCTGATGAGTTGGCTGCGAGGGAGGCTCAATTGAGGACTCTTGGCGCCGAGGAGGAGGAGGATCACGAGGACGATCGGGAAGAGGAGCAGCCATCAAGTCCCGAGGTCGAATCGAATGGCGATGCTGTGGCCGATGCGATGAGCGTCGATGGGACCGAGCCCATCTCGAATGGCGCAGAAGGTGAGAGGAAGAGCTTTTGCAGTAGTATCACCGCCACGAGGGGAAAATTTGCACCTGCACTAAACTGGGCAACTTTCCTCTCACTAGATTCCCCAGCACCGGCACCTAAACGTGTACGCATCTACTAGAAGTTTTCAGGAAAAAGCACAATTCGTCTCGCATTTCGCACAACCGTACCGAATCGTCAAACTCATCAAATCGTAGTTATTTTGTCCTGGTGGTCGTAGCAATAGCATCTCGTTCTCTTCTGTCCTTTCTTTCTGAGTAGTTGAAGTCGAAAACAGCGGTCTAGAATACAGCTCCTGGGCGGTTTTCCCATCGCCCAACACGGGTTTCGGTGCAAACTGAGATGCGAAATGCAAGTTGCACATTATCAAAGGAGGAATGAAGGTATAGATTCATCTGCCAAAGGCACGCACAAGACCATCTCGGCAAGAAGAGTGCACAGCGGACGTTGACCGAGTTCGAGAAACCCCAATCACATCGTGGCTGAGGATGGTAGTCGAGGCGTGGCATTGACGTCCACGGAACCGACAAATCTTTCTCCATCGACCACCTCAGACGACGCGTTCCCTTCCTCCGGACCTTCATCCTCTTCATCATCGCTTGAAGGCAATCTTGACCTCCATCCTCCGGCAAGGTCCTCTACAACTTTGTTACCCACGCGTGCGCGTCGTTTCGCGGCGTCGAGCAAGTTGAAGAACTCCTCCGGCAGAACCGGTGCGAAAGCCGTTCTAATGATGATCGACCCGGCATCAGAAGCAGCGCTGTTGGACGCGTTCGAGGCTTTGGAGGGCGACATTGGATCGACAATTGATCCCGCGTGCGAATGCGAGCCGGCGACGGAGCCCCACGTCGGCGTCGCGAAGGCCCCGAAGGCGTCGGGGCTATCGAAGTGGAGCAAAAGATCGGCCGAGGTGGGGAGGGCGAACGGGAGCATATACTTGGAATTCAAGAGCTCTCCAAAAGCTTCGACCGCGCCGGACGGGGTGTAGGAGCCGAACAACTCAGGGTCGGAAAAAACCTGATCGATCATCTTGATCACCTTTTGCAGAATCTCGGCTTCGGCTGTTTGCGGTGATGTGGAAGACGCAACTCCACCGTTGGTTATTTGGACCGGTGTCGAAGGACGAGGCTGAAGCGCCGGTGACCGACCCATCTCAGGTGAGCTATCTGGATCGGCGCCTTCGTCCAGCAACCCTCTGTTCTCGTTCGATCGCGACGGGGGCGGAGCGGGTGGCGCCGATCTCGCACCACCATTGATGACCTCGTCCTTCGTCTTCTGTATCCTCACGCGCTCCCATTGCTTCTCGATCTGCTTGAGGTACTCGATGCACTCAGGTTCGATCTTGGTCTCGTCCACCTGGTAGCGATAGTCCTTGGCCGCTCGAAGCAACTGACTCGGATTGAGCGCGTGCAGGTTTTGGATCGTCCCGATGATCCCGTCCACTGATGTCTCGCTCGACAGGCATTGCAGCCATTGCAGTAGATGGTTCAGCGGTGCGAAATGAAGCGACACGATACGTCGAGGCAACCGGTTCGTACGCGCCCATTCCTCAAGCGCAGAAGCGTTGAGTCGCACTTGCATCGCTCGAGATCGGCAGAGATGTTTCTTCTGCGTCAGGAGTCGGTTGAAGAGCTCGCATGCGATCCAATAAAAAAGCTGCGAGAAGGCCTGGACGATGATCGACGGCGGGACGTCATAAAGTTGAAGAATGAATAGAATTGATGAAAGTATGGCGGTGACAGTGGCAGGAGTCGCTTCCGCGGGTGGGGCCTGTGTCGAGTTCGGAGTGCGAGGTGGTGATGCCGTGACGTCGTTCCCGCCAAAGATGTTTCGAGCCGACGTGCTCTTGACCATCCCCGTCTTCTTGCTCTTCCGGCCCGTGAGCTTCTTGACGAACCGCCATTCATCCTCAAAGTCGACATCTTCCAGACCCGACAAACCCTCGTATTCGAGTATTGCCATGTCGAGAGCCTTGTCGATCCGTTGCTCGGCATTGCGGAGGATGAAGACGAAGAGCACATTGATGAGATCGGCGAGGTGTACCCTGAGAAGCTCGGTCGCCTTGTACAGCCGCGTGTCCTTCCGAAGGTAGTACAGGAGTAGCAAGCTGTTCGAGAGCCAGAATAAAGACACCGCCATATCGTCGGGCCGGTCGTGCAGAGCCGCTTCGATGCGCTCCATTGCCCCCACGAGAAGTTCCTCGAACAGTCCAGGTGGCCCGTATCGGTGAGCATAGCGAGCACACAGGAATAGCGCATTTGCCGGAATGATGCGTTGACTCCGCCGCCGCACCGGTTTGAAGTGTGAAACGATGACATCGAGAAGTATAGGCAAGTCTTCGAGCGTGAAGACCAGCATTTGATCGGGCGAGCACCCGTCCCAGTCAAACTCTGGTGGCGGCTCCTCGTCCTCGTCCGATTCCGGATCATCGATGGAGAGTTGCCCCTGTGAAGAGGGATTGAACCGCATGATGAATTTCCCAGCATGAAAAAGAAACGAGCAAAGTGCTTGCGTACCTGTAGATTCGGCGTGACAGACATTGTATCGGTGGGTTTCTTCGCTCCGAGCAGGCCAGGGTCCAGTTCGAGATACATGGCCGTCTCGGCGATCAGCTCCGTCATCTTCTGCGCCGCCATCACCTTCCTGTCCTTCTCAATCTTCTCCATTCCGCCTGGCCATGGTGTCCCCAGCCCCGTTGTTGAAAGTGGCGATGTGGCGTCCTTGGATACTCTGCCGTCACTGACGCTCGAAGCACCGCAGATCATCACTCTGCTGCTGTCTTCGGCTTCGCTCGACCCGTCTTCCTCCAATATACTTTCGTCGTTTTCCCTTTCATTTGCCATCGCGTCGGCCGAATCCAACACATTCCTCATCGCTGTGCCGTGTTCATTCCTGCTTATGAGATCCCTCGGAGTCAAGCCTTTCTTGCTGTGGGCATTGGGGTTGGCTCGATGGTTCAAGAGGTAAGCCGCGATGGCAAGATCATTGTTCTGTACAGCCCAGTGCAGCGGCGTCCATCCTGCATTGTCGCCTTGCGCAACGGAAGCTCCGCCTTCGACGAGCGTTCGAACGGATTCGGAATGGCCCAAAGCTGCGGCGAGAACCAGTGCAGTGTTGCCGCCCTGGTCTACGGCTTCAATGTCGACCCATTTCCGGGGTGCATCGTCCGGGAGGTTGTGCGTCTCGGTTAGGTGCGGTGATGTCGCGGCGAGTGATTCGAGAGCAATGTTGCCCGCGGCGGAGAAGCGCCGTCGATGGTTGGCTGCATTCTCGGCGCGGGACAGGGTCGGATCACGAGGTACGGACAGCAGCCATTCGAGGGTGTCGTGATTGTTGGCCGATGCAGCACGCAGGAAGCACGAGGTGAACAGGGTGCGCTTCTCGGTCGGGGTCAAGGGCGAAGATTCGGCGAGATAAGGAGCGAGGTGGTGGGGTAGGCTGTGAAATGAGACACGCGCGGGCGCGAGTTCAGTTCGCGCGTCGACACACGTAACGCAGCAACAGCTCAATCCTTGGCTCAGTGTGGGACTTACGGGACCAAAGGCAGCAGTGCAACGTCGAGGATGGAAGTCGATGCAGTTGATGGGGCGGTATCGTCCTGTTCATTTGTGGATGGGTTCGTTGCGGCGGCTTGCCTCCACCTGCGCGCCGCGGCACTCGCGGCGGATTCGACCACGGCACCGCCGGTTGAGGACGAAACGGACGAGGTCGAAGCCATGGGCGACATTCGCGTCGATCTCGGTGATTTTTTCGACGTGGGCCAGGGCGGGAATTGCGTCGATGACAACGGCAACGGGGGACTGTCGGGCAGCTCCAGCCGACCTGCTCCACCTCGCGTCGACGACGTGACCACGCTCGACTGATCCAACTCATCCAACGCGGCCCCAGTCTCAGTCCCAGCTTGATGAACCGACGTTGAAGCCATCCAGAGACCTTGGGCCTGACACGTGTCCTGAGCGAGAGGGTGGGGTGCGTGCGATACTTTTGCCTGCAGCCGGACCGAGCTGGTAGATGGGATGCATGCAGTCAGAGCCAGAGCTGGGATTCGCACCACCTGCCGACGCCAGGCACCGAGTTATGGCAATGGAAATAGGTGGAAATGACCCTTCGTTGATCAGGCAGTAGAGTTCAGTTGTGTCTTATAAGAGAAACTACCTAGTAGATTGCCCCGACTTGTTGAGACTTGTTGAGCATTTACAAGATGCTTGGCTGTTACTCATTTATAGCCTCGCCACGGCGATAAAGCGCTCGATGCCGCGCCGCCGCCCTGGACACGTGACGTAGTACTAGAAACATTTGGTAGTGATCTATGCGCTTTGGGGCTTCTAACGCACTCAACGGGTATGATAATCAAACATATAATCATGACGTCATTCTCTTAAAGAAAGACAGCAAGCGATAACCTGCCTTCGCACACTGTCAGGTCGTCAGTCCGTCAGGAGTCAAAGCTCGACTTCACGCGGCGGCGAAGTTCCCCTCGGTGAGGGCCGATGAAGTGCCGCCACCCGGTTACGTGCACTTCGGGCATCGGTAGAGAACACCGGAATAAAAGATCATTCCCAACTTCCGTCTCACCGTGCCGCTCGGTAACGTTGCACAAACCGAGACAACCTCGATGTGCACTTCAATGCTGGCGTTCGCTACCGCGCTCGTAGGAGTTTCCACTTCTTTGAACGCGAACGCCGTCAACTATGTGAGCATGCCCCGGACATTCTTGTAAATCCCTGAGGAGCCATACTCTAATACACGCATGCTCGATTATACACAGAGGGGATACCCGCTCCGATGTTGTCAGGCCACAAACAATTGCAGAGCGGTAGGCCCGAAATCGTCACACCATCAATCGACAGACAATCAGCTGACTGTCATTTCTTCGGCAGTAACTACATGCTAAAATGCGCCAAGGGGTCCGGAACGACTTGCGCTCTCGAGTATGGGACCCAACTACGGCACTTTCACCCTGTGCTAATAGATTACTCGACGTCTCCCGCTCACGACCGATGTCACCTTGCACGACCTGCCTCCATCGTAACTGCCAGTACCGCCCTCACGAGTCAACCCTTCGTAGCTGCCAGTATCTTCCTAGCAAGTCAACGATTCACCAGGAGTGGACGGTTGTCTAGCGCGTGGATGCGAGACTTCAAAGTATCTAGAAGTCAGTCGGACGTGAGGCGATTGCCGTTTCCAACGGCCAAGAACTGACCCCTTTCCGGCCCGTGTCAGCTCATACACTGCACAAAATCTACCCCCGGCTTTGCAGTCGAGCTGTCCCTTCTTTATGTTTCTAGACTCTCGCTTATCAATAAATGTTTGACTGGGATACCAAGGTATCTTGCTTCGCTCTAACCATGTATTGAAGGTGGGCGCGTGACTTGCCTTCGGGATCTGGCGAGCCGAGAAGACGACAATTCGAGTTGCAGGAGACACTTCGTATACGGGCGGTGTCCCAGGGATACGATCACGTTTCACATCGCGCGCTCGCTATGAGTCCGACACTAGCATTGGCTTTCAGACGAACTCGACATGCCCACACTGCGTATTCGAAATAGCGATCGCCCTCGAACCAAACTCGAACGGGTCGCTCTCAAAAGCGACCCAGTCCGCGTGCTCCCCATCTCCAGCGGTCTCGAGCTCCAGCATGCTTTCCAAGTTACTCGAGACCCATTTGATGGCCTCTGCACGACTAACGTGCCCGTTCGAAGTCTTTTGAGCCCATGCGGCTTCCCAGAGCAAAGTTCGAGTTTGCCACTCCTCCGGTACGCCGAGGCCGAGACGCACGCCGGCAAGGTGCAGGATTGTAGCTGCGTTCTGGGGGACAAAGGTGGTCCCGCAACACTGCGGAGTCCGTGAAATTGATTGTCAGTCTTAAATCTTCGTGGAACAACAGATGCGGGGGCTCGGTGAACGTGGGGACCTACGCTCTTCGCTCGTCCCACGATTCGGGGAACGATCGTGGCGGACTAAGGATGACTGAAATATCGGCTTGAGCCAGTTCATCCGCCACCAAATAGGCCTCCTGGCCACCGTGGATAATCCATTTGAGCGGTTGGCCGCCTCCATTTGATCTTGCGATGCCCTCGATCTCCTGCTTGAGAAGGATCAGAGTCGCCAAATGGTCGGCTTTCCATGCGTTGATGACGAGTGGGACTGCGCAAAGATACAGAGGCGGTTAGTACCACACAGGAAACGGGTTTCCTAGTGTGCGTCTGACTCACTTTCACCCCGAGCGGCAAGTCCAAAGTAGTCCGAAGATTGGGTACCTCGAACATGATGCGGCTCTTTGTCCAAGCCGCTCCGAAGCAGGCGACGAAGCTCGCCGATCTGCGTCGAGATGGAAGGCATTGAGGACTCATGTCCTGAAGGTGTGGGGGAGCGTGTGATCAGATATCATTTCGTACAATAAACCGTACGATAAGCCCGTGCGGAGCTGACCTACCGATTGTGATATGGAGGGCGACGGCGTCTTTGATGATCGATCCTTTCTCCAGACCTGCAGGCGGAACTCTCAGCACCCGTCGTAGCCAGCCAGACCTGAACGCTCGCGATAATCACTGTTCTTGGCTCCCGTTCTGAACGCGACAGAGACCCCTCTGAAGAACCCATTTCCCATGGGAGCAGTGACGGCTTTTGTGATCCCAATCTGGTGAGCCGTACGGAGGTGCTTGCCGTCCATCTCAAGACCATCCACGGCCCGCACCGCAACATGAGGGCCCCAAATTTGCTGAAGCGACGATAGTGATTCGGAGTAGAGAGGGTCGAAGACCTCATTGTCCTGTAGGGCAGAGCGAGACGATCTCAGTGTCTCTCAAGTGACTGACTGAAGCTTGAGAGAGACTTACGGTCGTTGATGGCTCTGAAATGATCTCTGTCAAGCCAAGTGCTGGACCGAAGGCGAGCAGAGGCGGCAAGATGGATCCCCCTTCGAGGTCGGCGGCCTTTGCTCCTTTCCCCAGACCGTTGGAGCACTCGCCTCTGCTCCCGACACAGTCAATACGTCCAGAACGAACGACGACCTCGAGTGGGGCCTGATTGGAAATGGTGGGGGCCCCCGTGCTTTTGTTCCGCGGCAGGAGCACCTCAGACACATTCGTGAACAAAACCACGCCTTCGACCGTCTGGGCTCTGGGACCCTGCTGTGTTCCGTCATCATCCTCTTCGTGTGAGATGACGTGGTTGGGAACACTGGCGATCGGCGGCGCTTGGGTGGTGATGTCAAGCTCCTTGGCCGTAAAAGCATTGTCTAGTTGTCGAATGCCATCGATCCAAACTTGAAGCGGCGTCGCACCCAATGCCAAGGGGTGGGAGTCCCACAGCACAACATCTGCGTCAAAGTTCTTTTTGATGAAGCCGAGACGATGGCTGAAGCCAGCAACGGTAGCTGGTGAGGTCGTGACTGCCGCAAGAGCGAGATGTTCGGGCAGGCCGAAATGGTGGGCTATCTGCGCTTCGAACAGGAGGAATCGAGAATCGAGGACGGGGTGGTCGGATTTGACGATCTGTGACATTGTGTATGGGAACAATTAGGATATTGACGTAAGTACTGAATATCGTGGACTTTTGGTCTTCGGGAGATGCGACAACGTACGACAGTGATGTTGTTTTCACTGTGGATCTTCGCGGCGTACTCGGATCCTCTCCAAGCCTCTCGCTTGTATCGGCCGTTCGTCGCAAAGATCGCGACCGCCGGAGTGTTATTGTAGGCCGACTTAAGCAGGTCGGGTACCATGTAAGTTTCATGAGCGTGGTGAAACTGAAAAAGAAAATGAAATCGTCAAAAATTATCCAACGATGATGGCAGATCACTGCATCACAGCGATGAGGCACGGACCGCCGCCAAAGGGAACTTGAACTCGTGAGTAAATCGCACAAAGGCGGCAAGGTCGGTCACTTCGTAGCAATGCGTATTGACCTTGACCTTTCCACGCAAGACATCGACCAGCCCTTCCCATTGCAGATCGTCCGGAAACGCGGTGGTAAGAACCTTGCCATCTTTCTTGGCGGTGCGCGCTTCGATGCAAAAGGCATCCTGCTCCTCCTTGAGTTTGCGGGCCTTCTCGAAGGCCGACCGAATGTTCCACGCGAGGTCGAGTCGAGTCTGCTTGTAGAAGCGACGGATATTCTGCGGGTCAATGATCGATGCGACAGTTCAGCACCATGCACAGAGGTCGCCGACAGAGAGGATTCCAATTTTGTCTGACCTCGCCGCAAGCCATCTTCATATGCCGCCATCTAGGTGGATCCTCACGCTTCCACTCAGCCTTGTTTCCAGCAATGTTGTACGGTAGCTCGACCACTCGTGAGTCAGGTGTCTTCTCCTTCGTCGGCCGCAACTTGATTGGGAACGCCTGTCCGCCGATTGAGTTGCCCGAACCTGGAAGAACGAGCGATGTCGTGACTCCACCCGATACGGTACGCTTGAAGGCCAGATCATCTGTTATTGTAATTGTGCGAGTGAGCTCCAGCATTTTCAAGGATCGGTTTAGCGCTTGAAAGTTACGACTCACGAGTGTTCATGGCATCGAGCGAACGGAGCCAGGGTAAGACAGGGCCGGCAAGCGAGTTGATATCGTCAGCTGCAGACAAATTTGGTAATGCGTCGACCGAGATGTGTGAATGCTAATAACACAGGAAGCGGATGTCACTGTCAGCGTAGGATAACAGCAGACCGATCAGCCAGAAAGGCTGGCAGGTTGCTTCGAATCGACGTACCATGTCGAATATTCCTGGAGTGAGCCAAGCCCCTCGAGACTCGACAATCTCGGCTCCTGCAGGTGCGTCGAGGCCGACACCAATATCGACGACGAGGCCGCGGTCCAACAAGACGTCCGTCGCATGCAAAAGCTCATGCCCTCCTGCGTCACCGGTCCAGACCGTCGCATTGCGGATCAAGGTCGGCTTCGTCCCCTATCGGATCGGGCCGTCGAAGATGGATGCAGGAAACAAAGAGGAAGATGTCATAAGCGGAACATTCCAATAAATATAAGCCCGGCTATGGTATGTGACATACAGGAACGTGGCGGTCGCTCTCAGTCCTGCTGTTGAAGCTACTCGGCGGTCCGGGAAGGCGATCCAAGCGCTCACACCTCAGCAAAGTGTCGTCCCATCGCGTCAACGTAGCTGGGTCGTACGTCGGCTTGTGGTACCATCCTAATAGACTCGTCAAAGTAGATGGAATCCCCAAGAATGACGAAGAGAGAGCCAAAGCGACGAGCAAGAGGCCGAGACGAGTCGACGCATGGCCACCGCGTGGTCGGTCCGTGCCGTCGCGGAGACTGTCGTACAGCACTGCACTCGGCTTGTACGACGGCATCATTGGGGTATGATGCGGCAAGATCGTGGCTTTCGGACCTCTTGTACCTTGTGCAGAGCGGGCCCTCACGAACTGGAGTGGTTGATAGATATCGAAGTCCAAAGCTGAGCCCCACTTTCGCGCTATCTGTGCTCTCGATCTGTAATCGCCAACGGCCAGTGGCACGATCCCTGCGACCTGCTCAGCGCAGTCCCGAAGCCAACTATTTGATCACCAAATCTTTGCTTCACTCGGCCACGAGGGGATGTAAAACAATTTACGAGGTCACTGCTTTTCCTTTTTCGTATCTTACCGTTCATTAGTGCTTTGTCGATGAGGGATAAAGCTTTGCCTTCGGATCTCGTGACGTCGGGAGCTCAAATGAGCGCAATGGGATTCTTGGGCTAAGCGCTTGCAGATGCACCGCTTACCGCTGCACAGACCTCTGACTCTCTGTACGAGCCGGAGCGGCTTTAACCGGAGCAGAGCCGCTCCGCCACGGCATAGCTAAGAGAACGACGCCGTCACGCCGGCCAATCACCCCTGATCGGGGAACTCGGTCTAAGTTTCGGCCTTGGTGATCCTCCTAATTCTTCGTGACAAGACTCACAAGAGGCCACTCCTGATGCCTCCTGTGCGCAATCGTCCCGCCAACTCGGCGATTACCGGAAGGCCTCCGGTCACGTACCCCAAACCGGGCCTAGTTTGTTTGCTAACCCATCCGGAAAGAAGAGCGACAAAGGGCTCCTGAGAATCTGAGACAGACCACAGGGGCAAAAACGTCAGATGGGAGGGGATCCCTCAGTACCGGAGCTTCGCCGGGTGTCGTGTGAAGGGCACAGCGGTTGTGCGCTTCACACGATACCCAGCTCCCGAAACACCGAGTCTGCCGACATCGATCTCGGTCTGCCAGTCCAATTGTGCATCTCCGTATTACGTATGGGTCCTCGGCAGGTTGCGGAGAGGATCCAAGGAGCAGTGCTCTCTCTACAAATACGATGACAGTCTGGTCGAGCCCGCAAACCGTCTCAGCGTGTAAGCGCAAGTCGCATTCAAAAGAGCCGATGGTTAGCGGATTCAGGTCGGACAAGGCGCAAATCGATGGTCCGCACCGCAGTAAATCGGAGTCTCGTCGGAGCACACTTCCGCTGAAGTTCGGTCTCAGTACTTGCAACGCTTGGCTCCATTGGCCGGGCGGCGGGCGTGAGTCAAATCCCCGAGCGAGAGGAGACGAGATCCCTTGGGACCGTTGGCACCGGAAAAAAAACCTTGGCTCGGTCCCGCTCGGTCCCGCTCGGTCCCTCTCAAGCCGCCGTAAACCCGCGGCACCCACCACCGAATGCCTCTCTCTGACAGCTCTTCACTCTTCATCCGCTCCCACTCCCAATCACCGATCCTCAATTTCTCAAGACTACCTCCAACATGCGCTCCTCCATCCTCGTCCTCATTGCCTCCCTCGTCGCTGCTGTCATCGGCGCGGTCGTTCCCAAGTGAGTTCTTCTCGTGATCGATGTCCATTCCCTTGGTCAGGGGCAAAGTTCAACCATTCACCAAGTTTTTTTGTGCCTCTCTTTGAAAGTGAGGCAATTGCTTACGAGCCCGATGGATACGCCCGAGTTTCCAAGGCGAAGTGCATGTATGTCCTCGCTCGGGGCGGAGAACGCCCATCATGCTCGATCCTCAAATCTAACTCACGCATCGGATGTTTACTCCACAGCGAATGCATCATCCGATGCCGGGGGGAGTAAGATCTGAGCTGCTTCGTGGGCTCCCGGGGCCTGCTTCGTGGGCTGGAATGATGTGCTCAGCAAGCTGAGAGATCGTTGCCTCCCCCTTCACCTAAATGCGCAGCCCGACGTGCAGAAAAGGTTGCGGACGGTGCCAGGCTCCCCCCTTTGCGAAGGACTCGAGTGACGTTTAGCTTGGCAAGCTCCAAAGGTAAGCAAAAATTTATCCGTGGCTTCGTTGCGCTTGCACTTGTTGTGGACACTGATTCTTGGCCTGTAGGAAGCAGTAGAATCGGCTTAACAACAAAAAGCTTGGGGAGCAAGTGAAGCGGCGGTGGAAGGGATCGGAGGATGGCATAGGGAAGAAGGGAGAGAAAGTTTGGATCATGGCTTAGAAGTAAATTTGATCACTTTGTTTTTGGAGTCCTGCTTGGTCGCCGTAGCTCATGGCAGACGGGGCTGCCCTCGCGCTTGAAATAATGTCGACCGTTCAGGAGGTCAGTTCCCTCAAGGCATTGACAGACCCGTCAAATCATGCGTGAATCATCGGGCTTTGGCCGCAGCGCCAAGACTGCATGGTAGAAAATAGGACAAATATGACGTGCTTGGGAGCAAGCATGGATGAAGACCAAAGACCGAGGGCAAGGATGGAAGTCATCCCAAGCCCACGCCGCTCGATCACGGGCTTTGGTGGGCTTGTGTGGGCCCTCGCTGCTGGCCTTTGGGAGCGGAGGGAGCGGGCGCACGAGTCGCTACCGACGCCGTCCGTCGCGGCTCGGCTCTGACTCGTTCCTCATCCGACGTCGCCACGAAGGGTCGCTAGTGATCGCAGCACCACACCATGGACCGGCCTGAACCTTTTTCATGAGGGCTTCAGTGCAGTCATTGAACCACGTTGACTCAGCTGTGGGAAAAGGTCAGTCTTGGCCCCCTTTCAGGTCTTATGACGCGGCGTGACGGGCGATGGTCGTCAGCGCGTGGCTTTTTTTCTCGTAGCCACGCGCCTATAACCCACGTCGCACCACCACACCAAGCCGCACCGCGCACTCAGTCGAGCTGACCCGCGTCTCTATGCTGGTTACAGTCCCCGGACACCCCTCTCATGCGTTCCGTCGAGTCGACTCTCGGGGCGTCCGCAATCCCGTCCACCCTCGACCGCCATCTGCCGCTCGAGTCGGTCAAAGCTGCTTCGTGCTCTCTTCCATGCTCACATGTCCCACTCGAGTCGAGTATCCTCTCATCGTCCGGCTTCCTTCGATCGCTATCCAACGGCTCTTGGGTGTGTGCTTGTTCTTCTTGCCTTCTCCGTCTTTTCGGAAACGACCGCCCTTGATCCGACGGACGAGACGGGGAGCAAGCTGTACGACGCATGTCTGGGTTGGGCGATTTGAAGGGATCGGAATTTTTTGGGGGGTGCATCGACTTGTTGGGTCGAGCATGGTAGGCGGGTTCGAAGCCTTTGGTCGACGATGGCAAGAGGGCTTCTCGGGAGTCCTTCTACGGTTTGAAGGAGCCACGTGACGCGACCAGTCCGGGTCAAAGATGTGCCTCGCTTTACTTCGTTGCTACCTCGGCGGTGCGATAGCGACTTGGCTTGCTCCATCTTTGGTCCTGCGGTCCGTTCGGTACCTTTTCTTGACCGCCAGAAGCCCGAAAAGTCTGGCTTTGGGTTGGTGGTCGTGCGCGCGGCTCAACCTTCGAGTTGGCTCGCGATCGCAGCTTCGGTCGGAACTGTGTGCTCAGAAAGGCCCTTGGGGTTACTTCGACGCCGAGCCTCTTCCTCCTACAGATCCGCGGCTATCACTTGCCATCGACGACTCCTCCGCTCTTTCTCTCTTTCTCTTCCTCTCCTCCCTTTCGGTGTTTCTCCGTCTGCGCAGGCGATAAAGCGGCGATCTGTGAGCGCGTTTCGTCGTCCTCTGGCTCTCTTTTCCTTCTTTCTGCCGGTCGTTGGGTCAGGTGCCTCTTCGCTTCCGAGTCCTTCTGCTGCTCTACCGTCACGAAACCTTTGGGGACTAGGATGGAGGAGTGGCAGGTGGGGAAGGAGAGAATGCGCTTGGTCTGTCATGACGATGGAGGCGATCGGAGGTCGGAGACGTATCATGAGGGTTGACGAGGGTCTTTATCTTTGACGTCCTCATACGGCTCGATGCGATCTTGCGCTCCTGTTACGGCTCTGTTTCCCATGTTGCGCGACATGCGGTCTCTCGGTGTTCCATGGCGGGGTGAGATTAAGAATCGTTCGTGGTCATTCACAGGCTGTGGGGCTTGGGGAGTGAGGAGGGCGATGACAAGGGCAACCGGGTTGGAGCGAAGATACGAGCTCTGGCCTGCTTTCGTTCCAGTCGCATGTCGCCTTCTCTCTTCCTTGTTCTTTGGCTTGTGGTCGTGCTACATCCTTCTCTTCTCTCATTTTCCGTTGCATCTTGGGGTCGTCTGTGGAGCAGCACGTCGCGGGGTTAGGGGGCATTTGGTCCGTGTCGAGTTTGAGGATCGTCAGGGGAGGGACCTTGGCGGCATTTCGTTTCTCGCCTGCGTATCGTCTCTTACCCGAGCGTTTTACTCGAAGGCAAGAGACGGGACAGGGCTCTAGGCATCGATACATCTGAGGAGTCGAGTTCGAGAGTTTCAGCTTCATTGGATGAGATGGCTTTTAGTTCGTGGGTCTTTCGAGGTCGTCGCTTTCACATTAGAGTTACTCAAGGGGGTCATCTTTCTTTCGAGCTCGCCGACCACACCGTTCGTCATTTTTGAAAGTTATGCGACCGCCTGGAAACTCACCTTCTCGAAGGTGGGGTAGCCAGGTATCAGAATGGGGCTTACTCTCGTCGGCGGCGTCGATCCCTCCCCCCTTTCTCATTTTTCTTTCCAACTCTCGTCTTCTCCGTGGAAGGTCGATATCGTGGGTCACGGATCCGACTTGTGCGATACCAGGATGTGGTAGCTCGTCTTTGGTACATGAAAGCGAAGGACCCACTTCTTGTCGTCCGACTGGTCGGATCTACCTCGATCGTTTCCCAAATCGGAAGAGGATGAAGAACGAACGACGAACAGAACACGGGGGAGGACCATACGGATTCAGAAATGATGAAAACTCTTGACAGAATTTCTTCAACTTATTGCCACAGGCGACGTGAAGACTTTTTATAAAAAATGTTTTAATTCCTGATCATGAATCTGTGGTGGGGTCCTTCCCCTCTTCTTTTTGTCCTTCGTCTACTGCAATTCAGAGTCTTTTCAAATTGCCGTATGAGCATACTCTCTGCTCGTGAAAAACCTTGGAGATGGTGAATGTAAAAGCAGCCTAGGATTTCACAGCATACGGATGGGATGTACAAAACAACCAGAGAGAACGAGGAGCGAAGGGATGGGCCTTATAAACACATGCAGCACAAGCCCACGTAGAAAGAAAGATGGGCGAAGATGGACTCGTTTCTCGAAGATCTGAATATGAAATGATAAAAGGAAAAGAATGGACATGCTGTATAAGCGAGGATAAGCCTATTCACAACCGCTCGATGGAGAACGAATTGACGCCTTGGATCAATGTCTCTGAGGGTCCTCGTCAGGTACAGGAACGTGTCGACCCAGCGCAGCCGATAAAGGCGGACTCGGTGCCGACAAGTCATTGACCGAACTCGAGCTGAGTGCATCCTGGTCCAGACTGTCCGTCGAGGGTAAAGGAGCTGTGATGTTCATTGTCTGCGAGGCGGGAAGGAGGATCGGGGGATGAATCGGTTTGAAGTGATGGCGTGCTAGAGGGGACGATGTCGCTTGTGAACTGCGCGGTCGTTCGTGAGGTAGTAAAGAGGTAGTGGTATCTTGATATAATCGGAACACAGAATCGTAGGACCCGCCGTTCTCCATGGCTGTGGAAGAATTGTCTCTATGTCGTCAGGAGAAGGCGAAAAGGGGCGCGATCCAAAGTATGCCGAACTCACGTCGTGATGTACTCGTGTATACTACCCTCTCCATCGATTGTTCGTCTTCGTGACGCTCGTTCACAGACAGATGCGCAAGCTGCTCGTTCGCCGCATGCATCGAAGGTGGTGGCGGCGGCGGCGGCGGGGCAGAGCCCGAAGAAAGACTCGCACCACGTGATCTTGGTTTGCCCGATTCAGCCGGCAGGCCATCGAATATTCGTACGTGGTTGAGGATGAGGACGTCCATCAGGTGGTCGTTCCGTTTGGCCGACTCAAGTGTGGCAGCCTCCTCTTCTCCGAAAACCACAGGTCTGTAATGAGGCACAATTCACGATCAGCTCTCACGGCCGTTGGAGGGAAAGGCGCATGTAACGTACGCAAATATGGTGCCTAGATTCGATGCCGTCATCTTATTGACCGATTCGAAGCTGACAACTCGAGCGAGATGCTCGCACAGTGCCTTGAGCGTGGCCTGATTGGGAAGACCGAGACGACGGATCCGTCGTGCGAGGGCGAGGATGCAAGCGTCGGGATCCTTAATGAAATCAGCAGAGTAAGTTGATCGACTGTTTGAGGAGTAGCACATCAGCAGCCAGCAACAAGGGTTTGATGATCCAAACGACTCACTCGGCCGCACAGACGGGGAAGAGCGGGAACGGCAATTGGCGTAGGTACAGCTTCAATACACCGCCGACCATCGCAGGATCATCGCTTGGCCGGAACGCAAACGACTCCTCGTCGCGCTCTATCTCGTGGATGATCTGCTGCACGGTTGCCACCTTGCCCGAGACGCGGTAGATGCCCTCGATCTGCAAACCCAACTGGTCGACCGCTTCGATACTGTGAGTCGAATGAAAAGATTCAGTAAAAGATGAAGTCGACAACGTTAGGAGGTGACGAACCATTTCTGCACAATGAGTGGCACCAGCCGAGTCGGTTTTGTGGAATGGTAATCCGTCAGGGATACGCCAAACAGCAAACTACGGCATTCGCCAACGAAGTAGTTGACGTCTGCAAGTGGGCTTCCACGTCAGATCCTCCCGCCTGACTGAAAGAACCTTCAAGTATCCCGACTTACAGTAGACGGGAGGATCAGGCACAGGAGCTCTGAGCATCATTGCGAACTTCTCGCCATCCGCGACGGGCTCGATGATGAGGGCTCCGGGCGGGGATGTGTCGGCTAGGTCTCGACCCGACCTCAGTAACCTCGCAATGGCCGGCACACTTGTACAGATGTCCCTCAGTGTGGCCGAGTATTCGATGGCGTATTCCTTGAGGAACTGCTGCGCCGACATCTGGAGTCGGATGCGATGCAGCCGCAATGTTTCCAATCGGAAGATGCCGTCTCGATAGTCACGATCTACGAGTAAGGCACATTGGTCGACGATGAGCTCGAAAGATCTCAAACTCAGTCATACTTCATTGCTCGAACTGACCTGCTTGCTCAGCTTCCCGCTTCAACTTGGTCGAGATCTGTCTCGCCTTCTGGCCCCTGACGCTGCCACTCTTGGACGTCAATGCACCATTAATTCCCCCTCCGGCATCGTTGCCCTTGGCCAAGTTACCGACTGCACGTGCTAGCGAGTTGATCCGGTGTTTCTCGCCACTCCAGTCCCGCTTCGCGATCTGTTCAAACACGTTGCCGCCTTTGGTCGAGCTCGGTGGATCTCGGTAGGCTGAAGGGGCATGACTGGATCCTGCGCCCGAGACGAATACGGGAGAAGCGCTAGGGCCTGGTGGCGACCCGACGACCATGTGCGATGCAGATGAAGGTTCGCCGAGTATGTTCATGTGCGATGCTCGGTTCGAGGTCGAAGAGTCGGCGCGTTCCCTCGTCGTCGGTCCGCCGTGCGCATGGAGATTCGACGTAGAGCCCGACGGCTCCGCCCCCGCGGTCCAGTGCTCTGACTGAGCCGGGACATGATCGTACGGAGGGCTATGGGTCAGGGATAGCTGGTGTTGCTCGTGCCGCTCCCGTTCGCGTTCCTCCGATTCGTGGGCTTGCACTTCCTCGACTTTGCGTTCGTACGTTTTGCGCAGGCGAGCGACGGTAACCTTGTAATCGGCGTGTGCGTTGTCCTTGAGTTCATCGCGAATCCTCCGACGGGATCTCTCCTGCGGATGACAATCAAGACGAGGATCACGTGAGTCAAGAAATCGCCGGCACTGAGCCGGGCCGAAGTGCAGACCGAGGTGGGAGAGGACGTGGGGGCGGTGCCCCATTCGAGCGTGGCGCCGGCGGCAGTAGATGAACGTGTCGCCTCGGGCGCATGGGCTCGGAGGACGGAACAACACGCGGAATGAGGTGCGACAACGACGTACCTTGTTGTCCCGAAAATCAGAGAGGTTCTTGACCATCTTGGACAGGCCCTCGGCGCTCGCTGCGTGGGTTTGCGACTCGAGCAGCGTATTGTCTCGTATCAGCTGGGCGGCCCTGCGCCAGGCCTCGGGCACCAGTCCAGCGAGTCGGTCCCTGGCAAGAGAGACGAGAGAGGCAGGGAGGGAGGCGCACTCACACCGAGGTGAGCACTTGGGTCGCCTTGCCATTGACCGGATGCACTCACTTGTCATCGGCTTGGATCTCCTTGACCGCGAGCTGCTTGTGCCCGAGGCGGTGGGCGAAGCGGATGTGTGGTCGACGATCACTTTGGGTGGTCAGTTCTCATTTCCCAGTCCCAGCTCCCAGCTCCGGCTCGAGGTGCCACGAGTCCCGGAGCAGGGTATTGGCCCTTGTAAGCCGCGCCTACGCACCTCTCGTAGGTCATGAACATATCTGGCTTCGATTTCTTGTCTGGTGAAGGGAGTACGCAGGTCACGATCAGTCGCCGCCACCGGGGTCGGTCACACAATTGGAGGCGGAACGGGGTTGCTGCCCGGCCTGTCCTGCCTTCCCGACAAGACAACACCACGACACAGTGTCGTGCAGAACATTTCGAGAGAAGACTATTGACCTTCGTTTGAAAAAGCTAAGGTGGGTCTCGACCTCCCTCTGCAGCAGATGGTGCGCTGACTCGTCCGTGGTAAGGCCCGTCATGGTCGGTCGTTTTGGGATCGCAGTAGCGGACAGCCTTCAGCAGCAGCACTCGAGCGTGCGCTGACGATGAGGCAGCTGAGCTCGATGTATGCGCGCGAGGAGGGGCAGAGGGAGAGCCGGCGAGCCGGCGTAATGAGTAATGGCCAATTTCAGTCGTGAGCGTCCTTGTGCACGGACCATTGCCAGGAGGCCCAGGTAGCGGGCGCTCACTTGACACACGTGTGAGTGGAGGGCTATGCATACTTCGAATGGACGAGTATGACGGCGTTATGAATCTTACGTCAGAGCGAAGACTATGATCGAGGGAGGTGACCATCCTGCAGTACCGCCTCAACCCTGTGAGCAGGTAGGTCCACGGTCCTGGTCCAGACGAACATCCCGCCGAGATGACTCGTCGGCGATCCCAAGTAGGAGCCGCGCACATCCTCTGTTGCACATCTTCCGTGCTCTTCCTCTATACCCCCATTCGTATCACCCACATTCAATCGCAAGGTTCAAAGTGGGAAAGTTTGCAAGTAGGAATGGCCGACTATGCCACCTACAAGGACCTTCTCTACACGTCCATTAGCTCCAAGAGGCAGGCTTTCGACCTGTACATCCCCTCCTCTTTAGAAACGAAGCCGTCGCCGTTGTCGGGCTCGCTCCCGCCGCTTTATGTCTTTATCCATGGTCAGTCACCTTTCACTTGAGGTACAAGCCGGCTTTCAGGAGCTCACTCTGGGCATTAATCTTGTGCACAGGTGGTGCATGGCGAACGGGTACGTCAACCTTCGTGCGAACGAGAACGAACCAAACTATCGTGCCCCTGTCTTAGTAGACCAGGGTCATGGCGGAAATCGATCAAGCGCTCATTCCTCCGAGTTGACATCCACCAGAATCCAAAGAGGAGTGGGCCGAGTCCTTGATGCCTCATGTCGTACAAAGCCTCGGTATCCCCGCCGCATGCCTCGACTACCGCCTGGCCCCTGACAACCCCCACCCGGCCCAAATACTGGACGTCATAGCCGGTCTCACCCGCTTGACCTCGTCAACCCCTCTCCCCGGGATCGAGACCTCGGATCACCTCCTTTGGGATCGACAACGCTTGATCCTCCTTGGACACTCGGCAGGCGCGTTCATGATCGCCGAAGTGCTGCTCTCCCCACCGTCGTCGATGCCGACCTCGTCCTCATTCGTCGTCGATCCGAGTCTACGAACGGCAATCAAGGGCGCCATTTTTCTAGATGGTATCTACGACATCCCCGACATGATCCGAGAATACCCCGACTACGTCGGCTTCGTCGAAATGGCGTTCGGAAAAGATCCTCAAGTCTGGGCCAAAGAATCGCCGACGAATTGGGAAATCCCGAGTGAACAACAGGGAGGGCTCATGGCCAAGTTGTTGGTCCTTCATTCGGCGCAAGACGAGTTGTTGAGCTTGGTACAGCCTCGATTGTTTGTCAAGGCGTTGGAAAGGTTGGGGATCAAAGAGGGCAACCAACTGGACGTCGATTACGAGACCATCACGGGAGGTCATGATGAGGCGCTGAAGAACAAGGACTCGGCGCTGCTGGGGACGGTGAAGAAGTGGATTGACCGCTTATAAAGTCTCAATTGGCTTAGGGTTAGCAGTTTAGCAGGATAGAGTCATTGTACAAAAACAGCATCATAGAAGACGATTGGGGGACTAGCCCCGAAAGTGCTTAGGTAGACGGGATTTAATTTTTAGCAACCACGCTTCGCAACATTGTAAGATTCGAATGCCGGAAAGCTATATGCCCCCGCATGAAAGTCGATGCATCCTCGAGAAGGACTTGGTGTGGCTGCTCTTGGTGTTGACTACCATTACTCATTGATTGCCGCCCGCATCGGCTTCCCTCCCGCGAGCGCGGTGAGGGATTTCTCGAAGCTCGAAGCATAGTCCACGATGACGGTTGCGGTTGCTGAGGTTGTGCTTCCACTTTTTCGTATGTTCCGATCAGAATGCTTGGTATACCCATGTGGGATTGCATGAAGAACTGAGCATAGAGACCAAAGTGTAGAACAACGACCTCCGAACCAAGGACCAAGAAAACCCCCCAAAACGATTCGGTTTTCATTCAGTGTTAAAAAAGAGTCTTCAGATCGCCAAGAAGACGATAAGATGAAGAAATTCATTTAAAAGTTGTTGTTAAGGTTTTTCATCATGATGAAGAACCAGAATCGTTTTTGGGGGGTTTGCACCTTGGCTTCGACCTCCTCTTCCGCTTCCCCGATCTGGCGCGAGTCGTGTAAAGTGTGGGTGATGGTGGGATGCAAGAGGTGTCGTGACTTCGCTTTCATGTGTCAAAGACGAGCCGTACCCTCGGGGATCCTGGGTCACCAAGAAACCATACCATGCTCGACGACGACGAGATCAGACAGGCGAAAGGAGAAGACGAAATGGAAGAACCGACGCCGTCGACTCCAGTGCAGCCCCAGCAAGAGATCACAGAAAGATCCTTTGCCATCCAGCTCCAAATTCACTCGACAGAACGCATGCAGCCATCGTGAGGCATGAAGGGATTAGGGCCAGCTCGACTGAGTGCGCCGTGCGACGTGGTTGGTGCGAGGGGCGCGCGAGGAGAGAAAAAACGGCCCTTGTTCGCAGCCCAGCTCCACGTCGCATACTAGCGCACAAAAGTGCAGCGTGACCTGGTCCGGCAGCTGATCAACGAGGCTCAATGACTGCGCTGTCCCTCCTGTGTGAGATGGCAGGCGAGTCCATGGTATGGTGCTGCGATCGCATGCGACGTCGAGTGAGGTGAGCGCAGGAGGGGAAGAGGTGCGACAGACAGCAAGCTCGTTGTCTGGCGAACGGTCCCAGGCCGAAATCGGCCAAGATGGGCCCTGAAGATGTCAATCTCCTACCTCAGGGTGGAGAACCGTCAAGAATTGGATGAATCCATGATGATGGCAACGTGAAAATTTCTTACCGGCGCTTTTCTTTTTCGAACACCTAGAGTCGAGAAAATGAACCGAGCTCGAGCGACGATCACCAAACCATGCTACGGACAAAAGGCATGCCGATTAAGCATCTGTCCTGCAGAGTAACCCTTCCTCGGTCTGAAAGGACCCAGACGTATACAATTCGCCCAGTGGACCCCAACGCCCCAACAGGGGTTGTCGGGTGTCCAAGTCTAGCTCGAGGCTGATACCTGCTTTTCATTTGTTTTACCCTTTTATACAGAGAACATAGCTCTCTCGTCCTTCTCCTTCTCATACAATGTACCGTCGTTCAATCTCCAGCAGTTACACATCTTCGAACACCACTCCACCTCGCTCAGGCTCTCGTCTCCAAGCTCTTGCCCAAAAAGTGCCTTTTGGCGAACGCCAGCCACCATTTACTTGGTCGTCCCGTCCTATCCGAGTAAACACGTTCGACGAGCCTCGCCGTGGTCTCTTGTCTCGCCTGGGTCAAGTAAGCCCTGAGCGCATCGGCGTCGAGGCGATTCGATGGCCCGGCGTAGAGCGAGTTGAGGGGGAAGCCGGGCTCGCCGGGGATGGTGAAGGTTTCGATCGAGTGGTTTGAGAGGTGCTTAAGAGCTTCGTTTTGGCCCCAAGCGGGTTTGGCTTTGTGTTCGGGGAGCGACGTGTCACGTGGGCGTGGATGGCCAGTGTGAAGAGTGGGGCGGCATGAACCAAGCCAGGGACAGGACGGGAAGGGAAGGGAAGCCATGGGGGGAACACAGCAACGAAGGAGTCAGCATGAAAACCTAGAGCAGAAGAAGTACCGCTCTAGACAAGGCAGAGTGCCCTCTGCGAGCAGCCCATGCTATCTGGCGACGAACGCGACGTCACCGCCTCCCCGGTCCACCCGGCCTCGCACGCACAAGGACCTACACTGGGTGATCCTGGTTAAGCAGTCGCCAATAAAGAGGATCAGGTAGATCAACAGACGATCGGCCGGTCCTTTGATCTCAAAGTTGCGGAAGAGCGAGTTGGCACGGAACAGGTCCAACGCCTCGGCGATGATGTCGTCACGGGACGGGTCCGCTGCGGGTTGTGTCCACGGCGAGTGTCAGCACTAGCCCGAGGTGACGACATTCTCAGGGTATCTACCAAATGGAACATACCTGGGGGTGGTGCAGGGCCCCTGATGCGGCTGTTGAACGGTAGCAGGGCCATGTTGCCAACGACGCGATGCTCGTCTTCGGCATTGTAAGAGGAGTGGTAAGCCTGCAAAGGGGGGCTTGATCGAGCGTGAGGACATGTGTTCACCAAACGACAAAGCCACGGTAGTCCTTACAGGCATAGCGGCGCGGGGCGGTGATGAGTCGGGGCGTTGAGCGTGCTGACGGTGGGGGCGTGAACGTGAGCCGCTTTCCTGATTTAATGTTACTTTATGGAATGTCCTGTGATTTAAATTCCTGAAGGATCTAGTACTGCTCACATTACAGAATAGAGCAATATGACATTAACTCGGAATCCCTTCGGCATTCTGGTACGGTGAATCATGGGACTCTGTCCTACCCAAAGAATGAGAAAACAAAGAACAGTGAGACACCAGTCGGAGCCTCTGTGCAACGCGGCCGAACGTGCACGTGAAGAAAAAGAAAAAGAAAAAGAAAAATAGCGAAGCCCCACACAGCCCCGCTTTCCACCCATCATCCCCATCCTCATCTGATCTGTCCGACGTGTTGCGAGTAGTAGTTAAAGAAGCTGCTGGCAGCGGGCGACGATGTTAGCAGCAGCTCGCAACTTCGGGTTTAAGCAGAGGCGGGGGGGGGGGAAGGAGAACTACTAGTAGGCAGTGTGACTACCCTTGTTGTACGTAAGACTCACCTTTTTGATCATCAAAGATACCGGTCATGACGTCTTGAACTGCCGAATGGCCGCAAGGAGACCCCCCGTGGCGCCAAATCACGAGGTGGAGGCGAAGGTGGAGGTGGAGGTGAATGACGTAAGCAAGAGGAGGACGATGGGGTGATGGCGAGGTTGACGGTCGAGATCAGGGTCGAAAAAGAACAGCATGGAACCAGGGTAAGCGGAAGGTGGAGGTGCAAGGGGGAGGAACAGACGTAGAGGTGAAGGCAGGGCATGAGGGTGGAGGTGATTTGAGGTGGAAGCGAAGGTGATGGTGAAGGTGATGGTGATGGGGGGTGGAAGATAATGTGAAGGTGGATGAAGATGAATGGGGATGCAAAGGTGGAGGTAAGAGCAAGATCTGCCCAAGTCCGTCGCACGAGATCGGGTCCGGCAGATGGATGGCAGAGGCGGTGGCGGTCCATGCTCGCAGGTGGCCACAAAGGGGATGACCGGATGCAGTGACAACCAAACCCTCTCCCAAACTTCTTGCCCTGAAAGACGACCTGCACTGCGGTGGATCCCGTCCACGCTCAAGAGCAAGCGACTCGGCGGCTACAGCCCCCACCCCCACTCGGTGCGAAACCTGCCCAGATCGCGGAGCCGAGCCGCGGTCGCTGGCAGCCGAGTACAGCCTCCGTCGCGCCTGCACGTGCACATCAGTGGATAATCATGCCTACTCGTTTATGTCTCAGTCAAACCTCTCTGCACAACATTGCACAGCTATGCACCCACGTGCACGCTTGGATCGAATCGACCTCCCGCGGCCTGCTTCGTTGCCGCCCCACCGCCGAGTGCATGTCCAACCGAGGCGGAGTAGGAGCAGGGCGAAGACCACAATTCACGAGAAGTGATCAGCGGAGCAGTAGGCGGTATGACGAGCCAGCCACGGAATGAGAATACCTGTGGGGGACATGGCAGGAACGTGCAAGGGGAGAGTGAATCGATTGAAGGGAAGGGCACGTGAGGCTCAGGCTCCCCGGCGACCAAACACCTTCGGGTCAGGCTGAATGAAGTCGGATCCAGTCCATACTCGTGTAGCACCTTAATCGGCACTCGGACATATCAGTGCGCACGTGTGCACAGCGATGCACCCGTATGCACCGCCGTGCAGTCTCGCCGCCGTCGGCTGCGAACCATTCGAACCGCCGTGGATCGAGCGCGGAACACTCGGATCCGGTTCCCACGCATGCACCACCGTGCGTGACACGACGCGGCCATTTCTCTCTAATTAAAAGGTTTACCTCATCATCCGCCTCTTACCTCTCTCTACCTTCGCCACGCACCGCTTACGCGTCTGTACGCTTCTGACCGACGGCCTTAATTCTAGGGCCTTTAAGGACCCGTCAGTACGCCATTCACCAACATAGACGATACCCTTCAGGACATCCTTCGCCTGTTCCGCACCGCAACGCGATCGCATCACCACCTCACCCCGGGCGACTCTCACGCCTCTACACACAAGGACTCGCTACATCATTCGTCTATCTATTGCACCGTAAACCAAGTCTAGCACACCAAGAAGCCGTCCGCTCTCTCCTCTGTGCTTCATACCCCCTCGATCGAGGCTTTCCCTCCCCGCATTCTCGGCGATGGTGCAGCTGTTCGAGACGTCGTGCACGTTCGGATTCCCGTGGACAGCGCAGGTCTTCGCGGTGCTCAACAAGTACCCGAACCCACTCGCACCCCATGTCGTCAGCATCGACGTCATCAGTCGTACCATACTCGACGACGGTACCATACGTAGCGAGCGGTTGTTGGGGTTGCAACAGGATTCGCCCAAATGGGTCAATCGGGTCAGTTCACACAAACCACCGAGCAGAATGTTCCCGACCTCGAACACAGTCTGTGTGGTAAATCCAATTTACGATTATCCCCCACTGAACTTCATGAGCGACTCGTACAGATGCTCGGGTCACAAGACACGACCTATTGCCGCGAGGTGTCGTTCGTCGTACCTTCCTCCCTTGCAAATCCTGCCGTCTCCCCGACCGAAGCGACCTCTACATGCCACCTCGAGCCGCCCAAACTCCTCATGGCCTCGACGAACCTTACCCTATCACACATTATGCAGTGCCGTGAATCCATCTCTTACCTCCCAATACCATGGCCACACGTACCCGAAGAGACCGTCGCACGACTCGCGCCATCCTTACTCTCGTCCTCCTCCTCCCCAACACCGTCAACCTCCTCCTCCTCACCAGATCCGACGTCCCGCCATCCTCTCAGCCACCCTTCCCTACCCCCTTCAACGCTCTTTTCCCAATCTGCCCTTATTTTCACGACCGGCAAACTCGCCGCCGAACCTTACCCACCAATAGGGATATCCGCACATTCACCCATCAAACCGCGTTCCTTCCCACCGGCTTCGACGTTCCCACAACGAGCGGCGGGGAAGAAGATTGAACAATGGGCGCAGGGGAGGTTCGAGATGAATGCCGATGGGGGAAGAGGCGCGATGGAGTGGGCCGCCAAGAAGTTTTGGCAGCAGGAGTGGGAAAATGTCTCGGCTGCACCGGCGGGGGCATCGTCGTAGGGGGGGAGTAGATCGGTGGAGATTAATATGGTCTTGGGCGGGAGGAAGCTGGAGATGTGATACGGAACAGATTAAAATTTAGGAAAGTCTTGTTTGTCGCGAGCATACGAACGAACGGAGCTGAGAGGGCCGAGCGCGCGTGAGGTGTCCGATGAGAACGAAGGTCGTCGGGGCCCTGTCGTCCGTGCTTCCAGGCAATGTCCTTCGACGGTTCTCAGGCCTCGCCAGCATCTTCCTCTCGTTATCTGCTGGTCACCCACACCTCCCTTCTGCAGGCCTTCATAAACAGGTTCGTCATCCTGTTTATCACCGGGTAAAACTCGACTTGTCCTGACTGTTTGTACGACGTGTCGCTCGGAGTCGGCGCCGACCCCCACACTCGGACGTACGACCAACCGCCGAACGCACGTGATAATAACCGCACCTTACCGTAGACAGGAAGACGACCTCCACACGCATGATGCAACGCCTCCGTTCCATTTTCCCATCGAAGAACCTGAATACCACCAACCCATGTCGTCCCACCCCATACCGCGTCAACCCAGCCTTTGAAGACGATCTCGACTCCGAGGACATCGCAGCCCAACGCCGAACACACCTTTTCCGACGCTCTCAAGCCCTTCTGGACCATCGATCTCGTGCATCTTCGGCAAATCATAGAGGGACTATCACAAGGCGTCTTTTGTTTCTAAATATTTTGACTTTTTCGATCGCGATCACCCTGCTTCAGATCCTTACCAGCGTCAACAGTAATGGAGCTGTCAAGGTTTTGAAGGCGCTTCAGGACGGGGCGTTCTTGCCTTTGAATGGGACTAGGGTGATCCGTCCCGTCACGGGGTCAACAGAGGGTGGCGTAGGATCTGCTAGGAGATCTCGAAGAGCGACTATCGCTTTAGAGGGGTTTGGATCGGTGGTCTCTTCCGCGGTTTCGGACCTGGAAGAGTCGGGGCATCGTTCTTCGGCGAAGGAAGAACGGAGTTCATGCGGAGTGCGGATCACAATGTGGAAGAGAACTTTCGGAGTCGCGACTAGCGAGCTTGAAGCACCAACTTTGACTTTACAAAAAGCCACCGACGATGATGTAGAGCTCATCGTCTCGGAGGCGTGTGCGACCTATCTCGTGAGTTCCTCAACGCCGCGTTGCTCGAGCAAGAACAGAGGCTAGATGAACTCAACTTCTCACTCCCAACCTATCAGAACGAGCCAGTCGAATGGATCGCGCGATTCAAGATCAGTTCTTTAACGCTGGCGGTCTTCCCACTGTGGATGTTGGTTATCCTCAGCCTGGCGTGGCACAGAGCTTCGAGTAGCCATCTCGGCGCGGTCGCCCTATCTCAAACGCTGGTCTCCTGTTTCGGTGGGTGCTGGCAGGCGTGAGGGCCTCAAAAATTGAAAGCTGAAAGAGGTTCGATTCCTCTTCTTTGATTCCGCAGCCGTCGCTCAAGCTGCTCTCACTTACAAGCAGTACGCGAGCTTCGCAAGTGGGATCTTGCTTGACCCCTGTTCGCTCGGAAAGCCGTTGCTTCCGGGTGAGTCATCCTCCGATACATACTTCGCTGGCGTGCAATTGTGAAAGCGAACGTAGCCTCACGAACCGATTTAATGTCGGTCCACAGACTTTTGGTCCTTAACGCTCAAATCACAACTCGCCGTGGCTGCATTGCAGCCACTGGGATCCGTCGCGATCGGAATTTTCACGGCCAGCTTCGCCAACGTGAGGCTGCCGTGCCGAAACTTCCGAAAAGACAGTATCTCGTCTCTCCGAGCCTGGGCTCCCATTCAGCCCCCGACCACCACGGCACCTCGAGCGAGCTCTCGCGACGTGCTCGTCTCCTCGTCTCCTCTTTCGAACTCCTCTCGACGTCTTCGATCTTCTTCGTCATCGCCTTTCAAGCCGTCTGGCTACGCGAGACCATACATCGTCCTTTTCCAGCATTTGAATCTGCACCGAATTGGTTCGGTGTGACTGAACAAATTGATGTGGGGGTCTTGATGGTCCTAGGAACGTACGTCATGACCATGGGTCAGGTGGGGCTGAGGTATCGGTTCAGGTCGGTGATGGTCCTTTCGTTGTCAGGCAATTTTGCTTTCCTGTGAGTGATTTGTTTCCTGGTTGAAGCGTCAGGAGCTGTCTTACTGACCTGCGCCGATCTAGCACTCAGCGTCCACACGATTTGCCTCTTATCTCAATCGACATTTCGTGCGGTCCAAGCTTCGTCTTCCTTCCTCTCGTTCTTACTCGTCATCTCAACCGCATTGGTCCTCCTTACTCTCGTCTTAGGAACTGCCACAGTTTTTTCGAACCCAGTCTGGTCCTCGATTGGAGCGGACGGGTCAGAAGGTGAGTTCGCTCCTGCAAGCTGAACCCCTGAAAGCCATGCTGACTCTGACTCTGACCCTAACCCCTCCATCATGACCCAGTCGCTCACTCCGAAAACTCTTACCACAATAGAGAAGTGAAATCATCGGACTTTCAACACTCCACCGCATCCTCAAATGAGCTCTCCTCACCAGAAATAGTCGATTATCGTCGTCCCAAACCAGGCCAGGCTCATCAATCTCACATCCTAAACCGCTCGAGCACCAGCCATGCCTCCCACCACCCTCGGCACTCGCACCTTAGCTCCACCGCAACCATCAACACGACTGGAACATGGAAGGATTCCGTCTTTGGCGGACAGAGATACCGCTCGATGAGTTTGGAGCTGGCAACGTCGCAGATGATACCGTTGCAAACATTAGGGTCTCAAACCCTCGTCCACGTTGATGCGCCTGCAGGGCAAACGTTGCGTTCCGAACGGATTCCCTCTTCAAGTGAAAGAGGGACTATCTCCAACGAAGACCTTATCGACGAAATCAAAGACGAAACGGACTTGTTCCGCCGGGTCACACCGCGACGCCTGAGGAACCCCTCCAAAGCTTCGGCCGACGTACCCGTGCCCGCCATTCCGGATGAGGATACCTTGGGAGTCGGCGGGGACGACCCTTTTCGACCTGTAACGCCGAGGAGACTGAGGCGACCTTCAGTACCTTTGGACGCGGAGGATGTGGAGGACGTCGACGCCATCGTGGCGGGGGAGGCGGCGGTGAAACGGTCGGCGCGAGGGGTCGACCCGTTTACGTGGACGACGGCCGAGCCATTTTCCACCACCAAAACTTCACAGGATGATTTTTGGTCGCACTCAAACACTTCTCCCGAGCCAGAGTTAATCCTCTCCCCGACCCAAGCCATACCTTCCTCGCCTTACCCGACGCCTTCAGTCCGTGCTCCTAAACCTCCACCCACCAGCTCCGTCATCCCCATACCCAACCTCTCCCCGCCGCCCCACCTCAGTCTCTCAGACTTCCTATTCCAATGCCTCCCAACCCCCCCTGCCTCCATTCCAATCTCCGTCCCTGTTTCAACCTTCCAAGTCACCGATGCTCAAGATCGTCATGGTCATGGCAGCGAATATGACGTTCCTCTTCGACCACCTCCCCAGGCTCAGATTTATGATCGGTCAAAGACGCATAGGATAAGGTCGGTTGATCAGCAAGGAGGTCAGTTGAAGTCGGATGGACGGAATTCGACTCAGCCGAACGTGAAATACTCCACTCTGGGCTACAAACCCCTCCAAGCCGCGTCCATTCAACCTCCCAAGGAGGATCGCGCAAACTCCAAGTCTTCGTTCACTGCCCCGACCCCTCTACCTTCTGATCCGATGGATCGAAGGGAAAGCGTGTTGGACCGCCCTCATCCACTCGCCTACGAACGATGGAAGCTCAATTGGCTTGCACTTGAGTAGAACACACACACCACACACACATTCTTAGACTTTGTAGATCTGTCATCAGTTCCCTTTATCCGTCGCAATGGATCTGAACCTCCCCGCTGCGATGCTCGAGAGATTGATTCAGAGAAATTGTGTACCGAATACATTGGGTTTTCTATATCATATGATGCAAGAGTTTTGCTAGGACAGACCGAAGAAAAAGAGAAAAAGCATCGCGCCGCCCAAGAAACCCCTCGACGTGTGAAGAAGAACAAAGGTCCGAAGAAAGCCCTAGCACGAAGAAAGAGAAAGAAAGGAAAGCGGGTGACAAATGACACACTGTCCCACGTAGAAGGAGGGGAAGCAAAGGTGTGGGTAAAGGAGGAACTTGAATTACTCGGGATAAAGATGGGCGCGGGGTATACACCAGAAGAGAGGAAGGTGCCATGGGTCGAGAGGTTCCGGTGGACAGAGAGGGTCGTTAAAGGGCATTACTGAGATCGAAAGTTGAGACTTAATATGTGGCGGGTGTGGCTGAGTGTGCCGAAAGCTGGAACGATGATGAAGGTGGGCAGAAGCGGGAGTTTGGTAGAAGCGCAGGCGGTGGAGGAAACGTTGTTGTAGGTTGAGAGCGAGGATGAAATCCCAAGGCCCCATTGAAAGAGTTTCTGAAAGCGTTCAATGCTGTCGACGATCGATCACAGGATGGAGCATCCTCTCGGCCTCTTGAGCTTCTTCCCACCCGCTACCTTTGACCCCGGTGTCGTGCCTTCACGTTGTGCTCGGACTGCCACGGTTGAAGCCAGAAAGTCAGCCTCTTCCCTCTCCTCCAATCGCGATATACAAAGGACTCACTCATCCTGACGACGGTGTAGTAAGCCAACTCGAGATTGAGCCTCGTCTTGGCACTCGTCTCGACGAACTCGCACCCCAACTTCTTGGCCAAGGCCTGGCCCTCGTCCCTACCGACCTCACGTTCGTTGGCGCGATCGGCCTTGTTGCCGACGAGGACGATGGGGATCGTTTCAGAGTCCTTGACGCGCGTGATCTGATGCCTGAACCGTTCGATGCGTTCGAACGTGGCGCGAGCGGTGATCGAATAGACGAGGACGAAACCTTCGCCTTCCCTGTGGGTGCGGGGTGCGATGGGCTTGTGGTCAGTGACCAAACTGGAGACGTAAGTGATGTGAAAGCTCGTACCGAATCCATTGATCCCTCAGTGCTGTGTACTCCTCTTCAGATTGAAGCAACCGCGGACAATCGTCAGTGGCGATTCTGGCTTTGTCTAAAAACGCGCGTGCCGCAAACGTACCTTGTCCCGCGGTATCGAGGATTTCGAGCAGATAGGGTTGTTCATCAATGATGGCGTGTTTACGATACGAGTCCTCTGGGGTATGTGCAAGGGCGTTATCGAGTAGCGTGTCAGCGGTGGGCTACTCTCTGGGCTCGGGATGGTCGGTGCACGTGACTCGGAACTCGTGCGCCACCACAAGCGAGAGCACAAGGCAGGCTGCAATGCAATGGAGGGCGGGGGTGGGTCGTGGGTCGTCGCGTGGGGGCCCTCCGTCGAGTTGAGCCCGAGCTTGAGCCAACTAACCAATCGTAGGGTCGTATGTCTAATGAGGGTGAACAGATGGTCGTCAGTGTACTTGTACTCTCACAGCTGATGGGGGCGTGAGCGTGGACGAGCGCGGCGCAGTCGTCGATCGCATTCGACCGGTCGTCGTCGTCGCTGTCAAGCCAAAACCTCTAAAACGAGCATGCTCACCTCTGTCAAACCAGCACAAGTGGGTCAGTACAAGTCCGAGTATGAAAGGGTCTAGCGTCCAAACTGACCAATGAAATGGTTCAAACAGAGCTGGATCGTCAACGCGGTCTTGCCGACTCCACCGTCGCCCAACACCACGATCTTGCAGCTCATCACCATACTGGGCCAGTGGGCTGATCAGGAGTGGAGCCGCAACGTGGTGGTGCAGGTTCCAATATGCGTCGAGCTGTGACCTCACGGGGGACTCGAGGCGCGATCCCGACTGGGGAGCGGTGGGGCGGCGGAGCGGTTGCCAGGCGGGTCGAACACGACTAGAGGCGGTTCGAGCGAGCGACGGGCAAGAGTGCCGAGTCGAAAGTGGTGGATGAAGAGAGCGATGAAAGAGTTGCAGAGGGCGGATCGAGTGGCGTGAGAACAAGAAAGAAAAACGGGCACAGAGATCGCCGTGCAAGAGGGGCTAGTTTACGAGTCCTGTCTGGGGCCGCTCGACACAGGTCGACGAGACACAGCTCACGCGCGCTTCACCGCGTCACCCGCCGTGGCCCAACGACACTCCAAGCGCGACCGGCATTCTTGTCCGGCGACTAATTCTCGATCAAAGAAACCAGCCACCGTCTTTTCACGTGCGAGTCAGGTTCCCGCATCCCATCGATTTCGAATGCTATTCAAGTCAGGTTTGATTGCATAGACCACCTCATACCCCAAGTTCGATCACCTCGGTCCCGCCCGCGGACTTGCGCGCGCGCTCCATCACCGCCAACCCGACCCCTGTCTCCTCGATCGCCTCAATCAGAATAAGGTCGACCCCGACGGTCGTCGCATCCGCATCGTTGCCTCCTTCCTCTGATAAGGAGGCTGATATGGAATCGAGGTATCGTAGTCCTGCGAAAAGTCGTTGTCCAGCTTCGATCGGTCGCGAGCGAGAACCCAGAGCGTACGAGTAAAACTTGGGTAGTGTGGCCATCCCGTCTGCATTGATTGAGGAGGTCTTCGACCGTATGGTCGTTTCCAAGGTGACAAGCGAACAGCCTGAAGAAAGCTCTTGAATTGTTGTTGGTGATAGTCGCTCCACCGTATCCGAGCACAGCATCAACCCGACTCTCTCGACCCTTCGATCCGGCCCTTGCTCCCGTATTCGCTCGATCAACTCGCCCAGACCCAGCGATTCCTCGGATTTCGAGAACCGTACAAGAACGACTTTGGAATGTGTCGGCGCGTAGTGCTTGTACTTCATCCCCGGTGTTGTCGGCTTGGCCTCGAGTTCGCTCGATTTGAAGTCCCTCGCGTAGACTTGGATCCCACCTTTCCCCCTCTGCTTCCGCTTGCCTTTGCCTGCAACTCCCACACCGAACCCAGCTTGTTCCAAGCAATCTTCAATTTCTTCGGCCGTCACTCCTCCAGCCCTGAGGATCCTCAACTCCCCGAAACCAACCTCCCCTCCACCTTGGTTCCCACCCGACCTGACCCAATCTACAACCGTACTCTCCACCCCAACCGTACACTCCCCACCATCTAAAATAGCCCCCAAACCCCTCCCCTTCCCCAAATCGAATTCGACATGTTTCGCACTCGTCGGACTAGGGCGCGAGCTCAAATTCGCCGACGGAGCTGCCAACGGTCGATCGGCTTCTTGGATCAATCGAAGGGCCAAAGGATGGCTTGGCATCCTCAGTGCCAAACTGGGTTGTCCTGCCGTCACTTCTCGAGCGACTCGGTTCTTAGGTGGCCCATGGACGTCTTCCTCGAGGGGGAAGATCAACGTCAATGAACCGGGCCAAAATTTCTGCATCAAGGGTCGATAGATGTCCGGGATGGCCTTCTCGGATCCGGGTAAAAGATCGAGCATCATCTGGTGCGACGAGACATGGACGATGAGTGGATTGTCGGCAGGTCGTCCTTTGGCAATGTAGATGGATCGAACGGCGGAGGAGGAAAGGGCCGAGGCCCCGAGGCCGTAGACTGTTTCGGTCGGGAATGCTACGAGCCCTCCTGAGCGGAGGATTGAGGCCGCTTCGGCGATCGCAGTTGAAGAGGAAGAGAGAATCGGCGCCGTCAGCTCAGCTACGTAGGAGCTGGTTGTTGCGGAATCCATGACCATCTTCGCAGCGGATGTAGAGAATGCGCAGGTCGATCCAGAAAGGGAGTTGACCGGTGACGACACGGTGCGCAAGAGACGGGCCAAGGTGCGTTGCATTCACTTGCGACGAGCTAACAGTTCTTGAAGTCCTTCGATTTTATTAAGACTGGAAGAATGCAGAAACCGGGTCAGCTGATGTGCTCCAGAATCGGCGACGAAGGGTCGCTCGAGCTCCAAACTCGACGTAGAGTTGCGAAGGTCAAAGCGTGATGCGGCGAGCGCCGGAGAGTCAAGGAGCGGCCACAGGGATGATTAGGTGAAACGCTAACCTTTGAGACGGATGTCTTGCCGTGCTCTAGAATCACCTTGCCAATAAACTGGGTGTTTCAGCAGCGATGCATACGATGAGGCGACGGTCAGAAACCAACCTGGTCATCCAGTTCGACCACCCGCCGTCTTTGCGCAAAGGGATCGCCCATTACTAATGCTTACCCGGTCTCTCCGTTTGCGACCGCGGTGCTGGGGCAGTAGGTCGCATGCTCGCATAAACTGGACACAAAACAGGTCTCTTAACTGTCTTCCGGACGGACCCTCAAAGTAGTTCAGAGCAGAACCTACAGCTTGCGAGATGCAATTTGTGATCGACTCTTGTCAGATCACGTGACCCCCCAATCATCACGGCAGCTGCCATTATTCAACCTGCCCATCATCGAGCCAGCACCGATTGCAACAACACCTTCCAGGTCTCTTTCCTCGACGCTGCACGACTCCACCTCGTATCATCCTGCAATCTTTTCATCCCTGTTTTGCCGTCGACGAGCGAGAAATTCTCCGAAGGTGTTTCGGCCGAGGCAAAGGGCGAGTCAAAGTCCTGCACTTGGTCGTACAGGGATTTTCCCGTTCCTTTCCGTGGGATCTGGAAGTGCTTTCGACGACGTTAGGTACATTTGCTTGCTCAATCGAGCGAGCTATTTCGGACGAAACTCACGTCGAGTTCGGTGAAGGGATAGGGCCCAAAAATCAATTCTTTACACCGCTCGATGACAGGCTGACTTGTCACGTGTAGCAGGATCTTCGTATTTGTAGAGTCGTGCATCCGGAACTGGATAGAATCGAGCTTTTGTCATTCAAGGACGATTCGAAGAAACCGGTTGACTTGGGAACAAATTAGGACCCACCTGGTGAGATCCCAAGAAGAAGATACAGTCGTGACAGTCGTGGACCATGATCGACCCCGATATAGGTGGGACGACGATACAACTCCTTCGAATGCCATAAAGATACAGCGCAGAGAAAGACTCCGGCGAGGAAGCCGAAAGGTCGACGAACGAGTTTTCGAGATCTGAGACCAAGAAGGCTTGCGATGCTAATGCCGAGGGCAGGTCTTGCGAGCAGAGGTAGCAGTCGGTCTTGCCCCTTAAAATGAGCGAGGTGGAGGGGATGATGGGTGGTTTCCGACGATGACTGTCGGCGCTCGGTGGCGCAGCAGGCGGTTGATCCGAGATGGGCTGCGGAGGTTTCGGAGTGGCAGACTTGGACTCGGTCTTCCTAAAGCTGAACTTGGTCTTTGCTCTCGGCGGTCCTCCTTTGGATTTCAACAACGTCTCTTGAGCGGCCTTGAGTTCCTACATGAGTGACGACTCAGGGAAGTGATGAGCTATGACGGTGCATCCCACGCGCTTGTGAGCCAACGGGATAGCCCTGACTGACTCGTTCGCACCGCCCCAGTTCGAACACTGGTATCCGATCAGCGTTCTGGCTTAGTTCCTGCTTGAGCTGTTGCATTGAGCTCGACAGTCCGTCGAGTTGGGCTGGTGATGGCGATGGATTCGTGGCTGTCAGAGTCTTTCGAAGCTCTGATGGAGGGGATTAGCTCGCGACCTGTTCGCAGTTTGAGGCAAGCCATTCGAGGGTACTACGATAAAACTGACTCTTGAGCTCATCGGACCATCGTGCAACGAACTCGACTCGGGTCTCGTCTGCTCCTTCTTGCATCCTCGCGTGCGCTGGTGGGGTCTGATTCGTACACGTCGCGTCGTGTCGTGGTCACCGGCAGGTAGGAGACTCGATCTGAGACGAGGGCTCGCCCTTTTCTGAGGCTCCGACAGTGATGTCGGT
The DNA here is from genome assembly GCA_022702605.1 of Microbotryum scabiosae. NCBI lineage: Eukaryota > Fungi > Basidiomycota > Microbotryomycetes > Microbotryales > Microbotryaceae > Microbotryum > Microbotryum scabiosae. The sequence continues at coordinate 825,875 of JAHWDV010000006.1, read as the reverse complement.
CCAAGAGTGATGGTTTCTACGATTCCGGCTCTGATTCCGAGTGCGGCTGCTTCGACGACGTCCGGACGACAGGCAAGGAGTAGCCTGTGAAGCTCTTCCTCTCCGGAATTGGGGGCCGATCTCGAAAACTGGGCATGGGGTCTCAGGACGCCTTGCGGTGCAACCGACCGTTACCAACATGACCTTGCATCGGTAAAATAAAGTCATGGACCTGCATTTTGACTTCGCGCCAAAACCTGAGAAACATCCACAAAGGGTCAATCGCAGAAAACGCAGAAAAAATTGCCGATTCGCCGATTGGAAGAATGGCGACGGGACGGCGGCCCAACACTCTGAGGTCCGTGGGCGGGCCTTGGGCGTGCTCTTCCGGAGCGTATCAATGCTCACCCCTAACCATGGTAAACGGTGAAGACACTAGGTGATACCTGGAGTGACGCTATGCATCACTTCGATTAGTCAGTGATCCGACCGTGCAGATGTTGCTGTGTGTGGACGAGCGAAGCAAACCGAATAAACCCTATCTCTGTGACTCGGTGGTTGCTCGATTCCACTCGCATGTGATTTGGATGGCCCAGAGCCATCGCTCCGCAAAGCCGACGTCGGCATTAAAGGTACGCTCGCCCGACGCCCACGTCATGCTGTTTGCCAGGCGAACAGTTTTGACAAAATGCTGTTGAGACCCAGCTTGGCAATTGGTTACAGTAGCTGACTCTGCTATGGAGGACGACACGTCATTCCATCCCAGTGCACTGCCTGAGCGAATCGGCGACGGTTGACTTGGGCGACAATTTGTTAAGCCTCCGACTCGAACTCAATCGGTGACTACCCCGCTTCCTCCCGGGCGCAACTCTGCTTCCTTCACCCAATCCTCCTCCCCGGGACGCCCGACCCCGCACTCTTTACCCGCCCCTCTACCTACACCCATACTTAGGACTCTCCCTGTACTCCCCCGCGTCAATCGTACTGAACGAGATCAAAGCGAATGGCTACGGCGGCCTTGCTCCACTCGTCGTCGCCGCAGTCGCACCCCCCGCGCTATCATCACCAGGCCGCCCCCGTCGGCAACATGTCGGCCCCAGCGACGGCGACGATCGCGGAGGACGAGTTGATGGACCTGTTCGCATCCGACACCTTCTCGCTCGAGTCGGCGCGTGATCGCGACCTGATGGCCTTGTCCAAGGTGTTGCAGACCTCTCTGCCCAGCTCGCCGCCACTGGCTCCTACAACGGTGCCGTCGTCCGTCACCTCCACCGGGCCGGGTGCCTCCAGCTCCCGCAACGCGAGCTCGCGGCAGTTCGGCGCAAGTGGCGCTCAAGCCCAATGGATCACCTTGCACCAAGGATACGGCAATGGCTACGGCAGCGGCTACCCGCACGAGGCCAGTAGCAACAACGGATGGAGACCCGATGCATCCACTTCGGTGCACCAAGGCCCACCGACCTGCACGCCTTCGTCGTCGTTCAACACTTCGCAAGCCGGCCTCGGCGCCGGCTCCCACTTCGGCCAAGTCCCTCCGCCCCCGACACCGCACGGGACGCCCATGTCGTACTATGCCCATCTACCCTCGCCCAAATTGGACTCGTCGTCACGTAATCCATCAACGTTCCCCATGAATGGTATGACCGTCAATGTTGCGCATTCGGCCGGGTGCCGAGCTCCCGCGGTTTCCCGAGAAAGGGCACCGGCCGACATCCCAGGGAACGAATGGTCCAGTCGACTGCGCAGTGCGAGTTCGGCGGAAGGGTACGCGATACGATCTCCATCTTACGAAGATGCGATTTCTGTGACGAGAACGTCGAGATCGGGTGCAACGCCGAATAGAAGGGGAAGGCGAGTCGAGGACGACAACGACGATGCGATGATGGACGAAGGGGAATTTGGCGACGGCTCTTCAACGTCCCAAGGTTGGCCGGTCAGATTCTAATCATTCGTAAGATGAGCCTGGCGGCTAAACCATCAAGAACATTCGATCGTCGGATCGCGATTGGGAGCACTCACTACTTTCCTCGACACCCTCGCTCGAACCAGCTTTGCGCCCCAAATCCCGCTTCCAACCACAGCCTATGTTGTACCTCGCATATCTGTCTTGATATCTTACCCTGGACGTTTAAGTTTATCTTACCGTGGACTATTAAGTTTTTGATTGGTTGTACCATCACTTGCATTATTCTCTAGTTTGTTATCCCACTTGGTCTGCACACGAATTTATGCTGTCTGAGCAGGCATGCTCACTTGCGAGCAAATGAAGGAGGTCGAGACGAAGAGATTGATGGAATGAATCATGTAACGGATCATACGTTCCGTGTGCGGCACAAATCCTCTCCGGTTCACGCAGAAGGCGGGCCCCGGCAAATGGCAAGCTCGAAAGGAATTTAGGGGTTCGCATGGAAGTGCTCGCAGCCCCCGATCGAGCATGCCGAACATCGCCATTGATCCCACAAATCGACGACCATTGTTGTTGAACTGATGAAAATGCATAGCTCTGTGAATGGGGAATCTTCATTGCGGGGTACTACACAAAAAGTCACTGTTGGGGGTTGCTGAGAAATCACGGCGTCTGACATGAAAGGAGAAATACACAAAGGAAAGTCCGTATCGAAAAAGGTCGAGGCCGTTGTACTGGAAGAGAATCTATTGGTCAAGACAGATCAAAAAGGAAAAGGGTAGAGCACGAGTCTGGGAATCAGGGGACATGAGAAGAGATGTTCGGGATCAAAGAAGAGATGTTTGGCATCAAACTTGAGGCTGCGGGCACGTTTGCTGAGGTAACGACGAGGGTGCATCGCGACCGGTGACTTGGTACCAGAACTGAACGAGCATGAGAATATTGGCTTTCTCGGCAGAGGTGTTGGGACCTGTAGGGGTAACAATGGTCGCAATGGTCAGAATCCTCCTGGGCTGCAATGTTGCAATCAGTATAGATCGAAGTATGGCTTACCGTTGGGGTAGTAGATCGAGTAGGCGTCATCGTGGATGACATACGACGAGCATGGGGTGTCGTGGGTGAACAAGCTCCATGCCATGACGCCGACTGCGAACCCGCGACGAACTCAGCTCGAGACGGTCGCACAACACAGGACCTCCATCACCATCGCTTGTCGACTGACCGTTCTGGTGATTGTACAGCAAGTTGAGGTACGCGCTGAGGTCTGCACCTCCGTTGTTGGGCGTCCAGTCCATTTCGCCGATGAGGAAGACTTTGCCGTTGCTATGCGCGATGTCGAGTTGGCGCTTGAAGAGGGCGATGTTGCGAGGGTACACATGGTCGGTGATGATGTCGACGTAGGGGGACTTGAGACCGGGAGCGACTGCCTTGGCTGTTGATGGTCGTGGAGAATAAAAAGTCAAGGAATGAATGGGCGACGGAAAACTAAGTGCGCGTGAAGGCAAAGCTCACTGGTATAGCTGGGGAGTCAGACGAAGGAAGCTTTGGGAGTAAGTAGAGAGTAACATTTGAATATGGATCTCGAACCCGAGTCGTCACTCACTTGTAGAATCCGTCCGTGCCATCCATGAACAGAGCTTGAGGTGCCAAGGACTTGACGTACTTCGCGATGTCCTCAGTGAAAGACAGGGGTGGGAAGCCTTCCTTGCCCATGTAGGCGCCGAATTCGTTGCCATCCTCGATGATGGAGATGGTGGGATCTTTGCCGTAGGGGAGGCCGTTGTATCGGTTGACCCTGGTTAAGACTATGGCATGGAACAGAACATGTTCATCGGTCTCAAAATCGTAAGGAGACTGAGAGTGCGGACTATAACTTCAAGTTGCGTAATCAACTGCACTGCGTTTAGTCGGGTGATCACACCACTCACGGAATTTGATGTATCGCTTGAAGGCTCGTCGCGCCTGCCTGTTGGTGAAGAACTGTGCTCCTGCGTCGTCGGTCGGAACGTTGAGCCACCTCAGGAACGTGTACTTGCCGCCGTGGTAATAGTCGTAGTTATCAGTCAGCGGGAGTATGACCTTGAGACCGTACTCGCCCGCGGCGTATATGACATAGTCGTGTATGTCAAGTTGCTCGTCGGTGCCGTAGTTATGCAAGGTAGGTTGGACGGCTTGTGGGAAACCAGTACTGATCCCACACGAGTTGAGGCGAATGGTGTTGGCGCCCATGGCGACCGCGGCCGCGAGAGCCTCGCCTGAGGGGATTAGCAGCGTCAAAGGGCCGATGCGGCGGCTCAGTCACGGCCAGCGGCAGGGAGCAATCAGATCAGGAGGGTCGAAGAGTACTCACGAATACGTGATTTGTCGGTGTAGAAGCCCTTCGGGAGACAGGTGAGGCCTTCATCGTTGCAGAGCCCTGGGTACGGCAAAGGTATCGAGAACTGTCAGCAAAGGGAAAAAGATTGGAGCGTGGCTCACGTATTCGCTTCATGAAGGCGCACAGTAGATATCTGGGAAGCAAAACCGAGGGGAGTTCATAATAAAGAGGTTTAATAATCCTTCTGGTATAAAATTCCTGACAAACTTCAGCTCACTGGGTCCGACCGGGCGGAAAGGTTCGCCATCGAGCGTGAGCCCCGTGCCAGAGGGGTCGACCTCGAGGTAGTTGCCGTTGATGCCTCGAGCACTCGCCGGTGGCCCATCAACGACGATGGATGGTTCTGATTGCCTCGTATTAGCAGAGCTTGCCGACGAGTTGATCGGAACCGCACCGACATCGCCCTGTCCGCCCTTGGCCCGCGGACGGACTGCAATGCTCGCCAGTGAAACCGGAGTTCCCAGAGGGGGCAAACCGAGGAAGGCTGGTTCTGGTTCCGAAAAGTCAAGTTCTTGATCATGGCTTCGCTTTCGCACGTCGAATGAGATACGATCGCCGTTCGAGTCGCGCCAGACGCCACGCATGAGCTCCGCCTGGGCACGGACTCGTCTGGCGAAGCTGCGGTTCCAGGGCTGGATCGTGTCGTCTAGCCTCGACGCGGCTTCGTACCAGGAGGCAGCAGCGCCATGGACGAGGATGGAAACGAGCAACAGATGAGAGTGCAACATGGTGGATGTTCACCGTGAGTGGTGACTCCGAGAAAAAGGGGTACAGACGACTGGAGACGACAGCGCTGGGTTTTGGGGGAGACAGGGGTCGGGTGCAGGCAGACGTGAATCTGACACTGGTTGGTGGTCGACGTCAGGCGGCGTGGTGAAAAGCGAGTTCGATCCAACAGTTTAACAAGGACCGAGACGGAAAGGTGGTGCGTCGAGGTGGGTGGATGTGAAACGAACGAGTCCGATGGGGATCGAGGTGAATGTCGCAACAAGCCTAACAGAAATGCACAGGAAGGTCTCAAGAGGGGTCTAACTAGGACGCTAGTAGGATTGGAGTGCTTCTCGGCCGCGGCCGAGATTCAGATCCGACAAGTGGAGAAAACAAGCATTTAAATCACAGATCAACAAAGACAATATACTCTGCGGGAGTTACGAGTCACTTACTATCCAAAGAATTAACGTAGTTCTTGAATGAACAACATGGTCCATGAAAGAAGCTGACGATCAATACGATACCTCTCTTGTTCTGCAAAGATCTGCCGATAATCTCCGACGGTCCGCACCCTCGAGGGCCATCCTGGCAATGCAAAGTGGTCGAGCAAGGGAAGATTCACACAGTCTTGTGACGAGAAGACAAAATAATCAGTAGTCAATCTTCTAGCCTGCACATCTCGGCCAACAGTCTTCCCAGATGAAATAGCGTCGGCGTGGCGGTGTTGGGGTCCCGGCCAGGCACTTTCTTCGTACTCGGGATTTGCCTCGGGAAGCGCGGGATTCGGGACATCACTTCAGGTGCTCGATCCTTTCCCATTCGAACGTCCGAATAACACTTTTGGGGCGAGCCAAGCGGGACCGATGAAACCCGCAAGGGGCAGTTTGCATGGGGTGTTTGACGGCGATGTTCAGCTATTAGGTGTCCCACGTCGGCTCTCCGATCCTGGTCCAGCATTTCGGCGATTTATCTGCTCGTGGGCCAAGACGGATAAACTTGGTTGCATGGCATGAGATTTCTAGTTGTGATCGGTTCATAAGTTCAAAAGACGTAATTGGGTATCCAGAATCTGAGTAAAGAAGGAAGGAGAGAAAAACTTCAAATCGAGCCTCGGATTGCAAAGTGCTCCGAAGGGCGTGGGAAAAGAGGGGCTATCCGACAGCTGAATCCAGGTCAGGTGGTTGGAAAGGGGATCGTGAAGGAATCAAAAAACCTCCTGGGGGCATGCTTGCACAGGAAGGATCGTGGGAACCTTGCGACCCGTCACTCGGTAGAACCACTGCACGAGCGACCATATGTTCTTCTTTTCCTCCGGCGTGTTTGGACCTGCGAGGACATGCAAGGAAAGCCGATGACTATGGATATCGAACATTATAGGCATCACCACTCACCATCGGGGTAATAAACGGAATAGGTATCGTTGTGAAGGACGTAGTCCGAACACTGCGAGTTGTGTGCGAAAAGGCTCCAGACGAGCACACCGACTATGTAGCACATCAAGTAGTAGCGCGAGTAAGTACGTGTCATAGGTGAGTAATATACCTCGAAGAGCTTTACCGTTTGGATGCTTGTCGAGGACTCTAAGGTAGTGGGCCAAGTTCGCATTAGTGGCGCCTGCGGGCAGCCAGTTCATTTCGCCCAAGAGGAAGACCTTTTTAGCTAATTTGACGAGTTTCACTTGTCTTCGGAACAGGCGAATGTCTCGAGGGTATGGATGGTCGGTGACGATATCGACGTGAGGTGACATCAAACCCGGAGCGGTGGCTTTTGCTGAACGAGCGCCAATTGATAGGTCAGAGAATGTGTCAGCTCAGATCGCGGCCGGGCGCCTGAAAGGACGACGGCTTACTGGACCAGCTGCCAGGTTGAGACTTGCTCTGTCAGTCTTACGAGGCGAAAAAAAAACATTCTATAGAAACACTATGGACTCACTTGTAGATACCATCCGTCCCATCCATGACCAAAGCCTGCGGCGCGAGTTCCTTGATGCGCTGCGCAACCCGATCCGTCCAAGTGAGGGGTGGGTACCCTTCTTTCCCCATGTAGGCTCCCCATTCGTTGCCGGTTTCGACGATCGAAATAGTAGGATCTGATCCATAGGCAATGTGGTTGTACCGATTGACCCTGCCTAGAACTGAACGTGCACGTGCGAGACGGAGATAGATCAGTGCCCCGTGGCGTGGTTTTTATGGCAAGATTCCCACCTTGTACGCACCCCACTTGGCGTAACGCAGATAAACTTGGATCGGTCTTTCATCGGTGAAAAAGCTCGCTCCAGCATTTTCCGATGATACCCCGAGCCAGCGCAGGATCGTGTACTTTCCGCCGTGGTAATAATCGTAATTATCGCCCAAGTTTAGAATCACCTTGACTGCGCAACACCCCCAACATCAGGAACGGCCAAGTAAGATCCGAGAAAACGACACTTACGGCCATACTTTCCAGCAGCCCAAATCGCATAGTCATGGATGTCCATGCTATTATCTTCGGCATAATGATGAAGATCAGGCTGAATCGCTGTGTGGAAGCCAAGCGAGGTTCCGCAGGAGCCGAGTCGCACGGTGTTGGCACCCATCGCGACCGCCGCGGCCAGTGCTTCTCGAACTCGTGTCTTGTCGGTAGGGTAGCCATCGGGCCGCCCTTTGATGTTTTCGTCGTTACAAAGCCCTATGATGACACGTGGAGCAGTTGTTAGTAGGTGTACTAGTAGCTAACACGAGAACGGAGGAGGCAATGCCCGTCACGGTCCATGCGCGTGAATCTTGCAACGTACAGTAAATGTCTAGAGAGAATACACATGAGTACATCTGGAACGATCGAATCTAAGCTGACGTGTCTGAAAATTGACTCACTGATTCCCACAGGTCTGAAAGGCTTGTCGTTCAACAGCAATCCCGTACGCGTTTCGTCAAGGGTGAGATAGCTATCGCTTTGCGGAAGCGTGCCAGGACCACGAATGACGATCGGCTTTTCACTTGGAGGAGGGGAAGAGTTCTTGCAAGCATCGTCACATGGTTGTGAACCACTTTGACCACCAACCTCAGAATTGACACCGACGTTGCCGCTGATGCCTACGGCGACCTCGTGGGACCGTTCACCGATCCTGACAATCTTCGACTGTTGACTTCGCGCCGACGAAGCGAGGAGGGGAACACCACGGGGGGCAACGAAGGTGTCACCAGAGCGTCTCATCAAACCACTGGTGTGTTCCAAGCCGCGGAAACGTCGAGGACGGGTACGGTCACCATTGTCGTAGGCCTCGCGGGTTTCTGCCGTGACGAGTTGACTGATGAGGCCGAGGCTGAAGCAGAGCTGGAGGAAAAGAGAGGAGCGCATCCTGCGACGGATCTGGTCAGGGGGATGCGGAAAGGATCTTGACGTCTCGTGGGAAGCGGTCGGGCGAGGAAAGAGTGAAAAGGTAAGAGTTGGGTTAGGATGAGTTTAAGCCAGGAAAAAACACGACGAGGGAGACGGAAGAGAGAGAAAGGGAGGCGAAACCATGTCGCAGCAGTACCAGGGCGTTCCCGCCAGGGGCCACCCATCGCGGGCTCGTTCATCCGGTGCTATCCCCGGTCATAGGTGCCAAATTTCTCTGCATTCATTAGGCGCTCGAAGGTCCACGAACTCCACGCGGATTGCTTCATTAGTCATTCGAGGCTCTTCAAGTACTCGATCAAGTTCCTAAGAATCTCCCTCTGTTCCTCAGCTTCGTCGATCTCTTGTCCTTCTGCCTTTTCTTCAGTCTTGGCCACCCCTTCGCCAATATTGTCCCTGTATTCGGATAAAACGCGGATGGCGTCGTCGAAAGTTTTGTCTTTCCGTGCGAGCATCATGAGGATGTGTTCTTTGGCCTGTGAGAGCAAGTTCGGAATGTAGAGTCACCGCAATAGCAACGGCTGAGATGCCTCCGACACCAGACCTACCCCATCATCCTCCATCGACATCCAAGCCAGGATGTAATCGATCAACTGAAGACTGAACAAACCCCTCTCGAGCTTCTCAAGGTAAAGCTCGTCCTCGTCCAATTCACCGAATTCATCATCCGCATCTCCAGCATTGACGCGCGCCTCGGTCTCCTCCCTTAGTTCGATCAGGCGGTCCAGCTTCTCGTAGTCCGCTTCGACAAATTTGGAGAGCAGTCGAAGTCGTTGAGGCGAGTCGGAGGCCAGAGATGTGAGGAGGGAGGAGAGGATCGATAACAGGTGTTCGGTTAACTCGTGGGTTAGTTGTCCTGATGCCTTTTTGAAGGCTCCCTGCAAATAAATTCCATACTGAACTAGGTCAGCTTGCCAGACAGCCGAAAACCAGGCACAGGTACCCACCTTGCCCATGAAAGTCGTGAACAACACCTTGAGACCCAATGCCTCAACGAACTCGACACACAGCTCCATGCCCGCAAAGCCTTGCAGCGCATGATCGAGGGTCTTGATTGCCCTCGTTTTGGACAGCTTCTTCTCCTTGAGCATCAAGCACATCAACTCGATCCCTTCACCTTGCATAAACGCTTTCTTGACGGTTGGTTCGGAAAGGGACGAGCATAGGATGTCGAAGATGTTCTCCATGAACTCGGTTTCGTCCGCACCGGACGGGTCGCGGCGGCGATAGGTCTGCATTCGAGGTCTATCCCTTCAGTCGTTGAATAGAGCCTATCTTTTGATCCCAAAAATGGAACTTACCGACAGGATCTTGAGCAATGCATCGACATGACCTTGTTCAGCCAAAGCTCTCCGCCCCTCGACCACGCCGTCCACGGGCAGGGAAAGCAACAGCGAGAGCATCTCGGCGGCGTAGAACCGGTTCTGATCCCAGTCGGCGGGTTTCTTGTCCATTGAGAGACGTTTGACGAGATAAGATAGAAGTGTGGCCGTAGGTGACAAGAGCGATGTGGCGATTGCCGGTGTCAAAGAGATGAAGTTTTCGAGGAGACCTGTGGACGAACGGGCTTCGCGTGAGCTGTTCACTCCTCCAGCACTAGGAGCAATCGTCAGATGACGAACCTAATGTATGGAACACTCCCCCTCGCTCAGACTCATCCGCTTCATCCAGTCTCGCCAGCCCCGAGACGACCAAATCGACAATGCCAAACTGGGTCAGACTCTCGACCAACTTCTTGGTCGCCTCGAGTTTCCGTTCACTGCCTCCTTCATCCCCACCCTCTTCCTCGTCGTCATCGTCCTCCAAGGATTCCGGGTCGAGCCATTCTTCAAGCACTTCGACAACGGCGTTGGAGACGTCGGTGTTCTCGTGGGAGAGTAGGTCGGCCAAGGATTCTGGGGTGTTGAGTTCGATGAGGATGGGGTACGAGAGGGCGGGGAACGACGAGAGTACGAGCAAGGCGTTGAGGGCCTCGATGAGAGTGAACTCCGAGTCGACGAACCTGTGGCACAATGCGACATGAGTTATCAACATAGATGGACCAACAAAGCATGCAAAGGCTCCACATACTTTGTTGGATCCGAGGGGAACTTTGTCCTCAACCGCCGGTTCTCGTCGATGGCCTTTTCGAGCGCGAGCAGTTGTCGCCGTACGCCTGGAGCCGTCAACTTGCCACTGGCTGCGAACTTGTCATCCGCCTTGTCCATCATATTCAGGACCTCCTTTTGAACCGAATTGAGTCCTCCGCCGCTATTTTCGACGAGTGATCAGAGCAGAGTCAGCGAACTTTGCCGGGCTGGATGCTCACAGGCGAACCGCACGGGATCACTCACAAGAACCTTCCATCCTCATCCTCTTCAGCAAAGTAATCCGCATCGTTGGCCGGAGCAAAATCTCCATCCTGAGCGCCATCGTTGTCCCCCTCCTGATCACCATCCTCGTCGTCGGACCCATCTCGAATCGTGGCCGAGGCCTTGCCCTTGCCCTTGCCATTCGTATTCGGGCTGGTTGCGGCAGGAGGTACTCCATTGGTGGGATTGGTCTCGACTTTGTGTTGCTTGAAGGATGACATGTCCGGTGTAGGAGCTTCGAGCTTGCGTTTGGTGCCGGCTGCTGCTCCGGACGGAGGCAGTGGGGGACGCTGTCATGAGCACCACAGGGTCAGCTAGATCCGTTCGATGCCCCCGTGGGGTTGCTTCTAAGTACCTTGAAGATGTCGTTGATGTCCATCGCGGGGTCGGCTCGGGGTTGTTGTTGAAGCACGAAGGACCAAAGAAGCGCGCGAGGAAATCGCACTCAACGCGCCGTGCTAATAGCGATGCTAATGCACATTAGAGCCTCGTGGCCTTCCCCAAGTATTCGTTGGGTGGAGTTACGTAACCGTGAGAACTTCCTGGGACTCTTACCACGGCAAGGAAACGAATAATAATAACAAACAGAAAGAAATAACGGATGAGCAATGAGCAGACTTTGCAGCGAACGTCATGGCCACGTGTGCCCACCGCCGGAATTCGCCGGATTCCACCGGCAAGCTCTCGCCTTGGCGGTCGCCAGCGCACAGTCGAGGAGCTTCGACAGCTGAGTCGCAGACTGGGGTGTCTGAGTCTGCCTCTCGACTTCTTGCTGTCAACACGCTACACCTCTTTGCTTTGTCACTCGTTCAACTCGCCTCCACTCGGCTGTAGCTGCTGCTGCTACCCGTACACGCCCGCCACGGCCTTGCGCTCTCTCGCCAACTGGGCAGAGAATCAGGTGTCTGTCTGACTTGCAGCTTCACCCGCCATCACTCCCCGAGTCCGACTGTCTCCGAAGCCAGCCCGGCCCCGTACGGCGTCGTCATATAACTCGCGACCGAGACACCGGAGGACGTGGCTCGCAGCACTTTGAACGACGGCCTCTTCATACTAGAGCTACCTAAAGGCAGAATCTCCACAGGCCGCCGACCACCCTATTACAGTACATTCACCACAGTCGCGACGCGAACGACACCCACAACCTACACGCCCGCCGCAACGAGCAACGCGCTGCAACGCGTGGACGACGGCATGAACGTGGGTACAGAGAACGAGAACGACATCGGCATGATCGAGGGCCACAAGCCATCACGTTCTCGGCGGAACCGCACCACCATCAATAGGCTCAAGTGCAAGCTCATCGCCCATGCCAAGTTCATCGGACCGGGTGAGTCTTGGGAATGCTCGTCAAATGGGTCAGCTGGGAACTAATAGCAACACTCTTATGCACCCAGGTGTCATTGCGAGTGTGGCCTACATTGTGAGCGCCCCCTTGTGATTCAACGGGCTTGAGTCTGCGAACCGCAGTGGACTGACATATCCGGCGAGCGCGTCTCATCTCTTGAATAGGACCCCGGGAACTGGGCTACCGATCTTCAAGCCGGCAGTCAATTCGGATACAGCCATCTCTTCATCATCCTGCTTTCGGGACTGATCGCCCTACTTTTCCAAGTCCTGGCGACCCGTCTGGGATGCGTCAGCGATCTCGGTCAGTAGCCCTTGCTAGTCAATTTTTTTCCGACGTCGTTTTCCCGAACCCAGCTGACCTTGTGGAGACGTCATAATTTCGCGCTCTCAGACCTGTCCCAAAATTGCCGAAGAGCGTTGCATGATAGACCCAACCACAAGATGTTTTACCGTTGGGGCGTCCTGTACCCTCTCTACGCCCTTTCCGAGATCGGCATCATCTTTACCGACTTGGCCGAATTGCTCGGGTCGGCCATCGCTATCAACCTCATCGTCCCTACCATCCCACTCTGGGGAGCGGTGCTGATCACCTCACTCGACGTGTTCCTCATCCTGTTGCTTTTCAACCAATATCCCACTCGAATGATTACTCGCTCGATGCGAATGTTCGAGCTTTTGATCGGCCTGCTCGTCATGACCGTTCTCGGGTCCTTCGTCGCCTTGCTCGTCAAGGTCAGCCCCGTTTGGAAGGACGTCTTCCACGGCTACGTCCCCGGTCCTGGCATTATCCGTGGTGGCGGTCTCTATGTGGCCGTCGGTATCGTCGGTGCGACCGTCATGCCCCACGCTTTCTTCATTGGCTCCAAGATGGCGACGATGAGGAGGCTTGCACCGGAGCATTACGGATACGACGATGACGACGAAGATCTGATGGATGAGAAGAATACGGGAGAAGTTCGAACGGGGAATGTTTCGACGATGCCAAGACCTGCGACGCGTCCAAGCCATGGAGGAGGCCCGCACCTTCACTTGCCACAGCCCGTCGCGGTGGGGAACTTTAACTTCCACTCCAATCGCAACAGATTGACTACCTCGACATCGACGTCGACCGCCGCGGACATGATCGTTGAAACGGGGCCTACATCATCTGCTGAGAACTCTAATGTTACACGAACGACCAAAAAGGTCGCCGACGGAAAGAATCCTGCACCATTGTCCGACCACCCCAAGCCCACGCTCGCCTGCGTCCGAGCGCACCTCGGTCACGCCGTCGCCGACGTCGCCGGATCGTTACTCGGCTTTGCGATCCTCATCAACTCGAGCATCCTCATCCTCGCTGCCGCCGTCTTCTACTACGGCGAAGGACGATCCTCAGTCGGCAACGAAGGTGTTTCCGACCTCTTTGACGCCTTCGACCTGGTCAAGCAGTACCTCGGTCAAGCCTTCGCCTACCTCTTCGCCGTCGGCTTGTTCATGGCAGGTCAATCCGCTTCGTTGACGGTTACACTTTCAGGGCAAATCATCTCGGAGGGATTCATCGAGTGGCATACAACACCGTGGAAGCGAAGGTTGGTGACGAGGTTGATTGGAATCGTTCCTAGTCTTGCTGTCGCTGTCGCCACCGGTCGGGAAGGGATCTCGATTTTATTGGTGGGATCTCAAGTCGCCCTTAGTATCGTGTTGACGTTTGTGTTGGTTCCGTAAGTACTCTACGACTCACCGATGCCCGCCCATGCGCGATGCTGATCGTAGCTTTCACTCCCGTACAGCCTCATCATTTTCACCTCGCAATCCCACATCATGTCGATCCCCATCGCGTCCGCAGGCCAAAGCAGTGCACCGACCAGCACGACTCTCTCCATCCCCAAAGAACCCGCCACCCCACCCCTTGTCGAGTCACCCATCTTTATCCGCCGATCCTTCAAGGAGACCTTCCGGATCCTCAACCCCCTGCGCAAGCGCGCGGCGCCAGAAGGGCACGTCTCGTTCGTCAACTCGGCTTTGATCGTCTACCTCTGTTGGGCCTTGTGGTTGGTCATCACGATTGCCAACGTTTTTGCGTTGTACGACATTAGAGCATCCATGGAGTGATCCGGCTTAGACCGGTTCTCTTCTTTTCAGTGATTGTATTCTCTTCAATTTGAAGAGCTCTCTGTAAACGTGGTCTTAGGCTGCAACTCAATTTTCGACTTGAAGGAACGTAACTGCGTGGGATTCCTGCCGATGCGATCACGAAAAGCACAAATATTGTGAACAACATCCCGAAAGCGAACGAATCCAGAAGAATCCAAAACAATCCAAATCCCAAGCTCTGACCAGTGCCCAGAAGAAAAAATCTCAAGCTTCACACCCTACCCTTCAAGGCGACACTTCCAACACCTCGCACTTACCCCATCGTTCTTCGCTCCGAGCCTCACATCTCGGAGCCCGACCTTTCGACGGAGAAGGAGACATCCTCCCAAACTCCCTGACCTCCAATTCCTCCCCATCACTACTCTCAGACCCCTCACCATCAACGATCAAGAGAGCAGGCGCCGGCGCGACTTTCCTCTTTTGCGTCGGGGACTCCAAATGTTCGCCTGGAGTGACGACTTTAGGCGGTCTCCGAGCACTTCCGAACACAGTTCCGATGGATTTGGGGTCCGGTGAATTACCATCGCTGTCGTCTTCGTCGTCGCGGACGGAAAGCTCGTCTTCCTCGTCGTCGATCACGAACGGTTCGGATTCGGGATCGTCTCCGCCCGTGATGAGCGCTCGTCTCGTCTTGGTCTTGATGGGTGAGGTAGTAGGCGACAAGAAAATCTTGAACCCATCAAGATCCTCCTCCTTCTTCTTCTCCTTCCCTTTGCTCCGAACTTGGGCTTTGGCCACGCCCCCTTTGGTCGCTTTGAACATGAGCGTATTCGGAGCCCCTCTAACTTTCGCCGCCGATACGGCAGGTACCATCTTGACAGGTGCCTTCTTCTTCCTCGGACTAGGGTTCGCCATCTTGTCCTCCCACTTTTTGACCGCCTCTCGTCCATCAGGATGAGTCTCGACATAAGCGACAGGAACCCAATGCATGAAAGGCGTGATCGAATCGCCATAGTCCTTCGGCGCACGACATTGTTTGATTGGCGAGCCATCGCCGTCAAATTCACCCTCACTAACTTCAGCGCGGGGATAAGGATCGATAGCGGGTAAAGCTTCGTCGATCAACTTTGAAAATGGCAGTGGATCAAGTCGCACACGGTACGAAAGGACGTTTTGCGTCGAATCGGAGTTCTTGAGGTCCCTGATCTCGGCAAAGAGCGGACCCTCGTATTCGGACCGATACGACGCTTCAGGCACGATCCGATCGGCATTTCGATCGTCGTACAACGCCCTTCGTCGGATCTCGAGCATCAAGAGAGGTTTGTAGACGAGGCTACGGAAACGAGCGCGTAGGTCGGCGTTGCTCCATTCGAACGTCTCGGAGCAGTAGAGCACCAATTGCTTCAAGTTGACCGGCGTGTCCCACACGGGAGCGTCCAAGCCGGACGAGACGTTGGGTGAGGTGTAGTTACACACGATCTCGGGGTTGGGGAAGTCCGTCTGACCTAGAAGTTGTTGGGATAACTTTGGAGCCTTGCGCGTCATGAATTTTTGAGAGTTGGTGCAAAGCTCTTCGGCGACCTCGGCTCGCCAATCGGCGAAAGCTTGTTTCTGCTCGGCCGAGCCATCGCGGTGGAGCTCAAGGCACCGAAGGAGCGAACGACCAAAACCACATCTCGCCAAGGCGCAACCAATCTTAGCACCGACAAATGCAACCCCTTGCGGGTGGTAGTCACCCCCTGAGAGCAATGTAACGAGGATCATGGATTCCCGATCTAGCTTGAGTGTGTCGAGGATATTGAGCGACGAGTAGAGTCGGCGAGCGTCTTTCGAAGTTGATGTCGAAGCGGTAGAGGGCTTGACCTTTGTCGAAGACAGTTCTTCGACTGCACTTTCGTCCGCTTTGGATGGAGTGGGCCCAGGTAACTTGCCCGTCTTGGGAGCGTTGCGAATGACCTAATAGGGAGGAACCGAAAACTCAGCGGTTGAACTTCATTTATCGCCGACATCGGAGCTGGAACAGACCAAGGGAGCCCCGAATATCAGAGCGTCGACGTCGTCCTATGTAATCATCTAAATAATGAGCAATCACATCGGAACCTGCTCGCAAAGAGCACCAGGTATCACTGACCGTGAGGACAGCATCAATCTCGCCTCTGATCGCCATCGCCGCCAACTCGGCCTCTGCTTCCCCCGGAGCGATCCTCCTCTTCATGCCAAAGAGGTCAATCAATCTCCTCAGAAGCACGTCCTCTTTCTTGTTGGTGTTGCCAAAGCCTGGGCCTCCCCCTCCGATCCGTTTGCCTCGCTTCCAATTCGGTTTGCCCGGACCGTCGAAGACGAAGATCAACAGGCAGCCTTGCGAGAGGAGTTCGACGATCCGAAAGAAAAATGTCCGGACACCGGCGTTTCTGTCAAGGTGAACCTAAAGTCGTATATCAGTCCAAAGATTCCCGACCCTGCCGTCCATGAGGGATCGCCACGTGAGCGAGCGAGCGAGTGCTCGTCGTCATCGTTCAACTTGCTGACCAGGGCAACTGCCACTCACGCTCCGACCTCGCTTGCATCCATTGCAGACATCTTGCGCATGTGCTACGACCAGACATCGTTCCCATGATCAGCCCCGTCGGCCACTAACGCATCATGACCGATATCTGACTCACAAAGAGCCATAGCGACGCATCGATCCCAAGTCGGAAGCCCCTCACGCCCGGTGAGCTCTGGAACTTTGTCGTCGCGATGCCCATGATGGTGTCCCTTTCCTCCGCCGCTTCCAATTCTTTCCATAACGTTGGGACCCCCATTTCAGACTGGTGGTGAGGCCTGTAAGAGCCGAGGCTGGGTGAGGCGTGGGCGTCGCCGCTCGGCTTAGTCGAATGACCAGGTGTTGCCAATGAGCGGGTGAGGCAGAGAGGAGCGCGCACCCGCGAAGTCAACCCAAGTCAATCAACCGACGTCAGCGCAAGCCAGCGCATACGGTGAGCTCTCATTTATGAAAGTACACCCAAAGACAACAAATTAGACCTTCGATTTCCTTCCTATCATCTCTAATATGTTATGTACTCTATGTGATGCTATGCAGGGACTGAAGTGATCGGTACGATGCTTCACAGAAACCGAAAACTGATTTGGTGATCCGCCTACTCAGTTCTCGAGAACAAAGCGGTAGCGAGCTCTGCCCTTGTCCATGTCCTTGACGGCTTGCGAAGCATCCGACATGGGTCGCACTTGGATCCAGGGGCGAACGTTCTTCTCGGCTGCGACGTCGAGCATCTCCTTGATTTGGGTCGTACCAGCGATGAGCGTACCGGCGAGAGCGACACCCTTGCCGACGAAAGCCTGGCCGTACATGGCCGGCAACTTGGACTCGGGGAGACCGCACAACGCTAAGGTACCCTCGGGTCGGAGCAACTTCAGGAAGAGCGATTCGATCGGCATGTCGTCCTGGAAGGCCGTGCACACGATCAGGTCGAACGAGCGCGCCCACTTCTTGGCCGTCGCCTTCTCGTCCTTGGTGATGATGAAGTTCTCGGTCTTGACACCGAGTTTCTCGGCGTCGGTGAGCTTAGAGTCGCTGTGCGAGAGAGCGAAGGTCTCGGCACCAAGAGCGTTGGAGAATTGCAAGGCGAGATGACCTGAGAATCGACAGCACGATGTGTCAGTGACCGTGAGCAAATGGACAGGGGACGGCCGAAGTGACTCACCGAGTCCTCCGATACCGACGACAGCAACACGCTTGCCGGGACCAGCACCGAATCGCTTCAATGGCGAGTAAACGGTAGCACCGGCGCACATGAGACTATGGAGAGGCAAAACGTCGGCGAGTAAGTTTGTCGTGCTCGGCAAGATCTTCTTTAGATCCAGATGACTCACGGAGCAGCCTCGGCCGACTTGATCTGTTCGGGAATGGCGATGGCGAAGCGACCTTGGCAGCGGATGTAGTCGGCGTCTGAGGACCAAAATAAGGATTCAATACCGCGTGTCAAGTTAGTAGCACGGCTGCTCTTGCAAAGACCACTCACAACCTCCCTGAGCGTAGTTCTCGGGGTCCTCGGGGTAGCGACCCTGGTAGGTGCCTCGCATGCCCTTAGCGCAGTAGTTCTCCTTGTTGATCTGGCACATGTCGCATTCGCCGCAGCTTCCACCTTGGGCTCCCACCCCGACGCGTTCGCCGACGCTGTGGCCAGACTCCTTACCGGCGCGTACGACGGTGCCGATAACTTCGTGACCAGCGACGCAAGGGTAGGAGGTCGGGCTCGGCCAGCCGTTGGTGAGGGTGTGGATGCAAGAGCCGCAGATACCGCAGTGCAAGATCTTGATGTCAACCTGTGTTGCGTTCGCGATGGTGGAGCGCGAGTGCAGGTCGTCGGCTAGTCAATTGCCGAGACGAAACAACTTTCCTGGAGAGGACCTAGCTCAAGTTCGGCAACACTCACATCAGCCTCGGTCCACTGCTTGGGAGTGTCTATTAGAGACCCAAGAGAGGATGAGAATTTTGTAGAGTGACAATGATCAGCTGTTGCAGCTTCAAAGGATGCAGAAGTGCAGTGACTTACATTGGATCTTGGTCAAGTTCAAGACCTTGCCATCCTCCTCGTTGATAGCGGCATAGCCAGTGAATTGTTCAGGGATAGCTTGGGTCGACATAGTGATGCAGCTGAGTTGGGCCGAAGGGGTATCTCTAGCTGTGGGAGGACAGGGATTTGGATGAGAGAAGGGCAGGAGCAGAAGGAACGCCGCGAGAAAAGATTCGGCAAGCCTTCTCAGCGCCTGAACTCGTCAGCAATGCGCGACGTCACAATTTATCATGGGGGGGGGGGATCCTTGGCGGCGTGGTCATAGCCGAGGGTAAGCAGCATCTTCGATATCAGTCAGCTCGGCTTGTCGCTGTGGGGCAGCGGATGGTTTTTCTGACATTCTTCGCGTGGAGCAAGTGGAGCATTCTCGAATGACAAAGCAAGCATCTTTTGTTGTGAGGCACTCGTAGGAGCCTTCGTTCTCGACGCTGTCCGACCTGTGTCGATCGATCGGAAGACCCAGCGCCTGCACCCGCAGCCCGGTCTGTGCGATCGTGCAAGTTCCACAACACTGGCGTGAAAGCTCAAGATTTTCGCTGGAGTGTGCCTCACAGCCAGAGAAATCATGATCGGACCAGCTACCTTCCTATGTAAGCAGATGATTTCGCCAGTCATTGGGCATGATTTTGTCAAACTACGCCAGAGCGGTTCGCGGAGTTCTGGGGACCGCCGGTTGAAAAGAGCGTGCCGGTCCCGGTGAGGTTCCAAGCTCAAAGTTTGGCCCGCGCAGATCAGTTCCGCGTCTGGCGCGAGACAACTGAAGACGTCGGGTTCCTCTCCTCGAAGTGCTCTAAAGACACCCGACTCTCTGTTTTGCCCCCTGTACCGCATCACCATGTTCGGCGCCGTTCCCAAGACTCAGCTGCTGCGCTCCATTGTTGCTCGCTCGTACGCGTCACAGGCCTCGCAGGTCACCCAAGCCGCCGTGCAGCCGATCGTCCAGAGTCAGTCGCCCGTTTGGACTGATATTCACTCTTGAGGCCTTCGACTGACTTCGACTGACCATGACCGTTGGCTAATCCTACCCACAGACAAGAAGGGATCTAAATTCGCTCCTTTCCAATGGCAGGACCCGCTCAAAATCGAGTCGACGTTGCTGAGCGAGGACGAGCAGTCCATCATGTCAGTCTCGAGACTTGTCCCGACGTGATCCCCGGCCGCTCTCGGCAAATCGCGGGGCGCCTCCACGAGTGCGAGCGAGTCTGTGGCTGCCGCAGTCCAGCTGACTCTGGCGCACGCTACACGTACCATGCCACCTGTCACAATTTATACACAGGGAAACCGCTCGAGAGTACTGCAAGGAACAGTTGGCTCCTCGCGTGCTCGAGGCGTACCGAAACGAGAGTGAGTGGACGGCGGAACGACCTCGTGTGGAACTGAGTGAGCCGAAGACGACACCCAATCTGACCGCTACCTCCTCAGACTTTGACCGCGAGATCCTCAGCGAAATGGTACACCAGCCACGAATTTCGACAAATATCTTCCTTCTCGAGCTGACCTGGACCTTGACTTGTGTAGGGAGAGCTCGGCTTGCTCGGCGCGACGATCAAGACCCACGGGTGCGCAGGCATCAGTTCGGTCGGCTATGGATTGATCGCACGAGAGGTCGAGCGAGTCGATTCAGGTTACCGCTCGGCCATGTCGGTCCAGTCTTCGCTCGTCATGCACCCGATCAGCGCCTTTGGCTCCCAAGAGCTCAAGGACAAGTTCTTGCCCGACTTGGCCAAGGGCAAAAAGGTCGGATGCTTCGGTTTGACCGAGCCTGACCATGGATCCGACCCCGCTGGAATGACGACCGAGGCGACCGAACTTGATGGTGGCTTCTCCCTCACCGGTGCCAAGACGTGGATTTCAAACTCTCCCATCGCCGATGTCTTTGTGGTATGGGCCAAATGCAAGTGGGACGGCAAGATCCGTGGCTTCGTGATGGAGAAGGTACGGGCGTTCCTTCAAGTTGAAGTCGCGAGATTCGACTGCAAGTACCGCGACTAATCAACTTCGTCGATTGGATTCTTGATCACAGGGAATGAAAGGACTGTCGGCTCCTCAGATCAAGAACAAGCTGTCGCTGCGCGCCTCGATCACTGGATCTATCTTCATGGATGGTGTTAAGGTCCCGCATGGCAACGTCTTGGACGTGACAGGTCTCAAGGGACCGTTCTCGTGCCTGAAGTGAGTGGTCCGAGTCGGTGAACTTGATCACGTTACTGCGGACTGACGTCTGGAATACTCTTTGACTTTTCCAGCAACGCTCGATTCGGTATCTCGTTCGGTGTCATCGGTGCTTTGGAGGAGGCGATCGAGCTGTCTCGATCGTATGCATTGGAGAGGTGAGTTAGGCCCGGTGTCTCAAATCCGACATGACTTTCGCTTACAGTCTACCTACTGGTTTGGAATATTCGTAGGAAGCAATTCGGCAAGCCTATCGCTTCGTTTCAGCTTATCCAGAAGAAGCTTGCCGATGCGAGCTCAGAAGCAGCCCGTAGGTTCTTTGTCGACCTGAGTTGATGACCTTCGATGTCACGGAAGTTAACCGAGTTTTCTCGTTATTAGTTGGCCTCATTGCCTCCATCCAACTCGGCCGACTGAAGGACTCTGGCAACTGGTCGCGTGAGTTCCGAGAGTCCACTGTGCGACAGAGTCGGGACTTGGGACTGACGAGCCGTGTTTTGTACAGCCGAGATGATCTCCCTGATGAAGCGCAACAACTGCTACAAGGCAACCGAGAACACGCGAACGCTGATGGAGATCTTTGGTGGAAACGCCTGCGCCGACGAGTGAGCGCGCCGCTCGAAAATGCTGACCGTCTAGATACATCGCTGACCCTAAGAACCTCGATAGGTACCACATTGCCCGAATTGCATCGAACCTACACACTGTGTCAACCTACGAGGGTGAGTGTGGCCTTCCAGATATGATGGGTGTCCTCCCTTTATGGAACGAGTGCTCACCGGCTTCTTGGGTCTTGTGCAGGCACATACGACGTCCACGGCTTGATCTTGGGCCGAGCTATCACTGGCATTCAGGCTTTCCAGTAAATTTTGGATTGGTCTTGGGGCAAATGTTGTGTGTGCACGTGGGTAATACAGAAGTGAGGATTTGTTCGCAGCCGCGCCCGGATAATGTCTAGTTCCGTGCCCCACAGCCACTGCAATGGCATTGCGCCGCTTCAAGCGGTACTCCCTGCGGCCTGCCCATTTTTGTTTGTGGTTGTGGGCGAAGTCCACCGTCGATACAGCTATTTCTAACAAAGAGTTCGTCAACAAGCACCTTTTCTCGTTTGCACGGTGCAAGGGCGGGAGAGGGTTTAGAACAGGCGGTGGAGAGTGTAAGGCCCCAGCGCACGGGCCTGCGTGTGTAAGGCCCGTGCGCTCAGACACGCACGGGCCTGCGTGTGTAAGGCCCGTGCGCTCAGACACGCACGGGCCTGCGTGTGTAAGGCCCGTGCGCTCAGATACGCACGGGCCTGCGTGTGTAACACACGGTTCAGTATGGAGGTCAATTTTGCCGACTACCCCGTCGTCCGTGGCGGGCGGCGCATGCGCCGTACCGGGAATGAAATGGCCGCGTCGCCCATGCTCGCGCCTCCGCTACGGCGTAGCTCGACGCGAGGGTCCAGGCCCCTCAAGCCCTGCGGCGCTGGGCCGGGCGGGCGATTGGCAAATGGCGTGCTCGTCGCAACCGAATTCTGCTGGGGGACGCTTGCTGCCGCCCATCGCACCCGGGGTTGCAGATCGGTCATGCTTGATAAGCAACCCGCATCATTTCATCGCCTCGCACCCGCTCCACGGACGCGGTTCCTCTTCTTTGTCATACCCTCTTTGTTCGAAGGGTCAATCACCTTGAGCTACACCGTCAACCACCTCCTTTGCTTCCTCCACCTACCCTGCGCGCCTGCTCCGTCGCCTTTCTCCGTCACTCACTGTCGTCGCCGTCCCCCTGTGATCGTCGCCGAGCCCGAATTCTCAAATTTGTACCACCCCCGCCGCCCCACCGTCGTACAACCCCCAACCCAGAAAAACGATGGCATCCGCATCACCCGTAGCATCGACTTCGACATCGGTTGCATCCTCTCCCTCTCTCCTTGCCTCGAGCCCAGCATCTTCCGTTTCGGCCGGAGCTGAGGCCATGGCCCCGTTTGACGTCTCGACGATCGACGTCGTCAACGCGTCCCTCTCCGCCGCCACGCCCCAAGAGATCCTCGCGTGGGCGATCGCTCATCTGCCGAACCTTTGGCAAACGACCGCCTTCGGTCTGACCGGTCTGGCGGCGACGGACATGATCGCCAAGATCACAAAACGCCAAAAGGCGAGCCAACACCTCGTGCCTTTGATTTTCATCGACACGTTGTACCATTTCGAAGAGACGCTCGCGCTCGCGGGCAAGGTCGAGTGCAAGTACAAGCTTAAGTTGTCAGTCTTCCGACCACCCGGAGTCGAGACGATGACCGAGTTCGAGGAGAAGTACGGTCAGGAACTGTGGAAGACCGATGAGGATACCTACGATTACTTGGTCAAGGTGAATTTTGCGCGACAATGGGTCATGCTCGCTCGGCGAGCCTGGCGAACCGAAGAATTAGCAAGCTGACACTTTGTGTCCGCCTCCCGCTTTGTCCCACCCTAGGTCGAGCCCGCACGACGAGCATACGAGGAGTTGAATGTCAAGGCCGTCATTACCGGTCGACGACGCTCCCAAGGTGCGGACCGAGCGACACTACAACCGCTCGAAGTCGATTCGACCGGCTTGATCAAGGTCAACCCCTTGTGCCGATGGGGCTTCAGCGAGGTCAAGGACTATATCGACATGGCCGGCGTTCCTTACAACCCTCTGCTCGACCAGGGCTACAAGTCGGTCGGTGACTGGCACTCGACCAAGATCCCCGTCGATGGTGAGGGAGAACGTGCCGGTCGATGGTCGGGCAACACCCAAAAGACGGAGTGCGGGCTGCACAAGGACTACTTCAAGATGTGAGCCTATTGTTGGCCTCCTATTTCGAGCAGTGCAATATTCAGACGCTGACATGCTTTGTTTTGATCTTTGTGGCGCACCACAGGAAGAAGGCCTATGAGAAGAAGCGACGAGAAGCCGAGTTGGCATCCCAGGACAAGGCCCGAGGAGAGGACGTCGTTGGCGAGACATCGGTACAAATGGATCTCTTGGCTCTTAACTAGACTAGATATTTCCTTCCTGTAGAGCTCGATCGATTGCCCCCTTTTTCCTCGTAGTTTCCGCCCATTTTTAGTAATTGACCATTATTTATTTCAGCAGTCACCTTGGAATTTCGAGGGTCTGCCAGTTAGAAAGAATCATTGCAGGAGGGTCGAGCACTTCTTTGGTACACCTTATTTGGCAGGGCTGCTTTCACCTCTTCAGTTCCGCAAAGTCTGCCGGTCTCCAAGTGCGCAGTTCTACCTTTAGAGGCGAGCATGGATTTAGGATGGAACAGGAATGAACGATTTTTGCCCGGCTGCGGGAAGGTACCACTGGACCCCAAAAGCTGAGTCATCCACCTCAGGGCCAACTGGGTTAGAACACTGGCTGCATAAGCACGGGAGATCCAACTCGAAAAGTGCGCTTCCTCGTCGGCAGCGGTGACAGGGCATGAGTGACAAAGCATTGGGACCAATGTAGAGCACGCTACAGATAAGGACAAAGCTTGGGTACCGGGCCCTGACAGCGCTTGCCGCGGCAGGCGCACAAGCACGCACGGCACGCCACAGGCGCGAGGCAAGGCGGATGCCGTCTTTCGCAGTCCGCTGAGCGATCCCCGACGGCGCGGGAAGTTGTCGGAATGACGTCGTCAAAGCTCGAGGCGGCGCCGGCGGCCGCTAATCGCGGTCGGGATCGGATGCTCTAACATTCCATTTCGCGCGTTGAGAAACGAGATCGGTGCTCCCGCTCGACTTATTTTTAGCCCACACTTTGTGAGCCCGACGCCCGTTCACCCATCTCGGAAAGCATTCGCATTCGCCCCCGACATCAGGCTCGAAGTTCGGTGAAGGTCGTCGCCTACCGCTCCCGCTCCCCTCCCTCTCTTCCCCAATTGCCCCAGCCATCAGGCGACCCGGATTTTTTTCTCGTGCATCCTTTCATCCGACGATCTTCAACTCCTCACCATGCCTTTCGAAGGTCTTGCCCGATCCATCTCCCAAGAACATGAGGCCGCGGCCGAACTCGAGCGAAGTATTTCGGCAAAGTCAGCTTCGCGAGCGCGCACGGCGACCCTGACACGACCCGCCGCGGTCGCAGAGGAAGGCCACCAATCGACAGACAGTGGCGATGGTGCGACCCTGAACGAACGAAACTCTGATCTCGAAGCCGGACAGAAGAAGAAGGACCTCTCGGAGAAGCAGCCCATACCGCCACCTTCGCACGACGAGGACGAATTCCTCGTGACGCTCAAGGGGCGCGAGCACCTGAACCCTCACACTTGGGGCGAGGTCTACCGGTGGTGCATCACTGCCTTTGCAGGTCTCTTGGTCTTGAATGCCAGTGAGTGAAGTTTGTCTGATTTCACTGTTGTCGTCGACCTCCTTGCACCGATGTACGAGTCAAGCTCCCACTGTCGCAGCGACTTGAACCACATGGTGCGGTGGCCGGGGAGGGCGCCGGCGGCCGAAACGCGGGACCGAGCGGATGAGATCGCGCTGACACATTCTGAAATCACCCCTCGGCGATTCATTGCGCTGCTACAGCTTTCGCTTCGTCGGCTCCATCGAATTTGATTCCGTCTATCATCACCCACTACGGGGTCTCCGAAGAAGTTGGCATTCTGCTCATCGCAAGTGAGTGATCTTACCCTTTTGCCACTGACTAGCGTGCTCCCTCGCCGGGTGCCAGCGCGGAAGCCATCGAACCTCTGGCGAGGAGCATGGATGTTCGCTTCCGATACCCTCCTTGAATCCCCTCCTTAAACTCATTCTTCGATGTCTGACTCACGAATCTCTTTCCTGCAGTCTTTGTCGCCGGCTACTGTGTCGGCCCTCTGAGTGAGTCACATGCTTCCGCGGTGTTGAGCTCCTGGCAAAATACCATTCTAAAGTGGTACAATCGCTGCTCGCGCAACAGTCTGGGGTCCGCTTTCCGAGCGATATGGGCGAAAGCTTGTCATGATCCTCGCTTGGATTCCTTACATCTGCTTCCAAGTCGGTAGTGCCTTGTCGCCCAACATTGGATCGCTCATCATCTTCCGGTTCCTCGGTGGTTGCTTTGCCGCCGCTCCTTTGACGAACTCGTGAGTATACGATGTTTTTGCGGTCTACAGGACAGGAGGTGGGCCAAAATATTGATCCAACACCCGTTCCGTCACATCTACGCAGTGGTGGCATCATTGCCGACTTGTGGGGACCCGATCAACGTGGTGATGCTTTGGCCATCTTCTCCCTCATGCCTTTCGCCGGTCCGGCACTCGCTCCCATCATTTCGGGCTACATGGAAGTGACGCGCACCAACTTCCGATGGATGTTCTGGGTTCTCACCATCTTTGGTGGTGTCTGCCTCGGCGGCATCCTCTTCTTCCTTCCCGAGACGTACGTGCCATACCTCTTGCACAAGGAGGCGAAGCGTTTGCGCAAGGAGACCGACGACGAGCGATGGCACGCACCCATGGACAACAAGAAAGAGTCGATCAAGGAGGTCATCAACCGAACCATTCTCAAGCCCTTCAGGATGGCTGGTGAGTTGGATCGCGTTTGCCATCATTGAGATCCAGCCGCTAATATGGTACTGCGTCCCACAGGCCAAGAGCCCATGCTTTTGTTGCTCACGATCTACATGAGTCTGGTTTACGGTGTCATTTACTTGATGTTCGAAGGTCAGTTGGCGGACACGGTTAAAGGAAATTGGCCCTGTTGCTGACCCTCGTCGTCCGTCTCGCTTTATTTTGGAACAGCTGTCCCCATCATCTTCCAAGTGAGTTCGAGTGATATTCATAACACGTGCATGAGCTGATTATGTTACCTATTCCGCCATTAGGGCAACCATGGTTTGAACGCTGGCGAGAGCGGTCTCATCTTCCTCGCCCTCCTCACGGGCGGTGTCATCGGCGTCTTGACATACATTCTCTACTTCAACAAGAAGTACAAGCAATACCATCACTCGCTTGAGGGCAATCCGGTTCCCGTGAGTCTTATGTGACACATTGTCTGTTGTTGCCATGCGGTCGAGGCTGACCGCTCTCAAAACACCCCCTGTCTCTCAAGCCCGAATACCGCCTTATCCCCCTCATGTGCGCCGCCCCCTTTTTCGCCGTTTCCTTCTTCTGGCTAGGATGGACTGCATACCCTAGCATCAGTATCGCCTCTCCGATCCTCGCCATCGTCCTCCTCGGCTGCACCGTGCTCTTCATCTTCCTGAGCATTTTCAACTACCTGATCGACACCTACCTGATGAACGCCGCCTCCGCACTTTCTTTCAACACCGTCTGTCGATCTTCCTTCGGTGCATCTTTCCCCCTCTTCGCCGGCCGTCAGTCCATTCGCCTAATCATTTATGCATTGTATCTGGCTCGCACGACTGACCGCGTCTTCTTTTTTGCTGACGTTCAGAAATGTTCCGAAAACTGGGTATTCCGGGCGCTTCGAGCTTGCTCGGAGGTTTGGCTATCGTGTTCATTCCGGCACCTTTCTTGCTTTACAAGTACGGTAAGAATATTCGTTCCATGAGCAAGAATGCTGTCGTCAGGGAGAACGAGTAGAAGAGTGATGCCGATACGATCCGCTCTCCGGCCATACATCGATTCCTTCACCCGCCCACAATAGAGTCTCTCCGGTTCTATCCACCAGCAGTACTAATTTTTATATCAAATCGAAGTTCCAATCTGGATGTCATGCAATGTTGCTCGCAGTTTAGGAAGTTCCCTTTGCGCCGTCTACCAGCGTGGCCTGTCAGGGGTATCGGGTGGGGTCTCCTAAAACGCGGCTGCACATTATGTGACGTTGTGACGGCTTCGCCCCGTGGCATCGCCCCCTCTTCTCGCCCCGCCATCACAATCCATTACACTCCATCAACTCCCCATTCCACCCATTCCCATGGCCCACCTCACATGTCTGACTCGGAGCTAGTAGGCGACCTGACGAATTCGAGTTGGTCGTACCAACCTGAAAACATGACCCCTACCACCCGGGCATATCGTGCGACCGGCGGGGCGAGGGGCACAGTGACGTCGCTTCACGACCACACAACATCTATGACCATGACTGATGGAGCTTTCCATACTGTACTCACTCGCAGACTGTTTGTAGCATATTTTTTTTAAAAAAAAAAACCCCAAACACGAGGGCGACCACCAAAGCGGTGGTGGCACTTGAACCCGACGCCTCGCACTTCAGGCGTTACACCGTCGTCGTCAACTGTCGTCAGGCCGCGCTTGAGACTCAACGCCACCGCTAACTTGGTGCGCCTCCTCGGATTTTTCTTTTTGAAAATGCTGTACACCGTCTGCGGATGAGTAGGATACGGATGGGTCGACCCTTTCAATAATAACGATAGATGATGTTGTGTGACGGTGGACGGAGGAGCGAACGCTTCCCATAAGAGATTGAAACGGGTTTGGAAACAAGACTCTGCAGAAGAGCGAGTGCATCGTGCAGAGTCCTCAGGAAAATCCCAGTTCGCTCAATCACGCCGCTCAAATACCGACCAAAGTTCACGAGTGGTCGAAAGACGAAACGAGAAGCTGATCTTGGGACGGGAGACCCGATACCCGCATTACCTAGGGGAGAAAGAGGCTACTGTATATGAGCATTAATTCCAAGTTGGGATAATCCGGGGACAAGATGGAGGACATTAATTGAAATATGATAACACGTACACGGTGTGCACTGCCCATACTAGGAGTTGAAGATCTTGGAATGCAACTGATCATGCCGGGCCTGCAAGATCTCCCCCAATGGCCACGTCGTCGCGACGATACCCCTCAATTCATCGCCATCCGATACTCCCCGTCCATAATATTGCTCTTCCCCCACTTCGTGTGATTGTTTTAAAGCCGTACACGTCCTTCGGTACTGCTCCAGACTCTGGTCGATCAGCGGCCGCGTATCGTGGAGGAGGATGCGATGGGAGAGGTAAGGCCCGATGAGGTTGAGCCGGATCGCGGAGGACAGGATTGATCGACAGTGCAGGAAGAGGAAGAGGTGTTGTGTCGAAGCTGAAAAGATCGGACGAGGGTACGAGTCAGCGCAGGAGGGGAGAGCCCCCGATTGAGCTGAGAGTAGATCCTGCTCGGACGTACCGAGTGATATCCCCAATGCGGCGGTCAAGACCCCAAAACAGATTGGGAAATGACCTTGCATCTGGCCCAATTTGGTCACGACTTTGAGTTCATCGACCAAGGTCTTCATTGTCGCCTCAACCGAGATCGCCGTCGGATTCTCGCCCTCAGGCCGGTCTCCGGTTATCGGCGGAGGTGGCGGTGGGGCGGCAAAGGCGCGTTCGTACAAGGTCAAGAGCGCGATTCCTTGTGCTTTCGACGCCCTCCGTACGACATGGTTCAACGACATGGCTTCGAAATCCTGATCCAACGATCGTAAGTTGTCGACCACGTCTTGCACATGCTTTGGCGCTGAGTCTGTCGAACTTGGTAATTGGGAAACGACGCCGAATGACCGAGTGACAAAAGGGAGGTTCAACCTCGTACAGGCGTGAAGCGAGTGCTGTAAGAAGGTGATGATCGTTTCTGACTTGTTGGTCGAGGTCGAGTGGCCATGCTGAAGGTAGGATTCGAGGCCGGAGGAAGCGATGAAACCACCGGTTGGGAGGTTGCTGTTGCGAGACACAGGGGGCCCTCTCGGATAAACGATCGGTGAGTCGGGCGGTAGCTAAGGCAGTGTTTGAATTCGGGCACTCACGAATCGGATAGTAGTAGCAGTAGATACTGCTCTAATGAATCCGTGTTGGCCATGAGACTGGGGGGTGGATGGGTGCGCAGGGCGAAAGCAAGCGATCGCGGAGAATGCTAATTCTGAGAGTCGATCGCTCCCATCTCTTGCTCTCCCTCTCCACACTCAGCCATTGAGTCGCCTCTTTTCCCATCCTCGCGCGCCAGCCATGTTGCTTCAATCGCTCAAGGCCTCCCTCCTGCGCTCAACACGGTCCCTGGCTCAGACCCAACCCAGGCAAAGTACCCCTCCCCTAAGAACGACGTCGTTCAGTCTTCGTCGCTCGCAACATACCCTTTCGGCCACGCCAGAGCAATTCAAGGACGCGATCAAGTCCGAGCAGACGACCTTGGTGGATTTTTATGCCGAGTGTACGCGATCTCGATATTTGAAACGCGACTTTAGACGCCATGGACCGTCGTTGCTGACTTGGAGCTCATTGCGCTCTTTGGTAACCCCCACACGAACTCTGGACGACTCTGACCCACACACTCAGGGTGCGGGCCATGCAAGCATCTCACACCCGTGCTCAAACAAGTCATTCCTTCCGACTCAAAGGACGTGCATTGCAAGTCCGATCATTGCTCTCCTACTTGCTTTCCTTCGCTGCCTCGCAAAGCTGACACATCCTTACCTCCTTACCTCCTCCTCATGGGATGACCTGCAATGTTCTGGCGGACACCTCTCGACCGAAAACCAGTGGTGACGATCGATACCGATGACCACTATGAACTCGCGTCGGAATTCAAGATCAGCGCCTTACCGACCGTGATCGCGTTCAGGAATGGGGAACCGGTCGGCAAGTTCGTCGGAGGGAGGAATCGGAGTGGGGTCGAGGCCTTCTTGGAGGAGGTACAAGCTTGATGAGGGATGGATATGTACAGAGAGCGATGGTTTCATGTATCCGGATCGACCAAGAACAAAGTGTCCAAGTGTCGGGCTTGCATCCGTAAGGTCACGTGCAAGCGACGATCAACTCCGAGAGCGTTAACCCGAGCGGGGCGCAGACATGGCTATGATTACAACAACGACGGTCCAAATCCCATCGAAAACAAAGTAGGACATTCATTCCGCGTTCGGTACAGGTTGGTGCTGCTCCCCCTTTTTTGTGGCAGCAGCATCTTCATCGTCGGCGGTCAAAGATCCTATCGTTTCGAAAGTATCCTCGGGGATCTTGCCCTGCGAGTCGGTTAGGGCGCCTGAATGGAAAGAGACACGACGATAAGCTGCTGGACGGTGTTGCAGAGAGAGATCTGAGGGACTGGTACGCCCCTGCTAGTAGAAAAGTGGCATCGCCTTTCCCACCGGGGATGGTCTCGTACGCGACCTGGAGTTTACACCTCGCGCAGTGAAGCGGACCTGCAGACGCAGAACCGACCTCGACCGCGTCAGCATCTCGCGTAGCCAAGATGTGTCATCGTGCAGACGGTGCTTCCGGTGATGATCCCTAGACCTACGTTGGTACTCGTACACGATTGAGCGCTTTTCGGGATCAATTGAAGTGGACATGATCTCACGCCCTTGTTCGGCGTTGAGCTTGTACACGACGCGGTGGTCGCCTTGGTTGCGTAGAGCGTAGGATTGATCTGATGGTCTTCGCGGGAGGTTCGAGAGTTGCGCTTGGGCGACGAGGACGAATTCACCCTGTGGAGAGGGGAACTCGGCCGTGGGGGTGAGTTAGTTGGGCTTTGGGGTAGGAGGGTGTGGGGGCTGGCAGCGTACGCATAGGCAGTAGTAGATGGTCAGGGACTGGAGAGGATGTTCCCGTTCGGTATCGGTGTCAGAGGGATACCACACTCGTACTCTCTGCATCCGAAGCTGACTGACCGAATCCAAAGGATCGACCTCGTCCTTGCTCTGCGACACGGCGCCTCGCGCGATCATTTTGGGCCTGCCGAGGGGACAGACGAGGATCAGCTTGAGCATGAGCATGAGCACGAGGGCAGGCAGTGAGTATAATGGCTCACATGTTGGGCTGGGGGAGGCTACGGCCGCTGGGTTGATGTGGGGGAAGGAGAGACGCAGAGAGAGGGAGATCCCGAGAGAGACACCCCGAGAGAACCGACGAGGGAAGCGGCTCCAGTCGAGCCCCAGTGGTCGCAGGTCGTCCCTCTCGCTCCCTCTCGCTTCTTTGCTTCGTTCGCCCCGGGGTCAGACCCACTCCCACAGAAGGATGCCATGACCGACCCATCATCCCCCTCGCTCCATCTGACCGAGGTGCTCTCCTCGCCCCTCCTCGCCACGCACCCGGAGATCAGCGACGAACTGCTCTGCCTCGCCGCCATTTACCCCGACTTGAGCGTCAAGCGAATCCAAGACGATCGGATCGAGCTCCAACTTGGCACATGTCTGAACCACGACGACGACGACGACGACGCTCACCCCGACGCCGAACGCGCAGCGAGCACTACCATCCCTTTCGAACTCGTCCTCTCAATCCCCCTGCAGAGCTACCCCGAGATCGAACCTCCTCGCATCCAGCTCTCGTCCATCTACCTCGGTCGTTTCCTCGTCCCTCCCGAACTACACCACCAGATCTACCACTGCTTCATCCAACCCGACCAGTCCCTGCCCACCCCGGGAACGGGGACCACGAAATCTTCCTCGGCAACGACCAACTTGACGTCCGAAGGAGAAGCTTTCATCCAAGTCGATTGGACACCTGGGGAGGTCGTCCTCTTTGATGCGGTACAGATCATCACTGACAAGTGTAGTGCTTGGTATTGCGAGCGAGTCAAGCAGGTGATTGAGCCGAAACCCGATTCAACGCCGGCCGGGGCTGAGCAAGATAAAGGGTCAGCCTCGGAGGATGGCATCTCGGAAGCGATGGACAATCTGGCGTGGAATGATGAGATCGGATCGTGGGAAACGTCGTTCAAGAAGAAGGAACGCAACGCCGCGGCCCCGGAGGGCATCAAGATTTCGTCCTCGGACCCGCTCGTCGATAGGAAGTCGGTCAGTTCTTTGGATATCTAAGCTCGGAACCGTGCGCTGTTTCAAATTAAATTGGCTCGGCTACTTGTACCATGTCCACGTTTGTAGGTGTTTATCGGACATGCAGCCAGGGTTCATTCACAGGCCGAGGTGAGGAAGACATTCGCTGAGGTCGCCGATGCTGATCGCGAGACATGATAGGCAACACGAGCTCTAGCTGACCCTGCTTTATCATTACCTACCTAAAACATCGTATCCAGGTCGACCAAGTCATGTCGGAACTCTTGTCCGACAAGAAGATCGCCAAAGCCTCGTGAATTTTTCGTTCCATCTCGCCGTCGGACAGAACCCCGGCCCCGAGAGAAGGTATCGCAGACATCGCTGACAACCTTGTAACGAATTTGGTCTTGTTCAGACACAACATCACTGCATTCCGATACCATGACTCGGACACGCACGCGCTGTACCATGACGTCGATGACGATGGGGAAACTGCGGCCGGGGGTCGACTAGGGCATCTTTTGAGCCTCCTCGTAGGTGGTCAAGCTAGACGAAAGGGCGAGAGCTTCACCCGTTTGAGATGCTGATACGTAGCTCCGTTCATGATCGTGTAGCAAGTGGAGGACATCTTGGTCGTCGTGACGCGGTGGTACGGAGGCATCCACTTAGGCGCCGACCGCTTCAAATTGATCAACCAGGCAAGTGACACCGGCTCTGCATTCATATCCGTGCCCTGAGAAAGCATGAGCTGACTCGTCTTGTTTTTTGCTGCCTTGTGTTCGGTCACCGATCTCAGGCCGCCAGAGACGCTCTTCAAATTGGTGGATTCTTGGGCGAGGAAGCTAGAGGGGTTAAGAAGAAGTCGGGGAAGAAGTGATGCGTTGGTATACAACGAGTCAAGAACCCTAAATAATTCCTCCCATAGAGCCATGTGGTACCTGCCGTTCGTGACTGTTGTTGTAATTCTACATGCCTTCGCACATGCTTTCGAAGCAGAATTTTCCCTCGGTCCTTCTCCCGACGTTGAAAGTTTCCACACCAGCGATTTCGATAGTGCGAAGAAAATTGAAGCATTCGACAACTAGTCGTACCTACAATGCAAACCCCACGACCCCGGTTTAACTCGGTCTCTCACTTCCACTTGAACCATTCGAGCCAGCTCGGGCCTTTGACGACCTCTCCCCTCGACGCTCGGGCGATCCCATCCTGCATGCGGGCGTAGTGCTTGGGGAACGATGCGGGTTGAAGTGTCTTTTGTGACATGGGGAACTGTTGGTACCATGCGCGGATGTCAAGTTCAGCTAGCCCTCCCTGCAAAGAACGAACGCTCTCCGCTCCAAGATCGGGAAAACAAACCGAATTCAACGCGTCATTGGCCAACAACCTCGACAAGCTGTCGTGCATCTCTTGTGCCTTGAGCACTTGCTTCTGACTGGGCTCGGCCGCTGTCGTTGTAGTAGGGAATACGCGATCGACGGCGGCTTGGAGCGAGTCGGAGAATTGGAGGGTTGGGCGGAGAGGGTCTTTGGGCCATTGGTGCGCGAGGGAGAGGAGGGAGGTGCGCAGGGTTGTGGAGGACATGCTGGGTGGGTGAGACGGTGTGTGGTGGATGTTGGGTGCGGTGCGGTGCGGTGCGGAAGCGGGAGCGAGAGCGAGGTGCGATCGTCAAGTGGCGGTGGGTGCGATCCAAGTCAAGTCGCCGGGCGCGCTGATCGAGATGGAGCAGTCTGGTGCAGCCGTTGCGGTATAGTGTCCGCGTGAAGTGTTTTGGGCTGTGTGGGGAGAGACGAGGCGGTACGACGTAGACTGTCGCGCCCGGCGTGTTTCAGCGCTTAGAGGAGATGACTCGCTCGATCACTTCACGGGCCGAGGGTCTCCTTTCGGACTTCGCAGCCGACGGCTTTCGCTCCGGTCGATCACCCACACCGCGCAGCTTCAACGCGTCGTACGACCGACCCACCAAGCGATCGCATCGCTCGACTGGGCAAATATGGCTCGCCTATCGACCAAACCTACTCCCATGGCATCCACTTCAGCCTCAGCCTCAGCCTCAGCTTTATACTCGTCCAAGTTTAAGCCCGTCGCGCTCAGATCCGGCTTCTATGCTCTCCCTCTCGCCGTCGCCTCAACAGCGTCCAAACGTAGCTCGAGTTCGAACACGGGCGTCGAATATATCTTTATGCGCGCCCATAATTCGTTCAACTCGAGACAGGATGATGACGAACCTGAGCAAGCTGTCGCGGCTTCGACTAGTACGACGCTCTTCCTCACCGGACTGCCGCTTGGAGCATCCGAAAGGGCTCTACAGAAACTGTTCAAGACGCTCTACCTAAACCACAGGATCGTCAAGGTGCAGCTCTTGCCCTCGCCGAACGCAGCTGCAGCGAGCAACACGCTCCTGGCCAGGGAACTCGCTTCCGTCTCGGTTACCCCTTCGATCGACCCTCTCTTCATCAGCTCCGACGCGGTCCAAGCCAGCTCGATCTCTGATGCGCAATCAGCTTTGATCAGCTTTGATTCCGCACCTGCTCTACCCCCACCGGCCCCATCGGCCCCATCGACCATCCCATCCTTGTCGGTCCCGAAATTCAAAAACTTTCTCGCCCGAGCTCGAACCAAGTACGACCACGCGCGACCTCACCGATCCATCATCATCGCCCACACAGACACGTGGATGCAAAACCATGACCAAAAGAAGGCCTCTCTACGCCCTTCCGTAGCCGCAGCAACGGCGACGACGTCGGCCTCGACCAAGAAGAAGGGCAAGAAAGCCGCCTCAAAGGATCCCGGTCCTCAACCCGGTTCGGCGGCGTTCGCCTTGGCGCAATACGCGGCCCAACAGGCCCGACTCGCTTCGGCTTCCTACAATCCCGACGACCATACCGGTTCCCAAGACGCCGAAGGCTGGACCTTGGTCTCCCGCGGTGGAAAGCACGGCACGTCGGCTTTGGACGCCGAGGCCCTTCAGAACGCCACGACGGAGGGCTACGGTGGTCGTGGCGTCAAGGTCGCGAGCAAGAGTTGGTTGAAGGGGCTCGAGGGCGATGGGGCGACGGATTTGGAGACGGGTCAGAGGAATATCGTAGGCAAAGGGTTCTATCGGTTCACCAAATCGGACGAGAGGAAACAAGGTCAGTTTTACATTCGGGACTTGGGTGGGAAAGAGAAGGAAACGCGCTCACGTACGCGCGCCCGCTTCATTTGTAGAACTTGCGGCTCTCAAGGATCGCTTCGAACTGGACAAGAGTCGGTTGAACGAGTTCCGCGAGTCGTACCGCGGGCGTGGCGGCCGAGGTGGTCGAGGTGGGGGAGGATCCGGCAGAGGTGGTGGTGGTGGATCGGTGCGAGGTGGGAGAGGCGGCTCGAGTTCGAGAGGTGGGCCGGAGCGTTCAAACGACGGCGGGAAGAGGTACAAGCCTTATTGAAAGCAACACCACCTGTCGATGTACCTTTTCTTATCAGAGATTGCTCTTGAGAATACTTTCGTTTCGGTCCCTTGAAAAGTAAAGTCAAGCTGCGCAAGAAGAGGATTCAAAGTGAAATCCATTGCTCCAAAGACACCGGGACAGATAATACGGATATGGCAGAGATAAAATGGTATGTAAGACGATGTACGACAAAACACCACATCATCCAAAGATATGAAAAGGACTGCTACAATGTTGCTCTAAGGTAACGAGTGATATGCGAGAAGATAATAATGCGTGAAACGACCCTGATCCTTCCATATTTTGTTCTTGCCTTCTTCTCTTCGGGAAAACTCAAATGACCTCTGTGGTCCCACCTAGGACACCCACCGTGGCGGGCGCAGCATTGTACGCCCTCATTTCGGCGATTCCGACCGCGGTCGTCCCCTGCGGCACGACGGTGATGGTGAAGCGCAACGAACTCGTCGTCCTACCCGCATGCAGATTGATTTGAGTACCTTGCGGCGACACGACGCCAACGCTGACAGTCGAGCCGTCCGAAAAGGTCAAAGTCCCGGCTCGGATCGCGTTCGTCAGATCGACGGGAGGGAAGAGGACCACGGTCTTGATGTGGTAGCTCTGTGGCCAAGTGAGCTGAACCCAAGCCGGCACGGTAGCAGTGCCCGTCGACCATTCTTGCGTCGCGTTGCCCGATCCATCGAGGTCGAGACCGCCAATGACTCCGTCGTTGACGCCCGACGGCGGAGAGCTGGCAAGGTATGACGACGCTGTCGCCGTGACCCCGAGGAGGCGAGCGATGTTGACGTTGGATGGCTGTGCTGTGTTCGCGCCCGTGATTGTCGTGGTGGCACTGCTGGTGCTGCTGGTGCTGGCCGACGGCGACGTTGTGGACGATTGGGGCGTGGTCGTCCTCGACGGCAAAGACGTTGGGGAAGAGGCGGTGCTCGAGGCGGTGCTTGAGGGGGTGGACGAGGTCGAGGAAGACGTAGAGGTCGAGGAAGACGTAGAGGTCGAGGAAGACGTAGAGGTCGAGGAAGACGTAGAGGTCGAGGAAGACGTAGAGGTCGAGGAAGACGTAGAGGTCGAGGAAGACGTAGAGGATGAGGAAGCAACCTTGCTCGAGGCGGAAGCTGTCGTCGCCGTGGTCTGCAGCTCAGTGGTGCTCGACGTAGTCTCGGTGGCCGCCACGACCTGGTATTGGTAGCAGCCACTGCCGATGCTCCCAGCGAGAGCAGTGTACGATGCGCACACTCCCGGGACGTAGTGAATCCAGGGGGCATCAACAATGTAGGTGTTGCCGGCGTTGTCACCGAAGGGGTACACGTCGGTGTGCGTCCAACATTCCTGAGTTCTGTGCGAAAAAGGACGACCCAGAGGCCTACAGATCAGTAAGGGGGCTGAGGGATTGGAGGACGTCGCATGGGTATGTACAAATCTTTCCAGTCGAACGAAGTACACTGCGTACTGTCGCACCAGAGACCGCACGCGTTGGCTGACGACTCAGTGGTTAGGGACTGCAAGCCGGCAATTCAGCGAATCAGTATTGGTCGTCTCGACAGACCACCCAGCATTTTCTCGTTTGCTCCACTTACCGAAGAGCCCGCCGTTATTCGTGTACCGTTGTACGTCGCGTAGCTGCGGAGAGATCCAGTCGGCTGAGGAGAATACGCTGGCGAGGAAGTCGTCGTCGTCTTGGTAGTGATGGCGGATGTAGTCGCGGATGTGGTCGTGGAAGTGATCGTCGTTGGAGACGTAATCATAGTTGATGCCGTCGACGACGAAGACAAAACTGTGGTCGAAGAGTTCGTGCCAAGCATCGAGTTTGATACCGTCGTGTTTGCGCTAGCCGTTGAGTTGGCCGAGGTCGAGTTGGTCAAGGTCGAGTTGGCCAAAGTCGAGTTTGCGATGGTGACATCAGGTGTAGTCGAATTGGCCAAGCTGATATTGCCCGAAAGCGTCGAGTTTGCGCCGACAGTGGGGGTCGTGCCAGAGCTCCAGTTGGTGGTCAGCGTTGAGTTCACCAATGTTGAGTTGCTCAGAGTCGAGTTGCCCGTCATCGAATCCGGGATGGTCAAATTGGCGGAGGTCGAATCGGATCCATTCGTGGAGTTTGCCAGGCTCGAGTTTGCGAAGGTGGAATTGGTCAAGGTCGAGTTGGAGAGAGTCGCGTTCCCCGTCGTGGAGTTGGCCAAGGTAGAGTTGGCGAGAGTCGAATTGTACACCGTCGAGTTGGCTAAGCTGACGTTACCGGCAAGCGTCGGATTGCCAAGTGTCGGAATGCCAAGCGTCGAGTTGGTCAGGCTCGAATCCCCTGCAAGCATAGAGTTGGACAGCGTTGCATTGCCCATGGTCGAATTGAGACCGAGAGTCGAGTTCGTCAAAGTTGAGTTGACAAGGGTTGAATTGGCAAGGGTCGAGTTGGCAGAAGTCGGGTTACTCGATGTCGAGTTACTGAGAGTGGAGTTTGAGTATGTCAAATTGCCTGCAGTCGAATAAAAAATCGTCAGACCCAGTCTCAAACCAGTATGGAGCGAAGACAGGCCCGCGCCGTCAAAGTGCTGACATACCTAAAGTCGAGTTACCAAACGTCGAATTGCTCAACGGCGAGTTTGCTAGTGTCGAGTTAGCAACCGTCGAGTTGCCATAAGTCAAGTTCGTCAAAGTTGAATTGGCCAGTGTTGAGTTGGTCAGGCTTGCATTTCCCACAAGTGTCGAGTTAGCCAGAGTCGAGTTCGTGAGGGTTGAATTGGCTAGGGTTGAATTGGCGAGGGTTGAATTGGCGAGGGTTGGGTTGGTCAAGGTCGAGTTGTCAAGAGTCGAGTTGTCAAGAGTCGAGTTGTCAAGAGTCGGGGTGGCAAGAGTCGAGTTGATCAAGGTCAAGTTGACGTTGACGGCTCCGAGCGCCGAGCTGGTCACGACGGTGGAGTTGGTCACCGTTGAGTTGGCGCTGGCGGTCGCATTCGCCGAGGTGTTTACAGGCACGGCGCCGTAGACCATGATTTCCGCCAACCCAATGTTCGAAGACGAGGACGAGACTTCGGTGACGGTCATGGTCAAGGTCGATGCGATGATGGGTTGCGCGAGGGCGACGGAGGTAGCCGAGCCGTTGTTGACGAGCGCGCCGAACGACACAACGGCACCAGAGCTGAACGTGAGCGTACCAGCCGTGATTTGATCGGCGAGGTTGGGTCGATCGTACAGGACGACCTCGTTGATCTCGACGTTGGAAGGCCACGTCAGCGTGAGCCACGCACCGACGGTTTGACCCTGGGTCGCCCACTCTTGCTGCCAGTTGCCCGAGCCGTCCTCCTCGTAGCCGCTGACCTCGCCGTCGTTGGCCTTGTCGGCCCCCTGGCCGGACGCGCCCGAAGACGCGGTCGCGGTCGCGTTCAACGCAAGATCCACGCTGGTGTCGGTGGTCGACGAGATGATCGCAGAGGTTGAGTTGCTTGTGGTGGCCGTAGCGTTGCTCTGGACGTAGGTCGTGTTGCTCACGACGAGGACGGGGGTTTGCGACTTTGAGTAAAACACCCCGAGCTCGGCCAATCCGGCCGAGCTCGTGGAAGGCCCGACACTGGTCACGGTGAAGAGCAACGACGAGGCTTTGACGGCGGTCGTCAAGTTGACCACGGTGGCCGACCCGTCGTTGTTCAGGCTCGGAACGGTGACGGTGGTGCCGTCGCTGAAGGCGACCATGCCGCCCGTAATCCAATCGTTGGTATTGGGGCGGTCGTAGAAAACGAGAGAGTCGACCATGTAGCTACTCAACCAAGTGAGGTTGAGCCATGCGCCCGTTCCTTCTCCCTGGGTCGCCCATTCGGCGGTCCAGTTCGACGGGTAGCCCGAGATGACCCCGTCGTTGGCCCGGTCTGCGGTCTGCCCACTGGCCCCCGACGACGCCGAGGCGGAGGCCGTGAGAGCCAGATCCGAGTAGGCACTCGACGAAACTACGGTGCCCGAGCTTGTCGTCGTCGTGGACGTCAGCGTCGTGCTTGCCGCAGTCGTACTCGACGAGCCTTGAGCTTGCGAGTAGAACACGGTCAGCTCGGCCAAGCCGACCGAGCTCGAGGAGGGTCCAGCGTTCGTCACGGTGAAGAGCAGCGTGGTCGTGTTGACCGCTGCGGTGAGGTTGACCACGGTCGCCGAACCATCATTGTTGAGGCTCGGGACCTTCACACTCGAGCCATCGTCGAACGTGACCGTGCCACCCGTGATCCAATCAACGAGATTCGGGCGATCATAAAAGACAAGAGAGTCCACCGAGTAGGGGCGAGGCCAAACGAGCTTGAGCCAGGCTCCAGCTCCTTGCTTCTGGGTCGCCCATTCGGCGGTCCAGTTCGATGGGTAGCCCGAGATGACGCCGTCGTTCGCGCGATGTGCGGTCTGCCCGCTGGCCCCCGACGAGGCCGACGCGGTCGCCGAAAGCGCGAGATTCACGAACGCGCCCGTGACGGTGGTCGTGGTGCCGGACGTGGTGTTGGAGGTGGTGTTTGAGCTAGTGGCCTCGCCCCCGACTTGGCCTTGCGAATAAAAGACGGCGACTTCAGCGAGGCCGACGGATGCCGAAGACGGGCCCGCGCTTGTCACGGTGAACAGCAACGACGTCGTCTGAACAGCATTGGTCAGGTTAACGATCGTCGCTGAGCCATCGTTGTTGAGACTCGGGATTATGACGCTCGAGCCGTCGTCAAAAGCGAGCGTCCCCCCCGTGATCCAATCACCGAGGTTGGGCCGATCATAGAAGACGAGCGAATCGAGCCAAAGGCTCTGAGGCCACGTCAGGTCGAGCCAAGCGCCAGCGCCCTCGCCATTGGTAGACCACTCGGCGGTCCAGTTTGCCGGGTAACCCGAGATGACACCGTCGTTGGCGCGGTCCGCTGTCTGTCCATTTGCTTCGGAAGACGCCGTCGCCTGGGCTAGCAGCGCGAGATCAGAAAAGGCCGTCGCGCTGATGATCGTCGCGTTGACGGTAACTCCGCCCGTGTCTTGGCACCCAGAGCAGAGGGCACCAAACACCTGGATCTCGGCTAGACCGACGTTTTCGGTGGCAGCCGACACCGAAGTAAATTTGATGACCAGCGAGTTCGTGATGACGATTTGCGACAACGTGACGAGCGTTGCCGAGCCATCGTTGGCCAGAGCACCAAAGGAGACGCTCTTGCCGTCGGCGAACGTTATCGTGCCACCTTTGGCCCAATCGTTGGGGTTGGGTCGATCGTACAAGACGATTGAGGTGACGCTGTACGTGTCGTTCCAGGTGAGGGAGAACGTCGTTCCCTCTGTGCCACCATTCGAAACCCACTCCGCCGACGAATTGCCTGGGTAGCCCGATATGATTCCGTCGATGGCTCGGCCCGGGACTTGGGGGGGCCGGCATAGCTCGAGGCGTTGGCAGTAGCGATGCGGGCGATGTTGGTACCGTTGGGCATGGTGACGGGCGACTCGGCCGATCCGGTGTACGATTGCTGCGCCAGCGCCGACGTCACGACGTACTGTCGAGCCAGCCAATAGGACTCGCCACGCCCGGCGCTCGTGCAGGCCGAGTAAGATTGGCACTCATCCGAGTCGAAAGGCGTGTACTGGAAGAACGCGTTCGACTTGGCGACGAACTGCGCAGAGTCTGTGGTGAGGGTAGGAGCGAAGTTGTTGATCGTGTAGCCCATGTAGCCGGCAAAGTTGGCGCTAGGTGCGGTGTTGCCGACCAGAGCCGAGGTGATCCTGGCGGTCGTGATGTGGTCGGAATGATCGCCAGCATCGTAGTCGCTCAGGTAGTCGAGAGTGCGAACGTTCTTGGCCTGGCGAGCTGTCAGGATGTCGCTGATGGCTTCCTTGAGCGTGGCGAGAGTGAAGGTGGCGCCGCCGTCAATGCTCGAGATGCTGGAAATGGAACCAAAGTAGAGGCCGCGAAGCGATTGGTAGCCGTTGGGGGCATATCCAGTCTGCAGAGCAACGCACAA
This sequence comes from Microbotryum scabiosae, assembly GCA_022702605.1. Taxonomy (NCBI): domain Eukaryota; kingdom Fungi; phylum Basidiomycota; class Microbotryomycetes; order Microbotryales; family Microbotryaceae; genus Microbotryum; species Microbotryum scabiosae. Next base: position 783,977 of record JAHWDV010000006.1, on the reverse strand, counting down.
CGCTTTTGGTCAGATTTCCCCTCCGAAGCGCTCTCTACGAAGACCCGGCGGCGAAGCGCGAGAGATTGGGACTGACTCCATCGACGTTGCCATCAGGCAGTCGGAACCACACACGCTGTACCTGGGGCGCACCGACCAATGTGCGCACCAGCACTGGCTGCCCACCGAACGTGGCGACGAATCTACAGCGCAGAATGCCAAAGTTTACCGAGCGAATCAGCAACAGCAACTCTCGACGAGGGCGTTCACAGTTGATCGCCTGCATCCCAACCCTTCACTTACTCCGTCCAGGTGTCGTCCACGGTGGCCATGTACGAGTTCGCGGCTTCATTGCCGCTCTCACGAGACTGTGCGAACGGAAGTCCTACACCTAGCGTGGGTTTCAAATGTTCAAGCGGCCACGGCAGCAACGTCAGTCACGTGCGCGCGCCCGCGCGACCAGGCGTCATCCTCGCAGTGGACTTACCCGAGTCTCCGGAGGTGAGAAAGATGGTGGTAACACATGCTCCACTGACTACATCGGTCCACAGATCGGGAGACTGGAACAGCAGATCATCGTCGGGATGCGCAACGACGTACACGGTACCGCTGCGGAGGGTGAAAGGAGACGAAGAGCCGGGGCCAAGTGTCAGCGGAATGATCCAGTAACAAGTGGATAGGTTGAGCGCCGCACGGGCTCGACGACTCACCCGACGCAACTGAAGACCGCGGCCGAGACCGCCGACAGTTGGTAGCAGAAGAAGAGCAACACGACCGTGAGCCGAACGAGACCTGGAAGCGCGCTGGACGAGTTCGCTGCGGCGTTCGTGCCTGGGCCCAGGAGCGGGCGCATCATCGTCATCGGGCGCCGGTATTTGCGCGAAGGCTGGCCGGCAGGCGGTCGACAGGGTGAGTTTTCCGAGCAATCGCACGAGTGGAAGGGGCGGTAAGAACACCAGCGACCATGTCCACCTCAATGAGGGAACATCCACCCTACTCACCTGAGCACACGTCCGGGGCATAGGACGTCCCAAGAAGCGAACCTGCGACAGTCGGAGAGGTTCGAGGGGTCGAGTAGTTGCGGCTGGAATCGAACAGTGATCATGAGCTGGGTGCCGAGGTGACTTGCCCTGTCGATTGCCCAAGTCCCTCAAAAATTCACCAGTGGAGTTTACCGCCCTTCGCCTACATGCAAATGAGCAAATTGCACAAACATCACAACCCCGCCTGAGCTGTGCACCCGCCGCCAGGCTGGGCGACGCAATTTGTGGACCAAGGCAAGGGGCTGGCGTGTTCAGGGTGGGGGGCACGACTTCCGCCTGCGTGCGAAGAGTTCCAAGCTCTTCAAGCCAACAGCCACAAATGTCAATGCTGGCGCGCGACACCTACCAAGCCCGGAACTCGCCGCAATCAACGCCTTTCATGAGGCCGCATGAGGCCCGGATTCAGAGCCAGCCTGAGGCGCCGAGACACCAGCGCTCGCCTTAAGACTTTCCTCTTCTGACCCGGCGGCGGCCTCGGCGCGCCGCCTTCATTTCAAGACTAGTGAAACTAAGACAAAGATATGCCTGCTCAAAGGATCGCTTCGGGCCTTCGATGCGATCTCCTGCCGTTGCTCTCCGACATAAGTAGTACACGCAGATCAAAAACACGTGGGAAACACGTGGGAAAAATTGAGATCAAAAAAGAGAGCAAGAAGATGAACTCTGCTGGGCTAGGAATGTAATTCGGTGTCTTTCTAACGCGCACGGTAAATCACGGCAGCAGCAGCCTGGTGCGAAATCGCATACCGTAACGGGATGAACCTCCAGGCCAAATTCAGCCACCCGCGGCGTGCGCTGTTGTGTCAGACAGCGCGCACTCACCTTCTTCGTCAACTCTTGCATCCCATTGCCAACCACTCACCACGAGAAGACTGCCTGTCACTTCTCTTCACTGCACTACGCTCTTTCTTCGCACTCTTTCAACTTTGCTCTGAGGACGCTCTTCACTCCGATCTCCACCGCTGCCAGGGCATAACCGCAGCTCAACCTCGCTCAGCGCTCAGCCTCCGTTGTAATTGTCTCACCCAGCTCTGCGCTACACCAACATGCGCTTCACATCGCTCACCTTCATCGCCACGGCTCTTCTGACCTGCTCGTCCGAGGTCATCGCCCACGGAATGGGAGCAAAGGCTCCGGGTGCCCTGCGCCCTCGACAGGCACAGCACGTTGATCCGTAAGTTGTCCGGACTCCTGGGGCTGCTGGGTTGTTCCTGGGACGCCGCCGCCTGCACGCCTTGGGGTGTCGGGAGGTGACGATGCCGATCCGGTGCCATTCGAAGAGGATCGGAACGGGACTCCCGGAACGACATGACCTTTATTTGTTCAGGGGCCAGTGCGACTGACCAGCCTCGGGATCCCTCTTTATGAATCGCAGTCATTACAGGGCTCGTCATCTCGCCGCACGCGCCGATGCCGGTGACGGTGAAGTCTTGTCGGATGTGCCCGCCACCGCAACGGCAATCGTAACAGTCTCCAACACCGCTCCTGCCACTGCTGGGCAGACGGGAAAAGCCAAGGGGTCCATTCGTCCGGACGACAAGAAGGTGCCCGATTGCTCGTCGGAAAGTGCCTTTGGCGAATCCTGCGATCCGACCACGGGGTCGTGCTGGTAAGCTCGGACAACCCGATGACCACGCTGGGTCGACGGGCGTTCTGATTTGCTGATGCAATCTCGCATATAAACCCGATGTTATTATATCTAGTGCAACTGGATTGACTTGCCTCCAAAAGTCGTGCGCTCGTCTCTGCGGGGTATGGAGTATCGAGGCGTACTGCGCCGACCAATCCGAATGCGACAACTCGCTCGGCTACACCTGCACCAACAACCGCTGCCGACCGCCCATCACCGCAGCTCACGTCGACAATGGTGAAGCGTGTGACCAAGGTGGTGCCAACACCGCGTTCTGGTAGGTGCAATTGCGAGAATGTGCGGTGAATCCTCCGTGAATCGTGATGTCCTAATCGGTAATTTTGCCACCTTTCCACATTGCGCAGCATTCCGGGTCGAGGTCTATGCGCAGGGGGAACGTGCCAACCTTGCACATTGCATACGTAAATCGTACATTATCATCTCGGGCTTCTAAAACGTATCCCCTTCCAGGTGAAGAATCACCTCGTCCCAGAACGTGACCTATCGATACTATCTTCCTGCCACAGTCGCGCATTTGTGCTCTCTTTGTCATACCTAGTTTGATACACGTGTTTGCGTTTTTCTTTTGTGCTGCCACCTTATTTCCCAAACAACACACCTTTTGAGCCTCGACTGGTCGTGTCTGAGCATGACGCTTGTTTACTCAGGTCGCGATGGGTGCGTCCGCACGCACATGCCAAAGGGTGTCAGGTTGGGGACATGCCACGGCTTGATTGCTGAAGACTACGAATAATGCGGAATCTAAATGATAACAATTCAACAGCTAAGGAATTCACTTTTCTTAGGATTTTGTTACACGGAGCCGAGCGGGCTCGTCATCTCTTGCCGGGTGGCGGAGGGGCACGGCGGTTCACGTGGGCTTTCGAAACGGGCCCGCCGAACTTTGCTAAGTGTTCGGGGCCACTCCAGGCCGGAATGGTGCAATCGCGTCCATCGGCAAAGTATTCGAACGCAAACCAAACATCCGAACCACAGTCGGTGCCTTGTCGAAGAGCCATGTTCTGCGCGAGAGGCGAGGAAAACGCAGATCAGGAAAGGTGCTTCTCGAGTCGTTCATCGCTCAAGGAGGTCGCGCGACGTACCTGGACGTAGATCCGGGGCCAATTCAATCGAGCAGCTTGGTTCCAAACAGGTTGCTCCTTGGCAGTGAACCTAGCAGGCGCCGATCAGGAATCGGACCGTCAGTTCCATAATCTAACAGAAGGGGGAGATCGCGGCACGCGCTCCGGGGACCACCCCATCCAAAGCCAAGACTCACTTTTGTAGAGCTGACTGTCGAATTGTCACCTTCATCGTCTCCTCCGCCCACCAGTCGATTCCCTCCGCTTTCCCGCCGTAGTAACCGCCCTGCAAGCGGTCGGAGCGATCCAGTTCGCCTCCGGCGGTAGCACCGTTGACGTAATCGAGGCCAGGCGCAAAGGGCTCCTGTGCAGCCGAAAGCACCAGAGTGTCGTACGGAACACCGCTGTAGATGTGGTCAAGCTGCTTCTCCAACTGCAAAAAGTCGTGCTTGACCGACGAGTCGCGGAAAGCCCCTGCATCGACCTGTGTGCAGCATATTTAGTGGCAAAAGTTTAGTCGACGATCTCACGTGATCGTCTCCGCCGCAACGCCCTGGGAAGAAGACTTACCCAGACGAAGTACTCGGAGTTGTAGTAGTCGGCGTCCTTGACCTGTTGAACCATCCACGGCTTCGCGGTCCACACTCCGTAAACGTCCGGCACGTGCCAGTTCTTCTCAGGGTCGATCGAGTTCTGCAGCTCGGCCCATTGACGTCCGCCGAGCGTTTCAAGCGGAGGCATATCGAAAGGAGTATCGTAAGAATCGATGATGGTAATCGGCTGCAGTGAAGCGAGGGAAGGGGGGAAATCGAGAGGAGGGTAAGCGTGGCGTGCCAACCGGACGCCGAGCGGACCGAAACGGTAGCACTCACTCTGGATGCTCGAAGACCCGTGATCAGAGGGCGCATCTCCGGGGCGCAGTAGAACACGATTGGGAGTTCGACGTGTCCGAGAAAGTTTGAAAGCCATGCATGGTATTCTGCGTAACGAGCAAAGCATCCAAATCCAGGGGCAAGAACAAACGCGTGAGCGGGCGGGCCAGCGCATGACGGGCGATTGAGGCAACTCCCATTCGCAAGAGAATCGGGACCTACCGGACACCCTATGTTTCTTGCCGCTGTCGATGCGATAGAACGCAGATATCAACGTTACTCGGTTCTCTGGTGTCTCCCCCTCCACTGCCTTGACCGTGCCCGTGTGCGAGTGTGCGTTGGCGCCGGAGACGTCGAAGCCGGCCTTCGACCCGAGTTTGACAATCGTTTTTAAGTAGGGCTGAGTGACGTTGCGGAGGCTCATCACACTCGATTTGCGCGCCTCGGCATCGGAGTTCGTCATGGCCATGGCCAGGAAGAGCACGAATGCGACGAGCCAACCCAGCGCCGCAACCGCACGGACAGAGTGGCGAGTAGAGGGCGTCGAAGGGGGCGTAAGCCGGCTATACGAATTTCGCCTGTCGATGCGGTGGTAGTGTGACTCAGATTGGGTCTTGGGGTCTCTCCACTGGAGGCCCCGGTTCGAGTTGGGTCGAGGGTCGTATTCTTTCGAGTAAAGCGACTCGGCGGAGCGAGCGGCCGGCGTCGTCGACGTGCGTAGGTGGAGATTCGTGAAGGGGACGCTGGAGTTTTGTCGCTCCGACTCGGAGGCTGAGCTCGGCTCATCCGAGACGAAAGGCAGCAGCTTGAACATGATCGTGTCGTCGATTGTTGAAGAGGGGAGAGTCAAACACAACACGCTGGTGACAATGGTTAGTGCACCCACGCTCGGCGCCCCTTTGATCCAGAGTAATTTCACCGAAGGGCAGGACGGCCGCGGGGCCCAAAACACCGAGGGGGCGCAGCGCGGGCGTGAGGCCCTCTGCCTGTGACGGCGAGCCATCGTCCTCGCAAATACGAATGATCCAGACGCGCGTTATTATAGGTAATTAGTGCGCCGATCCGCCAATGGCTTACTCTACCGCGGCTTCTCGATGGTACCTGGGTAGTAAGGTACTTCCTCGAAGATGCAGCTCCCTTTCCACTTTTCGTGGAGCTTCCCCCTTTTTTTCGTGCAATGGATCCGAGGCAGCTCCCCGGTTCGGTTTGGAGCACATTCCTCCTGCAGCTTCCTGAGGGCCTTCGCACATGTTGCAGGGATTGTGCGTGCGCAGCTCTCGCAATCACCGACATCTTCAAGAAACCCCCGGTTCGATCGACCGCAAGACGACGCAGATTGTGCACTGGCCCCCCTGCTGCCGGCCGCCACCTAGTTTGGTGATCTAGGCTGGCTTGAACGTGTGGGCAGATACCGACCGCTCCCGCCCTTGACAGGCGTGATTTGCTCGCATCCGCTCTGGGAAGCTCAGCTCAGGCCATGCACGGGTCTCGGACCCCCATGCACGTTCGGCAACGGAATTCGCAAGTTTCCGATTTTGACCAAATTGAAATTCCAGTTACTACTACTCTACAGAGCCCGGAGGCAGAGAACATGTTTCATCTCGAGGCTACACTAGAAGTTTCACCTTTAGTGCTCCTCCCACGGGCGTTTTTCACAGTCGGTCCAGTACGTGCCTAGTGGGAGAGTAGGGGTGAGAAGCAGGGAATGTCTCTGTGCCGAGGGCGTGGCCCCGATGTCTCAGTCTCACTGGAGCGTGTCTCACTTCGCCGGGATCCGAATCCGAAGCCCCGAAGGCCCAGCTTGGCCAGGGCCAGGGCGCTGCCACGCTTGGGCTACAGAAGATCGATCGAGACCGCGGGTGAGTGGTTGTTGTATGTACACTAGTTGTTTCCCCAATTGGCCGATAGAAAACAATCTCAGGACCTCAATCGGTCTGATGGGCTGCTTCAGGCACACGTTGGCTTGGCCGAGAAACAATAAAGAAAGAGGCTTGCTCCACGCAATCCGAAGACGAGGGCGGGAAAAAGGTTGCGCGGGCTGCGGCGCCGAGAGCGCTGAGAGGCGGGGGCGGGGCACTGGGCGCTGGGCACGCGCAGGCGCACGGCAGGCCGGCAGGGTCGTCATCTGCTCCGTCACGGTTGAGCTCAGTCCACCCTTTTGTCACGACACTGCAGTTCGTTTTCGTGCGCGATTACCGAGCCATTGGACACCTGACCCTTCACGACCACCTTGATCGCATACCAGCCTGGTGCGAAGTCTTTGTCTGGGCGCAGCGATCTCTTCGAGGCCCATCATCACGTCTGATCGCCTATTTGGGACCGACTCTTCGACACCTCGACCTCGATTGATTTGGCGTCTGCGGTCCTGGCTTTCTTTGACACAAAACAGCACTCGTGCTAGCACCACTCTTTTGCCCTGCCGCTCTTCGTCCATTGCAGCGTGCGTGAGTACAATTCGTCTCACCCGCCTCAGCCCCCCACAAGATCTTGGCGACCGGATTGACAGTAAGCGGATCCTGCGGATCAAGAGGACGGTGCACATCCTTATAAGCTCGAGTAGGCGCAAGTAGGAGTCATGGCGAAGGATTCTCTAGCAATGTCCCCAAGGGCTTTGAGTCTGGCGGCCGTGTGTCTACAGTCGACGGTGCTGGCCATCGTGTAAGCACACGCTCTCGGATCGTTCCCCCCCTGATCCCTTTCGGTCGGCCAATGTGCTCGGCCGATGCGACGGCTGGCTGACGGCCCAGAAGGGGCGTTTATTTGTTTATTGCTTTTGCAGTCTTCATATCTCCCAAGCAAAGTCAAGTCCTGGTGAAAGGTCTTACAAGGCCTCGAGTGCTGTCCTCTTGACAGGTGAGTTGTGCGCTCGCGCAGGCTCGACGATGAGGCTGGACGATCTCGAACATTCGCCAGCCGGGATGGCGGGCAGGCGGGCCGCCAGCTCGCCGGGCTCATCTCCGAGCAGTCCGAAGCGTTTCCGGCGTCGCTCTCAGATGTTTCCTGTACTCTCACTGACATGCACCCACCGAACCATTCCTATCTTGATGTTTAATTTCTTCAGAGGTCGGGAAACTATTGCTCTCCTTGTTGCTGGCACTGCGTGACGTGTGGAAGGAGCGCGCGACATTGCTGGCGCCTAGACACGCCTTACCTTCGCCCGAGCTTTATTCGTCAGGCTACGAGAATGGCAAGGACAAGTACTCGCTACCACCGGATGTGGCGCCACCAGAGTCTCGTCAACACACACTCCGACGACGGAGCTCCGTCATCAGTCTCGACCTGCGAGTCGAACACCATGAAAAGGTGCGGCGCTTGTCGGGCAAGTCGGCCCTCGCGGCGTTCCAATGGCCTCGCACAATGCTTTTCCCCGTGCCGGATATGAAGGAGTCGTCACTGCTGTGCGGTAGTCCCGAGATTGTGAAGAGGCTCAACGACCCAACCTTGTGGACGCGGCGCCGTCGCCTGGGTCTGCGAGCGATGCTCTGGGAGGACATCTTTGGTTCCGACTGGTGGAAGATGGGGATTCCCGCGGTGCTCTTTGCGGTGCAGAACAATCTCATGTGAGTCTACAAGATCCTCTCTGTTTCGTTCTATCTAGGCATATGCAAGGTGTCGTCGAGCTCAACGCCTGTTCATCTTCGCAGCTACGTCGCCGCTCGTAACCTCTCCATTCCCGTCTTCCAGATCACGTTCCAGATCAAGGTGAGGCGCCAAAGATACTGAAGGTGAAGAATGGGAAACGAACGAATATCACAACATGCTGACGCGTGCTCTTCCACTTTGGTCTATATAGACTGTGGTCACAGCTTTGTGCGCCGTAGTGATGCTCGGCCGCCGGCTGACGGCCCTGCAGTGGGTCACGCTGGTCACACTCGGTGCCGGTGTCGCCTCGATGCAGCTCGGCGCGATCCATGCCAAGTCCGGCGGTGACCCCGGTCACTCACCCAACGTTTCCGCTGATGAGGATATGAACCATCTGGCTGGGCTGGGTGCCGTGCTCGTTTCATGTTTTGCTTCGGCCATCGCCGCAACCTACTTCGAACTTGTCATCAAGAAGCCCGCTGTGGTTCCTCAGATCCGCGAGTACATGATGGTTGCACCGCCGGATCTCAAGCCAGCGAGTCTTTGGGTTCGCAACATTCAACTGTCATTATTCAGCACCTTGTTCGGCATTGCGGTCGTCCTCGTGCAAGCCAGCCCGGCTCATTTCGCCTTCCATGGAGGACTTTCGCTCGACTTCAAGGGCACGCTTGACCCCCTCGAGCATTGGTACGATCCGTTCTCACTGGCGGCCGAGGGGTTCTTTGAAGGCTTCAACTCCGTGACGTGGTTTGTCGTTGCGTTGCAAACCATTGGCGGGTTACTAATTGGTAGGTCACCGACTCGTGAGGTGCTTTTCGCGCAATTCGCCTATTCCCCAAGCTTACCCGGGGCCGCGTGCCTGATTCTTTTACGCAGCCCTCGCGATCAAGTACGCCGACAACGTTGCGAAATCGTTCGCGCTGTCGGTCTCAATCGTGTTCACCTTCCTGCTTTCGGTGCTCATGTTCGAATTCCAAGTCACACCCTCGACCGCTATCGGTGCCCTCGCTGTGGTTGGATCGACGATGCTCTTCGAAGTCGACCAAAGTGCACTCAAAGCGGCGATCATGCTCGACGGTCATAAACGAGCTGGTCCGCTCCTCCGTAGATGGCACTATGTCTTGTTGGTGGTGCTCGGTACCAGCGTCCTTGCGACGGTCACACCACTCTCAAGTTTCTCCGTCACCACGGCGGCTTGGGACGCAATCAGCTCGCACATCGACTTGTCGGCTTCGTCTACGCAGCCGACAATCGCCATCGCCGACATGGCTCACATCAATGCGCAGCTTGCAAGGGGCGCGGGCCCAGGCGAAGGGGAGTGCGATTGGGGCTTGTCGCCTTTGCGGCTGTCCACACGACAAGCATTCGGGCTTGCGGCTGACAAGGGGCTTGCGGCTTCCAAAGTTGTGAGTCATTGAAGTCTTTGTGATAAAGACAACTTTGGAGCTGACCTTGTGGAGTGTGATGTGTTACTCAGAACTTTCCGTATTACGAGTTCGAGACTGGGCAATATTCGCTCGACGACATTCTTGCCACACGCATGACCGACTATGCGCATAACGTCCCGATCCTCGCGTCGCCCTCGCCGGACTTCCTCTTTCTCCCCCTCCTTTCGTTGTTCTACTCGAATCCGTGGAACTGCGAGTCAACGTCTCTGCAAGAAGGAATCCGCCAGACGACAGAATACATTCGCACCATCGTTCACAGCGTCGGCCAGACCGCCTACCCTCGCATCATCTTGCCCATTGCGGGTGTTCGCTCGGACATCGAGGACAAGCTTTTCACGCCAGAGCTGATGGAAGAGTTTAAGGATAGCGTTGTCGTGGTGTCGATTGAATCGGCACCTAAGAGATACGCCGAGGGGCTCAAATATCTGATCGACGTCCCCTATCCGACCTGGTTCCATCTCTCGACGACCCGCGCCGGTCGCAAGCCCGGGACCGACGACTACTTTCTGCTTCAGAACCGACCAAACCTCGTCTTTTACGCCGCAGCGGTGTCACACTCCTGGGGTGCCCCCGCTTCCGACCCGTTCAACGGCTTTGCGCTTCGCCAAGTTCTGCAGCGTCAGGTCTTGGACTATGTCTCACTCCCCGCTGAGCAGCAGACCTCGCGCGTCTTCTACGAAGACGTCAAGGTCGACCACGACGGCTCGCAAGATTTTGAGGGCCTCCATAGCTCGATGGCATCTTCGGTGTTCTGCCCCATGCCCGCGGGAGACTCCCCCACGCGCCGCGCTTTGTACGAGGCCGCGCTGCTCGGCTGCATTCCCGTCATCTTCCGCGAGCGCTCGTACGGTCGCTTGTTCCCATCGTCGCCCGAGATCAACGACCTGTCGCGATGGACCGTCTACATCGACGAGCACGAGATGATTGAAGGAGTTGGGCAGGGTCTGATCGAGCGCCTCGAAGCGATCGCCCCGCACGAGATCCAGCGTCTGCAACGCCACCTCTCGTCCATCGCGGCCGGTCTGCAATGGTCGGTCCCTGACGAAGATCAGTGGTACCCACCCGCGCAGGTCTCCCATACCAACCCGACCGTCTTCAACCAGACGAGCTTTTACAATCATACCAAAAGCATCGAACAACAGAGAAGAGCCTCCCCGGTCGTCGATGCCTTTTCTCTCCTCGTCAAAGAGCTCGAAGGAATCCGCGATGGCACCTGGCGAGCCGGTATCGCTCGGGACTATCGCGTCGGCAAACAATCGAAGCATTTCGGAAAGTCTGCAGCACATCAGCAGCAGCAGCAAAAAAGGCAGCAGGCCAATCGCCAAAACACCCGTCAGCGGGCCGAGGAGCCTTGATGGCCGGCGGCGGGCGGCCTCGCATTCAACCGAGACCCCTTTCCCACTGGTAGTACGCTACTGTGCGTGCACGCGGATCTGAAGTTTCAATAATCCAGTCTGTTTGCCATGTTGTACTTGTTACCTAGGAGGAATTGATTCCCATTTATGTCACTAGAATCGTCGTTGTTCACATGCAGTACCTGCATTGACTCTGTCAGGACTTGATTCAAAATGGGCCCACTTGCAATTGTAGCGGGTCTGTCACCATCACCTTAACCGCAGACCGCTGAGTGGCAGTTGGAGAGTCGTGCATCCGTCTCGTCCTGTCTCACGAGCGGCTCACGGTCGCCCCTGCCGGCCGCCGTGCGCACAGCAGCGCTGTTGTCTTGATGTGGACCCTGGCAGAGACTGGCCGGCCAGCGGCGGCGGTGTCGGGTCACCCCTGCCCGAAGGGGAGGCGCGAAATTGCGGTTTCCGCGAGGGCGGTGTCTCACGAGCGCCTCGAACTATATAGCGACACACCTCCGACTCGACGCGAGCTCGGGCGACGCGTGCTCATAACTTCGTTCCTTCCTCTATTATCGACGTAGCCTTTGACCCCTCTCCAGTCAAGACACCCTTCGTCATTCTTTCGACGATTGATCAAGGAGTGATTCCCTCCGCAGCGCACATAGGCCCTTTCCCTGTGTGAGTGGGCTCGCCGACCGATCCTGAGCGTACTTCAATCGGGCGTCCCCCAGCTGGAGGCTGGCGCTCAAGCCTTGCCCGGGAGTAGTACAGGAGAAGCTGACAGCCCACCCTCTTGACCGCTCGCTCGACCGTGACAGGCCTCGATGTCCTCTTCGATGTACTCTCCGCACGAACTTTCGAAAACCCAGGCCGCGGAGGCAGCCAAGCATGGTTATGGCGTCCAAGACCAGCTCGTGCGTAGAAGAGGATCGCTCTTCACGAGTGAGCGGTGGTGGTCCAGCGGTGCTGAACGCTGCCGGTTCTTCTTCACGCCAAATTCAGCTACCCACTCCCCAAATGAGCGTGGGTGGCAACAGGAACAGCAAGTGAGTTCTCGGTAGCCCAAGTGATATTTCGGCGCAATACCAAATCTCCGAGAGAAGGGATCGGAGGTCGCCCAGCGCCCGAGGGCGGCCGTTGCTGTGCGATTTACAGGTGAAACAACCCGGTAACAAAGTCAAGACTGACACTCTCCGAATGTGGCGATTGACTACGCAGGTCGGTCGAGATTGGGCTCGATGGTTATCGTCATTGGAATAACGACATCTGCCGCTGCCACGAACGGCCCTGGTTGGCCTGTGCGGCTTATTGCTGTCCTTGCGTCATCTGGTCGATGATTCACTCCAAGACGGAGCATCTTGTTGCCCACGGTACTCGTGCGTCCCTTTATGCGGAGTGGGCGCTGTCATGTCACCTACACCTAGCCCCGGAACACTGACACGGCTTGCTCTCTTTTGCTGCCGAACGCGCCCCGCCGACCTCGCATCTTAACAGCTCATCCCAAACCAAGAAAGGTGGGGTCATGGTGTTGCATCATTGCGTTCTCGCCTATTTGCGTGGCCCTCCCTGAGGTGTTGTTGGATTATGCGTCCCGCGCCGAAACCCGCAAGCGTTACGGCATTCGAGGGAACTGGGCCGAGGATTTTGCCATCGCGTTGTGCTTGCCTTGTTGCTCAATCGTCCAGGTAGGTTTTGCAGTCGCGTTGCGGTCATTGGTTGCCGGCTCTCTCAGCCTCTCACTAAAAGTATGACATGAATGGTTTATCACCGCACAGGAATACCGCGAGATTGAAGACGAAGAGATCGCACTCGGAGCTGAACCCGCTCCCCGTCCCACTTGGCTGCGACCGCACAACGTCGATTGAACCATCAAGCGGTTTGTTTCATTTCTGTCTCCTGGCTTCCCATATGTATGTCGTGGATTTATCGGGGATCATGTAGGTTATGAAATTGATCGAGCAGTATTTGAGTCTAAGCTTTCAAGCTTCACTGGAGGGCAGTGGTTGCTAGTTGGCCTGTCGCCGCCTGACCTCCGAGGTCACCGCAAACTTTGATATTGTGCCAGACGCCGACTGTACCAGCTCCAAAGGGTGCGTTCCACTGGTGCATCGCCTTATACGGTAGAGCTAGCCATGTCATGTGTTCGCAATAGTTGATGATTTCGAATACGTGAAGTCCACGGTAGAAGAACCAGTGGCTCCAGCGTCGGCACACAAACGCCAAAGCCAAAGTCGAAGTCAAGCCAAAACCAGAGCTCGGGCGAATTGGCTCGATTGGGTCAGAGCGGGACAGAGCGGAGCCGGGCGGAGACGAGGAGCCTTCCGGCACCGCCACCATCGTTGACGACGACTCGGTAACGGTGCATTCTATCCCCGTCTCACGCCCCCTCTGAGATCCATCAAGGTCGAACGACCTTTTTGACAAAAGGTGAGTAAGCGTACTCGGAGCAGTCGTGCAGTCCCCCGACCGTACCGCGTGCATTCCAAGATGACTCGATCCAGTGCTCGATCGGCCACGCTGACCTGATCCTCACGTTACTGTGTCCGCTACAGATCCCCGTCCCCGTACCGACCTGTACCGATGACCATTGACTCCGCTCCCGCCAAGGGCGTGTTGCTAGTCAACTTTGACGATGGTTCGGCCCCGAGTCCCCCTTCGTACGAAGCGACCGAGTTGGGAGATAGCGCGGCGGCGATCGTGGCCGCGCAACTCGTACGTGCTTGGATTCGACGGCGGCGGCAGAACACAGAGAAACTAAACAGTGTTGGCCTGTTCTATACCACAGCGACCCATGACTCAGATGACCATCGGAGGAGCTCGTAACAGCAAGTAAGTCGTCGAAAGGAGGCCACGTTGCGACTCGTCCTTCTGCCCCCTATCCATTCGGGCTGGGGTTCACCAGAGTCCCCCGCACTCTGAGTGCTGCACTTCAATTGCGCCTCTTGCGGTGTTGCTGAAGCGATTCTGCGCCCCACTACAGATCTGTTCCTGTCGGTTTTGATAGTCGACGAGCTTGGAGTCATGGTCTGTGCGCGTGCCATGAACGACCCGGCTTGTCGCTCGCGGCGTTCTGCTGCCCATGCTCTCTCTGGGCGACGAACCACTCCAAGATCGACCACCTCGCCGAGACGGGTAGGCGTGAGTCACCGTTCATTAGCAAGGCCTTGACAGTTCCTCTTCGCCAGTGCACTTTCGCTGACCCTCCCCATCCTCGGATCCTCACTTCAAGCCGATCCCTCGCCCGAGCGCGTCGGCCTTTGGTGTGCGCTCTACGCCGTCTCACCCAACTTCCTCGGCATCGGTCAAGTCTTGATGCAAACTGTCTCGCGCTTCCAAACGCGCGAGCGATATGGCATCCGCGGCAACGTCGTCGAGGACACCCTTATTGGCGCGTTCCTGCCCTGCTGCTCCCTCGTTCAGGTTCGTTTTTCTCCCATCTACAGCTTTCACCCCATGTGAGCTCTCTGACTGAAGGATCTTCTTACTTCCCAACAGGAATATCGAGAGCTCGAAGCTGAGGAAGCCGCCCTAACGCAGACCTCTGCCGCTCCGGAGACCCATTTTCGAGATGAAGAGGAATCCATCGCTTCGGGTCCCACCGAACCCCTCATTTGATCGCCGGACCGTGATCCGATTCATGTCCGACATCGTGTACCACTCCAATGTTGCCTAGTTTGTTCTTGTTCGTTCATATTTCATACTATGAGCGTTTTCTCCCTTACTCATCGAATGTGAGAATCGAGAGCTGCACCGTGCCAAGTTCGACGAGGCGAACACTCCCCGAGGCTGACTTCTGAAAGGTCATCTCGAGCATACATGTATACATAGCCAATGAACATTACACAACATCTATAAGATCGTTTAAACACCCCGTCCGCTTCAAAGCAATGGTGTCTAGATCCTCAACTTCTTCCCTTTGAGTGTCCAAGCGGCCCCTACCACGAGTGCGCAATAGCCGATCAAGACGAGCATCGCGATCGTGGTGCCCGTGTACATGCTCTCGATCGAGACGTTGACGAGACCCGTCAACAAGTTGGCCTTGAGAAAAGTGGAAAATAAGTCACGTGTCAGAACCCGGTTGGCTTCTGAAAACGGCGCCTAAGCACTCACGACGAGGAAAACGAGCAGGCCGTTCTTGTTGATAGCTTCAAAGATGCGAGGCGCCGAGCTGGATCGCGTCGTCGGCGATTTGGAAGCCCAGAGGTGGACGCAGAGGTATAGGAACAAGAAGGCCGTGTTAAACGCCGTGACCCAGAGGACATAAGGGAGGTTGGCCTTTATGCCCACCCAATGCGACGTTCCCTGTCAGCTCCCAGCCGACGGATAAGGACCCTAGACTAGGACGTACCAGCCTTCTTGAGACCTCGATCCCCGACCACCTCGCAAGCGCAAACAACGTCGACCAAATGATGGCATAACTGCCCAACACGCTCGCCAGTTTGTCCGGTTTCGAGCGCCAGACTTTTTCCTTCTTCTCCGCCAGCTTGCGTTGGAACTCCTCCGATGCGTGCGAGTCCGGCGTCGTGGTCATGACGTGGTAGAAGTAGGGGTCGGGGGGTAGGACATATAGCCCTGTGCCTAGCCCCAGGAGATAGATCGCGAGGTAGCCTGTGGAGACTCGTTTGAGTGAGGGAAGGGCACGTGCAAGAAGGGCTACACACGGAGCACTTTACCTGGCAAGCTGACGAGTCCTTCCTTGTTCTGCGACACGATGGACACTCTTGCAGCCGTCAAAACCCAGCTCGTCGAGCTTGTTCGACTTAGGATGAATTGATGCGCTGCATCGGAAAATGCGCCGACGCGTCAAGTCAGCTTCAGGGACCCCGAAATCAGAGAGTTCCGGACTAGACGGAGGTGCGCACTAGCGGTAACGATGAGGGCCATCAAGGTGAAACCGATCTTGGGTGCCAGTCTCTCGAGACCGGCTCCGAACACGGGCAATATTGCTATAGTGAAGAAAAAGTTCCAGTGCACGCCGTATTCGGTGACGTGTTCCTGTTCAGCAGACAAGAGTCGAGGTCAGCACAGACGTCACTGCTGGTTTCCTTTCCTCGAAAATCACAAGATAGCGTACAGGATAGTCTACGCCTTTAACCATGACGACTCTGACGATGCCCAAGGCCAACAATCCGGCACTGCGTTGGATCGACTTGAAAATCTCTCGCAGGACGCTCGAGTTTGTTTGTTTTTGCCGCAAGATGGGCAAGGCCGAGATGAGGCCGAGCGAAAAGACGAACGAGCCGACTCCCAGATCCATCTATTTGTAGGTGACATACTGGTTAGAATGAGGCCGGAAAAAAAATGAAAAAAGAAGTCTTGGAATGATAGGTCGAAAACTTGGACTCACTATCGAGGTGCCGTACGTCTCAGCCTTGGCAAAGGACCTTGGGAATACGGGAAAGTCGACCGCAAGGATACAGATGATGGTCATGAGCATCATGTGGGCTCGGTATACTGTCACGAAGGGTCGATTAAAGACTTGGAAGCGCGAGGGGAGATGGGTCGACGAATGAGCGCCGATCGTCGGCGTCGATCGCTTGGGCGTCGTCGGCGATAGGGGCGGGGAGAGCGGTGGTGGCTGCAGCACGGTCGAGCAGGCCACGATGCAGAGTACGAGGAACGCATTGAGGAGGAACGCCTGGGACGAGGCCAAGGTCAGAGCGAGCAGCAGAGGCAGGACAAGTATGAGGAATTCGTAAAAGGGGGCCTTGAGGGATGATGCGGTGCGGGAGGAGAAGCGCGCCGAGACGATCGTCCACAGCGCGTAGGTGGTCTGCAAGGTCCGTGCGCGCGAGTGTTCAGCGATGCAAGACCGAGCCTTCGACGCAGATGTGCGGTGCATGCTACTCACAATGGCAGTGGCACATACGGTGTTTATTGTTAGAATGGATCCTCCGACCGAACCCGACACGAACTGCTCCTTGGCGTGCTTGTAGCCGCTCATCCTTCGTCAAAGGGTCGTGTTGGTGGTTCGTTGAGGGAGCTCCAGTCGAGTTTGAGGGGTTCCTGGAGGCCGAGGTTGTCGTGCACGAGCGGGTGTGAGCACGTAGGACGCGTCACTTATTCCAGGGATCGGTTCATTCTGGGTCCTGCGAGCATGTGCGTTGAACGACAGCAGGGCATGAGTGCGAGCACCATCATGACCGTCCCGGGCTATGAAGCGCGAATCCAGACCGGAAACGGTTAAATTAGCCATTAGTCCCAGATGATCGTGCAATAGTGATGCGCTGATTGGCCTGATCGCGCCGCTTGGTCCGGCTCGCTCCAACGCACACCCACCTCTCACCCACTACCGTCAGTCCCAACATGGCTTCTCTCGCACCTCGCACCGTTGTGAGGTCACTGTCGTCGGCAACCCACTCGGCACGCCGATCCGTCGCTGCAGTCCATGGCGCTGCCCTCCGATCGCCGGCCGCCTCGTCCTCCTCCGGCCCTGCGTCGAGGCCCCTGACCACATCCAGTGCGGCACGAGCAGGTAGGTGCCTTCCGTTGCGTCATGTGTTCAATGCGTCCCCTAACCACCTCCTTCCCACCACCCAGCAGCTCCTGCAGGCAAGGAGTCGCCCTTCAAAGAACCGGCGCCTCGCAACCCGAACGAGGACTATCTCGCGATCGCACCCCAGCTGCAAGAGTTCGGTGCCTACCTCATGGCTTCGCTCCCGAAGTTCATCCAGCAGACCTCGGTCTACAAGGACGAGCTCACCCTCTACGTCGCGCCGTCCGCAGTAGTGCCCGTGCTCCACTTCCTCCGCGATCACACAAACACCCAGTACAAGCAGGTCATGGACATCGCCGGCGCCGACTACCCGACCCGCTCGCACCGGTTCGAGGTCGTGTACCATCTTCTCAGTGTCAAGCACAACTCGCGCATCAGGGTCAAGACCTACGCCGACGAGGTCTCTCCCGTGCCCTCCGCCACCGGTCTCTTCAGGGGTGCAGATTGGTACGTGCCTCCTACGCGAGCATGACTGATCGCAGCGCCGCATCATAAAGAGGGTCTAGCCTTGCTAATCTCTTGATTCTCCCGTCGCCGTGGCAGGTACGAACGCGAGGCATGGGACATGTACGGCATCTTCTTCTCGGGTCACCCCGATCTGCGAAGGATCCTCACCGACTACGGCTTTGAAGGCCACCCTCTCCGCAAGGACTTCCCCTTGACTGTACGTTCACCAAGCATGTGATTTGAACCAGTGCTAGACGTGCGATGAATGTGCGCTGACTCGGTACGACCCTCTCTGCCTCACTTCCATTCCCACTCGATGCGGAATTTGCTTTTGTCCGGCATCTGTTGATTCACAGGGTTACACTGAGGTGCGCTACGACGAGGAGAAGAAACGTGTCGTTTCAGAGCCTCTGCAACTCTCGCAAGCGTTCCGCAACTTTGAGGGGGCTCTTTCCCCGTGGGAAGGGACGGGGACCGGTATCGCGTCGAGGGCCGAGCAGTTCACGCTCAAGCCGCCGCAGGCGGAGAAGAAGGAAGAGGCCAAGAAGTGAGCGGGTATATGACTCGATGGGTCCAGTGGCTTTGGTTGTCCGAGGTAGAGGTGGTACCCCGTCTTGGGGGATCTCGGCTCTACAGTGGTCAGGTGGGGAATATAGGTGCGGCTCGTCCATCTTGTTCTCGGGAAAATGCAATTCTCAGTCTGCGTGTGTTTGTTTCATCCACTACGTTCTTTTGTGTCGGCGATAGGGGGAGAAAATAAGGTTCTGGGACGTACCAATGTAGTCAAACATCGAGTAGTGAGCACGAGGCCGTATGCTGCACTCCACGCGCTCGGCGCCGGGCTTGGATTTGCCGAGGGTCTCACCGGCGTGCAGCTCCTGACGTCAACTCAGACGGCTTCCGTGAGCCCGACAGCTTTATTTATCTTCCCTCGCTCTGACGTCCACTCAGACGGCTTCCGTGAGCCCGACTCAGCTTTATTTAGCTTCCCTCGCTCAGCTATAGCTTCCCTCGCTCTTCTCCGCTCTTCCCCGTTCTTCCCTCGCTCTCCCCGCTCTCAATTCAACGTTGAAATTTGTTCTCGTCACAGACCGCGTATCGATCCACTGTCTCTCCACGGACTACGTATCGATCCTCTGCTCAACATCATGTCGCCTCAAACGTCTGCCCAAGATAACAAGGCGCACTACACAGCGTTGCGTCCTCCTCCTTCCTTTGGCGGAGTTAGGCGCGCCTGAGTGCCAACGCTGACTGGTTGCGTCTTTGTGGGAAACGTGGAACGTGCTGCTCCCCCTGCCGAACCCTTCTTTGGTGATGATGGTGACCCAAGCAGTATCATCATCGGTGCAGGTGTATCAGGATTGGGTGAGTCTTGATAGCATTGCTTACTTCTTCGGTGGAGTGGTCTTGATGCCTTGAGTACTGACAGCGACTCTGTACCGCACCGGCATGGCTCCCAGCTTCCAACATCCAGATTGCCCGACAATTGGGTTTGACCGATGTCCTCTGCTAGTAATTCACCTTTCTACCTTGTTGTTTATCTTTTGGATGCTCCACTAATATTTGACACCTTGTTTGCGCAGTGAGAAATCTGGAGACATCGGCGGCACCTGGAACCACAACCAATACCCCGGAGCCGCTTGCGGTTAGTCTTGCCTCTGATCTCCGAAGTTTCAGCCTCGGCTAAACCCCGCCCCCGATTCTGGGGTTTCCTCTCGTCGCGACGGGCGCTGACGATTTGACTGACATCTGAAACTCCGAACAGACATCCCCATGTCACTTTACTCTTTCTCGTTTGCTCATCCTCACAAGCTCACGACGCAATGGGCTGGACAGAAGGAGATCATGAGGTGTTCGTACATTAGATTCTCTGTCCCACGGGGAAAGACGCTGAAGTCGACTTTCTTTATTATGTACCGCGCTTCTAGACTTACACGAGGTGAAAGAAAAGTTTCAAGTCTCCAACATCTGCTTCCACCACGAAGCGAGGCAGATGCGCTTCTCTCGCGAGACCAGTCTGTGGACGCTCGAGCTTAAGGACCTCAAGACGGGCCAGACCAAAACGCGGACCTGCAACATCTTGATCTCGTGCGTCGGCGGTCTCTCAGTCCCCAACGACCCTACCTTCGACACCAAGGACTTCAACGGTGACGTCGTGCATTCGGCGCAGTGGAATCATGACGTCTCGGTCGTGGACAAGGACGTTGTCGTGGTTGGTAATGGATGTTCGGCCGCGCAGATCGTGCCCGAGATCGCGGACAAGGTCAAAAGCTTGACGCAGATCGCTCGATCGAGGCAATCCGTCTTGAGGAGGCCCCCCTGCCGGATGGATGGTTGACGATCTTTATGCAGAACTACATCCCGGGAGTAAGTGAGCGCAGCGTCTCGGTGCAACGCGACTTGACCAGAAGTGCCCAGCGACTGACGCACATGATCACGTTCCCGATCCCGGTGGCCTCGCTTCTTGCAGGTGTCGTACCTCTTCCGATTCCTCGTCTTTTGGCTCGCTGAATACAACTTCAAGGGCATGGATCTTGTCCGCGGGCAAAAGCTGCGACAACAGGTCTCCGAGGACCTCGCCTCGTACATCCGCGAGGTTGCGCCGAAGAAGTACTGGGACGAGTTGGAACCCGATTTCGAGGTCATGGCCAAGCGTCGCGTGTTTGATGGAGGTTATTATAAGGCCTTACACAGCCCCAAGGTCAATCTGATCAGCGACGATGCGTTGGAGACGGTCAAGGGCGACACGGTCACGACGAGACAGGGACGGAAGCTCAAGGCCGACGTGATCATTCTTTGCACGGGCTTTAAGACTCAAGAGTGTACCTTCACTTGCCGATATGAATTTGTGGTCTAATTTTGCTGATACTTACCCTTTTGCTGTCCCGCTTTATCCCTGGCGCAGTTTTGTTCCCCCTCAAGATCACCAACGACAAGGGCGAAGATCTTGCGACCGTTTTGGGCTCGAATAATGCCAGCAACTACCTCGGAACAGTCGTGGCCGGCTTTCCCAACTACTTCTGGATGATGGGTCCCAACACGGTGTAAATGAGTATCCCATGACCCGCCGGCCCCTCGGGCCGTGCGACTTTCAGACCTGGCTCCTAATGCCTTCGATTGCTTTTCCGCAGCACCGGTCATAACAGCGTCATCTTTACGAGTGAATGCCAGATCGAGTAAGTTAATTGGGCCAACAGTCCATCAGATGTTCTCTCGGCCGACACGCGCGCTGACACCAAAGGTTGTACTACACTCCTTCAGCATGATGATCAAGCTCCTCAAGCCGATCCTCACGAAACTTAAGCAAAATCGAGGCACATCCCCAGGACCGATCATTGAAGTGTCGAAGCAAGCACAAGACGCGTACATGGGCAAGGTCCGAACGGAGATGAAGAAGAAGGTCGGTCCTAGACCTCGCCGTGTTAATAGTTCAAGTCGAGTTGAGTGGTGATCTGACACTCGCTTGCGCCGCCCTGCCTTCATTCAGGTCTGGGAGAAGGACGGCGGTGTGAGTTGGTACGTCAACAAGGAGACAGGTCTCTGCACGACACTCTACCCTTGGTAAGCCCCTCCACCTGGCTCGAAAACTTAGTGACGACGCCACCATTCGGACGGCGCGCAAATACTGACATGCTCGCGCCCTCTGTCGATTGCAGGTCGCAAGTCCATTTCTGGCGTAGCACCGCCTGGCTCAACATGAGGGACTTTATCTACTCGAACTGCTAATATACCTTAATGACCCCGTTTAAACTGTGTGAAACTAGTCGTCGCTCCTGACCGGGATGGTGAAGTACATCGCAGAGCAGTCGAATGTGCTGCTCGAGTCGATTCGTCGGATTGAAATTGAAAAACCATGCGAATGTTACAGACAGGGCCGGAGATGACCAGATCGCCCAGTACTCCACGCGATAAAGCTTGTACTCCTACGGCCCAATCACTCAGCCTGTGCAACTCGATCAAGCCTTCCTCCTCAACGTCGTCTGATTAGCCTCATCATGGAACGCGCTCCAAATACCCCTGACGCTCTCATTCGAACTCTCGACCTTGGGTCGTTTCAACGTCGTGATCTTGCTACCCGACGAGTCGAGCAAGAGTTGCAACTTGGCGCTGATTGAAGGGGGTGGTAAGGAACGAACGCAGATGACTTTGTCCCGACCGTTGACTGGGGAGAAAAGAGGAGGTCGTCAGCGAGGAGTCGTCTCAGTTCGCAATCCGGGCAGAGCTAGTGATTTTGTATCTGGGTACTTCCTCTACTGACCATACACTGCTCTCAGATGAGGATGTCGGTTATCGACCCTCTGCACGACCATCTCAACCCCAGGGTATTTACGCGCGAACGAGACGATCGGCCCGTTCGCGAGGAACTCTCGCATCCCTCGGTTCGAACCCCATGTCTCGCAGTATTCGAAGACGACCTGTTTGAGATGAAGCGTTTGGAGGGGTATGATTGGGAGTGTATCAGCTGTTTGCGATGAACAATCACAGAGGAGTCGCCTCTCGCAAGAGGAAAAGCACAATGTCGAAAGTGACGACGAGCAAAGGGAGAGGCCACACCCTCGACGTACCTTCTTACACGGCAACACAAATGACTTTGTTCCATTCGCGACGGGCACGCCCAAGGACCGCCGCAGGATCGGTTGTAGGGACATGGTGGGCCTGTTGCTCTGAGGACGAAGGATGCGGCGACGACGGTGGAGGGCTTCTGTTGGTGCTTGAACAGTGTCACAGGGGAAGGAGTACGAGAGCGACAATGATGATGACGTGTCCCTCTTGGTCCGTTAGTCTTGTTCTAGGTAGGTGAGTGTGCGGAGGTACCCGCAGGAGCGGATCGAGATCAGCTCAACTTCGCTCACGCTTCTACTATTGTCT
The DNA here is from genome assembly GCA_022702605.1 of Microbotryum scabiosae. Lineage (NCBI taxonomy): Eukaryota > Fungi > Basidiomycota > Microbotryomycetes > Microbotryales > Microbotryaceae > Microbotryum > Microbotryum scabiosae. The sequence goes on along the minus strand of JAHWDV010000006.1, from coordinate 761,183 downwards.
TCGCGCACGGTCACTCTCGCACGGACGGGCGTCCCCTCACCCGAACGGCACGGAAAGCAGTGACAAAACCTATATCATAAGAGAGGATAGAATATGACATGATTTGCATAAAGTGTAATCGTAAAGTACTGTCGTGACAAGCGAAAAGCCTACAACTACCACTGGTTCGGTGACAGTAGAACCTTTGCTTTGTTCTGGTGCTGGTGCGTGTGTAAGGTATGCGCCTCTGATATGCACAAAATCAATCTGTCGCTCTTGACGGAGCAAGTCGTATCTAGAATTCGATAATTCTAGCTACTCAGAGGCTACTTGTAGGGCTGTAAGGCAGCCATCCTCCCCTTTATGACCGAGTGTCAAACGGGATCCGCTTTCGTGCTTGCCCAAGGGTTAGTTCCACCTCGGCTGCCCAAGCCGCGGGTCGAGGGAACCCACCTGATGCGCACCTCCACAGGAGTGCGAGGAGATCCAGGCGCTGGAAGAAGAATCGCAGCCACTGGCGCCGACGATGTGGACAACTCTGAATCTACCATTGCCTTCATGCGACCGTGTACAGCGGAGGCGACTGACAAGGCAGCTGCACAAGTCTATAAAGAAGTTGCCTCACAATGCCAAGATACTGTGAGATGAGCCTCTTGTGAACCCTCTTCATGTCTGTTCAGCACGCTTATTTACATAAGGTGCTACACCGCGGCTGTACAGGGTCGCGTGAAGGCAATGGTAAATTCAGAGTTGTTCACATCGTCGGCGCCAATAACTGTCGATTCTTGCTCCAGCGCCGGGATCTCCTCGCACTCGGCTCGCCCGCCTTCTGTCGCGTTAATCTGAGTCCACAACTCGCTGGCAATCGGTTGTCTCTATCAGGCCGACTGGGACTGGGGAGTAGAAATAGCAGCAATTGGGTAATTCAGAGCAGTTCAACACGGAACGAGGCAGGTCTGTGACCTACGTACAATAATACCATCATCGTTGGCTAGCTTCTCGAGATATTTGCTCGTCCGGAAGAGATGACCCACGTGCTCAGCGCCTGTCTTTTCTTGACCACGGTCGAATGGGTGACGCGTTGGAAATAGCTCCGCCGAATGTTGTTCTCGTCGCACTAGTGCAGTTCTATGACGGCAAGCATTTGCTTAAACGCACGATGTCAATCCTTCTCTTCTTTGGAGATATAGCGCTTAGGCGGCTTGCCTTGCACGCGCTCGAACATGCCTCGAGGAATTCGAGCACGTGCGGGTAGGCGACGTGACGTAACAAGTACTTTGGAGCGGTGAGGTCAGGCGCCTAGAAAGGTGCGGTCGTAACAGAGGTGGAATAGACGAAGCCTGGGGATAATGAGTGGTCAGATGTCACGCTTCCTGACAGCATGCACCGGCCAGTTCAGATGGGAGGTGAGCTGACGAGTCTGCGACTGTCAACGCCCAAGTCGCGGGGGAGGCGGGACGCGGCGCGGCAGCAAGCATACTTCTCTGGAACTTCTGGAACTCACTGAAAATATTCGGGCGGCTGTTTTACAACGGTGACGCTATTGTACAACGTTGAACGTAAAGAGCGACGTATGCTTAGGCTAGCTTAAGCCACACGGCCGCTGTCTGGCAAAAAGTTTCCGCGATTGAGATGTCCCTAATCACCACTGTTCTACATTATTTTGAAATTCCGAAACAGAAACAGATCTTTTAGGTACTGGGATAGCTTGATTAACGAAGTCGTGTCGGTCGGTATCACATGCCTGCCGCTGTTGACCGCCCGGGATACGGAGTCATGGCTACCACGGTATTGGGCGATCAACCCCAGTGCGAAATCCGCTAAGATTTGGTTTTTCTGTGCGCCGTCTAAGCTATACCTTTGGGGGTACGCCTGAGGTGGGTCCCAGTCGTGCCCGGTGGCGGCCCACGACGTGGGGTTCGAGCCCACGTCCACCCTTGGGTGAATTCACCGTGAATTCTGTTTACGATTTGCTTTTAGTCGTCTAGCGGTCACGAACGACAGATTGTATTTAATATATCAGAGGCGCACACCTTACAGCATGTGTAACCCAGCAAGAGCAAAGCAAAGTAAAGCGAAACAACATGTGACAATCACAGAAAATAAAAGCGACTGCGAGATGATGGTACACAAGCCCCCTGAACAAGCAGAGAAATGAGATCGTCGATCGATACGATCTGGCAGTGGAACTGAAACAACATAGGTACTGCCAAGGAAAACTTCGACGGCGAGAAGCGGCGGCGGCAGGCGTGGATATTGCCGGGGATCAAAAAAGAGAGAGGGAGAGAGGATGATCGACGTGATATTTTATAGCCTCGAGGCGATCATGGTGTTCAGATTGGAGACTGGTAACAGCAAGGCAGAGTAGAGTCAACTGCTGTGCATTCATGTTCACAAGCACGCGAATCGACTCACCATCGGATCGAAAAATACATAGGGGCCAAACTTTTCCCAGCTGAGCGAAGCAAAAGCGTAGACACTATTCGAGGGAGAAGACAAGGTCAGCGATCTGCACCAAAACGCCGAGACGAGCAACAGCGCCCGAAAGAGAGCACTTACTCGTTCTTGTCCAACGTGAGTCGCCCTTGCTCAAACAGGTAGACGCCAAAGACGATGTCCTCGGTGAAGGCCGAGGCGTAGAAGATCTTTTTGTACGTCACAAGCTCGCCATCGGCCGTGCGTTCGCCATTGTAGTCCCTGATACCGTCGAGTTGAAGGGCCCCGTCTTTAGGCGGCAAGGCGACGACCACGACGTGAAGATTGGGTCGCTGCTCGTGCAAGAGATCGGCTTGATGCTGAGCGAATCGGCGGAGGACCATGTTGGGGATACTCGAAATCGGTTCGGAAGGTGACAGGGAAGGCGAGCGGCACGAATAGGTGCTGCTGAACGATGACGGTCGCGGAGAGTTTGAGTCGGAGCCAAAGTAGTCAAGGCCGTCCGAAGGCGACGATGGCGAAGCCGAGGTGAGTGCATTCGAGATGTTGAGATTGTCTCGAGTATATGGTTGTCGAAGCGGACTACGGCATTGTAGGTCCTGGGATGAGGATGACTTGTACGCGATCCCGGTTGGTAAGAAGCCAGGGGTCGGCGATGGATCGTCGTCGCGCATGGACCGAGCCGGTGGTGCAGGGGCCAGTGGGGGCCGCGTGGCCGGCAGGGGCGGCATCGGCTGCGATGACTGACGCTGCGATCCTATGTGACCACTGTCGCTGCGCGCGCCGAAGCCGGGTCGGTGCTGGGCTGTGGGGCCTTAAGTGGAGCGTGACCAACTCCGAGATGGAATCCGGCGAGTGGGGGTGTTGCAAGGCGTGATCTCAGGACTGCTGAACCGTGAAGAGTGTGTGTGTCGTGTGCAAGGTAATGGAGAAAACCGTGAAGAAAAAGTGTCGTTCAGAACCGCCGCAGTGGTGCGGGATGAGCAAGAAGAAGGAAAGGGTAACGGGTGGTTAACCATACCAGCGCACGCCAAGCGTCCGAGCCGAGTTGTGGCGTGAAACGGGCGAGAGCGAGACAAATCGTGCTTCTTGCGAGGTGCGAATTTGCGAAGGGGAACGCCGCCTACCAAGGTCGCCTCTTTGAGTCTTGGGTAGCCCAAACACAAGGTCAATGCACGCTCCTCCTCGGCTCGCCCCAGCGCGCAATCGCACCGCCAAGTCTCCATTAGCGCATAATGAACCCGATCGAGCTCGATTACCGCGACCAAAGACTATCGCCGTTCCCTCTCGACCCAATCCTGTTCCCATGCAACAGTGGCACCACAAGAGGTATTTTGACCACCGCCAGATAGATTTCTATCATGCTTCCAATTTTGTTTTCCTTCGTGACAAAGTCGATATCAGGTATCGCTTCTTGTGGTGCTCTCATCGAGCCGATCTTGTTCTGATCGCCGGCGCCCAAACGACGGCTTCGATCGGGAACCGCAAGATGCTGATTTGTCGCGCCGGCCGGTAAAGAAATCGATCGAGCATCTGCAACGGTGGTGGAGACTGTACTGTAGAAACTTGGGAAAGCGAATCCAGTGCCTACTCGTCGTTGAAGGTCATTATCTCAGACTCACTGTAGCTATCGGCCGAATCAGCGGGTCAAGCGCTCGATCAATCGCCGATAGCGCCGATCGAGGACCATTCACGCCACGGAAAAGTGGGTTCGCTCGACGAAGCAAGTCGCACCGAGGAGGGTCAGGTCAGCACCAGCAAGGCACTCGTCGGGTTTCGCCATCGTGCATGATGCGGAAAATCATATCAAATTTCGACGTTGAATGGCTCTGCGATAGAAAAATTTGGGAGAGCGAATTACGTATGCAACGTTTGCGAATGCGAGTGCGAGTACCTGTGTGAGTGCAAATACGTAGGCGAATGGACGGTCATGGAGCAAAGAAGGACCCCAAAAGAGATGACTGAAGAAACGAGAGACTGAAAGAACATATGGTTGGTGTTTTTGGGGTTGATCGGGTGCGGTTGTGGATGGGGTGCATGCCCTCCCTATACGCGCTTGTGCGATGATTTGCTCTTCTTCTTCTTACCCTTCGTGTCGGGACTGATGCGGCGAGCCACGTTCTCGGACTCTTGCACAGCTGCAGAAAACGAATCTTCGAAAGGAGCGTCCTCGAGAACAGGTGTTCCCGGCTTGACGCCTTGGTGACCTGATCCAACGAGAATGGTCTCGCTGGCGCGACGAAGTGTGGGCCAAGGCTGCGACGGCGAGATGGGGGAGCCCTGACTCGAGTAGGATCCGGATGATTCGTGCACCATGGGGTCTCCTCCGAAGAGCATTACTTGATGCGTGATCTCGGGCGATCGACTGGCGGTGCGAGTCATACGGGTCGCACTGGTCCGGGGCTGCATCGACTCCGAAGTGGCGCGGCAGCGGAGAGCCTGGCGAGAACGGCTGGGTGCGTTCTCGGGGTTGTGCGAAGTTGGGATATGACCGGGTTCGTCCGCAAACCCTTCTTTCATCAAGTTGAGCTCGTTTTCGAAGCGAATACCCTGGTCAACGACGATGGCCCCTGTCGAGCGACTGGAAGGCAGAGCGGCTTGGGCGGCGTCGGACGGCTCGGAGGGGTGTCGCACGGTATGCATCTCGAGGGTAGAGGCTCCATCCATAGCTTGGGGGGTAGAAGCTTGGCCTTCGGTGCTTTTAAAGCTGGGGGACTCTTCGCTCATCCACTGGTCCAACTGCTCCTCGGGAACTCGGGCGAGGCGTCGCGTACTGTCAGGCCGGTCGCTATCGGAAGACAACGACGAACTTGCCTCCTCTGGGGTCACGACAAAGGTCACATCGGCTATGATGCCGGTCGGGCTCGGTTGCGGAACGTCCAGATCCCAGTCGTATTGCCCACTCGAATGCGAAAAAGAGACCCTCCTTCCACGTCCACGTGAGCTCGAAGGTGATTTAGTCAAGTCGGGGAGGTCGAGCCTGTGGACATGATATCAGTCAGTGAAAGGGTTTCGAAGAAGTTCTTGCTTGGTTGGCTGGATTCTACGAACCCAGCAAGCGACTCGCGAACAATTTGCTGTAGGGTCTCGTGAATCTTGGCCGTGGAGCGACGGCGCATTTGAGCGCGACGTGATCCAACGTAGGGGTCAAACGCCGATCCCCAGTCCAGTCCAACTTGATAGAGGGTAGCAGCTCCGATCCCGGCGGCGATCATCAGAACTCCGAGGAAGAACACCACGACGTGACGGATGGTCCAAGCGATCATGCGCGCTTCGGACATCAGCTCGCGACCGATGATGCGCAGCCCATGCAGCCCCTGGCCAAGCAAGCGGAGGCACGCGTTGATGGGGCGCATCACACGATGATACATCAACTCGTTGTTCCAAGTCACCTCGGCGGCGGTGTTTGAGCCCCTGCTGACAGCGTAGGTCGCGATGTGATCGCCGCCATCGTCCGAGTCCCTCTCGTAGATTCGAGTCGGGGCGGAGGCGGAGTTGAAGGCGGCTTGGTGCATGGGTGACGACGGAGAGGTCAGGGAGTAGCCAAGCTCGCGATGCAATGTACGACTTTCCTTCTTTCTCTGATCTCTCTTGTGCGCCTCGAACGAGCTCGACAACGACCTGGTGGAATGGTCGAGGCCGACGAGCAGCAAGAGCCCATAGAGCATCGCGACAACGAGATTGGCGAATGGAGACAGGAGCTTGAATAGTGAACGCAGGATCCAGCTGTACTTGATCCACGGAGGTAGGAACGCGGTCGGAGAACCCGGGCCCCAGTAGCAGACATGCGTGAGCTGCATGTCGGGTGCGCGGGAGCGGGCACGAGGGGCATCCGGATCTTGCCGATGCATCGCCGCTCGAGAACCTTCGCGCAGGGGCCCGTCGATGCTCAAGTACGCCTCTTTGCCATCGAGAACACCCTCCTCAGTGCCTTCGTTGAAGAAGAGATAGACTTGATGACGCGTGACGTGCTCAAGAGCGAGACGGTCGGCCCACGCCTCGGGCAGGATCCACCGGAAAGGAGCGAGGCGGACGGTCCAGACAAGGGTTGCCTCCCACTGAGTAGCTCCTTGGAACAGCTCGGACTCGACACTGAGACGCTCCCACGCATTCGAAGATGGATGGAGAACGAGCGGACTTACGCTCCTGACCTCGAGACCCCATTCGCTGCCAGGAACGGCCGAGTTGACCGACCACGCCGGGAAGCGCAACAGAGCGAGGCGCTGGGCCGCCACGGAATGAGGATCGTGAGGCCTGGGATTGGCGGCCCTGGCAGCACACTTCTCTGACGAAGCGACCAGGTAGGGGTGCCGACGCTCGTGGGGAGGACCCAAGATGGGGAAGTCGAGTACGAGATGCGGCGAGATCAAGCCTCGAACCGAAGCGCGGGCTTCCGTGGTAGGATCGGGGTCAAACATGTGTTGTATGACCGCTGCAAGGGATCAAAGATCGCCGAGTTCAGTTCAGTCAATCTGAGAGAGCTTATAGCCAATACACCTGCAGTAGTGTGTGCTGGGGATCGACTCGATCGGGTGGCCATAGTTGAGGATGCCGGAAAGTTCGACCAGATGCGGGGCCCCACCTCAGCTTTTCTGGCCAGAGGCAACGGCCAGTGCCCCCAAGCGCGCGCATGGGCAAAAACCACCGACATTGGGGAGAGCCGTTTGAGCTCGTGTACGAAGCGCAAGGGCGCGTTCCCCGAACCTCAAATCTCGACCGCAACTTGTCATATTGTGGAAGACCCAAGTAACCCATCGTCGAACACTGAATCCGACGGCCGTGACGCGTGACGCGTGACGCGTGACGCTAATTCAAATCGAGCGAGTCGTGCGATTGACTTTTGAACGGTCGCTGGTGAAAGACGACGGCTGATGCACAACCCCGTGGGACCTGGGAAGACCTTGAGAACGTTCATGTACTCACCTTCAACCACTCGACTGTTGAGTGAGCCCTGCTGCATGTCGACGGGTGTCACAGTCGGTGTGCAGTCGATCTTCACGCTGGAGCCGAGGTGGTGAGGAGCACGGAGAATGAGAGGAAGCCCACAGCGGAGCTTGGCAGCGCCTGTGGAGGAGCCGAGAAAGAAGAACGTCGCGGGGCCCCGGCGTCGTTGCGCCGGCGTCGATCTAGGGAGCCATGTCTCACCATGGCACTCCAACGTGCTCGAAAACAGGCATCAAAAAGGGAAATGTAATTGTGGTGTGGCTCCCGTTGTATGCTTGTGTTCTCTTGCCTGTTAATGTAAGAGCACGCGCTGCATTGACCTGGCGCCCTCGCATAAAGTTGACCTTCTCCGTTTGGGCGACTTTTCAAGAAAACCGTGACAGAGCTGAACAGAATGGCTGGGAAAGCTTGGACCGCAATTACATGATCCTTCGTCTTCGTTTTGACCTGAATCCAAATCTCTGGTCATCTAGATATTACTCGTGTACGACCGATATGGCTTGCATCCTTAGTGCGTGATGAGACCGAGTCGAAGCTTGAGTCCATCTAAAGGCCGCCAGCAATTTAAACACAGTTTTGATCGTGATCAGAGGTGGAGCTGTGCGTTACATAGAGTCGTCTTCGGAGAGTGGTGAATCGCATTCAAAACAACCGACTTAGTAAGAAACCCTAGAGTACAGCCAGATTACTCTTGTAAGACGGATTATTTGCTCACGTGACTTGCGACGCTGAGGCGGAGCCGGCGGACCGCCGATGGACCCTCGCCCAGACGATTTTCGTTGAAGGTGGCTACGAATCAGCAACGTAGAGCATTACTATCCACTTGACACCCCGAAGGCATTACTTGAGGTGGGGTGGCAGTTTGTGCGCCCACTCGCCGAGGTTGAGCGAAACCGAGCCGCCGACGTAGCTGTCGAATGAGGCGGTGCACAATGCTCCGCGGCGGCCGGAAGGGGCCGCCGCGTCCCTTCCGGCCGCCGCGGAGACGTGGGCTGAGTCATCACGATCGACCAACCTGGCCTTGCATTAGGAGAGCGAGTGATAACAACACATCAGTCTCCAAGACCATCACCTTTGACTCACTTAGGCATTCGTGCCACTCACATCGAGACCCGATTCGACTCGACCGTGCGCGCCCATCGTCGATCATTCGGTGCGAGGACCGATCACGCCCGTGCATTCCGCGTTGGTACCGAGCTTGCCCTTGTTTCCTCGTAGTCTCTCTGCAAGGGGGATCAAGGCTTGCATAGACAGTACGACCCCTCGCACACTGTGACATGAACGGCTACAGCGCAGACTCGTTCTATCGCCAACCCGCGGCGCATCCTTCCCAAAATCGCACGCAGCTGTGGAGCCCAACCACCGCGAGCACGACCCGGCCACCAGCATACGCACCCGGTCCAGCATCGGTGCCAGCGCCTGTCGACTTCAACCGCCCAAATCGGCGACCATCGACTCAGGCACTCAACACTTTTCAGCCGCAAGCAAGTGGACACCTACCAGAGGTCCAAGTAGGTGATTTTGGCGAGGATCCCGTGAGTGACGATGCCTCTGGCCTTGGTTTCGGCCGGAGGTTGAAATCTGATCTTGTTAAGCTCTTCCGATTGCAATCTTCCCGTTACAGCAACTCGAGGCCATCCGAAGAGAGTCCGTACAGATCGAAAGGGAACGACAGGCCCGTTTTCGGGAGAATGAGCAAGCGTTGCTGCGCACACTCGCCGAATCACAACGAGTGGACGAGCGACGGTCTGCCGAAGAAGCTCGGGCGGATCAGCTCCTGCGGCAGGCGCTGGAGGAGAGTCAAAGAGGCAAACCCCACGAAAGAGAAGACGAGGAGCTTCAGATGGTGTTGGCCATGAGCCTGAGTGAACACGAGTTCGCGACCACGAGTGCGCAACGGTTCGCCCAGCTCAGTCACACCTCCAACTCCAGCTTGCCCGACGATGCGGCGCAGGCTTCAAATGACAACCCACATTCGCTCTTCCAGAACGTCATCGTCGATGCATCAAACACCAATGACCCACATCCTGCTATTCAACGGAATCAGCCCCGTCGTCGGGCTTCTCTGTACGAGTCGTTCGTGGTTAGCAACCCCGACGAGCTTGTCAGCCCACCAGCGTATGAGCAGGGATCTCCGATGCTGTCCTCAACATTGGAGGATGGTACAGGCCTTTCGTCAAGCGAGCCTTCGCACCCCATTGATCACCGGTCTTCCGATGATACGGTGGCTTCCACGGATGGGCGCTATTCACGAGCACCACAGCGAGCGATCTCCTCAGTCCGACCGTCACCAGCGCCAGCCTCGGTATTCTATTCTGAAGCAGTCGCTGGTGCAATGGTCCAAAGTCCTCCACTGATCGGCAGAATACAAGTATCCACGCACAACTCCCTGCTCCCGTACCCTGCACTCCCGCTGAGGCTGTCATCCCACACCTCGATCTCGGAGCTGTCCGATGGCCACAACTCGGTGCGGTTGAGCGTGCTCTCAACCACCAGCGTAGCAGGGTCTTGGATAAGCGAGGCCAGTGACGATACCCTTGATGACACTCGAGCGACGAGCCAATCCTCGTCTTCCCTTTCGGAACTGCAAGATCCACCCATGGAGCCTGGTCCGAGCCAACATCTTCCGCATCCTTCAGCGACGGAAACGGACGACGACGACATCGATCCTTTTGATGATCGCTTCGCAAGTGTTGACGGGGAAGATTTGGATGCAAACCTACCGATGACCGCAAGCGAAGCCGGTTCAGAGTTGTCCGTCGCCTCGAGCGCTGTCGTTCAAGATGGGGACATGTTTGTCATCGCTCGGGGACTGTCCAAGGGAAGCATGTCGAGGCCCTCCCTGTCCATCCTGGCGCCGGTTCCGTCCGCTCCTAAATCGGGGGCATCTTCGTCGCATGCTTCGGATAAACGAGATGAATCTCCGGCAAGTACACCGACACAGCTCGACGCAACGAATACGTCCTTGCCCCCGCCCCTGACATCTGCTCGACCATCATTGTCCCGAGATGACGTCCCCAACGATTCTAACGCCTCGCTCGCGTCCGCTCCGCCCACCGGTCACGAGGCAATTCATTCGGCATCAAGCTCGACTGACGCATTGGACGCATACCAAACGCACCCTTCTTCCGGTGGTCTAGTCATCGATGCCACAGCGGGTGGTGTGGCGCTCGCAACGGAGGACATCGTCGAAGGAGTGCGGTGGGGCTTCGTGCCTGCTGACAAGCTTGCGCAACATCCGCCACTCGAGCATGACGGTCCGTTCCAGAAAGGCGCACAACTCTCGACGCATATTGATGAAGGCACCCATAAGCGACCTTTTGAGTGTTTCGCCATCGAGGCGTCGAGCTGGCACCGTCTGCTGTGCTATCTCATGTGGTGAGCTGAAGCCTTGACTTGCTGAATCGCCCTCATCCTGATCATCCTTTTATTGTTCCATAGGTTTGGTGTTTCCCAATTCGAAGCAGCGCCATACGACCATGCGGCTCTGACAAAGAATCATCGCCACTTTGAAGTCAGCGTTCTGGTGCAGTTCTTCCGCTCCTTTGAGGACCGAACCCCTCGTGTGCGGTGCCTCGTACAACTCCTGCCCCTTGCCAGGGCTAGCGTGATCGACACGGCACCAACACAAAGAAGTCAAACCACGTTCGACGCCTCTTGTCCCAACATATCCATCCCTATCGACGCTGATCCCGATCGGCCGCTTCGCCTGCCGCTCACATTGGCGACACTGGGATCTGCGCTCTCCAAAGCCCACACGATCTCGTCTCGGTTAGGTCGCTCGACTTTTGGAGCTTCGAGCTCCCGCGGTGTGACGATGATGGAGAAGACGCTCGCGTCCGCCCTCATCTTTTGCAAGCAATTGAACGGAGACTTTGCAACGGCTTCACCCGAGGCGGATGACTTTGAAAGGAGCACCTTGGAGCGGCTCAGACTTCGCGTGAAACGGGCGAGGGGTAAGAGGGTCGGCGTACAAGGAGGTCACATGGAAGGGGACCGCGACGACGTGCCGGAGGAAGCGAGTTTGATCACACCGTTCATCCTGGAGGAGACAGAAGGTAGATAATGAGATCGGCGACTTTCCCGTCTCCCGAACGCCATGTACCACGTGATAGCGATGTTGTAACATCAGAGGGTACACAACAGATGAAATTACGATGACAGCAATTCATAAGGTAAGACTATGCAATTGAAGAACTCCCCAAGAAAGCCCCATGAACGGATGTGAAGCGCGATGATTCTTCCTCCAGGGGAAGATCGTATTCGAACAAGGATGCGCTCCATGCCAAAAAAAGGGTATTTGTAAGGAGAGACGAGTCGATGATTCAGACGGTACTCAAGTCGTCAAGTCGAAGCTCTCGAACCCGTCAAAGTTGGCCCCATTGAAGAACGAGGCGTAGTCGACGAACCGCCCTTGATCTGGGACGGCCGATCCAAGAGAGTTGGTCGAAGTCGCGAACAATGCGTCGATTTCGTCCGACGTCATGGCTCCAGCTCCAGCTCCATCCCCGGTTCTGGTTCCGGTTCCGTTGACTCCCCCAGCCTCCGAGCCAGCAGACCCGCCATCATCCAAGGCGTAGAAACCACCACCCGCAATGCTGCCGAGTTTGGAAATCGGATCGGAAGCCTCCAAGGTCGCAGGATTGAAGAAGATGGACGAATCCGACAGGTTCTCCGGTGATACGACGACCGCACCGGAAGGAGTTGGGTCGGTCTCCGCTGACTCGGTGGACACGATGCCCATCGGTGCCGGCGTGGACACTGGCAGAGGGGTATCTCCCATGGCCGGAGAGGGCGTCGGTGGCAGCGCAACATTGGCCGGTGTAGTCGCCGAGACGGTCGAGAGAGAGCGTTTGCGTTCCCCGCTTCTCGCAGGCACCTTCGCAATTGCAGCAGAGGCAGCTCGAGGCTTCTTGGCTGCGGCCGAAGCTTCCTTGGCCACTTCTCGCTTCCGTTTCGCGGCCGTCGTGTTGCTTTGTTTGAGCGCCATGGGAGTCGGACCTGGCGTCGTGGCCGAGGCCGTTGCGTGCGGAGAAATACCGCTTGAGGTCTGTGGAGTCGGCGTTTGAAGCATCGCTGGCGAAGTGACGTATTGGCTAGGTGTCTCGGGTGCCCCGACGAGTCCATTCGCCCCAGGCGTCCTGGATCCGCCGGCACTGGTAGAAGGTGTTAACGCATTCCGGAGCGCGGGCGCGGGCATCTGCCCTTCCAACTGGTGCGCTTGCAGTTGCGAGCGGGAAATCTCTTGCTGCAGCGCAATAGTCGGATCGACCGTCTGGAGACGCGGTGTTGTCGAGGCGGGCCGCGAGGTCCCGTTGGCCCCGTTGCCTTGTTGCGCCCCTGGAGTAGAAGAGGGTGGGGCGTGGGGACTGGCTGCGTTCGTCGTGGCTGAGGCCCCATTGAGGTGATTCGAGTTAGGCAAAGAGGTCATGCGGCGGGCCTCATCAGCACTTGGGTAAAGTGAAGAGGATTCTGGCGTAGGGGCAGCCCCGACGGGTTGGTAATTGCCGCCGTACTGATCGGGTCGCACTGGGCTGCCGTAGCTGCCCTGAGCGCCGTTCGCATACGGGGACGAGGCATTGACCGCCAGCGGGGGTTGAGGTTGTTGTGCCTGCGGGTCATTTCCGTTGGTAGGGGCCACTTTGGCTGCGACAAATCGCTTCGCTGGAGAGGGCGGGTTGCTGTTGACATTGATTCCCGAGGAGTAGATTCCTGGCGCATTCAACTGCATCATGGTGCCTGACCCGGTCGGAGGCGACCGCCGGTTCGCCAACATGATCCGCTGTTGCTGCAGAGCTAGAGCTTGGGATTGCGACGATAGTTCCGCAGAGCTTGCGATGGCTGCATTCGCATGAGAATACTGATGGCCCGGTGAGGGACCGACGACCGGAAGCGGGGAGGGCCCGGGTTGTCGCTGACTTTCCATCTGTGATTGAACTTGCGCGTGCGAGTGGTACGCACTTTGCTGAGGTGGCCTCGAATACGCAGTTGGTTGGTGTTGCTGCTGCTGCTGTTTCGGCATGTGTGGCTGGCCTGGATGATGTGGAGCCCCATTAACCAGACCGTGGCGATCGCCCGAGTACACCGCGGCTGGTGCGTGCATCTCCATAGCCTCGTTGTGCGCATCGAATCGCTGCTGCTGCTCCGAAGGCTGAGGGTAGGTCTGTCGCTGCCCTTGAGGTCCCAGCCCAAGGTGTTGCCCACCTTGCGCCGACTGCGAAGGGTGCGGACCCCTACAGCGAGTGAAGTGCGGAGGCAAGGTCAGTCGGAAAGCCCGTGATGCAACTGGACTAGGTCTTGTCAGACTTACTGTGCCGGAGTGGCTCGATGGCTCAACTGCCTCTGAAGTGGACCCGGAGGTTGCGTCTGTTGCATCTGCGTCTGATGCGGTCCAGCCGGCGGCCCACCGGGTCCACCCATCGTGTTCGCCATGATGCCCCTCTGCTGCCCCATTTGGCTGGCTTGACTGGCCTGTATTGTCGCGGATTGCTGAGACGCTGCACCTCCCGGTGCCGAATATGCGTTCGAGTTCGGTCCACCGCCTGAAAGGGGCCCACCTTGACCTGGATCATAGGAGCCGGTAGGAGCAATGATGACCCGTTGCGGCGGCGGCTGCTGTCTCCCCGATGTCGAGTTGGCAGCGGATGCACTCGGGTGCGGTGATGGCTGGCCTGCAAAGTTGCCTTGGTACTGCGCCGATGGCTGCTGCTGGTACTGTTGCTGCTGCGGGCCAGGTGGCACTGTGGTCACTCTTCGCGGCGATTGCTGTTGGGAGTCCACAGACGTCGGACCACGCTGAATATTCAAGCCCCAAGTCAAGAAGCAGGAGGCGTGAGCTCCCACTCTGGCTCGAATCAGACGTACCAAGGCATTTCACTACTCACCGGTGGCCCACTGCCGTTTCTTGTACCGACATCGATCGCATGGTGGGACATGTCGACCAGTCCGCGCGACGACAGTACGCCGTTGGGCCCGGCACGTTGTCGGAAGACCTCGTAAAATATTGTCCACCATCTGCGCAAAGACGAATCGGGTCAGAAACCGGCGCCTCGAATTAAGTACACACGCCACGAAGCACTCACTCAAACAGAAACCCGGCAGGCGACTCGATTTGCACATTCGCTTGAGGTATTGTCCGGGGGTCGATATCTGGCGAGTTCCCAGAAGGGTCCGATTCGTGCATGCGACCCTTCCCTTTGTACGACGCCGGATGAACTTGACCCGGCCCGAGAGGTCTGATCGGTGTCGTCGGCACGTCGCGCAAGAATGCATGAGCTGCCGTGCGAAGACCGCTCTTCTGAAGGTAGTCAAAGATGTACGAGCTGCGCGGAAAAGGGGTACAATGTCAGTCAGGATGAAGATGTGAAACGGGTGAGCGGCCGAGACCCGGAGGCAAGGACGTACTGGAAAATGGACCGTAAATCATCAGCACCTAATGGGGTAGATTGTTGACCCTGGGCTTGGGCTTGCTCTGAGCTCGGGTGCGAGTTGGGATGTTGGGGCTGGGGCTTAGACGGTGGTTGAGCCGGCGGCGGTGGCCGTGGTGACACGACGAGACTGGCCGATCGTGATGTTGCCGCTAGTCGCCAGTCCCGCTCGGTAACATAGCTGTTGTCGTGGTACCGCCCATCTTCCGGAGAGACCGGCCAGTTCCAAGACTGAGGAGCCGCCGCGGAACCGGGCTGCAGCCGTTGTGGTTGTGCTTGTTGCAGCTGCTGGACTGCCTGCTGCTGCTGCTGTTGTTGCGGAGGCTGATGGTGAGGGTGAGTCGCATAGTGCAATGACGAGAGCGGTTGGAGCTGCTGTTGATGCTCGTGCTGCACCTGATGGTACTGCTGCTTGGCTGGCGAAGGCGAGGCACGCGTCGCGTAGGACGATGGGCCAGCTACGGCGGAGGGACCGCTCGGGCCTACTTGACCCGCGGACGGCCCTGGGTGTGGGTGAGACTGAGATTGCTGCTGCTGCTGCTGTTGCTGTTGCAGCTGCATCTGAGAACCGTTGGCCATGGCAACACGTTGGAGCGAAGGATGGACCATCACCGGACTGTTGTGGAGCGAGCGTGCATCACCCGGTCCGTACGAGCCATGTGGTGGGGGTCCGATGCCGTTGCTGCTCGACGCCTGAGCCTGAGCCGGAACGGCAGTCGAGGGTGACACAGGGAAGGCGGGCAGACTCGAGATCCGCTTTTGTTGATGCAACTGGTGCTGCTGCTGCTGCTGCACATGGTGATGTTGTTGTTGCTGCTGCTGCTGCTGCTGCTGCATCAAGTGAGGAGGATGGTTGGCATGGCCCTGTTGTGGTGGTGTGTACATGCGTGCATGCATCATCGATGGCCCTCCTGGCACGGGCGCTTGTTGCTGGCCGCCGGCCGTCTCGTAGCTGCTAGTCGAGATTGGCGCAGACGTGGAGCCGGCGGGTGCCACGCTCGAGCCGTACGGTTGCGGAATCTGGTAAGCTCCTCGGGGGTTGTGCTGAGCGTGCTGTGAATATTGTTGCTGTTGCTGTTGCTGTTGCTGTTGCTGTTGTCGTTGCTGTTGCTGCTGCTGCTGCTGCAACGACAGTTGAGGCGGTTGCGACGACTGCCGGTGCAATTGCAGCTGGGTGGGTCGCAGCGGTCCTGATCCGTGACCCTGCGGCGGCGGATCCGAAGCCGTGTCCCCGCGATACATGCCTCCGATCCGAGCCCTCGACGAGCAACCGGCACTCGAGCCACTAGGTAGCTGCAGCTACCGACTCGATGCGGCTGTCGCGCAGATGGAGGACGACGAGTCGCACAAAGTCGGAAAACGCTGCGGAAACACGACCTGAAACAGGTCGATGGGAGCAGCAGCACGACGGAACTCGAGTCTCGACCGCCTCGGGAGTTGGCGCCTGGCGCACGAGGGCCGGATCCGCGCTTACCCTTGCGCGACACGACACTAGTCCGCTTGTCACCTTCACCCCTTGGTGGCAGCACACTGGGTAGCTAGTCGCCTCGTCAGTTCGGAAATTTCCCGATATAGGCGGACGATCTCTGTCCGAAACTGAGCAGACATCTCATATTCTTCCTACACTCCTCAATACTAGGTGTCAGGTCCTATCGAGCCCCTGGCCGTGTTCTTCCCGCCATGTGCCCATTCATCGCCACAAACCGTGGAGTAACCGCGGATCTCTCCGATCACTCGATCAGTAGTGCAAGGCCCGCCGGCCTGGCCTGCGGATTTGCCGGAGGCAGACTTAGAGAGGAGGAGTTCCTGCTCAAGGTTGGAAGTACTCACCTACTGGGTCAAGCACTCATAGGTACACAGGCAGGTCACTTTGCAACTAGGAAACACGCTTCCGCGTTGTTTGGCTCGTCTGAGCCCGGTTTCTCCCGAATCGGTTCGAAGTGCGCTCCTAGTCCGGGCGCATCAGGGTCACGCGCCCCTATTCCGATCGCGGAACGTTCCGTCGCCTATCTCCCAAGCGGCCTGGCTCGATCAGACCTGATCATTCTACTACAGATCAGGCTCGCACACTCTTGCTGGACCGGCACCTCCACCCTTTGTGCATTGATCCACCTTGTGCACGAAGGCTCAAGTGACCCCGAGCAGGGTAGTTTTCCAACGTCCCTCGCGAATACCTAAATCCATTCGTGGGGAAAGAATGCTGACAAAGTAACGTGCACGAAGAGAAAAATTTACCCAGTCTGAGAGGAATCACCTAACGTAGGACCCGGCCAAAATCTGTGGCGGAAACTCATGGCGGACTGTCCAACAACTGCTCAGCGCGCGGTGCGGAGCGGTTGACTCGAGATCGAGCGATAGGTAGCTGAAAGTTGAACCGAGGCATGCCACATGAAAACTGTCATGGGTGACTCTCTCAAAAACGGGAGGTGAACTCGAAACCATTCAGCTCCCCCGCAGCGCAAGCACGGGCTGACTTCCGGATCAGAATGGACAGATTATATTCGGATTCATTCCAGAACACAGGACAGCGAGTAAACAAGGGATGTAGGTGGTTGTGCGAGCAGAGTGCTTTGCGATGGTTTTGGTAGCGGCAGACAAATTAATAATAAATAAATAGATGATACCCCCTAATAGACTCATGTAGGATTAGTCGACGCGAGAAAGTGAAAGGAGGCGATCGGAGGAAAAGCAAAAAGGACTGATGTGATGTGAAGCGGAGTCGAGATCATTGAATGCATGTTAGGGCATGCGTGCGGCGAGCAGACCAAGTATTGTACAAGGAATGTGACAGAAAGCCGAAATTTCCGAAAGACAGGCCAAGGCGAACGAGAACGGGACGGAACGCTCCGAGAGGGGGCCGAAAGGCAGAGAGTCGGAGCTTTCGTAGCAGTTGCTGGCGAGAAGTGGGGAAGAGATCGACACGAGAATAATGCTGTCGTGCGACTGGAGTGTCGCAAAAACGGGGGTTTTGCACTAGAACCATCTTGAGGAATGCGAGTTTGGGTTTGTGTGTGTGCTGGTTGCGGCGGCGGTGGTGGTGTGGGGGTAGCGGCAGGTGTGGAACGAGAAGAATGCAAGTATACGGAATTGTTTGATATGATTTTGGAGTTTGCGACGAGCTTGTGCGATTCCGATGCTGAGGGCTGTCTTGAGACTGAATCTATGCGTGTACACCGTTCCACCCGCTACTCCATGGAGCGCTTCCACCATGGGCTGCACTGTCGTCGTGGCCAACGCCGTTGGCGCTTCCATTATGAGACGCGTCCGGTATCGATGACGAGCTTAAAGAATGAAAGCTTGGCGTGCCGTTGTGCGAGGATCCAGCCGCGAGCGTGCGCGGGGGCAGCGCCGACGCCGACGAACCGAAGCCGAGGTTGGCAAAGGAATCCTCCAAGCCGGTAACTGGCATTGGTGGGGGCATGGTCATGTAGGCGCGATCCTGATATTCATATCCGCCATGTTGAGCGCCATATGCTCCGCCTGCACCCCCGACGCCGAAGTTCGGGTTGTACGCCTGCGGCATGGGGGGTTCGGAGTATCGACTGAACGGACTGAACCGTTCCTGCGGTCGCATGTTGCCCTCCGCAAAGTCTACGGTCGCATAGGGTGACACCGGTGCATGACCCATGTACGGGTCGGCTCGAGTTTGAGTGTAGGGCAAAGGGTTGAAGCCCTGCGCTCCAGATGGGGGACCGAAGCCTACACATCGGCGAATACACAACCGGGTCAGCTTGACGCGTCTAAGAAAAGCCGGCATTCTCGAATACTCACCTGGGTTGCGAGTGAACTGCTCACCGCCATATTCCTTTCGAGGCGCGCTCAAGGGCGGACCTGCAGCACCACCGGCCTGACTGCGACCTCCCATCAAGTCCAAGACTTCAGCCTCGGTCAAACCAGCGGCACTAGCGACGCTCGCGACGGCCCCTACATCAAGGCGATCGCCGCGGTTCGACTGTGGGTGAGCGTTGTAGCCTCCGCGGCCGCCAGAGGGGGCCTGTCGAGCTGCGAAATGCGATGACGGCCCGTTGTGGTTGCTGCCGCTCCCAACAGCTGTGGTGATCTGCTTGATGGTCGAGTTGTCCTGACCTTGGACCATGCGCCAAACGGCTTCGAACGGCACCCCAAGCGCGCTCGCAAGCTTGCGCACGTGCTCGACCTGTTTGTCGCCCTGAGACCGCCCCCAGCTGAGGCGAATGCGCGACTTGCCGTGGATGGGGAAATCGTTCATCTTGGCGATGGCCAACTCGGCATCCTGGCGTCGCACGAACTGAACGAAACCACACCCTTTGCCGGCAGGAATCTTACAGTACGTGATCTCGCCAAAGTGGTGAAAGAAAGACTTGAGCGTCTCCTCGCTGATGCACGCCGGCAGTCCACCGACAAATACGGTTGTGTTGTTGGGGTCCGCGGGCGAAGAGCCAGGAGCGGCAGGGCCTCCGATGTTGGTCAAGAAGCGACGCTGCCCTTCGGGGGCACCAAAACTGCCAAGCGAGGGAGATAGGGGCTTGTTGGCACCCACATAGGGGCTTGTTGCTCCCGACATGGGCCCGTTCGGACTGAAGGCGCCCGACAAGGTCGGCGCAAGAAAATCGGGATAGCTGTTGCTCGTAGCCGTAGGCGAGGCGAGATCGTTTTGTGGGCCTGAATTGTAGGTCGATGCGTTCGACATGCCACTAAAGCCGGGTTGAATCGTCAAGGGTCCGGGCATTCCACTACCATCACTGCTCCTCGAGCGCGTGCGTATGCGATCGAGCCCACTCAACCCAGCGCCAATCCTGCCCTCCTGCCCCGGCCCACTAGCTTCACTGATTCGCAACGTTCGTCCGTGCAACAACAATCCACTTCCGGCGTTCTGGCCGATCAGAAGGGCCCGCTGCATATCTGATTCCTCGGAGAAGCGGACAAAGCCATAGCCGCGCGAGAGACCTGTCGAAGGATCGCACATGACTTTGGCCGACTTGGTCGAAGGGAAGATCGGGGTGAAGAGGTTCTGCGTAATTAAAGCCACCCAAGGTCAGCACTCAGTCAGCGAAGCTTGTCGATGCGCTTCAGGGCAAAAGATTCTAACACACGACTTACGACCAGGTCTGCTTCTCCAACATCTCGTCCCAAATCTCCCACAAAGACGCTGTGTTCACCTGACCATCTCGGCTGCAATCCTGGTAACCCTGTTCCCCAGTTGAGTTTAAACGTTCGACCCGAGCGAGGCATGAGCACAGGCGGCGAGGCGTTGAAACGGGCGAGGACTTGTGCTGCTTGCGCCGCTGATGCGAACGTGAGGAAGCAGTACCCCGAAGAAGGGCTGAAGGAAAGGTGGAGAGCAGTCAATAAGCTTCGTGCTCACGAGAATGGCAATCTTTGATATGACAGCAACTCACTTCGAACCACGGATCAGTTTGATGTGTTGGACCGAGTCCCAACCCATTCGTGCGCAGCACTCGCGGATGTAGGCTTCGTCCATCATCCAAGCGTCAAGTTCGCCCAAGTGAAGACTCGCATTCGTCCGCGCATCACCATTCTCCGCAAGCGAGGGCGTCGAGCCATGCGCATCGGATTGTGCTGGAGGCGAAGGAAGCGGTTGATTCGACGAGTTCAGCGCCGCCAAGGTCGGCGGTGGGAAGAAGGAGCTCGCCGCGACGAGGCCGCTCGAGGTCGGAGCCATGTACTGAGAAAAGTCTCGAGCCGAGGACGAGCCAAGGCGAGCCTGGGCTGACGTCTCGAGCGAACGTCGCTCGCGTTCACGGAAGAGTGCCGCTCGCTCCTGGTGCTCGTTCGCGTCTTCTGCTGAGACAGATGCATCTGAGCCTCGCTTAGGTAGCGAAGCCGTCTGTTCCCTCGGTGGGCTCTGGTTCGACGAGTTGCCGTTGGGCTGGCCGGACTGCGACGTGCCGTTGTTCAGGACGACCCCGTCCGACGCGGCTCGAGTTGTGCGATTAGGGCCCCAGATATTGTCATTCGCCGATTTGACGGACTGATCAGAGACGCCGATGCCGTGATTGAGAGCGTGGTGCGGCGAGTGCGCAGGATAGCTAACGCGTCTTTGCCGGTCGATATAGTGATCGGAGGCTGGATTGAACGACTGCCCGCGAGCCGCCGGGGGAGGCCGCGCGGAGGCGGAGGCGGAGGCCGTGCCTGGTGCGAATGAAACCGGGTTCGAGGGCGATTCAGCGTCATAGGACGCGTCTTCCTTCTGCACGTTACCGCTGCTGGAGTGGGCGAACGAGACCCTGGCCGTCAAGGAAGAATCGTCGGCCAGGGCGAGGGGCGACGGCGGATGCGACTCGGCGGGCGAAACGGGCGAGGTGAGCGGCGAGCCGGGGCCCGAAGGCGACAGATGGAACGACGAGCTCAAGGTGTTGAGCAGCGGCGACATGGTGGTGGTGATGTCCTGATGTCGTGTATCCAAGGGCACTGTGTTTTTGTCTGCAGATGTGGCGGATCGTCTGGTGCTCACGATGGAGGTTGAATGTATGCGGATCGACGAAGGCGGGTGTGGGCTTGTTTATCACGGCGCGCTGGCCTGTCGTCTGGCTGGAGAATGGGGGGGCGAGGGACGGGAAGAGGGAAGGGGGACGAGTAAGCCCGGCAAGCAGCAAGCAACCGCGAGCTTCGGAACCCAACGACGGTCCGTACGAGTCGTACGACGGCCCAAGACGATGTTGTAGAGTCTAATGGTTAATATATCGGGTCAGAGACCGGGTCGGGACGAGCCTGGGGAGGGCCGACGGGGGTGCAAGGGGCGTTGTATGCACGTACCACGTGAGGAGTCAGGTCCACAGGACGAGAGCCTCAGGGGAGGGGGGGAGGAAGGGGAGGCGTAGGCGGGGAGCACCAGGTACTACTACGGCCGACGGTGTCAAAGGGCCAGTCGTCGACGGGATCGCGACTCGAGTACCGTATCGACCAGTCGAGGTGCCAATCCAGGGAGCTAGGATCCAGACGCCGTGATTAGGAAGGTCAGCAACGAGCAGATCCGACTGGGCGTCGGAGGGCGTGCCGAAGGGCGCGCACTGCGCTGCCGGGCGCCGTCCAGCGCTCTCATCCTCCTGCCAGTGTGTCCACGCCGGGGCACGAGGGCACGGTCCAGGAATCAACGCCTATGAGCTAGTCTTCTCGAAGCTCACCTAAAGCATCATTCACGTTCCGATCCAGCGCGGAATTCAAAGAGAGGAGTATGAAAGTTGTGAAAAATAAAATGATGAATGAGGTGTGACCTGGCCCAGGATTACCGTATGTATCGCCATCAATATCATTTGAAAATGAGTTCTCAGACATCCATCCACTCGATCGGCTCGGGCGCGACAAATAAATGAGCTCGAGCTCGCGTCGCTCGACAAGCCGTTGTGATCGAGCTCGCCACGTCGGGGAGTGGGCGACTCTTGGCTGACGATAGTGACTCCTGTTGCTGCTGCGGTATGGCAGGTATTAGTATCTGCGAAAGAGTTGCCTATCTTGGCAACGATAGTGTATGCAATCCAGTACCATCTAAGACCTCTCGTCCTACATCTCCTTCAAGCAAACAGCCTGTCACCGAAACTTCAGTCACACGTCGCGTCGATCCAGGCACGGCTCCAAAACGCCCCAAGTGTGACGAACCGGTACAACAGTTGGAAGATGAGGTTTCTCCGACCCATCATCATCCTACTCTTGAATTGTAAGAGCAAAGAACTTTGGGAAAGCTGCGAGAGTCCAACTAAGCCACAGTGGGGAACGCTGTAGTTGAAATGAGCGCTGGGCCGGTGCGCGGGCCCGACCGCCTGAATCAGAAGCCACTGGGGGGAGGGGGGAATCCAGGAGTCGGCCTTGCAGTGAAGCCGATCTAGTTCTCTCTTCGTCTCAAATAAGGCTTAACTCCCGGTAGTGAATTCGGGAAGAATGACATGACAGTTTGTACCCAATACCCGGCCCCCTGGGCACTGTACGCCTCATAGCAGCCTACTCCTGACAGCATTCGACATCTGGCACCTTTCCAGAATCGAAAAATTCGAACAAACTACCAGACCCAGTCATCATGTTGTGCGCTCAGCCTCGAAATGACATGTTCGATCTGTGGATGTATGCATAAGAACAGGTGTAAGTCGCATGGCAAGGTTCATGCGGTTCAAACCGGAGTTCGCACCTCGTTGCGCAGCTCGGCGCACAACAGATCGAGGGGCAAGTCGGAATCATCGAGCTTTTCGTGCGATGACGTTGCAGAGAAATGTCAGCGTGAAGCGGCAGAACCGATAAATTGAAGGCGTAGTGGCTTACTCCGAATGGCTGCGATTCCAGTAGGCCGGGCAGAAGGAGGAAGAGCAGTCAGCTCGGTTTCAGAAACCTGTCAAACCCCCGAGCGCCCATCTCATCGGCGAGCACTCACCATTTCGATCTCGGATGCGATTCCCTCGATACCCATCAACGTGAAGGCGCACAAAGTCACAAATGGAACCATCTTCCAACCCATGATCTCAACCAGAGTGAAAGGTAATGTGAGTAGGTAGAGTGAAGTGCTCTGTTTGAGATCTGTGCAGTTTCGAGGCGATGCGCGACATGCCATCGTCAGTTTAAAGTTTCCTATGGCCTGAAACATCTCGACTTACGAATCCCGTATACGGGTGGGATGGGAATGACGGCCAGTCTCTCGACAGTGGTGAAGCAGTCGGTCAGGGTCGAGACCGATGCCGACATGGCATTGTAGCCTGCGGGACCGATGGACTAGTCGTGCCCAGGTGAAGAACGTAGTCAGTGGCAATTCGAATCTCGAGGTAAGGTGGACTCGGGCATCTCACCTCCAAGAGCCCTTTCTTCTTGCACACAGCCAAATACAGACCGAGCTGATGCGTAATCAAAAGCGGTAGAGGGATGCTAGGCTTGGCGAGCGAATCGTTGAGAATGACCGCCGAATGGGTCGAGAGGTGGGACGCCGAACGACGAAGCAAGGGCGTTCGCTCGGCGGTCGAAGTATGCGAGTGATGGTGAGGAGAAGTTGGGGTTTTGGTTGATTCACGTTGAGGGTGAAGGGAAGGCATGGAAGCGAGTCGACGGATCTCTTGGGCGATCGCTTCGGGAGCACGGGGTGCGGCCGCGGAAACGGTCGCTGAACCTGCAGCGTCAGCTAAGGACACGACCATTCGGGTATCAGCATTTGGACGATCACAATCAAGGACTGATTCTGCTAGCCCTCACCTTCTGCCGCACCCCACCCAAACCCAGTCGTCCCCGCGATCTCCTTGAACTTTGAAGGCAGCAATGCCGAAAGATCTTCGTAATCCGTTCCGTACTCGCCTCGAAGATGGTGTTTTGTGGCGACCTGGTTGCAGAAGCTCCAATAAGCTACAGTCCGTACAGATTCAATAAGACCGTGTGATATTCCAGGACTGACCACAACAGCAACCATCAACCTGAGAGCTTTGACCTTGGCATTGTGATCCCGTTCGGTCAAGTCCGGGTCGTTGCTCGCGATCTGGGACCCATCTCGTTCGAACTTGGGTGGTGTGGCAGCGCCAACGTTGATCCAGACCGAGCGAGAAAGGCTGCGCGTGGTCGAAATCTGTGTGATGACGGATAAGCGCGATCCCACAAATTATCCCGATCAGCTTTTGGCGCGTAGGTATTCTCTCGAGGTGCCGGGCGATATGTGGGTGTGAACCCAAATGTAAGAAGAACTGACGAGCAGTGAAAAAGCCTTTCGTCCCTCATCCCACCTTTGGAACGCACTCGAGTTGCGGAAAACCCTGTGCGAGACGGTGAGTGAAGAGTGTGCAACAGAACGGAACGAAAATTTAATCGGGTGACCTTGAAGGTGGCCTGACCCCAGCTCAGAAGGTGCGCATGTTCCTTGAGCAGGCTTTTCACTGACAATAAGAGACCCACGACGACCGATAGGAGTGGGGTGACATTATTGGTCAAACCCAGGCGTTGCTGATAGTTGAACTCCAACACCGCAATCAGAACGGCCCACAAGGTGATGATGGTGACGGCTCGCCAGATCCGAGGCCAGGTCGAGCCTTTGATCCTTCGGACGTCGCTCCACCATCCTACTTTGGAGGTGCGTACGCGGCGGGAATCGATCTCCTCCGCCTTGGCGAGCGCTGATAATGCCGAGAAGGGCTGTGCTGCGCGCGGGGGAAAGGGAGATAGGGGTCGACACTAATTAATCAGCGGGGACAGGTTCGAGGATCAATGTGTTGCAATTTGATTTTGATAAGTCTAGATTTTCGTGGTGTCGAGACGTGTGAGACGGAGCCATCTCCGGCATTCACTGTTTGAAGGCCCCGGTCATCGGGTCGTGTTCCCCCCTCCCCCACTTGAAGCACGGTGCGTGTACCGATGCGGCGACGCGTACGGCGTGAGCAGATGACTGAAGAAGCATGAGGTGTACTCACGCAGAGAGGAGAACGCAGGAAGAACAGAGTGTACACTCTCCATTGTGGCGGTGGGAACAAGCCCAAGCGGTGGCCACCAGTAGTACAACAGGAACCAAGCGGCCTCAGGTCTGGCCGCGGCGGGCCTTGCGCGAGTCGGTGCCTTTGGACACCGTTGAACGCCGCATCGCATCTCGAAGCGCTTTTCCGTGCACTGCCGTTGGCCGATCTCGCGCCTGGCCTATTCACTGCCTACATCGCCCAATCTTCTGCTTCCCCCGCCCCACTTGAAGGGGTGATCGTAGCCACGCGCACTCGTGCCCACACGACGTCATCTCGGATCGACCCCGCCCCCAACCCGCACTCCCACCCTATCATTTTGGGCACATACTACCCGCGTACACCATGTCCCACTCTCGCCCCCTGATCAAGTCGGAACCGTCACCTTCCGCCTCGGGATCTCTAACCGATGCCACCTCGCTCAAGCCAGCACCCTCGCCCACTCCCCCCGTCTCGACGCCCCAAGGCTCCTACACCGACTTCATCCTACGTTCCTCCGCATCCGGCTCGCAAACGGGGTGGAAGTACAACGTCATGAAGTTCGCTGCGCTCGCTAACAAGTCTGTTGACCCTTTGGACGAGAGCGAGTTCGTGAGACCTTTGAGGTTGAATCGAAAGGATCCGCGAACGGTGCGGCGCTTGACCGATCAGGAGAGGAAGAAGATTAGGAACAAGGTTATGGGGTTGTTGGATCAGGAGGGGAACCTCATTGATCAGAGTGCTGTCGATGGGGTCAAGAAGGAGGGCGAAGTGGCCGACGACGAACCGGGCAAGGAAGCGATCAACCCCGATCTCGTAGGTACAGGCGTCACGGGTGCTCTTGCACCGCAGCAACAACGACCGAAGAAGCATGGGGGTCGGTTTGAGAAAAAGATAAAGCGCGTCTTTGTCAGCTCTGAGGAATCGAGGAGGCTTCGGAGGGAGGAATGGCAGCCGTGGGTGCTCGAGGACGATGAGGGTAACGAGAGGTGGATCGGACGACTCGAGGGTGGGGCGAATGAGAGATCGATGGCGATCGAACAAGAGAAGAAGAAGCAAGAGCTGGAGAACAAGGGGCAAGCCACGATGGCAGGGTGGAGGCCGGCGAGCGAAGGATCGGCTACGAGTGGTGGAGGATCGAGTTATGTCGCGTTCGTCTTTGGTCCCGACGGCGACGAGTTCCAAGTCGTGCCCATTCATCGGTGGTACAAGTTCTCTCAGGGTCCTAAATATGTCACACTGGGCAACGACGAGGCCGAAGCAGAGGTGAGAATGCACATCACTATAAAACCTTGTATCGGGGCATTCTAACCGAGCACATGTCCTTCCTCTATACTCTGTTCGCTCCATGCTTCCTGCGCACAGTATGAACGACAACAAAAGAGCCACGATGCAGAACGATGGATGATGCACAAGCGCAACCCACACCAAGCATCGTCGTCCACAGGCCAAGGCAGCGGCCTCTCCAGTGGCGCAGCGACACCCCACATCCCACTAGGCGACGACGGTGGTCTACCCCCTCTGCCCACGGACATCAAACCGCGGATCAAACGCGAAACCTCCGCGGGGCCTTCGACGATCCGATCTCGTCTTCTTGACAAGTCTGAGCTCTCGGGGCGTCGTGCAGGATCGGAAGCGCGTAGTGCTGCGGCGGGTCGACCCAAGCTTAAGAGCGTCGATACGGGTAGTCGTGCGGAGAATGATGATGATCAGTTGTACGGAAGAAAACGAGGCGACGAGGGGAGGGGGCAGGAACAAGATGATGATGAATTTGACTATGATGAGGAGTTTCAGGATGATGAGGAGGGGGTGGCGAAGATTGATGATCTGGCGGATGAGCAAGAGACCAAGGAGCTCGAGGTACGTGGGTCTTCACTTGCTACCAGTCACACTCTTACTCACTTTGGAAATTTACCCCACCTACCACAGGAGCGCATTCGTAAAGAGATGCGAGCCGTCGAACGAGCGGCCTCGGAACCCGAAGAAGACGACGACGATGAAGAGCACCTGACCGCCACGGGCAAGGACCTCAAACGTCTCGTCAAGAAGCAGGATCAAGATGGCATCTACGGGTCTGACGACGATGATGACCTCTCTTCTTCCGATTCCTCCGTTGCAGAAGACGACGATTCCAAATCCGTCACTTCGGCCAGTGGGGATCCTTCGAACCCACGTCCCGCATCGCAACAACAACAGCAGAACAAACCTCGCCCTTCGACGGACTCGATGCACCGCACGCATTCATCGTCGTCTTCTCGGCCTCATTCGACACAGGGTTCTCAGCACCCTTCTCGAGCGGCTTCCCCTTCGTCCGGGGCGGCGTTATTGGCCAAACGAGCGACTTCGCCTACGCGGTCTAACCCCGGTAGTCGAGCGACGTCACCGAACCCTTCCGGGAATGGAGCGAATGGCAAACGGAAGCGGGATGATCATGATGGATCTTCGAAGCGTCGTGCTCTTTCACCCTCCGCCGGTACAGCAGCAGGAGCAGGAGGATGGGACGCCCCGTCCGACGCCTTGATCGAAGATCGTCACCTAATCGATTTCTTCAAAACCAAAGCTTCGGAAGCTAACAAGTCAACGACAAAGGAGGTGTTGAATTACTTTAGGAGGCAACTCAAGGGGAATGAGAAGAACAAGGAGAGGATCAAAGAGGCGTTGCATAATGTCGCGAGTATGCAGGATAAGTTTTTGGTGCTCAAGGCGGGGATGTAGGGCGTTTTTGAGAGGTAGGGGGGGGGGGGGGAAGCAGGAGTTGTAGAGATGAGATGGCCTTTGTTGTGATCGTCGTAGACGCTTTAGTGGTTGTGCGCTTGCGATAAGTTCGTTCTCTCTGTTGACGAGGATAGGAGGACAGAAAACGATGGCATGTGGTTAATAAGCGTTGAAGAGGGAAAGCAGAGAAAATCGGGACTAGAGATTAAAGATTGGGAACAGCGTGGAAAAGAGAGTGAAAGAAAAACGAGGACAAAAGACCTGGTCGAGGTGATCCAGCCCTGACTTTGTCGGGAGCAAGAGTCGAAAAAAAAAAATGTACAAAGGCAAGAAATGCACGTGAAGGAGGGAAGAAGATTGCTCGCCACGTCGAGGAGAAGATTGCTCGCCACACCACCACTGAACGAGAGAAAGAAAGGAGGGGGCTCCCCTCTATTATATTACGCCATCCGCCCATTCTATGCAGTCGTTACGAACTCGGGAAGCAACAGGAAGCCGTGAAAACGAAAGTGCCCGATCATGTCGAGACTGCTGTCGTCGTTTTTCCAGCTTCGATAGGTTTGGCCAAAGCGGGGGCATCGGTGGCGGGGGCGGCCGATCCATTCTCGATTTGGTGCGAGGCCGATTCGTCCGAGACCAATCGTTGTGCATCGTTCTGCTCCTTCTCCTTCTTGACCTTCTCAAGAATGTCGGGATCGTTCCAAGGTCCAGCGTCGGACATGGAACACCCTTGCGAGCATTGGCAGGTCCCACCGAGGAAGGTCGGCAACGATTCGGCAGGGACTTGCTCGAGCAGGCTCTTTTTGTAGTCCGACGAGAGGATGTGGACCTTGGCGACGGTGGCTTCGTCGAGCCAGCCCTTGACGAGGTTCCATACGGTCGAGAAAGCCCAAGATGCGTTGACGATGTAGAACTTGCCCATCTGTTGGGAAGTGAAATGAGTAAGATTATGGTCAGATTTTTTTTACCTTTTTTTTACCTTTTTTTTTATACTTATTCTGTTCTCCATAACAGGTCCGAGAACTACGTACCCTTTCCGGATAATTGTTTTGCGAGACTAAAGCAGGAAGAAAAAAAACCACGTGATCAGAGCGCTGCCCACCAAATTTGAGCCGGCCCACTGTACGCACTAGCCGAAGCTTCCTGAACATAGTTCTTGACACTCCAGAACGAGCTCATACCGACGCCCTTGAGGTCCATGATGGTGCACGAGGTCTCGATAAGGTGGCCGGCCAAAGCGGAGCAGACGGGCAGACGGTCGCGCTGAAATTTCTCGTATTCGACGACGAGCGATTGCATTTGTCGTTCCGGGGTGGTGACCTCGTACAGCTTCTTCAAATCGAGGTTGCCGAGTTGCTCGATGTACAACGGTCGGCCATCCTGAATGTGAAAAGGGCTACGGTTTAGTGGTTGTGGGGGCTCTTGCTCGGCATCTATGCTGAACGGACCTTGTCCGTTTTGTGGTAGAACCTGGATAGGAGAAGGCAGGTCAGCACCAGAACGAATAGAAACAAAAGCAAAAGAAACTGACCTGGGGTAGAGCTTGTCGACCTCTGCCTTTTCCTTGTACTCGAACGTGTCGTAGAGCTCGTCGACCTTGAAGCTCTTGCGCCAGTTCTGGGTGTCGATCCACATGATCTTGGCCTTTGGGATGTCGAACTTGCGGGCACGGAGGAAGCGACTGTGTGGGAAAAGAGGGGTATCAGCTTGGGCGGTGATAGGGGCTTGTCGGCTCCAGGTGGCGCGGTATTGTGCACGAGATGGGATGAGGCGCGTGGGATGCGCGTGGGTCTGCACGCGTCGGAGTGACGATCGCAGTCACTTTGAAAAGCTACCCCATCGCTGATGATCGGAATTGAGTTGCTGGATCGCAAAGGACAGGTGTGTACGCAGAAAAGGGGAGGGGGAGGCCTCGAAGAAGGCGGGTTCACAACGCACAGCAGTTCGGGGTCATCGTTCTTGGCAGGGTCGTAGTAGCCGGCCTGGGTCAGTTCCTTCTTGAACTGCGGGAGAGAGAGAGAGGGAGATCGGATGTGTGTGTAAGCCAAAGGTACAGGGCATACCGAGTGGTCGCCGGTCATCGATCGAGAGAACGGACGCGCGAGGACGGCGACGCGAGGACGGGAACCGAGTCTGCCTGCGCCGGCGGGTCGGGCGACGAGTGAGCGAGCGAACGGAACCGAACTGGACTGACCTTCTCGAGGATGTGTTGCTGTTCGACCGAGAGATGGCCTGGGTGACCCGAGAGGAGATCCTGTATGGCGGCGAGGAGAGGACGTGGTCAGCAGTGCATTGGTCGATCCAACTCCGTCGCGTCGGCGCCATCAAGCGCAGCCATCATCCCGCAGTCAGCAGCGACTGACCCTCGAAGGCACCTGGTTCTGCGCCGAGTGTGTCGAGCGACCCGAGCTGGAGCTGTGCAGTGAGACCATCTCAGTGTGGGTTGGAGGGTCGGAATAGGATGGGAGTGGGAAAGGGGGGCGGTCAAGCGACGAGTAGTGAACGGAGGGGAGAGGGCGAGCTCAGGTCAGGGTGGTCACGGTGATTAGGGTGATTAGGGTGATTAGGGTGATTAGGGTCGTCAGGTCGGTCGACTTAAGGTGACGTCCTCCCTTTCAAGCGCTGGGCAGGCCAAAGCGCGCGCGAGGGGCCCTAGCGTGACCGAGAGCTAATGAGCGCAATTGGGAATCCAAAGCGCATTGATGACCTTTGCCCGCTTTGGGGCCAATCCCCAGCGCTTCCCGTGGGACCGACCCTCGCCCGCTTCGAGCTGACCATCGCTCGCCACCTACCCACCACCACACCGTCCGGCTAGCTCGGAGTGCTGAGCTCTCGGTCGCTCGACCGTCCACCTCTTCTTGTTCGCTTGGAAAAGCGGCTGCTGTGTTCTTTGTGTCGATCCCCTCGCTGTGCTACCGGCAGGGTCACTCGGAACTTGCGCTCGTGCTCGTTACTTGCCAGCGAGCGCCTTCGCTCCGGCAGCTAGTTCGGACCGCAACCTCTCCGAGGCTTCCTGCCCTCTCGCATATCATACGTTGTCAGTCGTTCGAATCCATTCCGCCGCTCGGACTATGGTCGGCATCCTCGTTGCCCGGTGCTCTGTCACCGCCTTGGGCTTGACCAACTTCCCCGCCTCTTTGGTGTGTCTCGGCCGGCTCGGTCTCACACCCACCTTCGCCGACCGAGCAGAGTGCAGCCGATCTGAAACACTACAGTCTCCAGTTGAAGCTGACCCTGTAGCCATCTTCCTTCCGAACAGCCCCTCCTGCACCACATCGTCCCAGCGCGGACCGAGGAGATCAGGTCGTCCTTCTAGACCCTCGAGACCGTCTAGACCCCAAGACACTAGAAATAAAAACGCTCGTCCGAACACGATCCCGTATTCCGCCTTCTTCGCGTCCGAAAGCAGTAGCAGCACCGGTACTTCCTCTTTCCCACTCCCTCATCATCCATCATGGCCGCCACTACCGAGGATATCGTCTATGCCTTGCACGACTTTGAAGCCGAGAACGAAGAGTGAGCTCACATCAACCCCCAATCGATCATGCTCAAAAGTCGATCCCCCTGGATGCCAACCCCAACATGACTGATCCCCCTTGTATGATCTGTCCTGGCAGTGAGCTATCGTTTGCGATGGGTTCCAAAATCGTCATCCTCGAGCGGGATGACCAGTACGGCGACGGGTGGTATCAGGTTCGTCTCTTCCCCTCCGAGCCTTACCCTCGGCCTTCTCAATGTCATGAGGCTGTCGTCTCGTAATCACCTCGGAGCAAGCATCGGACGGAACTGACGCCGACTAACCCATGTACACAGGGTCGAAACGAAGCCGGCGAGATCGGCCTCTTCCCCCAATCCTACACCTCCATCAGCCCCCCTTTGCCCGAAGATGACGATGATGACGCTTCGCTCGCCGAGACAGGTCGTCACTCGCCCGTGCCCGTCGTCGCAGCCAACATGAACGAGGTGCAGCAAGCACTTGCGTCACTGCAAGTACAGCGCGCCGCCAATCTCGAACCACCGGTGGCCCAATCAGGCGATTCGTCTTCCGAAGACGAACTCGACGAGGGCAACAGCACCGCCGCGGGCGGGAACGTCGGACCCAATGGGTCCCATGCCGAAGTCGGACTGAATCACCGAGCCGCTCTAGCGGCAACGGCGGCGTTGAATGCGGAACGAGCAGCACGAGAGGAACGCGAACGAGAGGAGCAGCGCAGGAAGGACGACGAGGCCGCGTACGAGCGATCACGGCAGGAGGGTCTGGTCGAAGGCTTTCAGCTCAGTGACGAGAGCGACGACGACGCGGACCTCCCGCTCCCTCTTCCAGTCCCGGTCGTCCCAACAACCCTCCCCACTGCCTCGACAAAGGTCGCTGATCCAACCAGATCTGAAGTGACCCCCGCCGTCCTCGTATCCAACGGCGACCTTCCGCACGAGCCGATCACCACGAACGGATCAGTCGATGCCGCAGCTTTCGTCTCGTCCGACATCCCCGTCTCACGCGATCTCGAGACGTCGTCCACCTATGCCGAGTCTACCTACTCTGAAGCTTCGTTGGCCGAGGAGCCCGACCTCGACGCCGTTCCTGCGGCCACCGGGATCGACGACGGACTTGGCTCGATCAACATTGATCCATCACATGCACCCATCCTCGCCGCCTCGGCCGTATCTTCTTCCACCCCACCTACAACAGCTTCCGCCGCCGTCGTTTCCCAGCCAGCTTGCGAGTCGGCTGCTCTGATGCCCCAGGCCTCCAGTGCTTCTGATCACGTACCTCTCCTCGCCGGGACTGGCCTTGCTGCTGGTGCCATCGCCGCCGGTGTCGCAGCCCACCATGCCTTCGCAAGCAACGGACACCTTTCAACAGCCGTCGACGCCAACCCCTCGGCAACTCGCACAGTGACCCCCGACTCGGTTCCACCACCGTCGATGACTTCTACACCTGTGGCTTCACCCGTGGGTGGTGCTGTGTCGCCTGGTCCCAACTCCAGCCGTGTCCTCTCCCCGAGCCAGTCGAGCTTGTCGATTTCGACGCGCGGAGGGAGTGGCAGCGTGACCGATGCCACCACGAACGGGACGTCACGTGCTGCCGGGTCCTTGCCGTACGACCCTCGAGAGTGGGGCGTCGACGAAGTGTGCGAATGGGCCACGAGCAAAGGGTTTGACGCGTTGACCTTGGCCAAGTTCCGCGAGCATGAGATCTCGGGTGATGTCCTCATCGAAATGGACGTGGCGATGCTCAAGGAGATCGACCTCGTTGCTTTCGGACGAAGAGTGCATATCTACAACGCCATCAAGGAGCTCAAGGGGCGAATTACACCGCGTGGAAGCGCTTTGTCTCCGACCGGGTCGGGGTATGAACCTGATACGCCGAGCACGATGGGTTTCGTGACTCCGGCGACGTACCATCCGATGACGTTTGGTTCTTCGGGTCAACGAGCTATGGGATCCGAAATGCATGGCTTGGGTCTGGATGGCTCGTCGGACCAGCACCGGCGACCGATGTCGTTTCGGACCTCCTCGGATGGGCCATCGCGATCAGCCTCGCAAACGCATCTCAACGACTTGCAGTCGTCGCAAAGCTCGTCGCTACATTCATCTGGAATGGCCGGCGGCGATCTTGGCTCAGCACAACACCACGGTCTGATCCATCGTCGATCATACACGGGCGACACGGGTCGAGAAAGTCTTGGAGCGGATGCCGCGATCCCTGAAGAAGTTGAGGACTCGCCCGTAC
This sequence comes from Microbotryum scabiosae, assembly GCA_022702605.1. Lineage (NCBI taxonomy): Eukaryota > Fungi > Basidiomycota > Microbotryomycetes > Microbotryales > Microbotryaceae > Microbotryum > Microbotryum scabiosae. The sequence goes on along the minus strand of JAHWDV010000006.1, from coordinate 727,566 downwards.
CGCCTAACAAGACCTCGGCGAGTGCGAGCCCCGTCCTCGGCGCTGTAGGCACCGGCTCGTTCCGTACGACCAAGTCCAAGAATCGACCCACGTCCGCACGTCTTGTCTCGGATTCCGAGATTATCCTTCCTCCCAGCCCAACTCACAGCACTTCGACGAAGGGCCCGAGGAAGGACAGTGGTGATCGCACGTTTTTCGGCGCCATCGCACGAGCGAGGAAACCGCCGCCAAGGGTGTCGAATTCGGACTCGATCGCCTCTGGATTGAGCAGCGACGGGGGGAACTCGACGACGACTCGACCTGGGTCGTCGAGGGCCAAGTCGGCATTGACACAGGCAAGGCGTACGACAAGGTTGTTTGGCTCGTTTAGTACGCAGAGCGCGGAGGGCGGGCGGACGTCGAACGAACGTGTGGGGACACTCGATGTGTCAAAGTCGTCGACTAGGAACAAGCGAATGAGTGGTATCTCGGCGACGCGCGATGCGCCCTCGAGCATGTCTCCCAAAGCCGTCGACGCTGTGGGAAGCGAGATGGTGCGCACGGAACTTGAGCCGGTTGCCCCAGGGGCGAACTTGATGGAGAAGATTGGGACGCCGGACTACTCGGGTTGGATGCAGAAGAAGGGCGAGAAATACAGCACGTGGAAGCAGCGCTTCTTCATCCTCAAGGGCATTCACCTCTACTATCTCAAGTCCGAAAGCGAACAGCGAGTCAAGGGCGTCATCAACCTCAAAGGATACCGCGTCATCACGGACCCCAACATCCACCCTGGAGAATACGCATTCAGGATCGTGCATGATCGCGAACGCTCGCATTTCTTCAGCGCAGTCGAGCAGTACACCGTTCGCAATTGGATGCGCGAGATTATGAAGGCGACCATTGCGCGCAACTATGACGATCCCGTCGTGTCCTCTTGCGATATCGATACCATGCCGCTTACTATCGCTCAGACCATGTACCCACCACCTCGACCGCCATCGCCCACCGAACGTGCGCGCGTTCAGAAGGAGAAATGTGCGTACATCCACATTCGAGTCGTCACAGGCACACTTTGGAGCTGACATTCTGTTCCCCCTGACTCTGCCAGACGGTGATGTCAACCCCAACACTCTCACTCCTGCGGACGCTCAAAAGTTGATGGAGTTCTCGGCCGGCTCAACCTTGATGCCGGACCGCGGCATGGGTTCGACTGGTCGCCGAACTTCGACCGCACCGAATGCTGGCCGTCGCATCTCCCTCGGCAACCTCGCTCCCGGTACGGATCCCGGAGCTTTCCCCGCGATCCCGACACAGTCTGCGCCCGTCGCCAACAGCCCTTCGAATGCATCGACGAACCTTCCCGCACCGTCGATTGCACCGATTGATCCTTCCGTGGCCGAGAAAGCCGCTCTACTCGCCTGGATCAACGCCAATCTGCCATCCTCGACGCCGCTCGCGACGAACTTGGGCACCTCGCTCAGTTCGGGTCAAACTCTCGTTCGACTGGTTGAGAGCTTGAGCGGCAAGCCGAGCGACATCTCGGATGCGGATTTCGCCAAGCACAAGCCTGCTCCTTCGGGATCCACGATGGACGTCGATTACTTTGATACAGTCTTCAACGTGTTTGACTACCTCTCGCCGATCGTCTCAAGTAAGCCAAGTCCTTGCTGTGTGCCGGATGTGAAGGATTTCATTTGAACCGTGTCTTTTCTACCACTCTTACAGCGGATGAGATCTCCATGTCGGACTTGCTCTCAGGGAACGAAGCGCGTCTCAGTTTGCTTGTGACGAGGATCAAAGACGTCTTCGATCCGTAAAAATCCCGAATGCCCGTCGCCGACCCTCGTCTACATTTGGCCGACATGCGATTGTAATAACCTTACACAACAGATGTACCGATACCCCTCAAAATAATCAGGAATCTGCTTCATCAGGCCCCCTTCCTCTCTTTCTTCCTTTCCTGTTCCTGCTTTGCTTTCTAGGGCTTTCCTTTTCTCTTGACTCCACTCTACTACTCTCCATCCTTCTAATGCACCAGTTCCACGGCCCTGCTGTCCGCTCCCTTTCGATCACCTTTCCCTCCAGGAGTTGATTCTTGTAATGTCTTAGAGTGTTTTGTCATCCACTTACACGGTCCTTCTTGATGCTTCTTGATAGAAAAGGAAAATAGAGGACACGCTTCGATCGGCCGTTGGAAACCAGCGCCAAGGCTGCTTATGGGATCGCCTCCTTAATTTGGGGATGGTGACGTAATTTCCCATTCGAACTGCAATACCCTCCACGCGAAAGCAAGCTCCATCTCTTTGTCTTTCTTCTGCACTCTTGCTCTTTCTCTCCCCTCTTCCCGAATTCCGTGGTGAAGAACTGCATTTAGACTACTTTTCTTTTCCATCGCGTGTTCGTCTCATTTGTTGCGTTGTGAGACACTCCCTCGGCGGATAATCGCCCCGACGTGGTCATTTCGACTCCTAAATGACTGTTTACCCCTGATCGACGAACAGCCGGGGCCGTCTCTCTTGTTCGTCGCCCCGGGCATTCGCATCGGATCCTGGGGGATCTCACTCGGGTACGCGGATGCCCTTCAACCTGATCTATGCAATCGAGCTGCGGCTGGGAGCCCGGTAATGGACGTTCACGACTACGCGATTTGTTCTGCTGGAAAATACGGGCGTAAGTGCAAGCAAAAATGAGGCTCCTGTTCGCCTCGCTCGCGGAGCTCATCGCATCGTGTCCTGACTACCAACTGCCTCAATCGGTCAGTCAAGGTTCTTAAGGTTCCGGCTCGACTGCTCATCCAAATTTACCCCAAGATGAGTTCTAGAACTGCGGGGTAGCTCTGTGAACGCGACTGCTGTATCTTACCTACCCGGCAACGTAGCTCGTGTGGTTCATTTTTAGTCGAAACCTTTCATGTGGAATGCACGTACCCAGTGTCTGGTACCTTAATTCCCAATTCCCCGGCAAAGGAGCTGATACCTATGAGTGATCTAGTTGATTTTCGACAGAAGCCCGAGTGCACAGTGTACGAGACAGCACCGGGTTGCAGCCGCCAAAAGGCGTGGAAAAGGTAAGTAGTATGTGGCATAGAAGAGGAACCGAAGACTTCCATATGCTAACTCGGCGGTGAATGATGCGTCGATGCGATGCGAGAGTGAGGAGAATCCGGATCGAGAGGGAAGACAAAGGGCGAAAGATCGAAAGTTATATCGGACATGTAAGGGGGCTAAAAAAGACGAGCTTGTCGAAGGAAAGAGAAGAAGAAGCCAGATGATACAAAAGTAGTGTCCTTGTGGTGGCATTTTTCGGTGGAGAGCGATGCGAAGTTGGAGTGTGGGTTACGAGTGTCTATGTATGTTCCAATCTAAGTTGCGAGGTTGCGATCAATCGAAGTTGATGAAGAATTATGGGTGTTCACGGCATGGGAGTGAGGCGGAACTGGGATTGGAATCGAGAGGCTGATCGGTTGCCGAACAGTCCCAGCGCGTTCGAAGACGTGGAAGAGCTCGCCGGTTTCGACGAGGGTTTGGAACTGGACCTTTTAGGCGCGACGGTGCTCGAGGCACCCGAGCCGGGAAGGGTACTTGTAGAAGAGCGAGACGAAACGGGTCTGAGATTGTTTGCCACCTGCGCTGCTTCGCCGCTTGCCTCGTGCGCGCTGGGCAGCTCGAGATCGGGCGTGGACTTGGAGGTGAGACGAGACGACGCCGAACAAGATGACGAGACGGCGGTCGGATTCGGATTCAGATCGCCGGCGAAGAACTGGGCCAGGGAGGGAGTAGAGTGGACGCGTTTGGAGAAGAAGTCCCCGATCTTGTGCGAAGCTGCGGATGCTCGACGCTGCAGACTTGACGGCCCAAAGTGGTTGGGCTCTGGCAACGTGTCGGGGCGAGAATGCAGATCTCGCGCCGAAGGCTCGTCGTCTTGCGTACTACCCAAATGGAAAGCGCTATTTCGTCGACGCAGCTTGAGCACGTCGCCGAGCGTCGACGTCATCCGACGAGACCCGCTTCCTTGCCCAGACCTGGTCCCATGCGACGAGTTGATCGCAAAAAACTTCTCGTCAAAATCGCGAAGGTCGAGATGATCGCGGTAATCGGGTGACGGGGGGATTGAGGATGGCGGCGTCTCCGTCGAGCCAGCACTGCCCGTGTTCGACATGGTCCCATGCGACTCGGACGAGTTCGTCCCCGATGTGGACGACGAAACAGAGTTCTGTCGGTCGACGCCAGGGGTGGTAGAGGGCTTCACGGCGTCGGCGGCAGTCGCGGCGGAAGGAGTGGTCGGGGTGATCGCCGACACGCCTTGCAAGGAAGAATGCGAAGACGCGCGCCGGACCGCCTTGCCTTTCAACGACCCCAGCTTTCTCGACGCCGGTAGCATCTGCGTGTCGATCTCGGCCAACATCGGGCGGGAGCTCTTGAATGCGCTGGGGTTGTTGGCACTGCCACTCTTGCTTTTGCGAAGCGAAGTCGACCAATTGTGGTTCTCAAACGCCGACGGAAGAACGGGAGAGTAGGCGTTTTCGGACTCCCCAACGTCAGATGACCTGGAAAGGCCCATCGGATCGAAGTTCGACGTGCGCCGGCGCTCCTTGTCACTGAGAGAAGCCACCTGGCTCGTCATGCTCCGACGAGGTCCGAATGCAGATCGAGTGCGACCGGCGAGCAGTCGCGCCTGGGTCAAGTCTTGCGAGAAGACGTCGGCGAGACGCAAGTCGATCGCGGCGTAGGAGGCAGCCGAACTCTTGCCAAGCAAGGCCGAGGCCGTCGAGCTGAAGCGATTGCGAGAAGACATCGTGGACGTCATCGATACGTGGTTGAACGAGGTCGCCGTGGACGGGGTCGTGCTGGTCTCGGACAAGGTGGGGGAGTCCTCAGTCGATACACTTGTGGAAGATCGCTCGTACAGGCCTGGAAGAGACAGTCCGCTGTTGGTTCGCGAGTGCGAGCGCTTTTGCGTGGTCGATGGCGTCACCGCGACCAAGCTGAAAACCAGAGTTTCGTCGAAAAGTGTCGGAAGACCCTGCGAGTCAAGCTCTTGGGCGTCCCATGCTCGATGGGCTTCGGTTTTGGCTGCAAGAAGTCGCGCAAGCCAGATCGCCTTCTCGTTGACGCAGGTAGAGCCCAGCTCGAACGAATGCTCGCGGTAGGAAAGACGGATCGAGCAGGGCAACGCACCTGTGGACCAAATGACGAAATCTTTTGGTGTCAATTTATCTGAACTCCTAGCTCGGTGGGGTCAATTCTGACTCACCTTCGCCATCGGGCAGATCAATGATGTCGAACAAGCGCAAAGGTAGCCATTCGCGAGGTTCGTAGCTGTCTCGCTTCTTGATCTTGCCAATGATGAGATGCGACCGATACAAAAAGCACCTATGATCGGCCAGGTCAGAATTCCCGCGGGCGTGAGGTTTCTGACTTGAGTGGAGGTCGTGCTTACCCAAAGTACTTGACGCGCAATCCCGAGTCGGCCGAGTGCGATCGGTGCAGCACGTGCAGCGACCCCACAAGCAAAGTCGGTCCGAGCACGTCGCAGAACGCCGCATTGGCGGGGGCGAGGAATTCCATCCTCGTTGCGACAATCCTCGTGCGAATCTCGCCGGCGCGAGCTCGCTGCGCCGCATCGACCCCCTCAGCGACCATGTGCAGGCCGTCTCTGGCGCGCCTCATCACGTCGTGGTCCGAACCAGGAGCGAGGTGCTTAAGAACCTGACTGAACACGAGTGGGTACCGGCAAATGCGTTGCACGGGCGTGATGGCGTAGTCGGCGTAGCGGAGGCGACTGCGAGCGGCGGAAGCGGCTGCTGAGGTGGAGACGGCTGCGCTCGAAGTGGAGGGGGCACTCAGAGTGACCGATGACGAAGGATGGGAGAAAGTGGTGGCAACCGAAACCCTAGAAGAAGATGATGGTGGGGAAGGAGGAAAGAACGGCGACTTTCCAGCGGCAACGACGGGGGTCTGCTCGCCTGACGAAATGGATGGGGAAGCTGGGCCGGCGTGCGAACTGCATTGACGTTCGAACGACTCCCATTCGGGCGTGTCCTTGATGGAGTGGATGACGTCAGAAGCCTCAACATAGCCGGCACAAAAGTGGTTGTAGAGCACGAAGTTCGGAAGCTGCGCATTCAAGCATCCACCAGTGGGCGAAAGAGAGGCGATCAGCGATTGTCGGTCATGGTTAAGCCCCTCCCCGAACGCATGCACTCACTTCATCGAGGAAAATCTGAGAGATACGAGCTGCAACTTGAGCTACTTGCGAGCTGCGTTGCTTCTGATACTGTTGCCCTATTCTGCGCCAGTCGAGCTCTTGCTCGACCTCCTCGATGCGGGTTCCAATGCGCTCGTGCAGCTCGAGCACCGCCTCGCCGTTGCGGATGACGGTCCGCAACTGGTCGACCGAGAGCAGCGTCAAAAAGTGCAGCCTATGGAAGTAAACCTGTGGTTTCAAACCAATGTTGGGTCAGATGCATGTGACTCGGGGGTTCAGGACACACACAAAACCACACAAGTACACTGACCTGGACTAGCACCCTCAAGTGCTCAAGGTAGAGTGCTTCGGTGTCGACCAGCTCGAGCAGACTGTGGAAGCGCTTCGAGTGCCTGCTCTCCTCCTCCGCTTCCTGCTTCGTGTCCTGTTCATCGAGTGACGAAGAAGATTCTACTGGGGTCGCAGACAAGACGTTCGCGTCGAGGGGACATTCGACCGCGCCGGCCAAGGACAGGAGTGGGGCCGAGCACGAGTGTTCGGGCATCGTGTAAAAGGAAGGTGAACTCGGCGAAGCCGGCCATGAGGCGGTGGACTGGGTGGCCGATGGGGGTGTAAACATGAGATGGATGGGTGAGGTCAACCCAGCCGAGGGTAGTGCGCTGTGCACCGGCGGCGACGACCAGCTGCGAGTGATCGGAGCCGAAGGAGCCACGACCTCGGAGTTCGTCGAGATCCCTGTCGACACGGGGAAGGGCAAAGCACCACCAGCTCCGTTGTCAAGCATTGAGGTCTGATTGGTTGAGATCGTGCTCATGGGTGGTGGACACGTGCTGGCCAATGTAGTCGGCTCGTTAAGGCGCTGCTTGAACTGGGCGGAGGGCGTGCAGGGTGAATCGAGCAGGGAAGGCTCGGAGTCGCGATCTTGAGGTAGTGAGGTAGCAAGTCCATCGAGGACCGAGTTTGTAAACACACGATTCGCCCACCGTTCCGTCGTGTCGGATCGTGGAGGGCGCGGAGCCAAGTCGACCAGCCCTGCCAGTGGCTCCAAGTGCTCATGGGCCGGAGGCGAGGCGCCGCTTGACGAAGCGGTCGCGATCGACAATCGCGATGACCACGACGAGGCCTCGCCAGACGACGATGCCGGCCTTCGGAGCGTGCGCGGAGTCGAACTCCTTCGGATCGTCGAGGTGGGGGGTCCGGGAAAGATGGGGACCCGGTTACTAGGTTCGAACGAGGACGCGCGACGATGACTGCTGGCATGACTGCGGAGCTCACGCCCGTTCCCGTCCGCGGCGGTAGGCGCCTCGTCGCTGTCTTCGCCCTGGTCGTCAAAGTCAAACGGAGAGTCGTCGCCGCCAGCCGATGATCTGTGGGATTGAAGCAGAGCTCTCGATAGCTGGGTCTGCAGCTTGACGAGCTGTAGGCGATGATCCCTGCTCGTCGAGGGCTTGACCGCGGCAGGCGCGTTCGCGAGCAGAGGACCGAGCGTTGACGTCGGCGCGGCCGTTATCGTAGGTGTGGTGGCCCGTGCGGGGGGTACGGAGGTGCTGCTGCACTCGTCCGAGCAGGCATCATCGTCGGCGATGAGTGTTGGTACAACAGTCGCAAGATTGAGCATACTGCGGTCCTGCGTCGCTACGCGAGGAGGTGGGGCTTGGCAGCAGCGGCAGCAGCAGCAGCAGCAGCGTCGTCGTACTGCCTGCTCCTCCGGTTCGATTCGCTCGATTGGCCGTCGTCGGATCGCCTCGCTCGCACCACGCGTCCGAATCCCAAATCGTTGAGCGCCGTGAGCACGTGCTGTGGGTGCAATCGTAGACGGAAGAGATCGAACTTGTCAACGGATAGCTCGATGTAAAGGATGCACTGTAAGAGACGCTTTGTAACCTACGAACCGATGCGCTGAGACACGCACACAGAGTCGAACTTGCGAGAGGGAGAGGAGGTCCGAATCGCAGCTGAGGCGACCCCGACGAACGGCTGGCTGCTAGCGACTGGCAGCGACGCTAACGGCTTCGACGGCCCAAGAGTGGGGGCGTGGGCGAGGACACGGCTCGAACGTGGTACAGCGTGACTACGAGGTCGCCAAGCCAGAAAAGACGCCAATAATGGAAAAAAAAACACAAGCCTGCACCAGCTTGTACCACCTAGGTACGACTTGCAGAGAGGAGCATCTAATCCCGGCCGACCTCGAGTGCCTCTTCGAGCGACTCAATCGACGCCCGCGGTCCGCCCGCGCCGGTGAGGTCATTTTGGCGCCTTTGGGCGCACGGGCGGGGCAATTTGACTGCCTAACCGGACGATTCTCCACACGATTCTCCACCCAGACGCTGCAAGAGAAGAAAGTGGTCCACTACATATGGTGGCATCGGGGACAGTCTTCTAACAATGCTCTTGACAGGTGACCAAGAGGGCAAGTCCGGACCGCTGGCAAAACTGAGTGCAGCTTTGCTCATGGATGCCGAGATCGCGACCCCAGCGATCGCAAGCCATGCCCGATGGATCTCATCGCTGGAAGACTGGAAGTTCGGTCAGCCAATAACGTGTCGCTGACCGTCGTAGAGTAAATTCCGTGCAAGGAAACCTCTTTTTACATGGTAGTACACGGAGAATTTACGTGCTACACCCTCCATCCTCACGTGAGCTTTTCTCCGGTGAAAAAGGCGTCAATCGGGCAGTCGGCACGCGCCGCGCGACGTTACCCGGCGCGGCCCTCGCCAGCTCTGGGTCTCTTTGTGGCCCACTTTCAGACCGAGGACTCGTGCGGCTGCCCGCCTTCTGCCTCGTTCCGATGGGGAGCCGAGCGAGGCCCAGCGGTCCAAGGATAAATTCCAGTCTCAGGGACCAGGTGAACTCGGGGAAAATATACGATTGCAGTGACACATACCGATCTCGACGAACTTTTGCCGCTCTGAGATCGTTTAGTATCCGACAGCGATTGAATTTCACGCTGCTTGAACTTCTGAGTACACAGGAGATTGATGTGGTAATCGTGATACCTATTGCGCGGTAAGCGGTTAGGCAATCTCCCGCCACGTCTCTCCCCTCAAGAACGAGTCTGTACAGCCTCTCACAACCAAAAGCTTGTGCAAGAAGGCCCACGGTTAACTCGAGGAATCGACGGCCGACGAGCGGTCTGTTGATCCAAAAGTTATCTTGGCAAGGGTCAATTTCTCGTCTCTGTGTTCGGACGTTTGGCGATCATCGTCCTTTTTTCCCAGGGGCTCGAGGTCACACCCCTGACGAGACTTCCGACGCGCTTTCGTTGTCACAGATAGGAAGCGCATTCGTTCGTTCGAGATTATGGATATCGATCACCCTATTCGGGGATCATTGCATACGGAGGCGTTCGACGAGTGGCGGCTGAAGCTCATGCAGAGGAAAAGTGGGGTAACGCAAGGCCAGTAATTGTATACAATGCATACACATGTACACCAAACATTTGAGACCAGTATCTCCCCAAAAAAAGACGCAACCTCTCCCATTCTGCCGGACCCTCGGAGACGCTTTCCCCGGCTCTCGCTCAATCGTCGCCCGAGGGCATGTTCTCCTCCATGAACCTGACCAACGTGACCCTCAGTTCGGTCTTTTCGTCACCTCGTAATGCGTCGCTCACGATCGTCGCCGTCACGCTTGTTTGGATCTATGAGAAGGGGGGCATGGGGAAGTGGGGGAGCATCAGAGTCTGCTCGGATGGTCTCGTCTTCTTCAAAGAGGCTACATCACGTGCACTCTCTTAACACACACAACTCGCAAATTGCACCACTTACCATCTCCAAAGCCCCCCTGATGACACCTTCCAATACCTTGGCATAGTTGAGTCCCCCCTCGATCGCTTCGTCGGGCAGTTCGACAAAATCGGTTAAAGGATTCTCGTCAAAGATTAGAGAGAAGGAAGGTTGTTGATTGGCTGAGAGGGCGGGGTGGTGTACGAGCGTTGGTGTGATGGAGAGGAGGGATCGGAAGGCGACCTGGGGGGGGGGGGGGGGGGGGGGGGGAAGGGTGTCAGTGATCCGTGAGGGCGAGGGCAGACGGATGGGAGAGCTGGCAACGTACCTTGGCTACGACCTCGCCTGTTTCTGAAAAGTCTCGACATCTTGTGAGACCTGTTCGGGCGAGAAAGTCCTCGATCAGGCGTACGCCAATGTTGTAGCCCCTGCAGCGTGAGTGAGCCGCTCAGCGTGGGGTGAGCTCAGGCAGTGTTGGTGGTGGGGGTAGCGGCCAAACACTGTAGCAGTCAGTACCACTTGCATCTTTTCCAACTGGGCGTTGACCTGCTGGTAGTCCTCATAGTCCTTGATGAGCTGCACGACGAGTGCGCCGTACGTGAGCGAGAAGAGCTCGGCGTTGATCTGGCAGGACGACGCGACGTTGATCAGTAACGAGGCAGTAGACGGCCGAGAATGGTGCAATGCAACGACTCGCCTTGTCTGACTTTTTATAGAGCTCGTCACCGAGCAGCTTGTGCTTGCTGGGGGCGGCACTGAGAGGATTGAGCGAGGACATGACCGCGACGTGGTCTCAAGCTGGGGACGTGGTCGAGGAGGCGAATTGGGTCGAGTAACGCAACGAGGGCTTGAAATGCCAGTAGACAAAGGCGGTCAATTCCGAACGATGGGTGATGGCTTGCGTGGGATGATGATGCGCCAGAGTCCAAGAGGAGCCAAGAGCCGGGGAGCGGTGGACAGCCGAGGTGGGGGCGGGGCACTGGCTGGCATTGGCGGGCGTTTTGTCCGCAGTCGGCACTCGGTGCCGGTGACCACGACGTCAGTGCCGATGATTCATGATTATAATGAAGGCAATCTTGTGAGCGAGTTGCTTCACGGTTACGAATGCGTGAGTGTCGGGTCCATGCTCTCCGGAGTGCAAAAAAATGTCAGCTTGCAAAGAAGAATCTGACCTCAACATCTCCATTTCCAGCAGAACGCCCATATCGTCCCCAAGACGAAAAACATCATCATTACCTCATCAGGACCAGAGGATGTCTCCCAGACCGAAGCGTTGCAAAAGCTGTCCTCGAAGCATGCCTTCTCAATATCCTCCGCAAGCGCAACCGATTCGATCGCTTCCCTCTTCCTGCCACCATCCCGATAGAGCACAAGATCGAGCTCAAGGCTTTGGCAAGGGCACATCAGAATGGAGCGGTGATCCTGTTGGAACAGACCTCGGCGAATTGGTTCGGATTTGCGAGGAATTGCTTAGGTACCGACGCGCTCCCCGAACGAGGGTACTCGACCGAGGTCATGGACATGTTGGCGCAAGAGGTTCGAGCAGAGGGGGTTCGTCCCAAGTTGGGGATCGATATCGTCAAACTCGAGGATGACGGTTCGGAAAAAGGCGTCAGATTGACGGCTCATTACGCCCTAGAACGGACCGCGCGGATTATGTCGTCTCGACGATCCCACTCGGGGTCTTGCAGAAATGCGCGGTGGGGTGGCCTTCTGTCCCGCACTACTCGGGATTTACGCATGGCGATCCAGAGGACCGCTGTGAGGGTGTTGGGAAAAGGTTCTGTTGACTTATGGCGAGCCCTGGTGGACCGAGTCGGAGCAAGTGGGTGGTTTCACCCTCTTGTCCACCACCGAAGACTGGGACCTCTCCCGAGCCAAGTCCTCAAAGGAGATCTTGGAGCGTACGACCTTGGCCTTCCAACCACTGTTTCGTATCGCTTCGACACCGACACCTGCATTACTCGTCTACCTCGGAGCTAATTCGGGCGGACGGCTCATTGAGGACTACTCAAAAAACACAATCGCACAACTACTTCGCCTCCAAGATCCCAGTCGCAGAAGGGAAGAAAGCCCCTGTGCAAGCGAAGCATTCAGTCATCTCGGACTGGGTCAAGGATCCCCTTTTCTACGGCGCTACATCAACCCCTTTTAGATTGAACAAGAGCGAGGAGGGAGAAGCGGCGAGTCCGATCGATTTCGTCATTCTCTCGAGGAGCATTTGGGAGGGGAGATTGGGCTTTGCTGGGGAGCATAGTGAGATACATCATCGCAGGAGTGCTGTCGGTGCTGTGGTGTCCGGAGAGGGAAGCCAAGAGGCTCAAGGACGTGATTGAGAAAAAGGCTCAATGCGGGGCAACTGGGAAGTTGTAGCTGACAGGCAATAGTGATACAAGGGTATAGATAGCAATAAGTAGATTTAAGAGAATCCTCTACAATCTGGCCTGTTGGCCCTTGGCCTGTCTCTTCTCCCACTCGACCGTAAGCTTGGGTTTCAACTCCGTCTTCAACGTTTTGCCCGTTGCGTTCCTAGGCAAGTCCTCCCAAAACAAAATCATCTCCGGTACGCAATGTTTAGGCAATTTCGCACCAACGACCTTTCGTAGTTCCGCTTCGTCGACTTGGCCTCGATGTTGGGAGTGCAGGACGACGACGGCCGCGACAGCTTCTCCGAGTTTCTCGTGTGGGACTGCGACGACGGCAGCGTCCTTGACTCGGTCGTCGGAATAAAGCGCGTTCTCGACGTGGGTCGAGGCGATGTTCTCACCTCCTCGGATAATCTGTTCCGAGGTCACTGCGATCAGCCATCACATCCCAGATCGCTTCACCCAAGGAAACTCACAATGTCCTTGGCCCGATCCGAAATGTACAAATACCCTTCCTCATCGACATGCCCCATATCCCCACTCTTGAACCACCCATCCTTCGTAAACGCCTCCTTGGTCGCCTTCTCATTCCTATAATACCCTTCGGCGATATTCGGTCCATGTATGCAAATCTCACCCGTCTCACCCGTCGGCAATTCCTCGTTCGTGGCAGGGTCAATAATCTTCAACCTCGTGACCGGAGTCGGTAGACCACATGACGTCGGTCGTTTCGCGTATTCTTCCCCCGCGACAGAAGTGGCGACCGAATTCGTTTCCGTCAATCCGTACCCTTGACCCACGGAAACTTCACCGATCGATTTCTTGACCATCTCGGGCAACCTCGAGCTCGCGGGTCCACCACCGAAACTAAGGCCTTCGAGGGCATGGCTCTCTTTTGAAAGACGGTCGACGATCTCGAGGACCATGTGGGGAACTCCACCGGCGAGGGTCACGCGTTCGCACACGATCAACTCGGCCGCCTTTTCGGCACTATACTTGTGCATCATGACGATTTTGCCTCCCATTGCGGTCATGAGCGTCAGGAATGAATGCGCGCCAATGACGTGGAACAAGGGGACAGAGAGCAAGGCGGCTTTTTGGGCGTTGGGATCGGGGACGGGCAGACTGAGCCCCTTCATGAGCGTCGCTCGAGCACTGGCGACACTGGTGTTGAGTCGGTTCGAGAGGAACTGTCGATTCGTCGCCAAAACACCCTTGGGTTTTGAAGTCGTGCCGGAGGTAAAGTAGATGGTCGCGTTGTCTTCGGGTGCGATCGACACGTTGGGCATTTGCTTGTCCCAACATCCAGCGAGGGCTTGATCCATCGATTCCATTCCTTTCGGCAAGCCCTTGCTCGGTCGAGCGACCAATATGGTTGAACAACCCAACCGAGCCAATTCTTCCTGTTGCTTAGCCAAGAGCGTCGCCCTCTCTTGATCAAGTACGAGCAATTTGCACTCGACCATCTGGAAGCAATGCATCAGCACGTCCATCGTCCCCCACGCGTTGACGGCCGAGATGACGGCACCGATCGAGGCCGCAGCCCAGAAGGAGAAGATAAATTCGGGCAAATTGCGAGCGCAGATGGCGATGCGATTCCCCTTTCGAACGCCGCGCGAGTGGAACAGCGCCGCGAGCGCCGCGACGCGAGTGTGCGCCTCGGCGTAGGTGTACGACTCGTCATCGTAGACGATGTACGTGTGTGAACCAAAGGAGGTCTGTTAGGAAGCGCCATCCGAATGGGTGTAAGTGATCTACCGTGCGGTGGTCACGCAGGGACGGCGAGACATACTTTGGTCGCTAGCCAGAACTCGCGCATGGAGCTGGGCAACTGCTTGTACACTCGGTAGGTTCGACCTTTGATAGTCTTTTCCTCGGTTTCCCATGGCCTGGATCGAGATGAGAGGTACAAAGTGGTCAGTTCGTTGTCAGAGACGACGCTGCAGCCCTCAACAGCCGCCGAGCCCCAATGTGGGGAGCGGAACTCTTGGAAGGTCGCTTTGCGGAGAGCGGTCGTAGCAAGGGTGGTGCTCACATTCCGGGAGCGGTCATGATCTTCATCGCTTCTTGACTTGTTCTTGTTTGCGCCATGGTGGTGAATGCTTCGGTGGCGTTCGAAGTGAAGGGTGGAGAAGTGCCGGAAGCAGACCCTCCGCGGCGAGAATTACGTGGGCCGGAGGTCAGTTTTACCGGGGAGAGAGCCGAATGCCGGTGTGAGATGTGAGCAGAGATTTGGAGACGAGATTACGCCAAGCAAACACCGGAAGAACCGGAAGTCAAAACGTGGATGCAGCCTCAGGTTTGCAGACTCCAACGAGCACTCTGTGTTTGACCTACGGTATGGTCATGATTTTGGATAAGCCTGATTCGGCTCAACCTAGTACTTCAATTGCCCCTGAAGGATCTGGTCATCCTCGGCTCGGGAGCTGGTTCGAGTTGGCTGTGCCGGCAGGTAGGTCACGTGACCTTGGGCCACGATCCGACGGCTATTACGGCTTACCGGCACCCAAGTCGGCGCCGTCTCAGGGGCCTCATTTTGCTCTTCCCACACCTCGCCGCACCCGGACTCACGCAACATGTCCACGCTAGTCACCCGAATTCGACCCAATTTACCACGTGACAGCGTGCGGTCGTATCGCACCACGCTCGCGTCCCGACTGCCGGCATTATGGTACGCCTATTCAACCGCTCCCAACCCCGACGCCGAGGCGATCCTCAACAAGAAGGACGACGGTATCACACACCTGACACTGAACCGCCCCAAGGCGAAGAACGCACTGTCGATGCAGCTACTTGCGGATATGCGGTCCGCGATTGACGAGATCCGCTTCGACGGGTTCGTTGTTCCCCACATTTCACACTTCTCGCAGCGACTTGCGGCTTATCCTCCCCAAAGACCTAATGTTGATATGTATCCTTGCTGAATTCACAGTAGAACACGCACCCTGATCCTCAACTCATCCTCAAGTGGCATCTTCTGCGCCGGTGCTGATCTCAAACAGCGCAAATCCATGACCCAAACCGAAATCGCTCGCTTCCTGCATGACCTGCGCAGCATGCTCAGCGACTTGTCGTCCTTGCCTTGTCCCGTGATTGCGGCTTTGGATGGGGCTGCTTTGGGTGGTGGTTTGGAGTTGGCCTTGGCGGCGGATTTGAGGGTCGCTAGTCAGTCTCGTGGAGATAGTCGACCCTCACATCTCGGGAATTGACGGATTCTTTGATCCTGCATCTATAGGCCATCAAGCGACAAAGATCGGTCTACCTGAAACACATTTGGCTATAATCCCTGGGTACCTACCTCTTACTGGACAAACCTCCCGAGTAGAGAGAGCTAATGATGCCTTCGATATACACTTCTCTGCCTGCGCGCGCCGCCTACAGCGCCGGTGGAACCCAACGACTTTCGAGATTGATCGGTGTGTCCAAAGCAAAGGAGTTGATCTTCACCGCTCGAGCCTTAAGCGCACAACAAGCTCTGGATATTGGTACAATCGTGCCTCTCTTTCGTTCTTCCTCTCGGAGGTTCGAGCTGAATTTTCCCACGGGTGACAATTTTAGGCATTGTCAACTATCTCGCGAGCGAAGGGCAAACAGCGACTGAGAAAGCTGAAGAAGTGGCGAAGGAGATCTTGAAAGCTGGTCAGTTGAAACCGGAATGCTGATAGCCACTTGGGCTTGCGAATTATCGCGATCTAGATTTCTGATCCGCAGGCATTTGATCCGCCTTCACTTCTCAGGACCTCTTGCCATCCGCGCTGCAAAGTTGGCGATCGATGTGGGGTCGGGCTTGGATCTGTAAGTAGTCTCGATGATACGATTCTCCCATCTTTCACGAACCACTATCACTTACAACCCAACCGCTACCCAACTACGCAGCGAGGCCGGCCTCGATTTTGAAGCGACGGCCTACAAAACCATCTTGACCAGTACGGACCGAGTCGAAGGCCTCAAGGCGTGAGTTGTACAACCTCATGGAGCTTGGGTCTTCAAAAAACTGATTAGAGCTCGCTACGGTTCACGCTATTGCAGATCTGCGGAGAAGAGAGCACCGATGTACAAGGGCGAATAGATGGCCCCCGTGTTTAAATTTTCAATCTATGCAAGCGAGGATCTTGGGACACAGAAACCATGAGGAGCCAGCCTCGAGATACCATAAACGGAGAACTGACCCTCAGAAGTTCCCCTGGAAGATGTTAAATGACGGAAATGGGTCAGAAAAGACGGGCAGCCGAAGACAATGAAAGGATCTCGGACTCACTTTGCCCCAGTGGAACTTGACCCCTTCTTCACCAGGCTGCGTATACTTGTTGCACAATTTGTGAAGAGCCGAGCCGAGAAGTTTAGGCTGTGAGAGTCCAGTTTATCCGCCCGTCAGTCGACGGCTTGCGTGGTTCGTGGTCATGTTTAGAGAACCACTGACCCCGCAGAAGAAGACCCCTGTCTCCGCCGAGGGATGCGTCTCGGCGATCGACGTGAAGATGCGATCCCAGTTCGGTCGACCGTACTGTACCATTGTTACAAAAGTGTCTTTTAGGCAGCGAACGTTGTTCAACTAGATCATGAGGGACTCACATGGGTTGGAGCTCGCAAGTTGGTCACTGCATCGACGGTGCCTCCGACACCGTGCGTGATGATATTGTTGAGGTCGTCCTCCTTGACGGGTGCGGTGAGGTAGGTGTGGATCTCGATGCACTGTACGTTCATCCGGTAAATCAGCGGAATAGGTCGACTCGGCAATCCGGGACGTGTATGGTATCTCTTACGTTGTTTGTGTCACGGTCCTCGATGGCTTGGAGAAGACGTTGGAACCATTCGAATGTACCGACTGAACAACGCTCGTAGTATCACCAGTCCCGTTCGGCTCAAGGACTCTCAGTCTCCAGAATTTCTACTCACAGTCACGGCAACTCCAGAAGAAGCTGCTTGAGTGACATCGGAACAGGTTCAGCGAGAGAGCGTGGTGATAGGAAGCTTGGTGCACGCACTAGACTTTTCGGGAGCGAGAGCGAGTCTTGTGCTCTTGAGGGAAGTTGGGTCGATACCTATACAACGGAGGCGTTAGTGATTAATTCGACGGTTTTGGACGCACAATGGGCAAATAGTACCAACCAGATCGATTTGAGGATGGAAGCGAAAGGAGTGACACCGATACCTGCACCAACGAGCACGCTCACTTCGAATTTGAAAATGTCTTCGGAGGCAGATCCGAAGGGACCATCGACCTGTAAGGACGTTTTTGACGACAAGTATAAATCAAAACTCCAGGATTGCCTGATAGTATGCACTGACGTACCATGATACGTGGCATGACCTTGTTCAAACGAGGCGAGGCTTGACGTTCTCAACCCCTCGGTCCCCTGTCTCGGTAATCGCACAGCCGACACTTTCCGCTAGAGCCCGAGTAAAGTCTCCGACAATACCTAGACGCCGCAGTGATCCGCACTTCAGATCTTAAGAATACGCTTCATGGCACTATGGTCTACTCACGGATATGGACCGAGAGGTAGTCCTCTTCGGGTGCCGAGGTCAAAGTAAATGGATGCCATTGCCAGTACGACACTTCCGGACAGTTCCTGTCTCAAGCTGCATCAGCCACAGTTCTATCATACAACCCATGCAGTACGACGGCTTACATGAAGATATATTGGCCCGGCTTGGTCCTCATCTTGTCCGTCTTGATCTGGATCTCGCACACGTTGCCAGGATGAAGAATGACTTTGGAGATGTACGTGCGTCGACGAGAGCGGACTTCGCGGAGGGCTCGTTCGACGAGGTAGAGGATTCCGCCCCTGAAGGAAGCCGCTTGTCGGGCTAAGCAGTTGTTGATCTGAGTTGAACTCGACAAAGACTTACACTAGCCAGTACTTCCAAAACACGCCGATTTGCGAGGGCGAGCAAAACGGCGGACGGTCGGGTCTGAGCATGAACAATGCTGTCACTGCGTGGTTTCGAGCTAGTGGTTCCCGATGAAACTAACTTTATGAGGCAGAACATCTGTGCTCTTGATCAAGATGTCTTAAATGCTAAAGCCTGAGGGACCTCACGAGATGTGTGCCTACCCCGTGCGCTTGCCAATTGATGAATAGCACGATCAGAAGGTGGTCAGAGTACCAGAACCTGTCATTGGAAACGCAGTGTGGCAATATCAGCATCAGAATGCTATATTCGCTCTTTGGCACCCACAAACCTTTCGAAGTGCTGTCGACGTTTGTTTTCGAGTGCGAACCAGACCATGATACCGAGGACGAGGAGCATGATCCATCCCGTCACCATGGGACCGAGAGTGAACAAGACGACGAAGTAAAGCCGAACACGTTCTTGGACCGGCCGCTGGGCTTCTATGGTAAGCCACCAGGCGTTGACGAGATGGGCTAAAGTGCTTCGCAAATGGGAGTATCCTCGCCAGTCAGTGTTAATGTGACTCGTGGAAAGGGCTATTGGTCGGTCAACTCACTGAATGAGTGAACAGAAGACCATGGACCATCCCACAGACTTGTTTGCTCGAGACCCAAATCGTATCAGCTACGAGTGTGATGCTTGTGCACATGACACTCGCACTGACGAAACGTGATGTTCTTCTCGAAAGGAACAATACCATTGAGTGGACCACGTCGTAAGTAGCTGATGAAGGAGCGACACACAGGCAACAGAATGAGAGCGACGTCGACGTGCAGGACAAGAGCGGCGGCGCAAGCGATCTCGTAGGTGACGCCGAAGTTGGCTCGCGCTTGAACGAGGTTGTCTGATAGGGGAGGGTTCGACAGCTGAGTCAACCGAGGTCCGCTTGGGCAGAACTCAGGACCGACGCTCACCCTTGAATCTGTACTGTTGCACACCAGGCGATCAACATCAGCTCTCAATTATATTCAGATTAAGCCCACCATTCCAGCTGATGCTGATGCTACCACTGACGTTGACGAAGCCTAAACCGAAAACCACGACTTGAAGGGTGCACCAAACGCCGAAGAACACCTTCCTCGCCCCTTGGCACACATTTTTCTTAAAAAGCCTCAGAGCCTGTATAACTGCGCATATTCATCCGCCCGACTCACCCTCATTGACCATTCAAATCTGCCACCCCTCGATCCTCGTCAACCCTGCGCGCTGGGGCTCCTTGACAACCGTCTTCTCAGCCGAGTCGTGGCTCTCCAGCTCGGCAGGCTCAAGCTTCATCAACCCCTGCAAACGACCTTGCTCAACCCTGTTCCTCCTCCAATAGGAACCGGTCCTAGGAGCTGCAGTAAGAGCGACGACGAAGGTTGCAGGTCGTTCCTTAGGTGCGTGCTCGTGTCCAAGGGTCGTGAGGGAATCATCGCCGTCGGCGGGGAAGATGATGCTGGGAGTCGCTGGGTAAGGTCGAGCAGCGTCGGCCTGGAAGGGTCCGGTCTGTACGTCGATGGTGAGTTTTGAGTTTTTGCGACGATGGAAAGTCGAAGGGATGGGTCGATCCATCCTTGCGTCGATGTCTACAACCGCGATGTGTCCTCGGCAGTGTTTGAACGGCTGGTCGTAAAGGAGCGAGCCTGAGGCCCGAGGTGGTGAAAGGGGAACTTGCAGGGTGGAAGAGTCCAATAGTCTGAGGATGGGCTGAGTAAGAGATTGAAGATGAGATGAAAGTAATACGCAAGGTAAAGATGAGGCTGAAACGACCAGTGTTCCGTGATATGAAAGGAAGGCAAGGGAGAACTTGGCGAAGGGCCGTCAGATCGAGCTGGACGATTGGCGCTGAGGGATGAGAGGTGCGTGCGCTTAAGCTGGCTCACAAGAGTTCGAAAGGTGCGCAGATTGAGCAAGCCCAAAATTTATCTTATGCTATCATTAAAATTTCCACCCAGGGCGTAGAGTGTCGCAGTGCGCCATGCGATTTCCACGTTGCTGTGAATTTCTAACGGCTTCCAGCTCCTCGGCCATGCCACGTGACTGGTCGCTTTCACCTCGCGAGTGCATCCTCTGATTCCTAGCGTTCGGACTTGCCCGCCGGCGAACGTTCGACCGAGCCTTCACCTCGTATCAAACACTGAAAACCATCTGGATCATGTCAACGTCTAACCTACAAGCCTCAACAACCACCAGCCACTATACCTCGAACGCCGCCCCGGCCGCCCCGGTCCTTGCAGCAGCACCATTGGACCCGTTGACCGCCCCATCCGTGCCGATCCTCCACGCCTTGCCATCCAACATCGCCGTCTATCGATGCGCGACATGTTCGGCCGAGTTGACGGTCCAGGACGAACTTGTTTCGAGGGCATTCTCGGGAGGTACTGGGCCGGCTTATCTCGTGAGGACGGTGTGAGTCATCGCGGCGGTCTTGGCATATGGGGGAGGGGGGCGACTCGACTCGACTCGACCCTCCGTCGCCGGGAGAGCACCCCGGAAGCCTGCGTGTACATACATGTCTAGATGAGAGAATTGATCCCGACAGATCTAAATCCGACCTTCGCAGCATCAACACCTACATGGGCCCGAAGGCGACGAAGCAGCTGATGACAGGCAAGCACGTCGTATCACGTGAGCTCCCCACCTCGTTTGAGAACGCCTCGATCACGTGTCTGCCTGCCAAGAGCTCATCAAGTCGGATCCCTTCATTCACCAACAGCGCTCTATTGTAAAGGATGTCAAACCGAACTCGGATGGACCTATGTTGGTACCGATCTCTGGATATCGTCTTCGGATTTGGAGCAGATAGTGGGGCTCACAGGTCACCTGACCTCAACCAACTGCAGCACGTCGCACCGGATGGGACACAAAAGTACAAGGAGCACAAATCGATACTTGAAAAGTTACGCAGTCAGATATACTCGGAGTATATCTGAGAAAAATCGAGTGGAGTCGAACTCGGGCTGATCAGATCCTTCCCGACGACCTCTCAGGCCAGGATATACAAAGTGAGCAGAGACAGTCTACAACATCCGCACCCACTCACTCTGACACGTGCATTCCATTCAATTGCAGGACAACAAGTGGTCAACATGAGATGTTTACGGCATCGGCGACACTATTCGTAACAAAACGCCGAGCGAAAGTCCGAGACACCCGCCGGGAATGCACTGCTGAGCCCGGTTTTCAGATATCCGATCCGACTCCGCTCCCGAATTTGGCCAAGATGGGAGCAGATGTCTCGAAAACCATTGTTCAGGAGGAGTGGGTCGGTCGAAAGCGCTCAGAGCGGGGAAGGAGGGGAGGAAGTCGGCTTGAGTGGGTCCAAACTCGGTACCAGAATATCCTGTGGAATTTTCTCGTGTTGACTAGGTTGAGTTGCGGGACAGATGTGTGGCGCGGTGATATTTCGAGTTTGACGTGCTCCTCTGATTTTCGTCGTAATAATTGAATCGATTCACGGCGGACATTCACGCGATCGACGCACATGCTAGGCGGGGTCCGAGCGGGGCCAACTCCCAGCCGCGCGCGCCTCTGCGCCTCTCTGCGCCCCTCTGCGCACTGCCCTCGTCTGGTTGTAGAGTTGCCTCCTTTGTCGGTGTCACGCTCATAGCACTCACCTTGAGCGCCTACCTCGAGTCCTCGACCCGTTGCTTCTGCCTAGACTGGGTATCTGCGGTGTAGGCTCGCTTCTTGGTGACTTCCATCGTCGTCACTGGTGCCGTCTCCCCCTAGGTCGCCTCGGACTTGCTCGTCGTGGTCGCGGTGTTCGCTCAACGTTGGGGCGTGGACGTGCAGCTGGCTCGTCGATCGCAAAGGGGTCACTCGCCAGCAGAAGGCCCAGCCCAACACCAACTTGGAACTGATCACACCCAGTCGTACTCGGTCAGCACGCCTCTCGTCAAAACGGTTGCCCTCAGTCATAGCCAGTCGTCATCCAACTCCCGAGTCGTTCATTAGTGGGCAGCTCGCAGCTCGCAGCTTGCAGCTCGTGGCCCGTCGCCCCCCTCGCGTCCGGCCCGCTGGTCTCGTGTCTCGCGTCGTGTCGTCCTCGTGTCGTCTGATCGTCTCCGGGGCTTGCAAACGATCGCACCGCCTCGGCTCTCGGAACGATCATATCGATTCGACTCAGCATCCAACATGGCCAGCTGCTACCAAAACCCGCGGCGCTACTCCCCGCCTCACACGTACGAGGATCCCTACGCCCCGTCATCGTCCTCGGGCCCAGCTACGGCGCCACCGTCGGGATCGTCTCGCGAGCGGTCGCAGTACCAGTATTCGTCACCGCATGTACACCCGAGTGATTTGTATGCTCGACCTCGGCCACCTTCAGAAGCAGAGTTTCATTTCGGAGATGATGACACTATCGTCAGTTACCACCATGGAAGATCCGAGCCGATTTCGGGCATGATCCGTGCTAACTAATTTCCTGTTAATGGAACTGGACAGGCCCCCGGGGATTCGGTCTCTCAACTCGGTCGAAGAGTGACCCAGAATGAGAACAAGCGCGTCGCAGGTCCCAGACCGATGGAACTCGAGACCATACACGCCTCACCGGACCTCGAAGAATTTTCACCCAACGAAGCCACCGGACCGAGGGGGCCGTTGCCTGGCGCCCCGTTGAGTGTTCATTCATCCCGCCATTACGAGTCGTCACAAGTGCCATCCTCAGCTCGACAACCTTATCGGGGGAGATCACCTCTTGGACAGGATCATTCTCGCTCTTCGCCGACGTCCTACGATGACGACGCCACCATGATCCGCGAGATACCCAGCCCCTCTGGAAGAGGGTACACCTTCGAAGATCCTTACCAGCACCCAGACGATCAGGAAACGATATATGCACCAAGACGAGAGCGTGCATCCGATGAGGCCCCCTTGACAGCACCGCTCGTCGACGACTATGACGACGAGGGTCTGCACCCGCGACAACTGAGGAGTGGTGAGCCAGGCGGTCGAGCATTACCCGCCGGAGCGGGGTACTCATTACTGCCTCAAACAGGTACAGACGATGATGATCGATCGATATACCCGTCTTCGCGGATATCGAGGGCGAGAGAGACATCCCTTTGGCCCGACACGGATACGCTTCCCCGCCCTTCCCATCCGATGCATTCGAACTCTCACGACAGCCAGCAAACGTACGCCAAGGATTACTACGACGACGACTACAACTCGTCGAAGGACGCCACCTACCCACCCGATTTTTACCCTTCGAAATCTCAATGGGCCCTCGACGAAGAAATTCACCCCGACGCGATCGAACCGCTCGCCGTCGTCGGGCGGCTGTCCGACCTCGTCGACCCTAGCCAACTGCAAAAACCACCTGTGTGGAAGAGGATGATTTACGAAGGCAAGACGCCGATCATGATTCGGATCGCCGAGCACAAGAAGGGTGAAGGGATACAGAAGCGACCGTGGGCTTGTTGGCTCTTGGCGACGTCATTTTGTGTCGTGTTGGCCGTCGAAATGGTTCGCATGTTTCAGGTAGGTCCGGCGCCTGCGATGAAGGTCTCCTAGAGATATGAGCTTAAACCACGATGTTGGTGCCCCACTAGTATACTGGGAGTCCGATTCAGACCAAGCCGACCCTAAATGTCATGATTGGTGAGTCTTGCAGCTCAGCTGCAACTCTGTTTGCAAACCAAAGAACTAACCGCCCACATCCGCAGGGCCGTCTGGGTCTGTGCTCATCAACACGGGGGCTCGATTCGCGGGATGTCAGAAATACATTGCAAATGTCGGTTTCACTCTCGGTCTTCGGAACTGCAAGCGAGCGCTATTCTGACCCCATTGCTCCTTCTCAGGTCACGGACATTGACTGGATTTGTCTCAAGGATTCGAACAAGCCTGCTACGGCCACATTCGAGACGATGTGTAAGCATCCATCTTGCGTGCTGGTTGTGATCATACAGCTCATGTGTGTTCTCATCACGAACTTTTCAATCGTAGGCACAATGAGCCAGATCTGCGGGTTCGGCGGATTCGCCACACCGCAACAAGCGGACCAGACCTTCCGCTTCGTCGTCCCCATCTTCTTGCACGCGGGGATCGTCCATCTCGTCGTCAACCTCTTTGCTCAACTTTTCTCCTCTTCCATCGTCGAAAGGCAAATGGGGACTCCCAAGTTCTTGATCGTCTACTTCCTCTCAGGCATCTTCGGCTTCGTGCTGGGCTCGAACTTTTCGCTCGTTGGTCAGCCTTCGGTCGGTGCGAGCGGAGCCATCTTTGGGACCCATGCTGCCATCTTGGTCGATCTTCTCGCGCATTGGTCTATCGAGTACCGTCCCTTGCGCAAACTCGTCTGGCTCATCATCGAATTGATCGTCGGTCTCGCGCTTGGTCTCGTCCCCGGTGTCGACAACTTTGCCCACATCGGTGGGTTCAGCATGGGGTTGTTAACGTCGATCCTCCTCTTGCCCATCATTCATCAAACGAAGCGACATCGCGGTATCTTCTTCGCGTTGAGGATCATGGCCTTACCTCTGGCGATCGTGTTGTATGTGCTCCTGGTGAGGAACTTTTACGTCAATGATCCGGCCAAGATGTGTCATTGGTGTCGATATTTGTCTTGCTGGCCGACCGCGGCCAACAATGTAAGTCTCCTAGGACTCAGCGACATTTCACTTGCTCTACACTTCACTGACGACCCTTCAACATCTTTATCACAGAGATGCCAAGGCACCGGTCTTTCGACCGTCACGACGACGACGACTACGACGACGACGACTTCTTCCTTCATGTTCTCGACGCTCGTTTCAGTCCTTCTTTCGACCTTTGTCATCCCTCTACTGTAGTCCATCTTATTCTTTCGTTGTGGTCATTTGCATGCCACCTTGCAATCACTACCTTGCTGTGCAATCGTTTCCCTCCTCCTGGCTTCACAGTGGCAAGCCAACTCGGTTATGTTACAACATGAATTCCGACATTGCAAAATATAATGTGAGCTTATCTATATCACGTCTTCACGGACGCTTCCGGAGAAGCCGTCATAACCACTGCCGGAGCTGGTGTCCCTTCTTTGCTCGCTTCCATCGATGGCTCCTCTGCACCTGTGTTGGCTTTCTTGACTTCGGATCCATTCGACTCCTTCACGAAGTCCTCGGGCGCTTCCCGTTTCACACCCCCAGCAGTGACATTATCTTGCATCGCCTTGGGTCCAGTCGGAATTGGGGCGTTCTGCATCCTCTGCTGATGCTGTTGTTGTTGCGCTCTAGGACCAGTCGGTACATTATTCGGCAATCCACCATTCATACCCATGCCCATGCCCACGCCCATGCCTATGCCCATATTCATCCCACCGTTCATCCCACCGCCCATCGCAGCCCTCGTCATCAAACCCTGCAACATCGTCTGCATCTGCTGCATACCCTGCAACATATTCATAACCATTATCTGCCTCTGCTGCATCTGGTTCTGCGCCTGCATGCGCATCATCGGGGGTGCACGAGGGTTCTGCACCGTTTGCGAGAATTGAAACATTTGCGCTTGGGCTTGTTGCATTTGCATTTGCGACATTTGCATTTGTTGGCGGAGTTGGAGCATTTGTTGGTTTAGCAATTGTTGTTGTTGCTGTAGTTGTTGTTGTTGCTGATGGGGTGTTATGGTTCCACCATCGTTTGACGTCGAAGCGGCGGCCGTGGGAGCTGTTGCCGTATCGTTCGGCGTAGGTGTGGATGTCTGGTAAACGAGAGGGGAATACCGTTTAGCCTTCGTGCTGAAAGCCGCGGATGCACCGCCGAGATAGTCTCTCACCTCCTTGGCCTCACTCGCGGCACGTGTGGTTTCCGTCTCAGGCTTCTTCTCCCCTTCTTCCTGCTTGACTGTCGCATCCTCTCC
Source organism: Microbotryum scabiosae (assembly GCA_022702605.1). Lineage (NCBI taxonomy): Eukaryota > Fungi > Basidiomycota > Microbotryomycetes > Microbotryales > Microbotryaceae > Microbotryum > Microbotryum scabiosae. The sequence goes on along the minus strand of JAHWDV010000006.1, from coordinate 701,573 downwards.
TTCCTTCTCCTTCCCCTCTTCCTCGACTTCAACCTCCTTACTAGCCTCCACCACATCCTCAATATACTTCTTCACCCTTTCCCTCCTCTCCGAATCCGGCTTAAGCTTCTCAAAGCTCTTGATCCTCGTCTCGCACTCGGGGCACAACAAATCGTTATCGCTCAACGTATTCTCGACGCATTCGCGACAGAACGACGTCTGACAACAAGGGGTCAATACGGCCTCGCGGAGCAACTTGGAATCGATAGGGCAAGTCAAGTCCGGATCGGTAGGAGCGAGGTTTTGGACGTCCGAAGCACTGAGATTCTTGGTGATCGCTCGATGGGCCAGCCAAGATGCTTGATCGGGTCGAGCAACGACGAAGCCTCCTTCGGCGGTGACCATGACGCCTGAGGCTTTGAGGTCTTCGGCTGTGGCGGAGTCGATGGGGCCTTCGACGGCTTCGAGGAAACTCCTGGGGATGCCTGTGGTGCGCTTAATCTTGGGTCGGTTGTCGTAGGCGTGGTCGTTGTTGGTCGGGCATTCTTGGATCCAGTGGCCTAGAAGGAAGTCGACGCATCAGTACGAGATCATTCTAGAACATTCGAGAATGGATCCAAATCTCACCTTTCTGTCCACACCTATAGCAGATGTACCCCGGTGGCGGAGGCTTGGATTGCTCGAATTTGTCATGCCTCAGGCGATCCCCCCCGGCCCCCGGTGGTCCCGTCGTTCCCGAAGGTGATGGTCGAGGTTGAGACGGTCGATTCCCCCCCATCATCGGTGGCCTCCGAACGGGCGTCTGACTGGCCATTTGTTCTTGCGTTTCTTGCCATTGCTGACTTGATGCGGCGAACATGGCTGCTAGCGCGTTCGCTTCATCCGCGGGAGCAGCGGAAGGTAAGACGATAGGCGCAGGTTCCTGAAGGATGGATGCAGAGAATGGGGGCCTCAGTCTAGGAAACGGGGAGCTACGTCGATCACAATCTATAAAATGATATATCACCTGAGGGGCAGCACTAGCGTTCGAAGAAGGAGCGTCGTCTCTCCCATCGAACCGTTTCGAAAACGAAGATGCATTCCAACCACCCCTACCGCCAGCATTTAGGACCCCACCCCGAGGTTTTTGCATATCCCCCCGAGCACCCCCACCACCTCCGGCGTTCCCGGAGAAAGAAGATGCGGAGGCGGGGCCCATCTCGGCTGAGATCATGTAGTCTTGCGCATTGCCTCGCCCTGGTCTTGCGGGTGGGAGACGACGAGCCAGGACGGAGGTTGATCGGGGGACGACTTGATGGTCGTGATATTCTGGAAACGGGGGAAAGGGGTCAGTTCTCAGGTCAGGCAGAGGCACAATCCGGTATAAGCCTGGGGTTCGGGGCAAGTCTTGCTGTTTTCGACGGCTCGAATTGAAGCACAGTGTCCGGCATGGCGATTCGTCTTCGATGCGTGTATCCAAATCTCACCCACTCAAGTCACCGAAACACAAAAGTTTTCAATCGCTCGACTCACCTTCCTCAGTATCGGCGTTGTAAATGGCAAAATCAAAATCTGCCCCACGCCCCATCTTGTTCTCCAGGATGATCTCCTTCTTGAGGTCCCAGACCGAGATGCCGGTGCCATCGAACGCGATACGGGAAGGCTCCTTTTGCGACCGGAAGCGGTAAAAGACGTGACTGCGTGGAGGGGGGACGACAGCGAGGGCTTGAGTGTTGGATTTGGCAAGTACGGCCAGCGGTAATGGGCTTACGAAGACATGATCGGATGCTATTTGATGATTAAGAAGCAGCTTTGCGAATCGGAAGAGCGTTCAAGCAGAACGGGCCGAGTGGTGACCAAAGGAGCAGGCCGAAGTCACACGAGGAAGGATGCGCAATGCAAGGAGAGCAGTAGTGAGACGTCGCCAAGCTCAAGGGAGACAAGCAGCGGACGGCAGATGGGTTTGATTGCTAGCAAAAGGAACAAACCAATGGCGCCGCGCTATCCAACAACAGCAGAAGCGGGTGGAAGGGAGAGGAGAGTGGGTAGTGACGAGACGGACGGCCAGTGACGTTCGACCGCAACCACAAACGACCGTGTTACGAAGCGGGGAAAGAGGAGAACGATCCAGCTACAAGCTTGTCAAATACTGAGATCAACTAGGTCGTGATGATCGCTGCAGGTCCAGTATGTCAGGCGGGTGGCAGATGTGACGTTGGCGGAACGGACGATCGACGCGGTACACCTCGGCGGAGAGATGTCACTCGATCACAGACACGCACGCTCGACGTGGGTGGAGTATGGTCGATGTGATGTGGCCAAGCGTCGCCGGGTGAGGTGCGGAGGTGCGGAGGTGCGGAGGTGCGGAGGTGCGGTGCGACAAGCGGTGGGCGACGAGCGATGGTTACAGGCAGCAGTAGTCAGCCGCAGTCAGCCGCAGTCAGCAGAAAAACAGGGAAATTCGACTAGACCCTGGGCAGATTTGCCGATTAGTTCGACGCAATTGGCGCCTTACCACAACCCGCACGATTGCCAAACTTGGCTATTCGCGTGGCCAGAGCGCGTCAGCTCCTATTCCCCAAGTCATCATCGGCCCGTAAAAATATACTATACACAACTGCTTTAGCCGGCATGTGACACCACGCTAAGAATCACGCTGACTCAGCTTTTGGATGGTCGTGAATCCCGCGGAATTGACGTCGGCCTTCGGAGCAACGATCGGGCTGGCCGGCTGAACCTGGTGCTCCGGCTAACCAAGCCACGGCTATTGCGCGACTCCGAAAGCACGAGACACCCTGCTCACTCACCCCTTTCCCCTGTTCCCCTCTTGCATCAGCCCTCATTACTCATCGTCTTAAGGTAGCAACTGCGCAGCCATGTCGACTCCACTTCCCGACGTACCTTTGCACCACTTGATCGAAAGGGCGATCGTAAGTCGAACTCCGGCGCCATCGTGGGCGGCTACGCTCGTCTTGGCAGCCCCACCAGCATGCCCGACGTGCCAGCCGCGGCGCTGGCCGTGTTTGGTCGACGGGCGGCTCGATGTGTCTTCAGTGTCCAATCGGCGTTCGCGACGTGCGTTCGGTTCTCAAGGAGCGCTGATCAGCGACCTGCTCTCCAACAGTTGCTCGAAAAGATCGACCGTGACCTGTACCGTTCCATGGAGCTCTGGAAGGTGCGTAACGCGACACTCGCTTCCGCCGCCGTCATCGTCGCGTACAACGAGCAACCAGCTTCGGGCCCCACACGTCTCGGCGCAGCGATACAAAGCTCCCACATGGAAGAGCTCTACGATTTCAAAACTCCGAGTCATCACCGCATCTGATCTGACGCAGCGTTTTCACGTGCTCCACCCCGTACAGCCATCGGGAGGCCGAGGCGTCTTCGGCGGACAAACGATCGCCCAATCCGCGTGGGCAGCGACCCTTTCGGTCCGAGATGACGAGCCTGGCACGGCCAAAGGTCTTCACTCGCTCCACGTGAGCACACTTTACTTTCCTATCATTCTAATAGACAGCCCCCCTGACGCTTGTACCTTTGCCCACCATCCCGCTCACCCCGGACCAATCCTTGACGAAATCTCCTCGGCTACTCGGTCTTGCCGGACAGTCCTACTTTCTCTCGTTCGGTAACGTCGACAACCCTATTCTTTGTGAGAAGCACCCAGAAGACAACCAAACTGCTGGATCTTCATTCTGACGATTCCCGGTCGATCTTGTGAACAGACTCGGTCCAACGCCTCCGAGACGGGAGATCTTATTCGACCCGAACGGTCCTAGCAACCCAACTCGGTGTCCCCATCTTCGTCGTAACATGTTCGTTCGCCGTACCCGAACCCAAACAGCCCATCACCGAACCCGTATTCCCCAAATGGCCCCTCGAGCCGTCGCGTGGTGCAGGGAGGATCCAGGATGTGCCTCCCCCAGAGGAGTGCCTGCCGACCGAGGATAGGCTGCAATACGTTTTGGACAACGTCAAGGTCCCAGAGAAGCTGAGGGTCTAGTGCGTTGTCGTTGATCCTTCTCGACGCGTTCTTGGAACCAAAAGACTGAAGTTCCTTTACGAATTGTTACCTCTACCAGCGTTGATCGACAAGCGGAAGAACGCCGCCAATCGGCTATCGAGGTGCGCAACGCCGATCGCACCGAGTTGTCGGGCTTGATCTCGGCCAAGAAGAACGATCCGAGGCCTCACCAAATGCATTGGTTCCGATCACGAGCACCCGTTCGAGATGATCCCGCTTTCCACAAGGTGAGCTACCGTCCCCCGAGGTGCCTGTGCCACCCTTCTACCTTTCAATTTGCTGACTCCATGATCGTTCGGCTTGATCCTTGTAGTGCGTCTTGGCGTATGCCTCGGATTTACAGTTCATCGGCACGGCTGCACGAGCTGCCAACCTCGGAGCCCGTACGACACCTCATCTAGGCATGCTCGCTTCTTTGGACCACGCCATGTATTTCTACGACGATACCGTCGACGCCTACGACTGGTTACTCTTTTACATGGAAGCGACGATCGTCAGGAGTGGTCGTGGGTTGGTCGCGGGGAGGATCTACAAGAGGGATGGGACGTTGGCGGTGGTGTGTCAACAGGAAGGGGTGGTTAGGGCTCAACTTTGATCGGAGTTCCTCCTTCCAAACTGAATATATTTCTACTGGGGAAATGCTTCGTGTGTAAGGAGTACTGTCTGCAGTAGTAGTGTGTCTCCGTGTTTCTGGAACCGCGAGTGGACGCCCATCGTGCCTACGCAAGTCTACTGAGCCCCCTATCTCGTCGTATATGTCATATCGCACCATTCCACGCCTACCCCGATGAGTGTACGTCGATTGGGGGTAAGTTACAGTATGTATCAAACAACCGAGGCACCCGGCGAAACCAGGGGTGCGGTAAAATGACATCGATCCTCTTTGACGCGTTCAATTCGGAAAGCCGACAGAGAATCGACCAAACCTCGCCAATCGGCAATCGAGATCCGCACCCCTAACATCTTCAGAAAAATGGAGCTCGGCTCCAACATATGCTTCGGCTCCGATCCCGATCAACCCTTCGAGATGATCCCGCTTTCCAAAAAGTATGGTCGCGCGTCCTGTGCAGTCTTCTTCTGCCCCCTCATTTGACGGCTCGGGACTTCAATCTCCACAGTGCCTTTTGGTGTATGCTCAGACATGCCAGTCATCAGCACCGCCGCTCGAGCGGCCAATCTGGGTTATCGTACGACCCCTCTTCTAGGAATGATCATCACGCTAGGACAAGCCATCCACTTTTATGACGACGCCGTCGACGTGCACGACTGGTTACTTTTCTACTCGGAAGCCACGATTGTAAGGAGTGGGAGGGGTTTGGTTATGGGAGGGATTTATAAACGAGATGGATCGTTGGCCGTGGCCTGTCAGCAAGAAAGGGTGCAGTGTCTTGTTGTCTTTCGGAAGTAGGAAGAGCAATCTATTTTTATTGCACTCTTTCATTGAAGATCATGGGATGTAGAGGATGACACAAAGGTTGCTCAAAGGACAGTTAGAAGGAAGGAGCTCTTCCCACCGAAACGTCTCGTATGGGGAACCGAACAAGAAAAAAGGTCAAAAGCGACACCGCATGCGAGAAGCACAAACAAAAGAACGTAGGAGAGAAGAAAACTACTAGCGAAGAGTCGTGTACTGGAGTTAAGAGAGGGAACACCGTTCACGTCGGGAAGAAAAGAAGCACGGAAAGGGGGTTCGACATCATCCCTGATCAACAGGGACGGACACGGTTGACATTAGTGGTTCGAGGCCTTGGTGGCGGCGGCGTGACGACGTTGTTCTTCGTCGGCCATAACCCTGCCGAAGGCGGAACGTGGTACAAAGCTCATCAGTCATCAGACGCTTCTAGTAAAGTCAAAGACGCAAATGCTCAAACTTACGAGTACAAGCTAGTTTGCGTAAACGACCACGTTTCGGGCAGGGTGAGAAAGGGATGCCTGAGAAGTTCATAGGCTTTCGGTCGCTCATCGGGATTGCTGCAAGCAATGACGGTCAACGTCAGTCATGGCAAAGCTAGGTCAGGTTATTTTACGACACCTTCGCTCACATGGCGAGACAGTTGTTGATGAACTCGTCGGCTTCGCTTGAAAGCGTAACGTCCGAAGGGATGGGTGGCCGACGTCGCTCGGTTGCGATCTAGAGAAGAGCGGACAATCAGCCTCGTAAACGCAAGATGGAGAACAGCGACTTCGCAACTAACCTTGAACATAGCTTGCAGTTGCTCGTCCTCGGACCAAGGACGGCGCCCGGCAAACATCTCGATCAAGATGCACCCAAAAGACCAGATGTCGGCTTTGGCTGAGTAGCCCGTCTTCATGTTGTAAATCACTTCGGGGGCCATCCAGAATAATGAACCTTGCATCATCGACATGTTCTCGTCATTGTTGTAGATGTCGGCTGGGGAAGAAAGTCTGGATCAGTGACGATGAACTGTGCGTTCACCCGCATAAGGCAGGTGGAACTCACTGCTCTTTTTGCTGGTACCAAAGTCAGAGATCTTGCACATCCCGTCATGATCGGTCAAGATATTGTCGGCCTTCATATCACGATGCAAAATCCCGAGACCATGTAGGTACGACAAGCCTTCGAGGATCTGCATGGTGAAGAACTTGATGACGTCTTCTTCGAACTTGCCGTGGGTTCGAACGATGCGACCGACCGAACCCCCGGGCACGTATTCCAGGAAAATGGACAGGTGCAACGGCGTTTGCTCCATTCCGAGATACAACACGATGTTGGGGTGATCCAGGTCCTGGAGTAGTTCGATCTCACCCCGTAACGAAGCGACCATGCTCTTGGTTCGCTCGTTGCTCGCGTCAGACTGCGTCTTGGGAAGTTCAACTTGCTTGACTGCGATCGTTTCACCGGTCGTGACACTGAAGCCGATGTAGACGTGACCGAAGGAACCGCGACCAATGAGGTCACCCTTGATCCACTTGTACGAGACTGTTCATCAACAATAAAGGGACAATGCTCAGTCCAGGTGCTTCCTCTCGAGGCCGACCAACCGATCGCGCACTCACAGTTATCAGGGCTCTCCTCTCCCGCATCCTCCCGGATCGTGTTCGACAGTCGACCCAAATCAGCACCTGTAACTTCCTCAATGCGCGCACCAAACAACTTGGTGCTCTTGCGTCGCAGTATACTGGAACCAAGACCGTGTACAACCGTCGCCATCGTCCGACCGGCTTTTTGCATCGCCCTTTTGCGATCTTGAGCGACGTAGCGAATCGACTTTCGTTGCATCAGACCGCTGTTGTTGAGCGCGCGTCGGACAGCGGGAGGAAATGCGGTACTGGCGACGGAAGTAGCTGCCGTCGATGCTGTGCTGACTTGCGAAGACGCCTGTGAGCTCGAAGATGACGAAGAAACGGTCGCAGGAGGGGGTGGGGCCGTCTCTTTGCCAGGCGAGGGGGTCCCCGGTGCAGGTGTAGGCATGGCGAAAGCGGGCTTGTCGAGATCGACATTGGGGAAGTAGACGTCGAGGTTCTCCAATACGGTTTCGACAGCGGGACGAACGGCCCAAGAGAGGTTCTCGTCATCGGCGCGATCGCGGAACGAGCCCCTTCGCGAACTCATCCCAGGTGATGGCGCGTTGAGCGAGATCGTCTTGTCCGCCTTATTAGACGTTTGGCGGAGCTTCTCCGATCGCTCGGCCCGACGCGAAGATAACATCGTCGAAACGTCTCCACTACCATCACCGCCAGGACCAGCAGAACGACGAGCAGAGCTCGGAGGAGCAGCGCTCATCACGGATGCCGAGGCCGATGATCCTGACGACCACTGGTTGAGACGAGTCGCCGTCTCGAGGCCCAAGGACGAACCCGGTTCAGACGGCATCTCGAGTCGAAGATTGGGTCGCCGCGTCGGCGTACCTAGGGTCGGCGACGAAAGTCGACTTGCCGGCTCATCTCGAAGCGTGTACGAGACCTGAACAGGTGACAAAATCCTCGCCGGCTGCTCGTCACCGGTGGCCGTACGTGCCGGCCCAAAGCCAGGCATGAACGTTCCCCCTTCATCGTCGATATCGTCGCCAAACTCGTCCTTGCCCGCCGAGGCGGCGGTCCGATCCGTCCGCACCACCGTTCCAGCGGCATCGTCGTCCTCGATGTTCAAGCGCTCCAAAAGGGCCTTGCACGCTTCCTTGGCCCACTCTCCTCCTCGCATCGTCTCACTCTGTTCATCGATCGTTTCTGCGGGCCGGGCCGACGGCGCGGACGCTTGCTTTCGCAACGCGCTCGCCACCTCCGAAGTAAGCTTGGTGGCAGGCGCCTTAGGTGCGGGCTGATTGACCGGGAACCAAGTCGCCGACTCTTCGTCAATGGCATCGCCAAATGCGTCGAGCAAGGGTGGCGATTGACCAGAGTGGAGCACGACGGTAGGGATTGACGGCGTGCGCACACCACCCGAAGCCAAGGGCGGGTTGTCCTGAGCCGGAGTCAAAGGTCCACTCGCAGAGGCCGAGGTCGAACTTCGGGCCGAGGAAGGTGGACTCGCGAACGGCGGTCGCTCGTCGTCGTTCGAGCCGCCCCGCGAACCATCGTCTTGGCCAGCCATAGCGAGCGTTGGCGAAGTGTTCGATCCGCGCCAGCGATTCGAAGACGTATTGGAAGCTGATGAAGTCGACGAAGCGAACGACGACGACGAGTTGTCACGCCCATGCTGCAATTGCTGGAACTGGCTCGTCGCTTTCAGCCCCTTTGGCGGGGCATTTCCTCGTCCACTGGCACCGCTATCGGTCGTTGAAGAACCTCCCGAGTTGCGATGCGGTGTCGGAATCGAGCCATATCGCTCCCTATCGACGAGATCTAGCCCGCTCGATGACGCACGTCGGTGACTCAGCTGCGCAGGGTCCGGCGTCAACGGACCAGGCGACATCATGTGAGCTGCAGAAGGTGGAGCCGCGTCACTGGCACCTCGTTGCCGAGTTCCGACGGACTGGAGCGTCTGTCCTGGTTGCAGGTCCAGTCGCCGCGTAAGGTCGGGGAGATTGGATGCCGGGCAGGTCGGGTTCGCGCTCAGGTTCGAGGGTCGGTCCATGCGACGGGTAGGAGGAGGCCAGACTTGACCAACGGGTGGGATGGAGGAGGAGGTTGTGTAAGGCCCACGAGGAGGAAGTGGTGGTGGCATGCTGTTGGCGTAACTCCCCAGGCCAGATCGGTAGTACGAAGCAGCCGGCGCAGTCGTCGGGTTCTGCGCCATGATGCGCGGGTTGAAGGGCATCGGAGAATGTGCAGGTGCCGGTTGAGAGCTGCTCGAACGATATGGTTGAGACGCGAGTGTTGGCGGCCCTGGAGGTACTGGGGGAGGAGACCGCATCGAGCCATACACCCCGGGATACCCCGGTGGTGCAGAGGAGTTGAACTGCCCGCGCAAGTTGTCGACGCTCTTGCTCATCATCTGGCGCTGATTAGGAGACAGCAGCGTCGAAGAAGACTGCGAAGACTGTGGTGCTGGTCTCGAGGGGTGCGCCGGTGGGGGTGGGTTCGACTGTTGCAGCGCCAGGTTGTGGAATACCGGTGCCGAGGGCGGCGCTCGCCCCGCCTTGACGTACGGCTGGTACTGTGGCAGCACGGCCCTCGCATCAACAGGGTGCATCGGATGCGAAGGAGGCGGTGGGTGAGAGGGCTGCTGAAATTGAAGGGCCCGTGCGTTCCCACCGCCGGTGTTATTGTTGGTCCGTGACCGGGACGATGACATGTCGGATGGCGCATTCGGTGCCCCCCCGGCGGGTGATAAGACTTGAGGAATCGGGGTCCGGCTCGAGGGGGGATTGTGGTTCCCGCTACCTTCACCGCCGCCGCCGAATGTTTCGAACCTAGAACCAGAGCTCCCCAAAGGCGGCGAATGAGTCCAGGCGGAGGACGACGAGTTGTTGGCTCGCCCAAACTCGTCCGGCGTCGGCGTGGCCCCACCACTTCGGTCGTGTCGAGAGTCCAGTGGCGCGTTGTGGGTGTAGGATACCGTGTCGAGTTGATTGCCACTGCTGGAAGACCGCTGGTGGAAGGACCGCTGCGAAGGTCCCCACGTCCAACTCGGTCGGTCGCTGCGAAGGCTCGTCGAGCCCTGGGCGTGATCGACGTCGTGCAGGCCTCCTCGAGGCGGGTGCTCCGGGGCCGGTGAAACGTGTGTCGGCCGTGTCGCCACAGGCGAGCTAGCTCGTCCTGGAGGATGCCCAGAGTAGGAGTCCTCGCGCCCTCCTTTCGATCGCGACGCCTGATTCAGTCGCTCGGCCGACATCCCAACGGGAATATCGTCATCATCATCGCCTCGACGATTGGGCACATACTCTCGCAAGTAGATAGCCCGCCCCTTTCCTCTCCCACTCGTCCACAAGTCCCAAATCTCGTCCGTCGATATCGGTCTCCCCGCATCGCCATCGACGGTCGTCAACCGCACCTCGTATCGATTCGCGTCACTGTCGGCGATCTCGAGACGTGAAAAAATGGTCTCGCGAATCGCCTCGCCCGAGGTGCACTTGTCGAGGTTGACGCGCTTGAGGTCCTCGTCGAGATCTTTGGTCGCCCACAGACTCGTACCGGGCGGTAGTGTCGGGGAGCTGAACGTCCGTGAGCTCGGCGATTGCGGCGAGTTCGAGTTGGCTCGCGTGCGCCCGAGCGCATCGCCGGACCGTCCCCAGTGTTGATGAGGGTGCTGGAGTGGGGGAAGTCGAGGTGACCGTGCGCTGGCGGATGAAGAGGTTTGGTCATGTTGCGGCGGGTACATGTTGTTGCCAGATGGCGGACCATACGGCTGCGAGCGAGTCAGGTAGGTCAAGTCACAAGTCCAAGTCAGCGCTTCGTTTCTGCTCAGGTGGGGGGAGGGGGGCTGTGCGAACCCCGCCTGATGCGGGAAGTTGGCTCGCATAACTCACGCTATGCATCATCGAATCGTCCCTTCTATACCTCGGATCAGCCGAAGCCGACGGCCGTCTCGTCCCATCGTTCGACGAAGATTGCTGCAGTATCCTCGACGACGAGCTCGAGCTCGAACTCGGCGACCCCGAGACGGGCGACATCAACCCCGAATGAGCACGCGACGACGGCGACGGTTGCGAATAGTCACCTCGCGATTGATTCGAGCTCGACTGGTTATTACTCGTGTAAGGTGTAGCCGAGGGTCGTGAGCTTCCGCCGCCGCCCGCCCCTGCGCGTGGTCGATCGTCCTGCTGCATCACCCTCGACGTCTACGACCCCTTTGATTGACAAGAACGGCGACCTTAGTATCTGTCTATGCGCTAAGGTGACATATAGAACGGTATCAGCATTCGTCGCGTACAAGGGAAAGCGGACTCGGGATTCAGAGAGCGGGGAGCGAGGGGCGCGGGGAGCAAGGGGTTCGGGGTCGGCTTGACCTCGTGGATCTCCCGTTGCCAATAAAGGTAGCACCCATGGGAGCCGATATATCCTTCCGAACTGTTTACCCCGGAAGGCACTGCACTCATTGTTCCCCCTGAGTGGGCCCCTCCACGGCCGACGACTGAGACCGACGACGGACGTGACCCCCCCCTCCCGTGCCGCTTCTACATCACCCCCGGGTCCCTGTCTCGCGACGATCTGAGCGATGAGCACTTACCACGAACACCCACAGTCTTTGGCTCTCGCTGAAGAAACAGCAGTTGAGGTAGTGGCCCAAAGATGATGCTCGGGAATCGGGTGAAAGTCGGGCGGTGCCACACAGGTTACGACGAACGCTGGGCTTGTCGATCACGGCTGCTGGTTCGTGGCGACTGGTGAAATGGTTGCGCCGGTCGGCTTGCTCGGCTGGCGCAGGCGGCTCGTGGTCGTCGAGTCACGGCGGCCCGTTGAGAGGTTGAGCGGTCGAGACTCGACACGGTGCAGAAAGGACCTGGACCTCTCCTCTCAAGTGAGAAACAAAAGCACACGACCTCGGAGAGCGTGGCCACCGAAAACCGAGCTTCGACCACCAATGAGGTGACGCGGACCGAAGGACAAGGCGATCGATGGGGAACAATCAGTCCAATCGGTCGGGGTCCAGTCGGGTCGGGTGAAACCATGCGACTGGCAGCGACTGGCCTGGCAGCGAACAGCGCCGGTTCGCTCGTTCGCTCGCTCGCTCGCTCTTCCCAAGCGCTGCTGCTGGATGGCGTCGCGTCGATGCACCGGACCGACTCAGTGCTGGCCCGACCCTGAAGCACAGGCGCCAGAAACGATCATTTCTCCAGTCATACTTCCCAAATCAAAAAAAGAGAGGCTCGAGCACAGTCACGTCACAGGTAGAAACTTGTGATCTCTGCAAATTCGCGGCCCAGTAATTATGTGGGCGGCGAACCCTGGTACACCTCGCGGAGAGAGCTACGACCGACCGACTAGGTGTTCCTTAGCAGGTGAGCACCACCCTGATAAAAAGTCGCGCTTATCGCATCCAAGGCTTTGCATGTTGCCGGCCATTGCCGATTCTGAACTAGGGGCTCGATAGAACAGAAGAGTGAGGCAGCGCAAAATTAAAAGGTTCATTCACCGCCCGAGAGGGATCGCATTGTGGCCTTACGCGCGTACGTTCGACCACATCCGACGGCAAATCACAGATTCCGGGCTTCGGTCTGGTACCTAGGAAGGTACCTAGGTAGGTAACCACGTACGGTAGGTCTTCTGTGTGCTCTAAGGATTGCCACTGAGAGCAAAAGTCCGTTGCGATGACTGTGCAGAAAAAGAAAACCGGTCTCTCTGACTCGCGCTCCCGGCTGCGCTAGTTTCAGCTTTCTGGCGTAGGAGCTCTTCGTGTCTCTGCAACGACCGGACAAACTTGTGCTTAGAAATTCACAAGGAATGTGGAAGAATGGACAACTTGCGCGAAAAGATGACTCGGTCCTTGCACATGCGGTCAGAAATTGTTGATGGCATAGGAAGTAGGTACGGTCCTCGGAAGCGGAGGCGCTCGGGCTTGTTGCCGAGCACGTGCCTCGCGCCGCCGCCCACCGCGCACCGCGCTCCTCCCAAGTGGTTCCCTCCTTTCTAAATCCCTCATACGCGGTGACCTTCTGACTTTCACTTCGCCGTGGGATCTTACCTGACGAGGAAGGAGAGGACCATCACCTCCTGCTTCCTGATTTGGGTCGGTCGAGTTGGCGACCCCTTGCCCTCCCCAGCCCCGCGAATCACTTGGCCTATCTTTGAAGAGCTAAGCACACACTACAACGCCGCCCAAGCGCATATCGCCAAACATGACGTCCTTCACCTCCCGTCTCCCCACCAACCCCACCCCATCCTCCCTTCCCAAATGCTACGGTGATGCCGCTACCCTCCTTTCGCTGGACAAGTACAACCGACGCCATTCGTTCCGCCCTTCTTGGATCTCGGACGACGAACCTGAACATACGGTTTCATATGCGTGTGTAGGAGCGGAGAAGGAAGAGGCGCTGGAAACGGTTGTATGGATTAATGGTTTGGGTGGGAATCGATTTGCCGCTGGTCAGTTGTTTGTGAGATCAGTCCGCAGCGGAGGAGTCGGCAACCCACTTCCCCACCGCGTACACTACGAACTTACTGCGCACTTCAGAGAACTGACGCCCTTATCGGCTACCTCTACAGCTTTCCTAGAAGGCCTCTTGACAATGTATGACCTCCGTCTAATCCACATCGACCGACCAGGAGCAGGACACTCCACCCCCGTTCCCCTCCCGCACCGCGTCGAATGGTCAACCCAAGCCCTTCTCTCCATCCTCTCCCACGAGAAAACACCCCCGCATTTCTCCTTGATCTCCCATTCCAACGGCCTCATCTACACCCTCCATTTCCTGTCCCTCCTTCCTCGAACCTACATCCTCCGACATTGGTTCATGAGTTCCCCGTTTGTGATACCCCTTTTGTCCGGGAGTTGGTCCTTGGGTCTCGCGAGTCGTCTCCCTGCCCCCGTGACGGGGAATTTGGGGACGTTGGCATCGACGTTCAATACGAGTATGGGCTGGTATCAATCTGCGAGGGGGGTGTCGAGCGGTGCGTTAGGGGGACTGTCAATAAGGTGGGATGGGGTACCGGCGACAACTACGACGACTGCCGCGGAAGCTGAAGACCCTACACTACCCCTCGAGGACGATTCCACCCAAGCGACCAAAAAGACGAGAAGACACTACGAGCGTTTCGTCAAGAAGCAAAACGACCTCTACGCACCCCCTGACGACCATCGGAAGAAGGAACATCGTAAAACGTTCGGAGGGTACTTCTTTGGCCCCGATTTGCTCGACGAGGTGATGAAGAGGGTTGGGGAGGAAGGGCTGGGGTATATGGGAGATGAGGCGTTGATTTCTTTGAGGAAGGGGGAGGGGGCGAGGTGGGGGTGGCCGAAGGAGGGTCAGGAGGGTCAGGAGGGGGAGATTTATTTGAGAGGGTTTAGGGAATGGAAGGAAGGGTGGGAGAAGGAGGGGAGAGCTTTACCGAGGATTATAGTGGGGTATGGGAGTGAGGATGGGATGATTCCCAAGAAGGGGAAGGATCATCTCAAGTCTGTGCTGGTCGATCAGCTGGGTTTGGTCAAGACGGAGGATTGGAGAGAGATCCAGGGGGCGGGACATGATGGTACGCTCGGGGTGACGACGCTGACTGAGCCTTGGTGTCAGAGCGTTGTGGCTTCTGCAGAGGGGAACTAGAGTGTTGTATTGTTGTGAAATCCTTTCGATTGGGTGTGTTGTGTGTATACAGTGATGGAGGCCTAGCATTGCATGTCAAGAGAGGGAGAGAGAGAAACTGAGAGTAAGAAGACCCGAGCAGAGGAGAAAGGTATCGAGCGGGCGCGTCTTGAGGTGTGTGCGCTCAGATGACGACGATGCTTGATGGTGTGTATCGTTTGCTGTGGTAGACCGACTTGCCAACCTGTGCCATTGCGGAACGAGAGGGGGGTCAGCGAAAAGAGTTCCCCCAAGACCACGCGGTCCATCGCCTCGAACGATGCCATCGATCATCATCACCACCAGGCAATGTAGCAAAAGGTCTAAAGTTACCTCCCAATCCGGCACGTCCTTCATGATCTCCTTCTCGCGGGCCAAAGCGGCGCGCTCCCTTCGGTAGATGTCGCGGTCGGCTTCGGCCAAGAGCAGGGGCACGAGGTGGATTCGTGACCAGACTTTTTCGCGTTGCAGTTCTCTGATTTGCGCATAATGTCCCGTGATTAGTTCATTGTTGGAGACTGAACATGCCTACCCCAGCTGTCCGCGACCACCTGCGCTGGAAGCTGATCACTGGCCTCCGTCGCCTCCTAGCCGCCCCCAACCCCAGCCCGACCACTCACCTCTTCTCCAAGTTACCCAACCCAACCCTCCAGAACCCGAAAGCACAGATAGCGGTGACAGCACCAAAGATGAGCGCTCCTCCCGGTCCTTTGGTCGGCAAGTTGCGCTTGTACTTGATCGCTTCGAAGCCGCCGGCGGGGGGCAGGTCCCTTTGGACGGGGAAGAGGGGGTCAGATGTGCGGTACGAGGTGGTGTGTATGGAATGGTGTTGGCTTACTGCTTGTATGTGACCATGGCTTGTAGTGACTGAGTGTGGTCAGAGCACAACGAGCGATTCGGCCGTTGCCCCCGCCGGCGCCATCGGTCGCGCGCTCAGCCTGCCAAATCGAAGTCGACCGCGGGCCAAGCGCGACCACTGCCACGGCCATTCGTCACTTGGCCTCTGCCCATCAATCACCCCACAGGAGCGTACACGCAGCCAGACGCAGCCAGACGCACCCACCCACTCGCAACTCCACCATCACCACCACTCCACTCACCATGGCTTACAACCCCTACGCCAACCCGTATGCCCAACCACCCGCGGGGCCATACGCCGGTCCCTCAGCATACGCCTCGACGAGCACCACTAACGTGACTCCGTCCTACCCAGCCGCGTACCCCTATGCCCCGCAAGCCGCCCCGGCAAACTCAGCCTACCCCTCCACCTCGACCCTCCCCACGGCCGCCGGTCCCATATTCCCCGGTTACGCACACATGCCCCCACCCCTTCCTCAAGCGATGGCCATGGGTCCTCAACACACGGGTGGTGCGTATGATCTCGATCTGGCGCAACAACAATCGGCTTACACCCCGGAGGGAGCTCAGAGGGCCGCCGCGCACGTCAAGGCCCATCAGGAACGCAAGCAGAAACCCCAGGGACGCACGACGGTCTTGCGTAAAGGTGGGGGGGAGGTGTGGGAGGATGCGACTTTGATGGAATGGAATCCAGGTCAGTCGCGCTCTCGAACTCTCCTCGGTGTCTTTCTCGAGTCGCTCCTCACTTCCCCTTCGCATCTTGCAGCCCACTTCCGCCTCTTTGTCGGTGACTTGGACCCTTCGCTTTCCGAAGATCAGTTCAGGGAAGCCTTCTCCGGTAATGGCCGTTTCAAGTCCTTCGTCAAGAGCAAGATCATCCGCGACAAAAAGACCAACAAGGGCAAAGGGTACGGATTCGTGTCCTATTCCGATCCAGAGGACTTCCTCAAGGCTTGGAAGGAATTGAATGGTGAGCCGACGATGAGTACATCCCCTTCAAGACGACGAGCTGACTTGGATTTCACACTGACTTACCCTCACAGGCAAATACGTTGGCACTCGACCCGTCAAAATTTCCAAAGCGACCGCAGGCGTATCAGCCGTCAGCATCGGAGCCAAGAAAGCCGCTGTACTCGATTCCAAGAAGGTGCAAAAATCCGGAACGGTCCCTTATGAAAGGGCCAAGGCCAAGGAGGCGGAGGGAGGACATATGAATAAGAACTCGAATGGGTTTGGACCGCAGAGGGTCGGCAAAAGTTATATTCGACGATGAGGGGGGAAAAAGCAGGGTGCAATATGGTGATGGTATTTGCTACCCTCAGGATTTGGTGGAAGTGCGTTACTCGTTTTACATAGGCAATGCAATGCGTTGATTTGTAGGACGTTCATGGAAATATCCTCTGGGACGGCGGTGGCACCCGATGCGCTCGGCCATCGACTCCAGCAAAGTCAGGTGAATCTGCAGACGATGAACAATTGCATGTATAATATAAAAAGAGGCTAGTGCAACTATATGAAAATGTGGCATGAAAATTCTACTCCGTCCAGACCCTTCTCTTGACTCGAACCTTGACATCCCCTTCGAATTGGAAGATGCCCATCCCAGCTGTGCGACAACAAAAAGGCATGAAACGATCAGTCCTTCATTTCAGCGTACTTGAAATAGTCGTAGTAATCTCGAAAAATCGACTCACGTCTCCCCGATGCCAATAGGGGTGCGATACCCGTACTGCCATCGATGAACCTCAACGTCCGTCGCTTCGGGATCGAAGATTCGTTCGGTAGTACGGTGATTTCGAATCGGGATAACGTCTCGACAGCCATGCTTTTGAGTTCGGAATAGGCGAGGTTGCGCCCTTCGCACTGCGTGTGGCCGACACAGGAGAGAAATATCGATCAGCTCACATTTCCAGAGGGGGGCGGAAGCCATTTCGAGCTCCTGAGTGGACGTACGATCGAGACACCCCCACCAAAAGCCCTGACCTCCCTCATCCTCTTACTCCTCGTACCCGCCGCTTCGCCCACCCTATCAACGAACCTCTCCCCATCCCATAACTTGGCATTCTCCCATACTTGCTCATCGAGATGAACCGATCGCGTTACGGCCGCGATACGAGAACCCTGCGGGATCCAACGACCATTGCTAGCCGATGGTGCTTTGTCCTCCTTCGTCAGCTCGTAGCCGTCTTCCCGTCCGGCGCGGAGTAGGAATCCCTTCTCGAGATCCCTCAAACTCAACGTCGAAGACGCTAAACGAAGAGTCTCGTAAATCGCCGAAGAGAGGATCGGTAGAGCCGTCGACGGCGCCAGATCGGCTTGGGTCGGTGAAGTTCCGCCGAGGGAGGAGAGGAATTGGTCGACCTCTTGAAGTATCTTGGGGTATAAAGGGGATTGGATGATGTGGAGGATGATCCACACGGCGGCAAATGGGCCGTTGGCTTGGAGTGCCCTGCGCGCACGATGTTTTCCACGTCAAGTCAGCCACAACCATTTTCTAGAGAAGAGATCGATCAAGGGTGAAGTGAAGATGACGTACCACAGCGTCCCATTCAACGTCGTGCCGATATCCAAATCCGTCAACCCATTCTCCTTTGAACTATCGACCATATCCCTGACCAGTCCCTTCTCCTGCAACCCAGGTACTCCATCTCTTATCCACGCCGCATAGAACTCCCTTAACCGATCCCGAGCTTTCACTCCCTTCCGAATGAAGGGGATCATCTTGAGAACCGATAGAGGCATGACTTCACCCGCAATGAGGGGGAAAGCGAGATCGAATTCATCGAAGAGCTTGCGAAACTCTTCGAGGGAGGAAATACCGTATTTGGACGCGGATTCGAACTCGAGTAGTAGGGGTCCAAAAACGGCCGCGAGACCAGCGTCGAACATCGTATCCCTGATCCAAGTGACCAAACCCATCTCGACGCCTTCAGACGACTCGGTCTCCGCATCAATACGTTGCTCTAGCTGTTCGAACTCGTCACGCAGGTAAGAAACGAAGGTATCGATGGGCTCTTCGAGTCGGCTCTTGCTTAGACCTCGGCCATGGGCGGGGAAGAGAATTTCGTGCCATAAGGAGACATCGCGAAAGATGGGGGTCGAGCCTCCAAAGACGAAGCGCTGCATGCTCATTCGGACAGGGGCCAGTCAGGAGCCCACTAGCGCGTAAGCTCGATCTGCGATTCCCCTACTTTAGGAAGGCCCGAGAGACGGGGAGGAAAAGTCGTGTTGGACTGACAAAGGCCAGGGTCGAAGTTGCTGTTTCGTACACTTTGGAGACGGTCGCAGGATCGAGGACAAAGTATTGCTTCAGCGGCCAGGGGAGGTAGACGATCGGCCGGAACGTTCGCTTGAGGGAGATCAGAAATTCGTCCTCGTCCTTGCCGAGCCTACAGCGCAGGTAAGCGAATGAGATCAATGTACTGTTCGTGCTTGGTAACCAGATATGAGGGAGTAATAACACTCACCAATACGCAGCCATGATGCCTCGCGCGAACCCGGGCATGTAACGAGGTCCATAGGTAGGTGGAACAGCATCGCAAGCCGCTCGAGAGCCGCCGTAAGAGAGCCACAGGAACACCGGCGCGAGCAGCGATAGCAGATAGACGGCGATCGACTGCGCCCAGGTGATGTAGCAATGGATGCAAGGCATGGTCTGTGTCGCCGGGCGTCGGCCAAGACTGGGGTGGTGTGAGAGCGAAGCACCTAAAAAGGAGGGGAGAACCAGAGCGACAATCGAGCTCTCGGGTGTCCGCCGGATGCTCGTCGGATCTCGTGCAACCCCGAACTCGACACGAGCGGTGCCCAGTGGCCACTGATCGGAACGCGCCAGGTCCACGGGCGGTCACCACTACGAGATCGCGACCTCCTAAAATGTTTTGTGGAATTTTATCGTCCTTCGATCATAGACGCAAACAGTTCTCGCAGCATGATCCTCGTGAGGAATCGATCTGTGATCGGTTCGCCCAGGCTGTCGAGTTCATTTCTAAACGCGCGCGATATCTGCTTTTTCGGTTTAGCGTCGGTTGAGGCCATTTTGAAATGCATCTCCTCCGACTTTTCCGAAGACTGCTAGGCCGTTATACAATTATGCTGTTGTTGAAATCTGTTAGATAAAAATAAAAATAAAAATCCGCCTCGCGTTCGCGCCTGGTTTATTACGTGGAGCCGAAGTTGTCATCAGCGCGACACGTGGCCACCCCACCTGTCAGCATAGCCTACCACCGACGCTGTGGAACAGGCTCAGAGTGTGGTTCACCATCCTCCATGAGCTCCCACGATTTTTTGAAAAAGATCGTACCATTATACTCTTGGTCACAAAAATCAAGCTTTGATGCTGTCGCATCCCTTTTCCTGAGAAAGAGTGGACACCGCGTAGGCCCTCACGACGACTCCACACCCGCATTAGGCCCTATCAGCAAGGAGTCGAGACCCGGCCCCGGTCAGATCGCCGACAGGATTCCTCGCGAGCATCCGCTTCATTCCTGCTTTCGTGTATCGACTCCACCTCATTTTCCGAGTTGATATCTGCTCACTGCTCCAAACTCCTCAAATTAAAGCTGCGGCAGTGTGCAGGAAAAGAAAAACTTACTCCATTGCCAGCGTGAAGCTTTCGTTCAACCGAGCGAGAATCCGACCGCTCTCCCCTCGCCGCGCCACTTCTCTGTTCGGGCCGAGACGCCGCTGGCCACCGACCTCTTGTACCCACTCTCTTGCCAACCATCGTCCAGGAGGGTTCACACGTTGATCCAAGATGAAGTGAGTCACTCTGGACATCCCTCTTCTACATTGCACCGAGGGATCCTAGTTGACCGGCCACCCCATCTCGTCACAGCTACATCCAACTCGAAAAGCTCGGAGAAGGCACCGTGAGCTCTCGAGTTCGGGAAGTTGAACTGCACTATCCCATAGCTAATTACCAGCTTCTCGTGGCACGGATTCACAGTACGCCACAGTACACAAGGTAGGTCAAGCACCCCTCGCAACGCACGAATGACGTCCAGCCCCCGCGAGCGACGGGCTATGGGTTGTTGTGGCTACGAGACATCGTGCTCACTGAACCTTTGCCAACATTTGATCCCATAGGGAAGGTCACGCATCACAAATGAACTGGTCGCTCTGAAAGAGATCCACCTTGACGCCGAGGAAGGCACTCCCTCGACCGCGATCCGCGAGATCAGTCTGATGAAGGAGCTCAAGCACCCCAACATCGTTCGCCTGTACGACGTCATCCACACCGAGGCCAAGCTCATGCTCGTATTCGAGTTCATGGACCTCGACCTCAAAAAATACATGGACTCGCACGGTGACCGAGGCGCGCTCGAGCCCGCCGTTGTTCGTTCCTTCATGTGGCAGTTGCTCAAGGGCACCGCGTTCTGCCACGACAACCGAGTCCTTCACCGTGATCTCAAACCGCAGAACCTGCTCATCAACAAGAAGGGTGAGCTCAAACTCGCCGATTTCGGTCTCGCGCGTGCGTTCGGTATCCCCGTCAACACGTTTTCCAACGAGGTCGTCACACTGTGGTATCGCGCACCCGACGTCTTGTTGGGTTCGAGGACGTACTCGACCAGTATTGACGTATGGAGCGCCGGGTGCATCATGGCCGAGTGAGTCATGGAAAATGTCGAAATAGCAAGATCCGCTGCGCGAAGAAAGCTGACCGACGAACGTGCGCTGTCAGGATGATCTCGGGTGTGCCCCTCTTCCGAGGGCGAGACAACAACGATCAACTGAACCAGATCTTGCGAATCTTGGGGACCCCGGATGAAGCCACACTGCGTCGAATCGCCTCCGAATCGGTGAGCCTCGATGCATAACATGTGCTCGACACCCTCGCTGCGACGCTGACTTTGGAGGCTCTGCTCGAATGCAGCCCGAGATCCAACTCCGACCATTCCCTCGATTGAACAGGGTCCCGTTCGCTTCGCTCTACCCGAAAGCGCACCCCGTTGGTGAGTGAGCATTAGCTCGATCAGTTGAGAGGGGTGGCAAGACTGGTAGCTGATGTGGTGACTCCATAGCTCTCGACCTGCTCGACAAGCTGCTCCAATTCGATCCCGCTCGTCGTATCGACTGCACGACTGCGCTTCACCAGTACGTGTATATTCACACTCGGGATGGTATATCTGGCTGTACTGACGTGGACTCTTCCGTCACACCTCATAGCCCGTACTTTGGACAAGCGGCGCAGCAGCAGACGGCCCAGCAACAACAACAGAGCTCATTACAGCAGCAGCAGCAACAACAACAACAGGCGCAAGCTCAGGCTCAAGCCCAAGCACAGTCGCAAGCTCAATACAGGGCTCAACCTGGTGCTTATGCTGCTCAGGGCTAGGTTCTAGCCCTACATGAACGCCCAGAGCTGCTCGCTCCCTATTCCGTTTTGCTGTTCTTGCTTTTCTGTGGTTGTACTTCGCCGTGACTCTTTCTTTCCGAGCGGCATTCGTGTATTTATGATGGGAATGGGGAGTAGGGAGACAGGTGATCTTTCATAATCTTGACGACTCGATTGTAACATAGGACCCGACGCCCAAATAATGACCTGCTATCGGACCCGTCGGACTATGTCAGAAAGTCAGGAAAGGGCCCCGCATTGGCCTATGGGCCTTCGGACTTTGACATCGCATCGTTTCGTGTGAAGGAGTAATGACTGGTTGTGCATGTCGTGCTTCGAAAATCACCGATCATCACTCGGTAACCGGCCAAGAAGCGGTCCGAGCGGTGGGCTCAAAATTCGCTCAAAGCTGAGGCTCAATGTGAGGCCGCCCCCCTCAACGACCGTCCTCGCGACTCTCTGTAAGGCAAGACCCTTACATTCAACCTCCTTTCGGCTCCGACGGTGTCCGATGAGGATATGAGACGATGATCCCCTTTGGAACTCCGAACCCACATCCAGCCCCCACTAGTCATCGCACAAACGCACGCTCGCCGCTCGGAATCTGTTTTCGGGTCAAAGCCGATGACCCAATTTTGGTGCACCCCCTTTTTGTCCGTTACCTATCTACCTCCCAGCAAGGTTTACCAACACCGCATTGCTTCTCTTCTTTTTTGGGAAGGAGGGGGTCGCCGATCACGATCTGGTTTTGTCGCGTGGATCTACGTCGTCTTCTGGAGCTCAGAGATTTTCTTGAGGCTGCGCAATAACAAAAACGGATTGCTGGAACCGCTCGACGACGGAACGGGTCGGAGTTGATCCAATTTTCTACCGACGCGCCTGCTCGGTGCGCGCCGCGCGCCTCGAGTCGCGCTTGGCTGGGCCGGAATCCACACTTGCGCAGATTTGCTTCGACGACCCTGCGCACCCACCTCAAACACCTTTCCATCTTGTCTTGTCCCCTAAGAATACCGTAATCGAACCCTCTCACGTCCCACATACCTTCCCGGACCCAGTCGTACACATACAAACGGCCTTCGCCGCGTCAAACTTCGCGTCGTCCAAACAACCCGTCTCCCCTGTGTCGCCCAACCCCGATCGCTCTCCGTCTCCGACCGGTGCATCGCCCAACTCTGCGTCATTCCGCGCACTCCGAAACACCCCTTCCCACACCTCGATCCAGCCCACCCATAATCTAACCATGCCACGCCTCCAATTCCTCACAACACCCCTCCTACTCTCCTACACCTTCCTCATCTCGACCGTCACCGCGATCGGTGATTTTCCCTGTGCCAACACGCCGGATGCGCAATCGTGCGCCAAGTGGAGCGTCGATGTCGAACGACAGGGGAATATCTCGGCGTCGGCGAAATGCGTGCCTGGTGCGTATCTGGTGGGAAGGATGGGAAGGAGGCGATAATGGTCTTGCTGGAAGGGGTGGAGGTGCTGACGATGTGGGTATGACGTATCTTTCCCCTCAGATCCGTTGAACCCTTCGGTCTCGTACTGTGGGTACGCTCGAGCCGGGTGCCGAACAGATGCCGACTGCGACTACGGTGGGTCCTCAAGGGCATGCTACATGGCTCAACGCCACATAGAAGTCGGACTGATGGATTCCCATCCTCAAATTGACAGGTACCTGCGGTAAATCCGGTACCTGCCAGGGTTATCTCGGCGACCCTTGTCCCAACGGCAATTCGGACTGCGAAGCCTTCTTCTTCTGCGGTACCGACGGCTTGTGCGGCGGCCAGGGAGCGTGAGTGAAGGGACCTGGAACAAGTGCAAAGACGCAGGAGAGGAGAAGGAATCTGATCATTGTGTGGTTTCACTTTCGGTCTCGCAGAGCTTGCGCGAACGGCGATCCGGCCTACCCGATCCCTTCGCCGAACTTGCAGTGCATGAGTCGTCAGTTTTTTTCCTCCTTCTTCAGGGGGGGGGGGGGGATCCAACCCCTCATCTTTGAGTGTTCTGAACAAAATTCCCCTCTCCTCTTTTATCATGATCGGCGAATTTCAGAACGCTGTGTCAACGAGAAGTGCAATGCCGTGCGACGACAAGGTGTCGGGATTGGCGGCGCGTGCATCCAGAACTCGGTTTGCCAATCCGGTTCGTCTAACTTCCCAATCATATTCCAGCGCCTTTGCCCTCAATCTTCATCCCATTCTCCATGCGTTTTTTCTCGCAGGGTACTGCAGTGAAACGACCCTGTTGTGCGCGTGCTTCCCAAAGTCTGGAATACAATGCACGAGCACCAAGGCGAAACGATCTGACGACTCGGACTCGAGCGATCTTTGCGATGAAGGACAGACGGCTTGCCCGACCCCTTTCGCGGGCGATTTGGTGCTTGACGTGAGTGAATGACCTTTCTCATGCGTTGTTATCATTCGGGATTGTGTCTCTGACGACTTTCAGCTTATTCTCGTCTAGTGTGTCAACACCTCGAGCGATTTGGAGAACTGCGGAGGGTGCACGGCCAAGGGTCAAGGCCAGGACTGCACCTCGATCGATGGCGCTTCGAGCATCGAGTGCCAGAGTGGTCGCTGTGTTGTTCGTGAGTGACCTAACAACAGGATCGATAGAAGGAAGAGGCTGGGATCAGTGAGCTAAGTGGTGTTGTCTTTGATCTAGTTTCTTGCGAGGCCGGGTTGCACGTCAACCTCTCCGGAACGGGATGCATCGTATAAACCCCCTTCCTCGCTCTGGAACTAATTCATACCCCTTTCCTCAGCTTCACCTTTCGAAGTCCCCCAACTTTCTCCTTCGATGTCCAATAATTCTTCCTTGCTCTTTCCTGCCGGGCGTGCGCACACTTCCGAGAAGCAGCGATCGCATCGAAGCTCTCCTTTTTTCTTCGCATTCCCCACCCACTCCTGGCTACCGCACGTCGTTTAAAGAATGCCGCCATGTCGGAATTTCGCGTCTCGAGAGTTTCTTCTTCTTTCTGTCTACTTTCTTTGTCGTTATCTTTGGTTGTTGCACTGGCGTACACCACGAATCCAACCTTTCTCCTGCCTGCGGCGACTACCCGAAAATATAACGGATTCCGTTGTTCCAAATAGAGTTCAGTGCCGAGGAAAGGAGCTGATCACGCGGCTCAGGTTGGTCAGCAGTCAGCATTCATACCGTCTAGCCCTGACACCGGTTGATTCCAAAGTTGGTTAGGAAGGCGGTGTCGATCCCCTTTAAAAATGTGGGGTCCGTGCGCGTCCGTTCGCTTGCAAAGTCACGTGATCCTACCCGTTCGCGCGATCGCGTGTCGACGTCATCTGTGCCCCGGGGCTCTCACGCTTCTTCCTCCCACATGCATCCCAAGTCCCACACCCCAGCATTACCTCCGTCGACCAATCCGAGCCCAACCCTGAACATGTCTCCCGCGGCCCCACTGTTCCGGTTCGCCTCGTTCTCCATCACGAACCAAATCTTCTACCAGTCGAGCCTCTCGTTGGCGCTGGTCAATCTCAAACCATTGGTGCCGGGACGTACGTTTCAACATACGCTCTTCGCCCTGATCATGAACGGGAGAATACCTTGGCTTTGATCCTGATCACCTTGAAGGCTTTGATTACCAGACGTCCTGGTGATCCCCAAACGAGTCGTCCCTCGGTTCGGCGAGCTCAAAGCGGACGAAACGACAGACCTGTTCCTCTCCGTTCAACAGGTCGCCAAAGTGATTGAGAAGGAGTATAACGCACAGTGAGTCATCCATACTGCGGTATCTCTGCCTGTATTTCGCGAGCAAGGATCACTAAGCTGTTCTTTCTCCCGCACTTGCCACCCGACGTGTTCGCAGATCAATGAATATCGCCATCCAAGACGGTGCATGGGCAGGACAAAGCGTCCCTCATGTGCATGTACATTTAATGTGAGCGGGCGAACAAGCGAGCTCTTCCAAAGTTCCCACCGTGTAACTGAGTCGAGTGTCGTCTTTTCGCGAGCTCACAGTCCTCGGAGGAAAGATGATTTCGAACCCATGGATGAAGGTCAGTTTGCCGAGGCTCGGAGTTATAATCTTTGGCTACCTTGGTTCTTCGCCGGAAACTCTCTGAAAATATCTTAGTCATCCGATGCTCCATGACACCCGCAGTCTACAGCGCCCTGGACTCAGCCAACATGGCCGCGGACTACGTCGCACGTCAATCCCGAACGGATCGGAAGAAAGTTTTTGGCGTCGATGATGAGGATCGGAAACCTCGTCGCAAGGAGGTGATGAAGGAGGAGGCGAGGAGGTTGAGTTTGTTGTTCCCTGAAGGGAACCGGGGTTCGTTTACGGAGGGAGGTGAGGGGGAGTGATTCTGAGTCGAGTAGGGAATTCGTGGGGAGTGAGGGGAGGAGTTTTCTCGTCTGGGGGTCGTCTTGGTCATCTTCGTTGTCGCTCATGTGCACAGCCTTTCATTTGTAAAGTACAACATATTGGAGAACCATGTCGTCAATCTGCTGGCTTTCAAGAGAACTACCCAAGGAACAAATCATACAATTCGGGATCGTCCTCCTTCCTAAACGTCGTCGCGATACTCGGATCAGCGACGATCCGAGTCGGTGTTGAAGATGCGGTAGGTCGTCGAGCGGGTGCAGCGGTGGCGGTGGTGTGTTGTATGATGGAGTTGTCGTAGTCTGATCCTGCGACGGTAGAGGTTGCTGTGGCGGTCGCTGTAGGGGAAGGAGGGGCCACCCCACCCTTGGTAGAGTCGGGAGGTGGGGCTTTCTAAGAGGGAAGCGGGGAGAGGTGGGAGTAAGCGATGCGATCTCAGAGTAACATCTTTTCACGATGAAGTGTACCGACTGGAGGTGATGAAGCATCCTGTCTCCTCGCGAACAGCAGGGGTGAATTGGCTGACCAAACAAAGTATTGCGCATTGTCAATCAACCATTGCGGCCAAAGCAAATCACACGATCCCATCTCTGGACTGTGACCTACCCATACCCGACCCTCGACCGGAGCGAAAAGGACTCGTCACAACCTGAATCCCTCCTGCTCCCAATCTCGAGCCTCCATTGACGGTCGAAGACTTGTTACATTTCGACATGATCGATGGCGAAGGGGAGGGAGCACCGGTTGAGCGTTCGCGAGGTGGGAGAGGCGTGCCTAGGAGGGTCGGGGAGGGGGCTTTGCCGTTGCGCAGCGGGGTTGACATGGTGCAGTCGGAGGTGGTGGGCAGTGTAGTAGGGGCTGAGCGTGAGTGTGTACACGAGCTCGAGGTGGGGATGACGCGCGTCGCTCGCCGCTCGGATTTTCGGATTTCGGATTTCGGATTTCGGATTTCGGATTTCGGAAGGATTTGGGACTTCGGACTTCGGCTTTCGGATTCGCTCTGACTTAGATAAAAAAGAGCTCAGCTGCAGGTGTGCTTTTACCCGTTTCACCGCCGGTCCTTGTCGTTCGCTTTCGTACAACACCCTCGCTTGTTCGGGCCTCCACACTTGAGGCGGCCTGTCTCCTGGCTTTGGCTGTTTGTCGAGCCGTCCTACATCGGCAAGGTTGTACCGTCTATGGCAGTGTGCCGGGCCCTGGATCGCTCTTTCCTCTTTCGAGTCGTCGATCCGGTCCATTCAGTTGGACGGCTCGCCTGGCCCTGGCCCCGATTAGAGCTCGATACTTGGCAAGACGCTCAACCCAGTTACTCTTGGGAACCTTGTCGCATAGGTATCTTCATCGCAATTGACCGCATCACTCCACCCCATGCGCTTGGCTAATCTCGTCGAGCTCACCCCACCCGCTTCGCAGTCCCATCTCGCCCTCCACCCAGTATATCGAGCTCTGCACAGACACCCGCATCCAGGAACCAGGACCCTCGGTGGTAATCTTCGGGAAGCCGGTCGACTGTAGCAGGTGGTCGGGCCACGCGTATGGGATGGCCACGGCTGGTCACCGCGAGGACGAGCGCCGCCGTTGCACTGTGGACACCTTCCCTCCGACTCGTTCGACACTTTACTACCACCATCGCCGCATCGACAACGGCTTCGACCGATCCTGCTCAACAGGTGGAGACCTCCTCCGTGGTGGGGTCCTCGCCATTAACTTATCCCGCTCATGAGCGGCCGAGACCGACGACGACGATCAAGAGCGCTTCCCCTCCTTCCGATCCTCCACCTCCGAGAAGCTTGAATCATGGGGGAGATGCAGCGGCGAGCAAGGTGCAACAAGATCCTCCTTGTAAACAGCGCTCATCACCACTGTATTCACCTTCAACGCCGCCGAGACCGTCGAGACCGCCGAGACCTGAACCACCGATAACGACACCTCTCCCCACCCGACGGACAACCCCACCCCGTCCCGCTGCGAGCACGGCCCCTCCTCGCTCTCCCTCCGTCCCACTCGACGCATCCAATCTCCCCGTAAAGTTACCCGAGACCACACCCGAGCTCTTGCACCTCATGCGCCACCTCGCCATCTCGTCCTCGCCCCATCGGACGAGCCACTCCCCTCTCCCTCTCCATCATCTCTGCTCCTTTCACGCCGCGACTCAAATAGCCCACCTCGTCACGACCGACACGTACCTCTTTCTCTTACGCCGAGCCTACGCCGTCTCGAACTACAAGCTAGCCGACCACCTCCTGACCGAACTGACCGACCGTGGCTTCTCGAGGGACCACGAAGCCATCGTCCGCTTGGTACATCGATACGCTCTCAAGCGAGGCAACGGTCAAGTCGCTTTCGATGAGAGTCAACGCCTCAAATCACAAGGACTTGCCGCGCTGGAATGTCTCAATTGGAGGAGGGACCTTCTCGAAGATGGGAAGGGGCAAGGGGATGGAATGGTGGCGTGGAAAGGGAGGGAACGGGGGAGGGTCCCGCGCAAACGAAGGGTTTTCTACGAGACCCTCCGCAGCAGCACCTCGTCAGAGAGGAAGAAACTCGACGTAGTAGCACCGGCGGGGACACCGGATTCGCATCACGTCATCGATCGCTTATCGACGCTGTTGAAGAGGACACCTTCGACTCGCTCCCCGTCGGATGTGACCAAACTCGCTTCGGTCGATATCGCCACGCTGGTCGATTCGCACGTGCTCGATCGGAATGCACAGAGGGCTTTCGAAAGTGCTCAAGTATGGCTCGACAAGACTCGACGTGATTTGATCAACATACATGCGAATCTCGATGCGAACCTCGATGCGAACCTCGATGCGAACCTCGATGCGAACCCTACCACGACTCCCCCCACCGTCTTTGCCACCTCCCCACCCTTGCCCCCGGACCTCTCGCAGCAAACGCACCACCTCCAAGCCTGTCGCTCCTACGAGCAAACCGCTTTGGTGCTCCTCAACATACTTTTGAAATCCCTCTACGCCTCCAAAGTATCCGCGACCTCCCTACGAACATTCGTTCAAACCTACCTACAACACCATTCCCTTCCCCAACGAAGGAAGCTCCGACCTGGTTTAACAACATTGAGGACTTTGGTCGTCGGGAATACGGGATATCATGGTTCGTGGGGGAGGAGTGTCAAACTTGTCGAATGGTTCGATAAGGAATTTGGACCGATCGAACGACTGGAAACTGAATGGGTTCAAGGGGGGAAGCACCATTTCGGGAGAAGAGCTAGCGTCAGAGCCGATGCGTCGGTGACGTATCTTTTGTTGGGGTTGGCGATTAAAGATCAGAGGAGGAAGAGGGATAAGGAGGGGAAGATGAAGGGGATGGTGAGGGAGTGGTGGAAGGAGGTCGAGGAGGTGAGGAGGGACAGGGGATGGAAGGGTTTGGACGGGGATAAGGGGAAGGACAGGATCAAACAGGCGAAGATGTTGGGGTTGATTGAAGTGGAGGAGCTCAAGGGCGAGGTCAGTGAGGGAGCGAAGAAGTAGAGGGACGCTTGGAACGAAGATGAGTGGTGCTCACTGGATGCATGGAGATTCTGAAGATCGATGCTCGGGGGGAAAAGACGGACGAGGACTGTTTATCTGGAACGTCAGCAACACATTCAACAAGGGAAATAAATCCCTCGTTCGGTCTCTGTCGGAGAACGAACAATCTGGACATTTTTGTTCTACTGAAGATGAACTGCCGATGTGTGCGGGGGGTCACTGGTGGGGTAACCTCTTGTGCCGACGCACGCACGCGAGAAGCCGGCGACGGGTGAGCACGGATCTCGGTCCTTTCAGACACCTTTCACGTCGTCAAAGACAGAACATTCCACCCGTACTTTAAAGGCGGGGGGCGAGCGAAATATTCCCTCGGTTCAGCGTTCAACCTCGACAAGCGCATGCATCTTCTCCCGCCCCACGGGCAACTCCGGAACTCTGGTAATCCTTGCCTTCTATTTTGGCCCCTCACAGCCTCACTGCAGTGCCCCGGCTGCACCGCATCCTAGGCATCCCACTGCCGTCTCTCCCAAAAGCTCTTGAAATAGTCGCACCAACAGCTAAGTCACACAAAGACAAGTCTACTAGGCTTTCCGGCCAAGTCGACCGATACCGAACGGCTCCACTTGCTCGGTCGCCGAGCGGCCAACCCTGTTAGCGCCGAACGGCTTTCGCTGACGTCGAAAGGGACGAACGGTGTCCTCGAAGTCCATGGTCACTCGTGACCGCCACCGACAGCTCTTTCTTCTCTTCTTGTTCTTTGCTGCTGTATCCAACCAAACCACCTAACCCACCCGACCACACTACCTCAACTCTCATCCACTCACACGATGAAGTGCTCGCTCATCGTCTTCGTCGCTCTGGCCTCGAGCGCGTTCGCCGCCCCCGAGCGCAACCGCAGCTGTCCAACATCATCTCGTAAGCCAAGATCCAAGTCGTCCGTACTTTTGTCAAATCTGATACCCGTTTGATTTTATTCAGCGATGCCAAGGAAGAAGTCGTCCAATCCGTGACAGAGAGCAAGTGCGCGTCGCTGTGCGCCAAGTACCAGACCACGTCAACGTACGTTCACAACGAGCGTCAAAGCATAGAGATTCCTTCAAGCACTTCGGTTTGCGTGCTGAAAGAGTTTTTCTTCTTCCTTAACTCTCTCCAATCGTTGGCCAATAGTCAGGCGTACTGCCCCAAGGTCTGCAACGCCGCCGCCGCAGGATGGGCGGCTGCGCAAGCGCATTACAAGAAGTAAGCTCCGGGTTGGTGAGACTTCGGATGACATGCCGTTCCGACTCATTCGTTGACCTAAACTCTGCTTCACACACTACAGTTCCCCTTGATACTTTGCTCTCTCACTCTCTCTCCTTGCCTTCCCGAACATTCCGCCCACCTTCGGTCTCTTCCTGACCGCCACTTAGCACTAGTTTTCGTCCATTGCTCTCAACGCTCGTAGCCATTTACCCACCTATTTACCCCAATTCACTTCTCCTCGCACCTAATTCAAGACTGCCCAAATCGTCTTCCTCTATCAACGCATGGAGACGTGATCCCCCACGGAACGTGCGTTGAATCCCGCTTCGGACTAGCGCAACGAACATCCGTTTCTCGCGAGCGAGCGTGAGAGAGTTCTGCTTGCTTATTGCCGTAGGAGCGGCCGTTCGTTGAGCTCATCGGTTGTAGTCGTGCTGCGTGGCGTCAAAAGAGCATGAAAGTGTTTGAAATAGATATGAGAGTGACTATCCTTGCATTTCATGGTCTCGCCGCAAGGCAGTACGTACTTTGTGTGGCGATAATCTCGAGGAGCAAGTGATTCCTCCAACCCGCTGACAATAATGACACATCAATCGAACTCGGTAGTGTGTTGCTAGGCCTTCCCATACCTTGGTAATACATTTTCTGTCATGTAGTAGCGACTTATACCAGTACGCAATGCCCCTCTTCGCGGCGACAGCGGGATGCGCCGTTGAGCCGGCGTCGTCAGCCCCTATCCACCATTCGACCTCAGAGGCACCGGCAATCACGCTATTTTTGATGCCGCAAAGGGGCTAAAACCCCTGAACGCAACGAGGAAGAGAACAGGATCGTTCCGCGCACGTCGGCTCGCGCAGGGGGAACCGTTGCCGGAACGATCAGTGGCGATCCCGCGCACGTCGACCGATATGGATCGCTGTTTGAGGATTCGATCGCAAACGTACTCTCTCTCCATCCTATTCTTTTCATAAACACGAACACACGAGTTCTCCAGATCTGTATTTCGTCGAAACCATGAAAGTCGCAGCCTTTACACTTGCTGTGCTCATCTCCACGGCTCATGCACTCCCGCTTACGTATGGCGTAAAACGTGGCAGGTCAGTCGAATACACTGAGGAGTTCAAAGGAAGTCCGAATGTTGTTACTGACAAATCAAATGACATGATCTCATCACGCTTTCAGTATTCCTGGGGAAGGCGCTGGTACCATGGCCCGATCCGAAACGCCAGCTTCGTCCAAACCTGCTGTACCCTTGCAAGCGCAGTCAGAGCAGCCGAATATGGCGAAAGCCCCCTCGATGCAACCCAAAGCCGCTCTCGAGCAGTCTCCCAAGGCTGTATCCCTGCCGAAGGTCCTAAACCCCGTGGTCAGCAAGCGATTCGCAGCAAATCAGGAACAAAGCTCGGAGACCGATACTCCTCTCGGCTCGACCCATGACTCCGGTGCGAGTATCGCTACCCCCCAGACCGAAACGAAGGTAGCCGATGAACCCGAGTTGCCGAGTGCGGGATCCCAGAAGCCGAAGGAAGGAGGACCCGGGAGCTCGACGCTCAAGGCAAGTTCGGCGAGATCGGACAAGGCAAATTCACCCACTTCGAGGAGCGTCGACAATTCCGAGGAGGGCGGTGACGTATCCGATGGTTCGGGGAAGGGCACCATGGAGAAACCGGACCAGACCGAGGCGAAGGAAGCACCGACCACCGGCAAGCCCGTCAGTTCATCGAATGACTCGGATGACGAAGAAGCGAAAGGGGACAAGAGCAGCGATAAGGGCTTGGTCCATCCGGGCTCGACCATCACGACAAACCCTTCGACGGATGGAAAGAAAGGCATCCCATCGAGCAAGTCCTCGCACGACGCTTCTCCAGATCTTCCGTCGAGTGGGGGATTTCCATCACTCAAACATGCGGGAAAGTTGCCAAAAAATGCAAGCTCAAACCCGACGAATACTCCCGACGACGGCTCAGACTCGGACTCAGACACCGACAAGGACGCCTCGTCGAACTCTTCCTCGGGAGGCGACGACGACGCCGCCGGCGATACCGGCAAGAACAAGTCCGACGGCGGCGACGGGGACACTGAAACAGACAGGTCTGACGAGTCGGGTAGTCCGGATGCTTCGACTCCGGATGACTCTACTCGGGACGACTCAACCTCAGAAGGCACACCGGACACCTCGTCGCATTCTTCCTCGGGAGGCGACGACGACGCCGCCGGCGATACCGGCAAGAACAAGTCCGACGGCGGCGACGGGGACACTGAAACAGACAGGTCTGACGAGTCGGGTAGTCCGGATGCTTCGACTCCGGATGACTCTACTCGGGACGACTCAACCTCAGAAGGCACACCGGACACCTCGACCCCCAGCGGGACCACTCCCGATCTTTCAGGCTCGACTCCGGATACTGAGGGCCCGGAATCGACGCCGGAGACGTCATCAAGCGACTTACCTGGTTTGGGATCACTCAACACTGCGACAGATGGCACGGATTCGAGTTCGATCCCCGACAAGGATTCGTCGGAGTCGCTCCCTAGTTCGAGCTCTTTCCCGGATACGAGTTCGCTCAGCGATACGCCAACCACCGATGAGAGCTCGGTTCCTGATACTCCTGGTACGAGCGATACGAGCGATACGGGTGATTTACCAGACACCATGGGGGACGACAACTCGACGCCGTCGGACACTACGGACGCTGTTGACAATTCTACTGACTCCGCGAGGGATGACACGGCGGATGACACCTCGAATGATAGCTCGGACAGCACATGCCACCTCTTTTGTACCTTCTGGAAAGAGTGAGTTTGACTGAAGCTGCTCGTCACCGGAGCTTGTTCTGAAACTTATCAACGGGTTTCGATGAAACAGTATGAGGGGCTGTACCAAGACCTGCAAAGCAATGCTCCAAGGGCTGAAGGAAGCCCAAACCTCGACCGATACCGAGTCGTCTTCGAGTCTCGATGGCTCCGACGATACCGACATGAGTGGTTTAGTGGACTCGACTTTGGATAACAGCACCTCTACCGCTGACGGTTCATCTGAAGCGCTGAAAGGTCTCTCAGATACTGATGACTCCTCAGGAGACGGGAACGACACGGATGCCGATGACTCTGAGCCCAGTAAACTTACCGACAACGACACTAGCACCGACACGAGCGGTTTGGACAGCACGAACAGTACCGATGCTATGGGAACGACGGATTCGTTGAACTCCACCGCGGCGCTCTCTGATACTTCGGATGGTACGGGAGACGCTGTCGACAGTTATGGGGATAGTTGCGACCTCCTCTGTCAATTCTGGCAAGAGTGAGTCCGTAGACACTACTCCCTGCTGACTCGTTCCGTGACGGGAATTGACCAGTCTGCTCCTCCTGGGATGATGTGTGAACAGTAAATCCGGGTGCATGAAGACTTGTCAAGCAATGGTTGCCGGATTAAAAGAGGCCAAAGACGATAAGCCCTCGGGCCACGATAGCGGCGACGATTCTTCCGACCCGTCCGACTCGAGTGGGTTAGGAGACTCGAGCCCAGGCTCCTCGACCGACGACGAGGATCCGTCGGGTGATAGTCCAGATGACCTGAGCACCACCGATGATTCGACGGACAAGGATGCGTCGGCTGGTGGAACGGGTGACAAGACCGATGACACCAACGATGACACGAGTGATGATACGGAAGACTCTGAAGATGGGAAGGGGAGGAAGAAGGATAAGAACGGGAAGAACGGAAAGAAGGGGAAGAAGGACAAGAAAACTGAAGAGCAAGATGGGACTGAAGAAGTCCCAGAGTCAGACTCGAATTGGTGAGCTAGGATCATCACCTTTCTTCGGTATTCTCTACTGCGGAAGAACTGACGCTGTACGCCGCGAACGCAGATCAATACCTTCAATGGCAGATGTAAATCGTGAAGAGCGATCTCTAAGTAGACGACCGTGTTTTTGCCCAGTACATATGAATGCTCAGTGCTGTACATGAAGGACTGCTCAATATCGCTACCGGTTCATACGATTGAACGCCGCGCCGCTCATGTTGGAACAGGGGATGCCTAGGTTGGACTGGCTTTCAATTGCAGAATCAAGCGCTTCGCAATAATTTTTCTTCAATACCTCGCACGACCTCCACCCCCTCCCCCTCCTCCAACAGGTCTCGCACCATAACCATAATCAGGTTCCCCCCTCCCCCCTTGTTGATGCGACGGACTCGCCTGTCTCATACCCCCTCTCTTTGCCCCCCGTCTCGCGCTTCCACTCCCTCCCTCGTCCCTCGGTCGAGGAGGGATCCCCAACCTTTCGCCCGGTAATCCCGGACCCGGTGCTGTACCCGGTAACATGGTCGTCGCAATGACATCGACCATCGTAGCGGGGTTGATGAAGGGCCCTGTGAAGGTACTTGCGTGGGGGAGTATGGAGAGGAAGAAGACGACGGCGTCGGGGAGGACCGCGATGGCGTCTCCGTGGGTATCGAGTTGGTATGGCACGGGTCGGTTCAGCGTCGATGCTGCATCGTCGATTGCGGGTGACACGGTTGATTTAGTGGGTGGGCGTCGACGCACGATGTCACCGTCTGGGAGACGATAACGAGATGGTCCTCCGCGAGCGGCTTCAGAGTCCGGCGTTTCAGCTCGGTTCGAGCCGGAGCGTCCCCAGGGTCGCAGACCGGTTGCAGTGCGCTCCTCGTGAGCCGCCGTGGGTTGGGGTGACTCGTCCTTGTGGGCGGCCTTGTGTCGTTTCGAAGCGTAATCGTGGCGGTCAACGTAAGCTTCTCGTTGATCGACTGCAGTTTGAGAGACATCGATCGACGCTTCTCGTTTCGTCGCCCGGACCCCACCCACACTCAAAAACTCTTCCCTCCGCTCACCAGAGGCGGAAGACAAGGTCGTCCCCAATTCTCGAGCCACAGCAGCTTCCAGTCCGTGTTGACCATATCGCCTTGCAAACGTCTCCGTCACCGAAACCTCTGGGAACGTCTCCGCGAACCTCTTTGCAATCTTTTGCGCCGCAAGATGATCCCCATATTCATACTCGTACTGAGCCATGCGATCCCAAACCGCACGAGCTTTACTAGGTTCAACGAGTGCGACCGTTCGTTCGAACAAGGCTCGAGCATTGTTGGGGCTGTTGGTCATGATGAGGAAATCGAGGTAACGGAGTACATAGTCCGGGTCGGCGGAGAAGGATTTCATCCCGAATTCAAAGATGTTGCCCGCGACTTGGGCCGCGTTGTTCCAAAAGTACTCAATGCGTGCTGAACAGAATCAGGGAGATCATCAGCCTATCGCACCTCGTCGATCCCAGTCGAGTCGCACCCCTCGACTTACCCGAAGCATCCACGACCTGCCAAGTGACATACGGCGATTTCCTCGCTTTTGAGAAAACCGATCTGAACTGTTTGACCGCCTCATTCCCCGGTGTCGCGCGTCTCGCAAACGTCATCTGATTGACCCAAACGCTCGCGACGGCCTTTTTGTGCGTCTCCAAAATCGCCTCCCGTTGCTTCTCGATCCGTTTCTTGATCTCATCCTTCTCCTGTACCCTCTTTTGCCTCGAATCATCATCGTCTTCTTCCCCGGCTCCATTCTCCTTTTGAATCTTATTATCAAACTCTTCATCCAGCTTCGTCCAAGCCTGCGCGACCAATTCATTCGTCTCTTCGACCGTCTGCGCCAAAAGGCGATGAAACTGCTCCAACAACCCCTCATAGACGCGATAACACGCATCAAGGTTGTTATGCGCTTCTTCCACTTCGACGAGTTTGTAAGCCAGTAACAAACTGTGCGGATTGGCCTTGAGCCCATTCTCCAATAAGGTTTTCGCGTCCTCCGTCTTACCCAAGCGGGCATGGTATTCGGAAGCCAGGTACCAGATTTCAGAAAAGAACCTCATGTTCGCCAGGGCTTTCTTGTAGGCGAACCCGACGCGCGTATGCAAAATATTGGGGTCTTCGAGATCGAGGGGGTTCGATTCTTCCCATTTAAGATAGGCTTTCCACACCTCGAGGTCGGAGCGGTCTGATGGAATCGACCAATCCGGTTGGTGCGGCAGTGTAGGGGTCGCGAGTCGACCGAATTGGGCTCGGAGTTCTCGCAACGCTTTGCGAGCGGTCATGTAGGCCGGAGAGAGCTCGGCGAGGAACTTCTTGGCCTGTTCAAAAGCAATGCGATGTGCCACCATCACCATCAGTCTCCCGAATCGAATGACGTTCGGATCAGCTCGTGGGGCTCACCGTCAATTTGCTCAGATTGTTCTCGAACGCATTGTACTCTTGCCAGATTTGTTCGACGTTCTCGACCGGGATCTGGACTGCACTCTGCAAGACCTTGCGCAGCGCGTCCATTCGCTGTTGGTCCTCCCATTGAGATCCTCGACCCTGCTCAGAAGGACGGGACTGAAATGAGCATCATCTTCTAAGAGAACGCGTGACGTCTTGCACGCGTTACTCACCGAGCCCTCTTTCAAAAACTCGAGATATTCGGACCAGAGACTGCCCGCGTCTCGATCCTGCCCAACATGCTGCAAGGCGAATTCGAAGCTCTTGGCTATCGTTGCTCTGGCTGGTTTGGCCGCTTCAGGTTGGGCCAAATCGATTGGGTTGCGTCGACGGACAAAGTCGAGGTAGAACTTCCATAACGGGATCGAGGTGGAGGGTCGGAGACAGCGAATGAAGATGTCTTGGACGCGGTCAAAGAGTCCGTGCGAGAGCTCAAGATCGCAGTATGAGATCCATTGACGGGCCTGAGCATAGGGAACCGGACGGGGCACGGGAGTTGGATTGCGATGTTGACGGGTGCGAGTCAGCTCTCTGATAACTTTGCACCGGATACTGGGTGCGGTTGCTCTTTGAGGTGTTGCTCTCCTCTGCTCAGCGGTCACTGATCGCAGCCCTCGATCTCGGATGATGTGGGGCCTGGAATGACACACGGGTCCACACCCAAACAGAGAGCATACGTAGAGTAGTTGGGACCACTCACCGCATCAGGGAACACTTTCAGGAAGCCCTCGTAGACCTCTCTCGTCTTTTCGAGGTCGCCTTTTTGCTCGACCTCGTGGAGAAGTGCGAGCTGGGCGTCTTGGTCGTACGGGTCTTTGTCGATCCTCGCCGAGAGCTGGGCGACACGGGACAGACCGACGAGCGATTTGGCCTGTACGGCTCTGATGAGCGAGGACGGAGCGGCGTTGGGGGCGTTGATGCCTGGGGACGAAGCGGCGGGTTCGAGGGAAGCGCGAGCGGAGGTGGAGGGGCCATAGACGTCTTCTGTGGTGGCTCGAGCGACCTCGGGTTCAGGTGCAGCCAAGGACATGCTCTCGTCTTGTGCTGGTGGCTGTGCTGGGGGTGTTGCCTCTGCGGCCTCTGGTGCCTCCGCGGCTGGCTCGGCCGCCTCTGTGGTGACGGCGACGGAGGAGGGTTCGTCGGCTGTGACTCCTTCCAACGAGGGATGATCGTCACCCTCAGCCTCTAGAGCTTTCCCGTTGGGTGGAACCTCTGTCAACTCTGCCGGTGAAGGTGCAGTGGCCGTAGTGGTAGTGGGTGTCGCCTCCTCCTGGTCATGGTCCATCGCGCTGGCCAAGGGCGCGGCGGGCGCAGCATCCATCGATGACGACGACGAGTCAGCGGGGGGGCGGCACCCTCGACAGGTCCAGAGGGAGCCGTGACGGGGGTGTCTTCTGTCACCTCCATCGGATCACGAATGCTGGCAGGGAGATGAAGGAGAGACCGAGGGACCGAGGCAAAGAGAAGACAGCGGGCGCGGCGGCGCGGCGGGGTCGTCGCCACGGCCTGCACTCCCGCCCCCACTTACACCCACTTACATCCACCCCCCGTCCCATCTCTCCCCGTACGTGCTTTGCCCTAAACCCCGGCCCTACTTGGCCCCTGCGAGTCCTCGGCCCTCTGCCTACACCGACGATGTCCCACGAGGAGCCGTCCACGTCCACTTCCTCGTCGTCGAACCCGTTCAACCAGACCCTCGATGCATTGCCTTACTATGACCGTGATCTCGAGTCACCACAGCATCAGCGTCAGTACAGCTGCACTGTACATTCCACCGTTTCACAACAACGCGACCTTTTAACACCGCTCCCTCCGCTCTCCTCCCCCCCGCAGACCTCCGAGGCGAGATCAACTCGCTCATCGCGATCGAACTACGCTCCATCCTACCCCCTTCCTCCACCACCTCCAAACAGCCGACCAACCTAACCCATCTCCCCCCACCCCGACCCCTGCCCCTCCCCACCTCCTCCCCCCTCCTCGCCTTGGAGCTCTCCCGCGCCCTGGCCAAGAAACCGCTCCCCTCCAACGTCGTAGGCCTCGATACGACCCGTTATGCGATGCCTGAGCCTACCCCCGAAAAAGCAGACGATCTCGAAGCGTGGCAAGAGGCTTATAGATCCAGTTTGGCCCAATTGGAACACCAACGTCTGCGTTCGATCAACGGCCAACTGCTCGCTCAACCCCTCGGAGCGAACGCATGGAAAGTGCACAATTATGCCCTAGAGAACACGCTCAAACGTGTCGAGGCGCAGTTGGAAGCAGAGAGGGATCAGGTCGATGATCTGAATAGGAAACGGAAAGCCGAGCAGGACAAGGGTGGCGAGATTTTGACGAGCTTGGAGAAAAAGTGGACCGAGTTGGTCAGTGGGAATATGCAGCTCGAGATTGGGTGCATGGCTTTGTGGGTCTTGTTCCATCGTTCGTGAAGTGTTCGATGCATCTCATGCGGGACTCACACCGCTCTTTATCGCCTACAGGGAAGCTCAAGTCGCCCAATTGCAAGCAAGGCATGCCGAGCTCTCACATCGACTTCAGACTTCGGCCTAACTGTGGTATCGAGATGCCAATGTCATACCATACACTCCCTCGAAGTACGTTCCAAGAGAGCTATATGTTTTCTGGATCTACCCATCAACACATCTACCGGTGCTCTACATACGCGATCCACTAAGCTTTCCTCGACTCAGGCCGCCAACCGAGCAAGTGCCTCACCTTCCAAGCGCATACCTTCCCATTCCTTCTTCTAAAAAGCAAGGGGAGCAGCGTTCAACCAGTCAGATCGGTTGATCACAGCTCAAGTGCACAAGAGAAACTTGCATGTTGGGCCCCCATCGCTTTGTACACTTTCTTCGCGGGCTCGTTCCAGTCTTTACGAGAGAGGAACGGAATTCTTGCTCAGTCGTGAAAAAGAGGTCTCACATCTAAGTGCATTATCACTGACCGAGCACGACCCTGTCGTGTGAAAGAAAGTTATGGCCGCGCCCATGATCAGCATCAAATCGGACCCCCCCCCCCCCTCGTCGAACTCCGTCCCCTCGAACAAAACTTACCAATCCATCCGAGCCAAATCCTTCTCCTTGCAAATCTGTCCCAAGTACTTGAAGAGTGCCTGTTTTCACATGAAGAGAGGAGACATTAGATATTCGCCTGAGGTCGATAACCGCAAATCGCCCGGAGGTCATCAGCAGCGCATCCGAACTGACTTTTCCAACACCCTTGCCGCGAGCTTCTTCGCGCACAAAGAGATCTTCGAGGTCTGTAAGATGAAGTAAAGCAGCTTGGTAAGCAAATAGTCACATGGATGAATTCAGAAGTATGAGTTGTATGCACATAGACCACCTTTGCCCGTCCAAGTCTACGATGATCCGAGGAGAACAGTGCATGCAGCCCCACATGATTACGATCAATCGTGCGAGCGTCGTCACATCGGAGGTATCAGCGTGAGAGAAACTTACATTAATCAGCGCCTTACCCCATATCCTAGTAAGACTCTCCTTGTAAACTTTCGACTTACCGAGAAAGTGTAAAACCACACCGCCATACCCAAAGGCTTGACCCCGTCCCCTCCACCCTCCTTCTCATAAACCAACACGCACTCCGCGTACTTGCCCCCCTTCCCTTCCTCCCCGAATAAGGATCGACGCAAGAGGGGTAAAGTGGCTTCTACGGCATCGGGTGCTTTCTCGTACGTTGCGAGCGCTTTGATGAGTTCCAATGTTTGGGGGAGCGTAGTGGAAGCGTTGGAAGGGGTGACGAGGACGAAGTGGTAGGGGATGGTCATGGTTGTGTGAAGAAAGTCTTGAGAAACGGGTTCATGTACAAAGCCAACGCCGGTATGAGTGATGAAATGGAGAAGAGCATGCGACGATTTCCCCGGCCCAGTCGCCTCCTTCGACCCGACCAAATGACGTCGACTCGACCTTCACTTGCACTTTACCGGATTCGAATGCGACCGGCGATCTCGACCGAGCCTGACATTTTTTCCAATCCATACAATCCGCCGTTTTAGCAAGTAACATCATGACCATTAAAAACATCTTTTCACAAGGGTGGCTGCTGAACAAACACAGTAAAGAGAATTGAGAGAAAGACCCGTAGCCTGGGCCAAGGAGGCTTTTGTTGGACTCCGAAATCATGTGCGGACGTACTTGCGGTTCATGGTAGGTTTGACACCCCCTGTTGCATCGATCCAAAGCTTATCATTCATTTCACCGAATGGGCGCCGTGGTCAAACGCGATACACTCACACCCAAAGAGCACGAAAGGCATCCACGCCAATCGAGCCAGCTTGAAGAAGTGGAAAACCCTGTCCGAATCACCCAAAACCGTATCAGTTTCCATCTTCCCAACCCCCACACCCTCGCACTAGACCAATACTTACACAAGCCAAATGAGCAGTTCAGCATAAGTGAAGAACGCCAAACCCGAGGTGCCATGCTCGCCGAAGGCTGTACGTTTGACCCAGTTGATCACGTCGATCCAGGTTTTCATTGATTTGGGTAAAGGTCGAGTACGC
This sequence comes from Microbotryum scabiosae, assembly GCA_022702605.1. NCBI lineage: Eukaryota > Fungi > Basidiomycota > Microbotryomycetes > Microbotryales > Microbotryaceae > Microbotryum > Microbotryum scabiosae. The sequence continues at coordinate 659,915 of JAHWDV010000006.1, read as the reverse complement.
TTGTCGAGGAGGAAGAGCATCAGGACGCGAGCAAAAACGCCAATGTGGAAGGAGCCGACCGTGCCACTAGGAGAGGAGTCGAGGGCTCCGTGAGTCACGATGTACGTTCAGCAGAGCAGGGTCGAGGTACTTACATCGCGTCGAGATAGGACGCGTTGGTCAGGAGAACACTGCAATCCTCGGTCGAGAACATTTGGATGTAAAGGTTTGGCGGCTTATAGTCCCGGGCACCCTCGACACTATTACATAATTAATCGATATAATTGGTCAGCTTCACGCTCCCTCAGAAGTTCAGGGAAGACACTTACGGGAACAGATCCTTGGGAAGGAAATCGACGCTCGGGCGTTCGTCTGCAAATCCCGTGACGACCAGGTCAGTCCCCCTCCCCTCACACACGCGGGAAGGCATGAACACAACTTACATCCAGTCGCAAAAACAACGATATCTGCCGTCACGACGGTATCGATCCCTTCTTCCCCAATATCCTGATCCCTCTCTCGCTCATTGAAGCGCACACCCTGCGCAGTGAATTCCTGCGTGTCGCCTCGCTTGTACGCGATCTTGCCTTCTCGAATGTGGTTCAAAAAGTCGTTGTTGACGATGGGGGTGCTGAGAGCAACACTTCGTCTCAGCATCAAGCTAGTCAACGTCAAGGCTCGACGAGATACGGGGCTCACCCTTGGAAAATGCCCTTCCTCTTTGGGGACAGGCTAACGAGGTCTCGGTAGTGGAACGTGCGAATGAACCATTCGGGGATGAAGGACAAGGGCTGCGAGTCGGCCCAGGTTGCCACATCGAGCCCGTCAGGGCCTGTATGATCGACTTAAGCCTCGCAGCGACTCACCATCTCGCGACCAAATGGCTGAAGGGACAGCAGAATGTCGAATACGGTCGATCGTGGGATAATCCACTTGTCCGTTCGGGCGAGCACGACGACTTCCGACGCCTTTTTGGACACGGCTAGCTCGGCGGCTTCTACGCCCGAGGCTCCTGAGCCGAGTACGACGACTTTCTTGCCCTTCAAATCACCCATCGAGTCGAGTTGAGAAGAGTGCTGTGGAAGGAGAGGCGGAGCATGTGCCAAGTCAGCCTTACAGGCACTGGCGCCGAGTCAAGCTGAACGGTGTGGTGCACTGACGAGAAGTCTGCCCTTGAACTTGTCCTTGTGAGGGAAATCGATCCACTTGGGGGTTCCGCACGTGCCGACAGTCGCAACAACACCATCGAAAACACCATCTTCTCCGTCGTTGACAATCCAGCGTGCATGACCACCCTTGTTAGGGTCCGTGGAGGAACCTTCGTCTCGGACGATCTTGGTAACACGGGTCGAGAGTCTCGTTCGGGGACCGAGGTGGTATCTCTCGAACAAGTTGTGGATCTTGGAGACGATCTCGGGTTGTTGCGGGAAGCCACACGACCAGCGAACGGAAGGGTGGAAGCGGTACAGGAGCGAGTTGAGCTGTAGCGAAGAGGTCGAGTTGACATTGGCCCAGATACCACCGATTTTCTAGGATGAGAGCGAACGAATTTGCAGTCAGCATCCATGCAATTCAGGGAGAAACACTCATAATTTTCCCATTTCCATCGAAATTTTGACTCACATCATCGGCTTCGTAAATGACGACCTCGAAACCATGCGCTACGAGATGGGCCGCCGAGGAAATTCCACTCAGTCCAGCGCCGATGATCGCAACTCGGCCGAACGGCTCGACTCCATCGGGAAGAGGGCGGTACTGGCGGTTGAAACACAGATGCAGGAATGAGGTTAGGATTCTTCGTCCACTTGTTGCAGCGACCATTCATTTCGACTGCTGCCGCGTCGGTTCGAGCTCCCGAGCATGTTAACGGGTCCGGTGCGAGGGCCCCTAGAACCCGATTCGGAGATGCGCGTGCAGTAGAAGGTACTCACAGGTGCAGTAAACAGGAGATCCACACCAGCCTGATAGATCTGATACCCGACATTACAAAGAGCATAAAACAGACTGAGCAAAGCGTTGAACCAAGTCCAAGGATTGATCAGATGCACGACGTTCAGAACCGCTTGACGCGAGGCGTTCCATGAGGACGAGGTCGCCGAGGTTGAGGAACGGCGATCACGACCAGTCGGCTTGCGTATGTCTTCCACAACCGTATCGGACGAAGAGGAGCTGAGGGGTGGTGAGGTATATGAGGAGGTGGTCATCACGATCGATGTTCTCGAATGTACAGAGGCGGAGAGGAGCGAGGGGAGGGGGTAGGGGGAGGGTTGGACGCGATCACGCCGGAACGAGCCGGTCTCTGCGAAGACCGGAATGACGTAGTCACGGTCAGGCTAGGTCGGAGTCGAACACGTTCCCGAGCCCACAGGGACGGAGCCATCGCACGTGGATGTAGACGCTTTTCCCGCCATTGAGACGTGAAAAGAGCTTGTGCAATTCAACTGGGTGGATTTATCGAGATGTACATCCTCACGTATCGTATGAACACGGCTGCATTTACAGGGAAGGCGATTACCTCCGCGGGCGAAAAGCTAGTAACGTCCGACAGATTCAGCTCGCCGCACCGTCAGCCCCTGATCAGACCACAGCCGATTCGCATGGCATGACAGACGAAACAAAACAATATGAAGAGGAAACACGACTCAAGTCAAAACACCCAATCGATTGAGCACAGCAGCCATCCCCATCGTACTCATTCCAGCGAACCACTGAGGAGAAAAACAAATTTCGTCGACGTCAGTGTCAGGTCACGTTCTTCTCTAACCGGGCGATCCTTAGCACACTGACCTTGACGGTGTTGACCATGGCGTTGATAGGAGGAATGACCAACAAGAGACCCGAAGATCCAGGGTCGGTCGGGATGTTATCTGTGCAGCAAAGCGGAAGGGGCTGAGCAATCAGTTCCAGGGCCAAAGTGTAACTCCGGAGGAGGCTGCTTAGAACCCTGCCTGCCTCACCTTCTTGCTTGGTGATGTACCACAGGTTGTCAGCACCCTTTCTCAGATCCACTCGGACAAGCAAGCGCACGTGAAAGACCTGTGAAGTGCTTCCGGTGAGTGCCTTGACGCCCGAGGAACCCGGTCAGTGGCACTCAAACGCACCGGAGTACGCGCTTCGGGAAAGGGCAGGAAGCGGAGCTGCAAATGTTCGGTGAGGTCTAAAGAAGGATTAAAGAGTTCAGCGGGGTGGTTTGTGGTTGTATGTGTGCGCCACATTTGATTCGGACTCACCGATCAAGCAAGTCTGAGTCTCGCCTCCCTTCTTCTTGGTAACCTCGTCGAACGCGACGGTGTGGAACTCGATCTTGTTGTTGAGAGTCAAGGCTCGGAGCATTCGATATGCAGCCTTGACACCGTCTTTACCCTGGGCGCGCGGTGAGTTGAGCATGGGGTGCACAATCACTGTTGGGGTCACGTGGACAGGTGAGAGATTCTTTCAGGTTCGGGCTCGGAGATGCAATTCGCCGAGGGGCCATCGCCCTGAACGTGAACCCGAACGTACCCGAGTCACTGGGAATGGGACCCAATACTATAATCAGTTCCAGGATTTCAAAAGATTTGAACGTTAATTTATTGAGTTGCGCTCACTCTGAAAAGTAGCGATCAACGGAAGCGAGAATTTTGGCCGATTCCCTCGGCTCGGTGATCTTGCGCACGACGTTTCGGATGCCACTCGCGGGGTTCTCCATGGCGCGTTGAGGGGTGTAGCAAGTTCTTGGAAGTTGCTTCTGTGCAATGACCACACGCCAAACACAAGTCCGAGATTCAGTTCAGCTTGTCAGGACGAGAGCGAGAGAGAGGGCTGCAAGACGAAGGCATCCCAATCAGCACTTCAAACAAACCGGGTAGCTGCTTTGATCGCCTTACCTCGTCCGAGTACCTGTGAGGGAACTGTGTGGAAGGAAGAGAAGGTTCGGAAGAAGCCGCCGCGACGCCGCCGCGGGATCATGACGCTGTTCTCGCCGCGAGCTGACCGAAGCCCTCGCGCATGAACTGCTGCTGTCTCTGCACGAGTTCTCCGACTCCGGGATGAGAAGACTCGCCCGCAGACCAGAATTATGCCACTACAGCCAATTGACAAAAAGCCGTAGTATGGGACCATCAATTTTTATTTTGTCTGAAGTCTGTCAAGCCGAAATCAAGGCCCGCGCTGTACCACACCAGAGCCCACTGCTGAATTCCCGTGTCGGCGTCACGGATCCACGGCTCTCACGTCCCGACGAGCGGCTTCTCAGGTAGAGCATCGATGCCCAGATGAAGTTATGATGGCTTGGAACTTCTGGATAAAAATTGCCTTTATTGGAACGGTTTGGTGAATTTCGGAAGGCCTACTACAACGGTCTGGCCGGCACGTGTGCCATGGAATTGCGCATTAGCATCGCTTCCGGTGAACAAACAGCTCTCATTTCTGATTTGTGAGCGCGTCTCACCCGGTCTCGCCCCGTCTCGCCCTGGCGGGCGGTTGGGGGCGCCCGCTCCCCCCTGTGTTGCGTCGCCTCTTCGCCGATCCCTCCCTCCCTCTCACCTCACCCCACCGCGACTTTGCATACCGCCATGTCTGCGATCCGATCGTCGATCACGCTCTCTGCGACATCACGCACGCTCGCGACGGGTGTTCCCTTCGGGCGCGGGTTGAACCTCGCTGCGCCCGCGGGCGTTTCCGCCGCTCACCACGGCCACGGCGATGCATCGTCTCGTTCCGACTTTGGGCAGATCCCGACGTGGTCGCAAAAGACCGAGCTCAAGTCGGTTGGTGGTCTCGTTTCGAGGGCCAGCGTCAATGGTGAGTGCACAGTGGCCGGACTGTCCGCCGTCCTCCCCTCCCGCATCCCGTCTCTCCCTGCGAGCGAGCGTCGATTCGGAAGCGTCGGGATTGGCCGAGCCCAGCCAAACGGGCGCGACCGACAGCGACACGCCTGCAGTGTGTGGGAAGGGGGCGAAGGCGGTAGATAGGCTACGTAGAGGTCGAATTCGGGAGGATCATCCACACCATCCATCGTGCACTCGTCGTTGCGGGTACCAGGGACGGGATCGGGGTTCGCCACGACGAGGCGTTGTCGATCGGGGCGGAACGAGGGACTCACTCCTCTGCCACACACGCCATCGCACACCCCGACATGGACGACTCGACATGACGGAGATAATACGATGCGGAGGATGAGACGAAACTGGCGGGGCCGGATGCTGTTGCAGGTGCACCGCTCGACCGTCCATTTCGCATCATCGGCCCGCGACCGCATACCCACCTGTCCACCTCTGTACACGTCCACAACACCAAATCCAAGCCCATGGCCATTTTCATTGACATTCAACTGACTTGTCGAATCCATTCTTCTTCCCTCAGCCTCGCCCGCCCGCCCCTTCCAACCCCGCTTCATGTCGACCTCGTCCAAGCACCTCGCACCCTCGACCCAGGTCCCCGACTTCACCCCTTACACCAAGGGCACATCCGAGACCTCGGGCCGAGCCTACTCTTACTTCCTCGTCGGTGCCATGGGTACCTTGACCGCCGCCGGTGCCAAGTCGACCGTCGCCGATTTCTTGACCAACATGAGCGCTTCGAGTGATGTCTTGGCTATGGCCAAAGTCGAGGTCGACTTGACCGCCATCCCCGAGGGCAAGGTATGTCGTAGTGCGAAGGGTGTCAGATTGGGACGTAGAGGTGACTGACGGGCCCCGGTTGCCTTGCCACTCGCAGAACGTCATCATCAAGTGGCGCGGAAAGCCCGTCTTCATTCGTCACCGTACCGCGGACGAGATCGAGGAGGCCAACAACGTCGACATCAAGACGTTGCGTGACCCCCAGGCCGATTCCGACCGTGTCAAGAAGCCCGAATGGCTCATCATGCTCGGTGTATGCACCCATCTCGGTCAGTCCTTTACCCTGGGTCTGTCCAGACGCTTCCCGATCTGCTGCTGACTCTTGGGCTTTCAACCTTGCACCCAAACAGGATGTGTCCCTATCGGAGAGGCCGGTGACTACGGAGGGTGGTACTGCCCCTGCCACGGATCGCACTATGACATCTCGGGCCGAGCGCGACGTGGGCCCGCGCCGTTGAACCTCGAGATCCCCGAATACGAGTTCGAGGACGGAGGAGAGTCCAAGCTCATCATTGGTTAAAAACGACCTTCGCAAGAACGAGTCGAAGATAGAAAAAGGATGAGGTGGTGTATGTGTTCTTGTGTGTGTTTTTTCTCTCTGGTTCGGGAGTGGTAGAGTCGCTCGTTGGTGGTGGCTCGCGACGGAGCAAGGTGAATAATTATGGAATGGTCATTCTTTGTGGCTTTCTTTTTCTTCCGCGCGGCCGTTTGGGGACTTCTTTCTTGCATCTGTTCTGACGTTTTCGCTAGGGTGATATTGCGGTCGAAGAGAGTCGGCGTTCGATTTCGAGATGTGTGTCTGAACCGGCTCTAGAGCGATGTTCTGGACCGGTGATTTTCTGCCGTATAATTAGTGAAATTAGTGAAGGGTACTGCCCTGGACAAGATGAGCCGCCTACTTTGAATGTACGAACAATATCTTTGAATGTACGAACAATATATGCTACCTGTCAGCATGCACACGCGCAGGAGGATATGTCCGACCGGCGCGTACGTGCGCGCGTGGGGAAGTAAGAGAAAAGAAAGGCACCAGCCCGAACACGAATCCGACACGCGTCGAATCGCGACACAACTTTCGACCCCACGTTGAACGAGCCTCGCGGAGCGGCCAACGCCGCAAGAACGCGCTATGGTTCTCCCACGTGGTAGGTTGTCGTCCTCGACCGCCCGATACGTCGAATCCGGCGACGAAGACGAAGACGATTTTGCACCTCCTTTGACGACGAAAGCTCCGGTCAAACGAGAGAATGTTAAGGCGCCGTCGACAGTCGCGAAGGGCAAGGTCAAGTTGCGTCGCGCTGTGGACGACGATGATAGTGACTTCGTCATTGAGGATGCCGGGGCGGAGGAACAGGATGATGACGAGGATTTCGATATGAGTGAGGATCTGCCGGATGAGGAGGAGGAGGATGAAGCGGGGAGCTTCGAAGAGGATTTTCTGGAGGATGATCTGGTCGTCGAAGTGAGTTGCCTTCGAGTCCACGCGACAGAAGGGGCTATTGCACGCTAGGAAGAGCTTTTGAAGAAGAGCTGATTTCTGATCGATTGTACATTTGCGCTTACACAGAAGGGTGCAAAAGGATCGAAATCGGCGGCTGGCGGTCGCAAGGGTGCCAGCGGCAAGACGTCGCAAAACATTTACTCTCGCGGCAAGTCGGCACTCAAAGGCGAGGACGGCACCAGAGGTGCATCGCTCGACGACTCGCTGCCACCGATGAGTGACTTGAGTGAGATCTTCCTCGACCTCGTCGGCAAGGTCAAGGATGAGCTTGGTCAAGTCTGCGATCAGCTTGGCAATCGCAAGCTTCGCGTCGGAACCATGTGCAGGTTCGTACGAGTTGTGGGGCGGCTCGGGAGGGTAGCATAACTGGGATCACATGATGCCCCGAAGTATATCATCCTTCCCATCGGAGAAGTGGACTGATGAGGCCCTTTGTATTCTATCCTTAGTGGCACTGAAAGTCCCCTGCTTGCTCTTGGCCTGATTTCCGAGTCGCTGGAAGAACTGACCGGTCGCAAGCTGCAAGTCGAGCACATCTTCTCCTGCGAGATCGAGCCGTTCAAGCAGGTCAGCTCAATAGTTTCCCGAAGGAAAGCACGTGAACACGATGCTGATATCAAACCGAGCAGGCCTACATCGAGCGCAACTTCTCGCCGCCCCTGCTGTTCCGAGATGTCACCGAGCTAGGCGGAGAACAAGCCAAGACGGCCTACGGAAGTATCGCCGACATCCCGGGCAACATCGACATGCTCGTCGCCGGCACGTCGTGTGTCGACTACTCGCCGCTGAACACGAAGCAAAAGACGATAGACGACCAAGGCGAGTCTGGACGCACGTTTTTCGGTATGCTTGATTACGTCGAGAAGCATCAGCCGCCGATCGTCATCCTCGAGAACGTCTCGAACGCGCCGTGGGACGAGGTCGTCAAAAAGTTCCACAGCATCAAGTACCACGCCGTCTACGTCCGACTCGACACGAAGCATTACTACATCCCTCATACTCGCTCTCGTGCGTACCTCATCGCCGTGCCCAGGTCTTCTGGAGCCGACGTCGTGGAGAAGTGGGCGACGACGATGAAGATGTTTGTGCGACCATGCTCGTCGCCGCTCGAGGCGTTCCTGTTGCCGACCGATGATCCTCGCATCCACCGAGCGAGGCAGGACCTGTCCAAGATCGCCCTGACCAAGGATGGTGTCAAACGAGCCCCGACGGATTGGATTCGCTGCGAGGGTCGTCATGCTCAGGCACGAGAGCAAGAGTTCCTCGGCCTTCAACGACCTCTGACGGCATGGAAGGACAACGGCGGCGCACCAACAATGCCCGATGGCGCATGGAACGACTGGGCCTCGGCTCAAACGGAACGCGTTTGGGACCTGATGGATATCTCGTACATGCGACTTGCGCTCGAAAACACCGATGTGTCGTACAAGTCCGCGTTGTGGAATCTCTCGCAGAACGTCGATCGGCAGACGTCGAACCCCATTCTGGGCATCTCCTCGTGCTTGACGCCAAACATGATCGCCTACCTCGCGAGTCGCGGCGGACCCATCATCGGTCTTGAAGCGTTGGCGTTGCAGGGCTTGCCCATCAACAAACTGCTGCTGACCCGCGAGAACACGGATCAGCTCGCCGATCTGGCTGGCAACGCCATGTCGTCCACTGTCGTCGGCTCGGCAATTCTAGCCGCGTTGTTGGTCGCTCGCAAGACACTCGGATCGAACCATCCCGAGCCCAACGGAGATGCGCCCGCTGAGGAGGAATCGGAAGGGGTCAAATCGGTTGGTATTGAGGGTCGCATCCGAGGTGACGAGCGCCTCCTGCCTCACCCCGTCGATCTCGCGGCTTTCAAGCCCCTGACCGAAGGCTTCCTCGAGAGGGCCGTCCAAACGGCGCGCAAGTGTCTCTGCGAGGGCCGCTCGAGCAACACGCCCGATGAAGTCGCCATCATGGTGTGCGACGCTTGTGGGCACTCGACCTGTGCAAAGCACGTCGCTCGACCTGATCATCGCTACCGCCTCGAGACGGGGAAGCGCGCCAGTCCCGACTCGTTCATTGCCGAGCTCAAGGGATTGTTGCCCATGCGCTTTACCCTCGCTGGCTTCGATCTCAAGTCTCTGCAAGACAAGGTTGCCGACCTTTTGGAAAAGGGTGTTCCTCTTGAAGAGTCGCAGTCGACCTACTACGAGCGCATTGCCGAGGCCATCGATGGGGTCGAGTTCCACTTTTCCGAGTTTGTTCGTCGTCGAGAATGGATCGTCACGTTCGCTGCCGAGAATGCGACGCTGGAACTGCACATCTCCGCGCATGGCTGCGAATGGCTACTCCGCGTCGCCTGCGAGCGCACGCTGGCCGTCAACGATCCGCTGCGAAAATTACTCGAGGTGCCGATTGCGCGGATGAAGCTATCCCCCACGACGCAGAACCTACTGGATGGTCAGTGGGACCTCGCAGCTGTGATCGATGGAGCTGTAAAGGGAAAGCAGACCTTCAGCATCGACATCGAGGTCGTAGGCGACATGATCCCTTCCTGGCGAGCGCGCATGGGACTTGTCGACTTCCTCGGCGAGAAAAACCAGGACGGAGTCGAGATTACACCCTCGGAAAAGAGACCCCTTCGTATGCGGGTCAAGATGTCAGACACCATCACTCCATTGGTAGATCGATCGCTCGACGGTCTCTACGAACTCGAGGCCGAGTGTGGCACAGCATGCCAGTCCTTGTATCGTCGCATCAACCCCGCCGAGGCGAAGCCGTTGTACTTCTTCTTCGACCCGACGCGCTTTGGAACTGCCGACATCGATTCCTTCGTGTTTTCCGACGATTGCCAACGACTCGAATACGGTGAGCACCGCAACAAGCTTGCCACAGTCGCGCCTTCGTGGCGCTTGCCTGGCACGTTCCCGACGGTATCTCAACAATCGCAAATCCGAGTGGCCAAGGCTGAACCCCTCGCGAGTTCTGGAAACGTCGCCGTCTCGCTTCCGACTATGTGGACACCTCTGCCTGGATCCCACATTGTCCACGAGAAGGTGGAGCGAGTAGATGCGACCTTTTCGACTTTGTCGACGACGTTCGAGTTGACCGCTGGTGCGGTGGCGTGCTCGTTCGCTGATAATCTTCTGGTCGCCCGAGTCGAGCAAGCACCACCGGCGAGGAAGCTCAAATGGGCAACGGAAGAGTGGCACGAGGTCGATCTGCACCATGAGGGACCCGAGGTGTTCTCCAAGATCTCGTGGATGCTCACCAAGATCCCGGCATGGGATGCCCTGCGAGAGTGGCAACACATCACCGGAGAGGTGAGCTCAGGTTGCAACTCACGGCATTGCTGTCTGCGCAGTCATTGACAAGTTCTCACACCACCTACAGCTCGAAATGGACTGCCAAGCCTGCTGCCCTCCAGCCCCCACTATTCATTGGGTCAAGCGCACTGAGCAAAAAGCCAAGATGCTCCAAGTTTCGATCGTCGCAGTCGAGGACGGTCAACAAGCAGCCCAATTCGAGCGAGCCCTCAAGGCGAGACCCTCGCCTTTGCTCGTCCACACTCGTCAGACGGCAACGCATTTCGAGTTCCGCATCGGACTCAACGCCGCCACGCTCGCGCATCGTGCTCTCGGAACTTTGCCCGTCAATCGCTTGCATACCTACGAGATGAGCGAGCCGACCGTCATTTGGCGTCTGAAGCCGTCGAACGGCGTCGAGCTAGGCTATGGCAAAGACGGCGAGCCGACCGAGTTCTCTATCCCTTCCAACGACGCCGACGTGATGGCCGATCAACCCCCTCATTTCAAGGTCTTCCAACTTCGCAACGAGCAACGTCGATCTTTGCAATGGATGATCGAACAAGAGGCCAACCCTCGTCCCTGGGTCGAGGAAGAAGTCGCCGAAGCCGTCCTGCCCCAACTTGGCTGGCATGCCGAGGCCAAGGCTTCGCGCGTAGTGATGGTCCGAGGCGGTGTCTTGGCCGACGCGGTTGGTTACGGCAAGACGGCCATCACGATCGCTTTGATCTCTACTCGTTTAGGCCAGACTGAGCTGCCTGTCGAAACGGATCGAATTGCCGTCAAGGCGACGCTCATCGTCGTTCCTGCGCATTTGACCTCTCAATGGCCGTCAGAGATCGAAAAGTTCACCCAAGGCGCAAACCAAAAGTTCGAGTTGCTTACCATCAAGGATCTCAACGATCTGCGCCGCAAGACCATCGAAGACTTCCGCAAAGCCGACATCATTCTCGTCGCCGAGACCGTGTTCAACTCGCCCCTCTACTGGCCTCAGCTGTAAGTCATAACCAAGAAGCCTTGATGAAGTCGTTCCCGGTAACTGATGCCGTCTCGCGCCACGAACACAGTGGAGACTGGAGTGCCAGTGAACGAGGAGTCAAGTACGACAAGAACGCCGGTAGATACTTCCGCACCTGTGTCAACCAAACAGTCGCTGCCCTGCCCGCCCAAATCGGAAAGCTGCTCAACAATGACGCCAAGGGCGTCTTCGACTCCATCAAGGCGGCTAGAAAGGCTCGGGACCAAATCAAGGACGTTGTCGATGAGCCATCGAAGCGTCTAAAAGGACAGGCCGCCGTCTTTGCCAAAGAAGCGGCCGAGTTCCTCGAAAAGCGGGATGGCAAGAAGCCTCAGGCCAAGAAGGAGCACAAAGTCAAGAAAGATCTGGAGAAGAAGATCGATGCCGATCCGTGGAATCTTGGCTCGAAGGACACGCAGAAGGATTGGGAACAGATGATTTCGCCTCCGTTGTCAATCTTTTCGTTTGATCGTATCGTCATTGATGAGTTCACTTACACGGATGGCCCTCAGCTTGCTGCCGTTCATGCGATCCGTGCTCGATCGCGATGGATCCTGTCGGGCACACCTCCGTTGGAGACTTTTGCTCAGGTCAAGACGTGAGTGCCCTTGCCCAGTTGTCGCCTCAGTATGTCCTTGCTGACGTACTACTTGTTTGCTCCACAACAGCATCGCAAACCTCCTCCACGTCCATCTCGGAGTCGACGACGAAAGCGAGTTCCAAGGCGGTTCCAACGGCGCGCGATACAAGGAAAAGACAGCAGCCGAACAATTCCATTCCTTCCGAGACGTTCACACTGTCGGGTGGCACAAGAACCGTGATCAGATTGCGCAGAAATTCCTCGATCAATTCGCTCGTCAGAATTGGGCCGATACAACGACGATCTCGTATTCGGATAGTATCACGATGATTGACTTGCCGGCAGCGGAGATGGCTATTTACCGAGAACTCGAGCATCATTTGCTCGCCTTGTCGAATGACCTGTAAGGCATTGATTGCTCCTGATCTCGGTCATTCGTGGATGAAGACACTGACTCCCGGTGCTACTTGCTCGATGCAGTGGCAAGATCCAGCGTATCAAGAAGGAGAAACGTGGCGATCGAGAGGTTCGCCTCTCCGAGGCACTCGGCAACAGCAAATCGCCCGAAGAAGTGAGTCCTCCCCGTCCATTCGAACCATTGCTCGGTGCGCTTTTCTAAGTTAGATTGGTCTCGCCACACCAGGCCCTACTCAAGCGCTGCTCTCATTTCTCCATGGACATCGAGGAATACGACGAGTCCGTCAAACACATCGGGGCACTTCATGTCTGTGAACGTATTCTGGCCAAGCGCGTCGCTCAACTCACGTCGTGTGAGGAGCAGTTCTTGCAACTCGTCAATACCTGTGCGGCACAACAACGTTGGCTTGACAAGCATGGGTATTACAAGGGACCTTTTGGCGCCAAGGGGTCAGAACCTCAGCACTTCAAGATGTTCCTCCAGACGGTGAGCAGAAATAATACTTCGATGTATCAACTTTGTGAAACTCTGCTGACATGTCGTTCGTTTGTGGTTTGTTCCAGGTCTTTGGAAAATCACAAGACGAGGAGGGCTCCAAAGCCATCAAGACCTTCTGCAAAATGGTCGGCTGCTCCGATTCCGGCGAGATCAGCAAAATCGCCCCCGAAGGAGCTCCTGAGCCAACGCACATGGGTGCCTTCCTCACTACGAACGGTCAAACATGGGATGACGAGAAGAATCGCGCTATCGCAGGCAAGAAGATTCCCGAGGAGGAGTACCGCAAGTCAAAGACCTGGATCTTACGTCAGAACGTGTCGGCTGTCGAACGTCTGCGAAAGGAAGTCATTGGACGATATCGCTCGCGTCGCTACTTCCGATGTGTGCGGAACGTTCAGCGCTCCAAGGACAACTCGTACGAAGGGATCACCTTGCTTTCGTGCTGTGGTCATTCGGGCCCGAGCGACGAGATCGAACGTCTCGTCATCAACCAAGCTCAACCGCAGTGCATCGAACAGGGATGCGATGCTCGCGTAAGCAGGAACAACTTCGTTCGTGCCGAGACCCTCGGTGTCGATCGTTCAAGTGGAACTTTCGGAGTCAAGCTTGAGACGTTGGTCAGGCTCATCTTGGAGAAGCTGCCCAAGGACGATCGGGTGCTGGTCTTTGTGCAGTTCGATGATTTGTTCGCCAAGACGAGGGAGGCGCTTGAGGCTTATGGGATCAAGACGGCTGTTGTAGAGGGGACGGCCAAGCAGAAGGGGACCACCTTGCACAACTTCCAGGATCCCGACAATCGTAGCCATCGAGTGCTGTTGCTGCAGGTGACAGACAAGTCGGCATCCGGTGAGTGTCATGCTCGTATCTGTTCGGCGGAAGTGGACTAACATGGCCACTGTCGTGCGGCACAGGTGCGAATTTGACCGTGGCGAACTGGGCGTTCTTCATCTCGCCGTTGCATACCGACACTGCGCAAGAGTACAAAGCCTTCGAAACCCAAGCGATCGGTCGCATACGTCGGTGTGTTACCATCGTCGCATGATCGTTGCTCTGGTAGCTCTCAACGTTGACTCTGCTCCCCTTGCACAGCTACGGTCAAACCAAAGCCGTCAAAATCTTCCGCTTGTTGACTCGCTCCACGATCGATGTTGAGACTTTCGAGCAACGTAGCGGCAAGATCGTTGAAGAACTCGTGGCCGAGCAGGAGCCGCTCGAGCTTAGTGATGTCGCTCACCCCAAGACCCAGGAGTTCGAAGAGATGGTCGCTGAAGTAAGTGATCGATCAGAGTATGTTGCTCATGGACCCGAACTGACCTTCCTTCTTCGCTTGACCTGAGCAGAGGAGTCGTACCTGTGGAAATCGTGTCATCGCTTCCCCTGTGACCAAGGAAGCCAAGAAAGCCCGGCCCGTAGTCGCCCCCAAGAAGCCACGAACCTCCATGAACAGCAAGGACAAAGGCAAAGGAAGAGCGCGACGAGACAGTTTCAGCGACGACGACTTATCCGACCTATCCGCTATCGTGCCCTCCGACGATGGCGTACCCGAAGCCGATAGCGAAGCCGACCAAGCCGAGGTTGAGAACTTGTTAATTGGCAGTAGTAGGCCTTTAAGTTTGAAGAAACCGACTACGGCTTCATCGGTGGCGCAACGTCGATCGATGGTCGCTTGGGCTAATCAAGCTGTTGACGATGAGGATGACGATGACGAAGATGATGATGAGGATCCTCTTTTGTTGAGCAGTAGTGTGAGTGCGAAATTGCTCCAGTCTAGATCTTCTTTCGTCCTGATCCGAAATCTTGACTCGATTCCGCAGCCACGGAGTAGCGGCAGACTCCGCCGGCCGATCGTCAAAGACCGGGCATCGATCACTCTGTTGGATGGCGAGGATGACGACATGGATGAATATGAGCCCGAGACCCAACCGACTGTGGTCAAGTCGCCCGTTACGGCCAAATCTCCCGTGGTCAGGTCCAAAGTTCCTGCCAAGCGACCTCGCGGATCCGACGCCGCCAGTAACAGTTCATCACCTGCGAAAGAGGGCTCGGCACCGACGGCGACTCGAAACAGTCCAGACAAGACGACGCCTTCGCGACCAATGAAGAGGCGACAGACATTCGAGCTCGTGGTTCCCTTTCGCAGACTGCCGTCGTCGCCCGCCAAGAGTCAGGAAGGTGCGCGCCCAACCTCGTCCCCCATCAAGTCTTCCAGTGCTCTTGCTCAGGCCTTGAACATGAATCTACTCCAAGCCCCTGCGATGCTGAACAAACCCTCGACGTCGGGAACTCCCGAAACGGCGACTTCGGTCGCTTCGGCTCCCGAATCACCCGAAGAGATGGGCGAGGCCGAGGCGCTTGACAAGATCGTCGCTGAGCGCCAGGGGTTGACGAATTCTTCTATGTCGGAAGGGGAGGCGGAGCTGTGGAAGGATATGTAGGGGGGAGGGGGGATGGGTTGAGCATTCTGGACCTTTCTTCGGTATTTATCTCGGCGGACCTGGATACGGTGACGGTTCCGAACGCGGTGTTGATTGTTGTAATTGCATTGGGCTTGTTCGAGGCCGGCTGGGTGTATGCGCTTTCCCCGCCGCCGTCGTGCTCGCACCGTTGGCCGTTGGCGTGGGCGGCTCTTGAGCTTCGCACTGTCACTTACACCTCCGCCGTTGATCCCATCATGGCTGCGTCCAACACGTACACCACATCACCCGCTCTCGCTGCAGAGGTCAAGAAACGCAAGAGGAAACGACCCAACAAGACTGGTGGTGATAAGCAAGAAGCCACAGCTGCCACATCCGCTTCAGCCGTGGCGTCGACTTCATCGTCGGGCCGCGCTGCGAAGGTCGCCTCCACCCAGACTCCGACGCCGGTCAACGAAGAGGATGTCGAGCCTCACATTGACGAGGATTACGAGGTTAATCACGAGGGGGGAAAGAATAAGAAGAACAAGAAGAAAGGATCGGATGCAGGGGAGGGTGCACCCATCGCTTTCGAGACGGATCAGCCCCAGTCGGGCGCCTCTTCACAGCCAGCAGCAGCGGGCCACGGGGATGCGCTCGCTCTCATGACCGGCACCGCTCAGCCCGTCGCAGCCATCCCAACCGCCTTTTCGACTCTGGACTTGTCACCGGGGACCAAGAGCGCGATCGAGGGGATGGGCTTCACCAACATGACCGAGGTGCAGGCGAGGACGATCCCTCCGTTGCTCGCCGGCCGAGACGTGTTGGGCGCCGCCAAGACCGGATCGGGCAAGACCTTGGCTTTCCTCATCCCTGCCGTCGAGATGCTCAACAAGCTCAAGTTCAAGCCGAGGAACGGTCAGTAGTGCGATCTTGTACCGAAGCTTGGGCTCCCCGTTCTGATCAGCATTCTCCGTCTCGCTCACAGGTACCGGAGCGATTGTCGTTTCGCCGACCCGAGAATTGGCGTTGCAAATCTTTGGAGTCGCCAAGGAGCTGTGTGAACACCACAACCAGACTTTCGCCATCGTGATGGGGGGTGCGAATCGCAAGGCCGAGGCCGAGAAGCTCGTCAAGGGCGTCAACCTCTTGATCGCCACTCCCGGTCGATTGCTCGATCATTTGCAGGTCAGTGCGACTCCAGTTCAGGTTCATAATGGAGCCACGGCTCATCACATGCTCTGATCTGCTCGCAGAACACCAAAGGCTTCGTCTTCAACAACCTCAAGGCGTTGGTCATTGACGAGGCCGATCGAATTCTCGAAATCGGATTCGAGGATGAGATGAGACAGATCATAAGCATTCTCCCCAAGGGTCGGTGTGCCACGTATTTCAGCGACCGATGACCTGTAAATGAATTACTGATCAATCTCTCACCCACCACGGCCACAGAGAACCGACAATCGATGCTCTTCTCGGCGACCCAAACGACCAAAGTCACCGACCTGGCTCGCATGTCGCTCCGACCCGGCCCTCTCTACATCAACGTCGACTCCCACCGCGACACTTCGACCGCGGAGAACCTCGAACAAGGCTACGTCGTCTGCGACAGTGACAAGCGCTTTTTGTTGCTCTTCACCTTCTTGCGAAAGAACCTCAAGAAGAAGGTCATCGTCTTTTTCTCGAGTTGCAAGTCGGTGCAGTACCATGGCGAACTACTCAACTACATCGACGTGCCCGTCTTGGACTTGCATGTGAGTCCGCTGTACCCTAGGATTTGCATGGGTTTCGCAATGTTCATCTCGAGGTACACCGGCTTCGACAGGGCAAACAAAAGCAACAAAAGCGCACCAACACATTTTTCGAATTCTGCAACGCCGCCACGGGGATTCTTCTCTGCACCGACGTCGCCGCGCGAGGGTTAGACATCCCCAAAGTCGACTGGATCATCCAATTCGACCCCCCTGATGATCCGCGCGACTACATCCATCGCGTGGGACGTACCGCCCGAGCGGGGAAACAAGGTCGATCGCTGCTCTTCCTCCTCCCTTCGGAATTAGGCTTTCTTCGTTTCCTCAAAGCCGCCAAAGTCCCTTTGAACGAATACGCGTTCCCCCCTGAAAAAATCGCCAACGTCCAAACCCAATTGGAGAAACTTATCTCTAAGAACTATTACCTCCACCAAAGTGCGAGGGATGGGTTCAGGGCTTATATCCAGAGTTATGCGAGTTATTCGTTGAAGACGATCTTCGATGTGACGGCGTTGGATCTGGCCAAGGTCGCGAAGGCGTTTGGGTTCCAGAGTCCTCCGAGTGTGAATATCAATATTGGGAGTGGGATCAAGGGGAAGAAGAGGAAGGATTCCAAGCGGGGGGGAAGTGACGAGGACAGTGAGGAGGAGGAGGGAGAAGAGGAGGAGGATTTGGATCAGGTTTCGAGGAGGAACAAGGTCGCGAGTGGGCGAAGAGATGGGAATGGGAAGGATAAGAGGAGAGAGGTTGAAGGGAACCGCAAGGTCGAGAAGGACTTTTATCGCGAGGGGAGGGAGAAGAAGGCTAGGACCGAGCAGGGCAAGCAGTGGAGTCGGTGAACGTTGGTTGGAGTCCCCTCTGATGTTTTCTGGTGTGCATTCGGTGTAGTGTTCGTCGCTTGTAATACAATGATCTCTCACTACTTGATAAACGGGTGTGGTGTTACAGAAAGCTAACTCGAGAGCCTACTTGGTGGCGAAAGCACCGACGAGCAACCGAAGCATCTCGGTCGAGACTTGCTCATTCGTGCTCCGGACGGTCAAGCGGCACAACTGCAGTGAACACAACGCTGAATTAGCTCAGACAGGCCATCGGAACGTGTGTTCAACGAGACTCACCTTCCGTTCCGGATTAGGTTCGACCCTCAACAAGCACCCGACCTTACCCACCGACGACATATGCAACACTCCCGCCGCAACAAGGTTATTCGGGTTCGGATCGACGCCATCCAAGAGACCCATCCGAATTCCACCCACAACCTTCCTCTGCTTAGCAACGTCCACTCGCGCCCCATCGAGGATTACGATCGGGAATATTTTTTGTTGTTCCCTCGGTGCGCCACCGATCTGCTTCCATCGTTCGAAGAAGGCGTCCGAGGAGAGTTGGACGGGTTCGATGAATTTGGTGAGGAAAACGGGGAGACGCAGTACGAATTCTTGGTGCGATCCTGCTAGGTACGAGATGCGCAAGAGGGGGGGTGTCGAGAAGATGCTTTTGCCTTCGACTAGGACGAGTTGTTGGACTTGGGCAGAGGCGGAGAGATGGGATGGTACGATCGAAGGGAGCTTGACCTCGAGGGCATCTTCGTCCTCGACGTCGAAGGTTGCTGTCAGGGACTCGAGCGCGACCGAGAGCTTGTTACCAAAGAAGATGGCGATACGGCCTTGATGACCATGGTACTCGGTCTTGACACCAACCTGCAGCTGCGTATCCTCGTACAAGACGCCGTCGGGGTTATAGAGCAATCGAGCGAGCCATTTCTCGGACCCGTGCGTGAGCGGCAAGGACACCTTGCGAGATGTTGTCGGTGTCGTGGCTGTACTACTAGTAGCGGCACCGAGCAAGGGGAGTGAAGCCTCGCCGGCCGCAGGTGAAAGTGCAGGTGCGAGAGGGGAAGGGGCCAACGAGCTTTCGCCCCCTCCAGTGTCGGTAACGAGAGGTCCAGCCCAGCAAGTGAGGACATGACATCGGTTGTGTCCACTCCAGGAATGACCGTCGACCCCCCAGCTGTAGTCGCATCGATGGGGTTTGCGTGCGTCGCGTCCGCGGTGGGATTCATCTTCCGTCGCCCGAAGCCCTTGTAGCGCTCGTCGTCCTGGCCTCGGTTGATGTCCTTGCCACCGATGTGCCATGTACGCTTGTCGCCGGTATCGCCGTGCTTCTTCAGTAATCGACTCAGTAGCTGCGCGGTCGATTTCATGAACCCATCAGCGCCTATTCACTCAACCAGCCAGATTGCGTCCACTCACCGCACTCTCCCGTTCAGGATAAGGCGGCATCTCATCAGCCACGACCTGCAACAACTCATCATCCGGCTGTTTCGCAATGACGAGATACTCGCAAGCGCGCTGCTGCAACTCGGCGTCGAGGACATGCGAATACCGTTCAAACACGTTGACGATCTGCTCGTAGATCTCGGGGAACAGGTTGAGCCACTTGAAGTAGGTCGTCAAGAGGAGAGCTTTGGTCGAGGCCGAGGCGAGGTTGGCGCGCGAGTTGACGAGTTGGAATTGCTCGATCGGGGATCGACCCTGTCCAAACCGGTCAAAAGCTTTTGAATCAGCTGTGATCACTGACTGATGTGGACACAGACCGATATCCTACCTCTTCATCCGCTATGAGATGCCCATATTCTCCAAGGATGTATGCGCCGACCTTGAGGATGTTTTCGTGGCAGTTGGGTAGGCTCAGATGATCGAAAACTTTTTGGGCGGCATACTGTCAGAGGTTATAGGCCTACATCAGTATCATCTTCTACAAACAGACTAAGACGCCCTGTGCAAACTAACCTCTTGCAGCTCCTCGGTGTTGGTGACGATTTGCACGATTCGGTACCAAACCTCGTCGCCGACGTGATCCCCGGCGGTGCTCATCAACTTGAGGATTGTATCAACGTACCACTCGTACTCAACAGCAAACTTTTCGGTCAAGATGGCAATCTTGAGCACCATCTCTTCCCTCAAGGTGTAGTCCGCGATGGAGAGGTATTTCAACAGCTCGCTGACAATGACTTTCGAATTGGACGTGTCGCACATCGAATAGAGGAGGTCGAGGCCTCGACGACGGACCGAGATGTCCTTGTCTCGAAGTGATAGAATGATGACGTTTTGGTGGACCTTGATCGCATCCAGTGAATCGGACCGCGCAGCTAAATGAGTCATCGTGTCCAGGCCCAAGTACCTTACGTTCGTCTCCTTGGCCGAGATGAATCGACCCAACAGCAGCGCGGCCGAGTGAACGATCGACGATTCTGTGTCGAGATGAATGGCGAGGTTGATGGCCTCGAAGAGAACGGCATTAAGCGCATTGTTGTGCTGTGGATTCTTGGGTGTGTCTTGGGAGTTTTTGAGGATGCACTCGAGGACCTTGTGCAAAGTCAGCCGGAGATTGGCATCTTCGGATGGGGGGTAGTACTGGAGCAGTCGAAGGAGCTTGACTTGAAGCCACGGGATGGGCACCTTGTAGTACAGGTAGTCGGAGGGGTACTCGTTCTCCAAAACGATCTAAGTGAGACACCGGTGCATACATCAACTTGCGGGCTTGTATATGGTGACGAGACGCAGTGCTCACCTTTGCTAGCCGATCGACGGCTTTTTGGTATGCGACTGTGTAGGCACTGAGGTTATCTTGAGCCAGGGTCAGGACGAGCGAAGCCACAGCGAGTGCAACGCCCTGGCGATCGAGAGCGAGAGCATCAGCACCGTGCGCTGGATCGGCTTCGCGCTTTCATGGAGCCCATGCCACGTACCAGGTCTTGATCGTCCATGATGGAAACGATGCGCGAGGCCCATTCGGCGGAAGGTATCACTCCGGGGTGCTTGCGGTACAGTCGCAGCAAGGTCAGCGCTGCCTTTTTCTTGACAAAGCTTCGTGATGTTCTGCGTGGAGAACCATACGATCAGCCACCTGATCTGATCGATAGTGCCAAGTCGACAACGCACGGTGAGATCAAGAGACGGTGTACGTCGCTCGCCAAAGCCTCTGCCATTTCTGCACCACCAATGTTGGCGATGGCGTGAAGTGCGAGACAGTTGACGGTCTCGTCCAGACCATCGAGGTCTTTGCGGATCGAGTTAACGACTAGCCGTACGAGGTCCGAGTTTTCGTGCATGAGCAAGGTCAGAGCGAGGTACCCCTGTCAACCAGCGATCCCCTCCACGGTGAGCTGAGGCTGTCAAAGGCAGTGCACGAGATCGGAGACTGACGATCTGCTTCTCCGAGTACTTGGTCGACGAGATGAGATTTACGGCTTCCATGTGGCCAACATCGACGGGGTAACCGAGGATGGAGGTGAAGATGATCTTGCTGATATACCTGTGAGATGGCGGCGAAGACGTGGAGGTTAATCGTTGGCACGGCTGTACACCTTGTCTTGGGTAGTATACTAACTTTTTCTTTTGCCTTCCATCCAAATTGCCCTCTGTGTGTGAATAGTCTAGTTGCTCATCAGTGCCAGTCCACCGAGGTCACAACGCCGAGACAAGGGCCCCACGTCGTCGCCATCGTCAATGAACCCACCCTTGAACTTGTGACGAATATGGGCCATCTCCTTGTTGATACGCTTCTCCTCGAGTTCCCTGACACGACATGCCCTGAGGTCGGCGATGTACTGGGTCAGGCCCCTCATCTCATCCTTGTTCCTGTGCGACACGAGGGGTGGGTGGGTCAGTCAGTCCGTGTCGAGCAGTGTGGCAGCATCTGGTGTGCGGGGAGGGGCGAGACTGACATGTTGGGTACTCGTAACATGGTGCAAGGGTGTCTAGACGTGGTGTGGACTGAGTGAGGCCGTATGTGGCCACAGTCGGGGGGTTGAGAAGGTGTGGGGCGACGCTGGCTGGCCGGGTGTGGTGGGTCGGCATTCCAGTTCGGTTAGTCGTCGGACTCTGTTCAGTACCCAAAATGAGAATACAAAGAATAGGCACCAGTCGGAGCCGCTGGGCACGCGGCCTGAACATGCGCGCGAGAAGATCTAAAAAGCAAAAACAATGAACCTCAACACCCACCCACCCACTTCTTCTCCATCACCCTCATTATCGTCTAACCTGTCCCGACTGTTGCGAGTTGAAGAAGTTGCTGGCAGCGGGCGACGATATTAGCAGCAGCTCGCAACTTCGGGAAGTTCGAGCGCAAAGGGAAGAGGAGAACTACTAATAGTTGGCCACACTTGGTGTAGGTAAGACTTACTGTTTTATGACAAGGTTGCTGATCATCAAAGATACCGGTCATGACGTCTTGAACTGCCGAATGGCCGCAAGGAGACCCCCCGTGGCGCCAAATCACGAGGTGGAGGCGAAGGTGGAGGTGGAGGTGAATGACGTAAGCAAGAGGAGGACGATGGGGTGATGGCGAGGTTGACGGTCGAGATCAGGGTCGAAAAAGAACAGCATGGAACGAGGGTAAGCTGAAGGTGGAGGTGCAAGGGGGAGGAACAGACGTAGAGGTGAAGGCAGGGCATGAGGGTGGAGGTGATTCGAGGTGGAAGCGAAGGTGATGGTGAAGGTGATGGTGATGGGGGGTGGAAGATAATGTGAAGGTGGATGAAGATGAATGGGGATGCAAAGGTGGAGGTAAGAGCAAGATCTGCCCAAGTCCGTCGCACGAGATCGGGTCCGGCAGATGGATGGCAGAGGCGGTGGCGGTCCATGCTCGCAGGTGGCCACAAAGGGGCTGACCGGATGCAGTGACAACCAAACCCTCTCCCAAACTTCTTGCCCTGAAAGACGACCTGCACTGCGGTGGATCCCGTCCACGCTCAAGAGCAAGCGACTCGGCGGCTACAGCCCCCACCCCCACTCGGTGCGAAACCTGCCCAGATCGCGGAGCCGAGCCGCGGTCGCTGGCAGCCGAGTACAGCCTCCGTCGCGCCTGCACGTGCACATCAGTGGATAATCATGCCTACTCGTTTATGTCTCAGTCAAACCTCTCTGCACAACATTGCACAGCTATGCACCCACGTGCACGCTTGGATCGAATCGACCTCCCGCGGCCTGCTTCGTTGCCGCCCCACCGCCGAGTGCATGTCCAACCGAGGCGGAGTAGGAGCAGGGCGAGGACCACAATCCTCGATTTCTCACAAAGAACCTCATTCGGCAGCAGTGTGCGTGAGCTGTGCATGGATGTGCTCGCGGCTGTAAGGACGAGCATCCACGAGAAAACAAACCTTGTCGTCCAAATCCCATACAGCTGCGTGCAACCCTGTGCCCCGTTTTGCACGAGCACCATATCAGCGTCGCCGCCGCCGTGATGACGATGCCCGCGGTGGCCACCACGATCCACAGGGGTCAGCAGATCCATCGTCCATCTTCGGCGTTGGTGCATAGGGGTGCAAGGGGGTGCATCGGGGTGCATCTAAATGCAGTTTGATCTCAAAAGCTTGGCATATTAGTATATATGAGATTCAAGTCCATGCACTTGTTTGTTTCCATGTCAGCAAGTGCCTCGGGCGTCCACTGGCGTGGCGCGGTCGGACGGCGGTCTCCTGGCTCGGCTAAAACGTCGCAGAGAGCAGCGCACCGGTCCATCCACGGCCAAAGGCTTGATCTCGGCCACGCGCTTGCACTCACATGCACGGATGTGGTATTGCTATGCACGGACAAGTTTTGACGTGTAACATGCACACGTAATCAAGACATGGTGCTCTCCAAATGTGCAGTGAGCTGCAGTGCGTCTGTCTCCAATGGCTCCGGCGCCGGCCAGCAAACGTGATGCCGGTGATGCAGTGGCTCGCCCCGACGCTCCAGAGTGGGCGTGCATGGATGTGCATTCGAGTGCACACAGTAGAAATAGGCTCAGTACGGTCCCATCTTCAATTTGCAAGCAATTGTACTGATGTGCACACAATCGTACGCTCATACACATGCCTCCCCGTCGGATTCTTTGAGTACCAGGTCCCGGGCTGAGGTCGAAGTGACCCGCAAGGGCGCGGCAGTCGTTCAGTCGGCGTCGACGTGCACGAGTGTGCATCAGTGTGCATGGGCATGCAGGGACCTTCTTCTGGGTCATAAAGTAGTGTAGACCAGCTTGCGAGCCTATGCAATGATTTACACCTCTGTGCAGGTCCATGTATGCGACCTCGGCTGAACTGGCTCGGTGCGACCGATGGCGGCGTCACAAGTGGTGCAGATGCGTGGAAGTCCAAGCGGGGTATGCAGTGGTCTCAGAATACCACACGCCAAGGTCGGGCTCAGATGGGGTCAAGTGACAAGCGGGTGAACGAGTCGCCCGTCGCGTGAGTGCTGCGAAGTGCGCGTGCGCGTCGACGTCAGCTGAGCGTGGGGGCATCTGGGGGCATTGCCCAATAGTTGCCAATTTACTTCCGACGCGAATAGGTAAAGTCGTCGCATGCCGGCGCGACTGTAATGCCCTTTTTTGCCCTTTGCACCCACCCCTTTTCTCACGTGCCACCGTCTTCTCTTCCTCTACCTCCCGTCCGCCCACCACCCACTTTCCCCCACGTACAAGCGACCACTTGAGCCCCAAGATGCGCTTCTATGAGTCAAGGTCAGTATCCAGTCTTTGAATGGTAGGTAGTGTGTGAAGTGGTCCTGACTCGAGTCGGTTTCGCTTCACTTCGTTCTGCTTGCGACTGCACAAGGTTTCCCGAGGTCAGTGACAACAGGACACCCAACACCGCACATTCCGAGCTCTCTCTAGACTGGTCCTAATCAGTCGTTCGTATTCCCTAGGTCGATGAGCTGGTGATGGTGCAGGTCAAGCAGATCCAGGAGATGGGCGCCTACGTCAAGCTCGTGCGTACCAGCAACGCCCACCGCATGTGCTTCTTGATGACCACCACGACTCACCATCCACTTCTACTCTTGCAGCTCGAATACGACAACATTGAAGGCATGATCCTCCTCTCGGAACTGTCGCGAAGACGAATCCGTTCGATCCAAAAGCTCATCCGAGTCGGCAGGAACGAGGTCGTCGTCGTCATGAGGGTCGACAAGGAAAAGGGTATGCTAGGGCAATGTATCCGTCTCAATATACCTCTTACGTTGAGAGCTGACTCGAATGTCCCATGCTCCCCTCTCCCTCCACCTTGCCTGACCCACACTCGCGCGCCGGCTCCTTCGCACGCATCACCACGCATCCTCAACCCTGCATCATTTTCAGGCTACATCGATCTGTCCAAGCGACGTGTCTCGGCTGAGGACGTCATCAAGTGCGAAGAGCGCTACAACAAATCAAAAACGGTGCACTCCATCATGCGCCACGTCGCCGAAAAGACCGGCACCGACATGGACGCCGTCAACGACCTCGTCGCATGGCCCCTCTACAAGAAGTATGGCCACGCTTACGAGGCCTTCAAACTTTCCATCACGTGGGTTCCGGATTTATGAAATATTGTGCAGTGTCTGGGAGGACTACGTGCTGATAATGTCCCGCGCATACGTAACCCACAGCGAGCCCGAATCGGTCTTTGGCGAACTCAACATCCCCGACGACATCATGGAAGAACTGCGATCCAATATTGCGCGACGATTAACGCCCCAGCCGGTCAAAGTCCGTGCCGATCTCGAAGTCACCAACTTTGCCTACTCCGGCATCCTCGCGATCCAAGAAGCCCTGGCGCTTGGTGAATCCTTATCGACCTCGGAAATTCCCATCAAAATCAAATTGGTCGCCCCTCCGTTGTACGTCATGGTATCCAACACGACCGATAAACAAGGTGCGATCGAGTTGTTGGAGAAAGCGATCGAGATGATTGGGGAGAGGATTAGGAAGGAAGAGGGAGGGAGCTTGTATGTCAAGATGAAGCCCAAGGCGGTTAGTGAAACCGAGGATATGGAGTTAGCCGCTTTGATGGCTAGGGTCGCAAAGGAGAACACAGAAGTTTCGGGTCAGTACACGAACTCTAATCTTGGGGATTGTATTTGGTGGTGCTCCAAGTTCGGATTGCTGAAAACAATTCTTTTTGCTCTCGTGTCAACAGGAGACGAGGATTCAGAAGGAGAAGCATAGACGTGCGGTTTCTGTCTACTCGACTTGTTTTCCCCGTCATTTTTCTTGCACAATAGTTGTAACTCCGAATAAGGTTACAGCAGAACTTATGTGCGCTGCCAAACATCGGCATATGAAAGGCCTCATTCACAACACACCAACTCTCCCAAGAGACCCAAATCCTGCTCACACCTTGCCGCCGATGGATCCCTCGCGTTCACTCAGTGGTGGCACAGTTTTGAACAACCCTGCTTCCCAACCAATCATTTAAGAGATGCTGCTTGTTGTGTCGCAGGGCTTATTCGGGTGAATCGCAGTGTGGAAGTGTGAACGTGTGTTCATCTTCCAGCAGCTCGAGACGCAATATGAGCGGTGTTAGTCACTGCGAAATGGGAGGACGAGAATTCCTTCGAGCTCAGCATATGGAAGGGTGTGGCCTTGGATTCGTTTTTTGATGAGGATGGGTAAGTACTAATCGTCGGTAAGGTTGAGGGGTCCGTCCGGAAGCTTGGGAATAGTGGCGGGCTTGGACTACCGAGATAAGAACGACGGTGGTGAGTGGAGAGGGTTGAGCAGTTGATGAGAGGGACGCCACGATGACCAAATTAATGAATGGGATAAAAGAGAACGAAACAAGCACCAGCTTGTCCCAGTTTGAGCCACCCTCTTCCCCATCGCTCGATCGGCTCCCGGGCCGGACACACTCTGCTATAACCCCTGCGGCCGCTTGCAACTCCTGCCGAAGCTATGAATTGGAGACAAGCTACCTCGGGGACAAACAACCCGCCTCCGCAGAGACATTACCACGATTTACCGCAGCTGACGGGAGGGTACCTAGCCCGATTGAGCAGCTGACGAATTGCAAGTGTTTTAGACAGGAGATTGGCTCGATCGGATCGATCGGAAAATTCGCTCGAGCTAATTTGCTCCGATATCGGAGTGAGCCTATGGTTCTTCCTTGGGATTCAGCAAGATACGGACCAAAGATCTACGACTGGTGCTGGGCACCAAGTCTTTGAATACGTCCATTGTGATCCGTAGTCGTGCTGCAGGTGTTCCTTCTGCTCTACCAATTTTGATCCCTCCTTCGATCTTGTCTTGGCTTTCCACGAAAGGCAACCATGATATACGAGGAAGTGATACTGTATTTTCTACCCCTGCCGGATGTTTCAAGTCCATCCGACATATACAAGACCACTCGTCTCTTGGGGAGAAGACAAGCAGCTGGACGGGGGACGCCACGGCGATCAGAGGGAGGAAAGCTTTGCCGAGCTCGGTCGGGGGATAGGGGAGGATCTGAAATGGCGGTTGGATGGGCGAGGGTTGAAGTAGTATGTATCCCGAGGTGTCGCCTGTGTGTAACCCGCTTGCTCAGGAAAAGTACGAGAGAGAGACTGCACCAAGAATGACTGTTCACCTGGTGCGACGACCCGAAGTTCGAAACGAACGCGCCGTCGTCGAACACACATGACGACTCTCAGCGCGCCATCAATGATTAAGGTGGCGATAGCCTCGATCTTCTTAGGTCCAAGTTGGAACTGTGAGCTATGGACCCATGGATCGTCCGGGCGGTCGAGCTCGCTTGGTTCGCGAATGTGAAGGATGTTGAGGCTGTGGTCGAGGGTGGCGATACTCGAGCTTGGGCCGTCCATAGGAAGCAACTGGGCCAATCAAGAGGAAGAGGAAGAGGTTTTGGTAAAAGGTAATCCGTCATCAGAGACTATGGTCGTGCCCGGATGAACAGCGGTGGAAGACCCCAGCTGTATTCGCCGACGCTCGAAACAGGGGCTGTTTCCAACCACTCACTATGTCACTCCGACCTGCGCTCTCTACCATCACCAGACACGATTTCAGTGCCAAGGGTTCAAGACGCCGCTACAGGACCGATTGCGGGAAAGAAGCAAGATGCACTCTGCCAAAAAGGGGCTCGTGCACGCTCGGCCAGGATGCACACTCTGATCGGCGACGGCTGGCGACGCCAAGTCCGAGCTCACAGGCTCCTTTGCTCTTGGCCTTGCTCCTCTTTAGATCTGCCGGACCGCCATCGCCTTCGCCCTCTCTTCTCCACACCGCTCCAGCCCTCCCAATCATCGAGTGACAGACTCCAGATCAATAGAGCAGCACCCAAGGACGCCCAACCCTCTCCCATGTCACCATGGCTCGAAGCGATCCGCTCGCAACTAATCGAGCGCGACGAACGGGAATCCTCGCACCGCACCTTGATCGCGCATTCGCAACGCCTGGCTCAACATGCAGCGATGTTGCATCAACGGAATCAGACACTCTTGAACGCGAGTTTAAGGAAGAACAGTGGGGCTACGGGGGCAGGGACGCGTGGGGTTTCGGGAGGGACAAGTGGGGTTCAGACCACGTCGGGAGGGGTGGGGGGTACAGCGGGGACAAATGAGTGAGTCTGGGTGCGAGGTAGCTTGCCTTATACAGCGTAAAGATAGAATCTTTACTTTACGTCGACTGACACGACTTTCTATCACGTCACATCGCGTCGCCTCATCCAGCGCCGTTCGTCAAGCCATGATCACCTCCCTCGAATCCCAACTCGCCTCAACACGGTACGAACTATCCGAGCAATACAAGATCCAATCCACGAATTCCCAACGGCTATTAGGGTTGACGGATCAGCTGCGCGAGTTCGAGGATAAGGGGAGGGAGGAGAAGGATGAGTTGAGGAGGTTGAGGACGGAGGTGGAAGGCTTGAAGGATAGGGCAAAGTGGCACAAGGAGGTGGTGCAGGAGAAGGAGAGACAACTCATTGTAAGTTATTGTATCTGGACAGTTTACCTGGAGCAAGGAAGCCTACTCGATGTTATAATGAGAAGGAGAAATCTAACAATCTTGAGTCCTCTCCGCTCTTCACCCTCACTCAGATCCTACAAGACGACATCTCGGCCCTCGAACTGGAACTCAACCAAGTCACGAAACAGAACGAGGACCTCAAGACCGACAATGCGGGACTGTTGCAACGGTGGTTGGAGGCGAAGAACGACGAGGCTCGGCGAATGAACGAACTCTTCTCGACAGAGTCTACACGAGCTAAAGGAATGTCTTCATCGCCGATACCACAATCTACATCGGATGAGCCCCCACCGGCTATCGCAGTGCCGATAGAGGCAGAAGGGCCCGCTATAACGTCATAGTTTACTCCGTCCGGGTTCAGATGCCGAACTCACTGGGAAGAAGGCACCCCCTTCCCTGGCTCACAGCTATCACTTAATTGCAACCGCATTTCCTTTTGTTTTGGTAATCCACGCAGCATTGATCTTATATTCGCTTCTGAGAGTGGTGAGACGACGCAAAAATGGAGGCTATGTGAGCCTACACGAACTCTACGCGCACATACGAGTTGCCTCGCCCGTAATTGGTGCCCGAGTTTTGGACTTCCCGATCGAGGCCCACAGTTTTCTGCAAACTATCCGTGTTGTGGGCGATGCTCCGGCTACCATATGTACCATGCACCATCCTTTTCTTCATGTCCATCACCCTTCTTGAGCCATTCCTTCCGAGTTGTCACTGGGTTGAGACAGCATAATTTGTTCCGCAAAATGGCTCGGTCGGTGATCAGCGACGGCCTTTACGGGCGATTCGCTCCCGAGCGGCTCCGGGACGAGTGTCTCTCTTTCACCACTTCGCAGCGGCAGCACGTCCCCTTCGTTCGTCACCACGCTCACTCCCAGCAAGTGTCTATCACATCTTCTTGACCTTAAGGGCGTACTGGACACCGCTTCACCCCGCGACCCCGCCAAAGATCCAAGGACACCCCTGCACCTTCTCCCGTTCTCCTGCGATCATGCTCGCCCGACGAGCTCGTTACACTAGCCATATCGCCAGTCTCAGCTTGAGAAGGACCTTCGCCACCGAAGCATCTATTCCCCAAACCTACGTCGAGAAGATCGTGCAACGCCATGCGGTCGGTCTCCCCGAGGGCAAGGTCGTCAAGGCCGGCGACTATGTCATGATCAAGCCTCAGCACGTGATGACCCATGTCAGTTTGGGTTTGGTCTACGGGTGTGGCTCCCAGCTTTGAGATCAAAAACACTAATGCTGCTATTTGTCATTGCTCACAGGACAACACTGGACCCGTCATTTCCAAGTACGTCGAACACATAGCCCCGAAACCACCCCGTACTGACTGCTCACCCCTTCCGCAGATTCAAATCCATCGGAGCTTCCAAGATCTCGAACCCGCGCCAAACGGTCTTCACCCTCGACCACGACGTTCAAAACCGCTCGAAAGCGAATCTTGCGAAGTACTCCAAAATCGAAAGTTTCGCCGGCGAGCACGATGTCGATTTTTATCCTGCTGGACGAGGTATTGGGCATCAGATCATGATTGAGGAAGGGTATGCTTTCCCGGGGGTTATGACTGTTGCGAGTGATAGTCATTCCAACATGTATGGTGGGGTGGGGTGTGTCGGCACCGCCATTGTTCGGTGAGTCCGATGAGGGTTTGTGAGGACGGACAAGACAGGTGACTCACTCTTGCAAATC
This sequence comes from Microbotryum scabiosae, assembly GCA_022702605.1. Taxonomy (NCBI): domain Eukaryota; kingdom Fungi; phylum Basidiomycota; class Microbotryomycetes; order Microbotryales; family Microbotryaceae; genus Microbotryum; species Microbotryum scabiosae. The sequence continues at coordinate 629,450 of JAHWDV010000006.1, read as the reverse complement.
CGATCATCATAGAACGGATGCCGCCGCTCTCTGGGCCACGCAACGTACATGGTGGCAAATCCCACCAATCGTCCGAGTCAACCTCGAAGGAAAACTACCGCTCGGCGTCACGGGAAAGGACATCATCATCGCGCTCTGCGGTAGCTTCAACAAAGACGAGGTCTTGAACCACGCCATCGAGTTCAGTGGCAGTGGTGTCGCGCAGCTCAGCGTCGACGAACGTCTCGCCATCGCCAACATGACGACCGAATGGGGTGCACTCGTCGGTGTCTTCCCCGTCGATAGCGTCTTGCAAAAGTGGTACGATGGACAACTCAAAAAAGCCGAGCTGCGCAAGTTCCAATTTGCGGGCAAATCCTCCTCGGTCCCTTCGGTCGACCACCCTCGGTTGACCGAGAAGCGCCTCGCGGAAGTCTTTGCGAACCCGATTAAAGCCGATGAAGGAGCGACCTACACCAAAACGCTCACTCTCCACCTCCCTACGCTCTCCCCTTCTGTCGCTGGCCCCAACTCGGTCAAGGTCGCGACGCCTTTGCCGACGCTCGAAGAACAAAAAATCAAGATCAACAAGGCCTACCTTGTCAGCTGCACCAACTCGCGCGCATCGGATCTCCAACGCGCGGCCGAGGTGCTGAAGGGGAAGAAACTCGCACCCGGGGTCGAATTCTACATCGCCGCTGCATCGTCGGTCGTGCAGAAGGAATCCGAGGCGGCGGGTGATTGGGCTACGCTCGTAGCTGCGGGTGCAAAGGTCCTTCCAGCAGGTTGCGGACCTTGCATTGGATTAGGCACGGGGCTGCTCGAGGATGGCGAGGTCGGCATCTCGGCGACGAACCGAAACTACAAGGGTCGAATGGGGTCACCGAAGGCGCTCGCGTACTTGGCTTCACCCGAGGTGGTCGCGGCCAGTGCGATCGCGGGTCATATCTGCGGACCCCGAATCGAAGGTGCCACACCGTCCAAGAACGAGCCCAAGATCGACCTTGTGATTCACACTTCTGCTGCCTCTCCTACTACTTCAGAAGGCCCCGCCGCTGCCGAACCGCTCTTGCCTTCATTCCCTCCCTTGTTCTCCGGCCCCTTGGTCTTTGCTCCGCAAGACAATCTTAACACGGATGGTATTTACCCCGGTAAATACACATACCAGGACGACATCACACTCGCGAAGCAAGCCGAAGTCGTGATGGAGAACTATGACGTCGATTTCGCCTCCCTCATAGCGCGGATCCGATCACCCGCTTCCGAGACCCGTTCCAAAGGCCGTGGTGTCGTCCTAGCGAGTGGATACAACTTTGGCACAGGATCTTCTCGAGAACAAGCTGCGACGGCGTTGTTATCCTCCGGTGTGCCTTTGGTCTTGTGCGGTTCGTTCGGGGACATCTTTAAACGCAACTCGATCAATAACGCCTTGATCTGCGTCGAATGCCCTGAATTGATCGAGGATTTGACGAGAGATTTCGGCAAAGATGGGAAGAGGAATGCAGGAGGGAAGGATGGAAAGGGGACGGTCGAGACGCAGTATTGGGTTGAAGTGGGGAGTGGGGATGGGAAAGTGACGGTCAAGGATCGGGAAGGGGGGAAGGTCATTAAAGAGTACAAGGTCAGGACGGTCGGGACGAGTGTGCAGGAGTTGTGGTTGGGTGAGTCTTGAGTGTCGTGGAGTTGCTGGACTTGATCGGCGTGCTGATGATTTTTTCTTTGGGATTTTTCGCGAATAGCCGGCGGTCTCGAGGGATGGGTGCGCGAGAGGATTTGATTAAATTAGGTTGGGGTTACTACCTAGCACTTGCAATGATGACCTTGTACGACGACCCTGGCTAATGATTTGCTAAAGCTGCTGACGTCCAAAGTCGGCCTGGGAAAGTTTTCTTTGTGTCGGCGCGGCAAAGGAGCATGGTCTGAAGAGGAGCTTATTATAGCCCCACCCACGTCCGAGCTCGTCCGGTGGATGACGATTCGAGCGCAGTCGGGGTTCGCTTCTTGCTCGGCGCACCTACACTCGGTCATTTCACCGGTTGCTGTCGTATATACCGTCCCCATACATACTCGAACACCCCCACGCCCCAAGCCACGATGCTCCCTCTGCGGCGCTCCTGTCGTTCCTTCGCAACCACTACGCTTCGGTCGTACGCTATCGCCGAACCCACCACGATGACCAACTCCGCGACGCCTACCACTCGATCGGAGGAACATATCAAGCATCCCAAGAATTACAAGCCGCTTTATACGCATTTGAGGGGAAGGGCGTTGCTTAATGAGCCCAGTTTGAATAAGGTACGCTCGCTGCAGTGGTCTGCGCTGATCATACTGGCGGGGCGGAAGAGTGATGGGGGATCGTCAAGTCGACCAAGCTTGAGGTTGATCATTGGTTGTACCGCCCCCGACTGGACAGGGAGCTGCGTTCCCCAAAGAGGAACGAGACGTCTTTGGATTGAATGGACTCCTTCCGTAAGTCCGTTACTTCAGCGTCAGTGACAGTAACCGTCAATGAGGGTCGCACGTGGGGAGGAGCTGTCGTTGGGGCGGCCGAAGTGGGGCTTTAAACCGTAGGGGATCATCCGAGCGGAAGCCTCGAGCAACGCATGAATTCAACACGACTCGGCGCAGGCAAGATGGAGGCTGAGGTGTTCGGGTATAGAAATCTTACATGCAGTTTATTTTCTGTCCATAGAGCCCAAGCGCAGGACCTCGACATGCAGTGCCAACGAGCCTACGGTCAACTGAAGGCACGGACGACGCCTCTGTCGAAGTACACCTTCTTAACCTCGTTGCGCGAGCAGAATCAAGTGCTATATTACAATTTTGTCTTGAAACACTTGAATGAGTGTCTACCAAGTATGAAAGAGCTCCCAGAGATCGCTGCTCTAGGATGCTGGAGCTGAAATTTTGTCTCTTCCTGGCGCTCGACTCTTTATCGTTGGGCAGTCATCTACACACCTACCGTCGGAGAGGCAAGTCAAACACTCAGTGGCTCGATCGTATTCCATTCTAACTCGATCCAGGTCCCATTCTCCACAGGCGATTCAAAAGTACTCGACCATCTGGCGCCGATCCGAAGGTCTCTTCATTACCGAGGAGCACTTTGACCGAATGCGCGAGATCATGATCACGAACCGATTGCCCAAGAACGTCGACCTCATCGTCGTCACCGACTCGGAAGGCATTTTGGGTATTGGTGATCAGGGTGTAGGAGGTGAAAGATTTCGTCCGCCATGCATGCTTGGAATACGGTCTGACGAGCCCCCTTCGGTGGTCGCCCCGACACGCAGGTGTACTCATCACAGTCGGAAAGGGCAACATCTACACCCTCGGAGCAGGCATCAACCCCGCCCGGATCCTCAACGTCGTACTTGATGTAGGTACCAACAACCAAGACCTCCTCGACGACCCGCTCTACCTCGGCGTCAAATCCCTCAGGTTGACAGGCGAGCGATACGATCGCATCGTCGACAAGTTCTGCAACGTTGTTCGCGAGTCGTACCCGGATGCGTTCTTGCACTTTGAGGACTTTGGAACAAGGAACGCGGGGAGAATTCTGCAAAAGTATCGACCTAAGCAGTCGTGCTTCAACGACGACATGGTGAGGCTTCCAATCACGCGGTCAGGATTGACCTAACTGCATACTCACAGTGTCGTCGGCTACCGTTCACAGCAAGGAACGGCAGCCGTTGTTCTCGCTGCGCTCATGTCGGCATCCAAAGTCAACGCCACGACCCTCAAGGACCAGCGGATTTGTGTGTTCGGTTTTGGTACAGCTGGATTAGGTATCGCCGATGGTATCCGGGACGCTTTGATGATTGAAGAGGGTCTCTCGCCAGAAGAGGCGAACAAACAGTTCTGGTCAGTTCACGACCCCAGGCTGCTGCGCAGTAGAAGCGATCGCCGCTAACCTACGTGCCGAACGCGTACTGATCCTAGGGTCCTTGATCGACCTGGACTGCTCACTACTGGCGTCGCAAAAGACCAAATCCGATCTGGGCAGGAGCACTACCTTCGAGACGTGTCCGAAGTGGAAGGCTGGGAAAAGGATGCGCACTCTGGTATCTCGCTGCTCGAAGTGGTCAAGCAGGCCAAGCCGACGGTCCTGATTGGGTGTAGTGGGATGTCCAATGCGTTCACAGAAGAGGTAGGTTCGGTGGCTACGTTTCGGGGCTTTGAGCTTGACCTGATGTGGCCTAAGCCTGCGGCACAGATCGTACGAGAAATGTCAAAGAATTGCGATCGACCTTGCATCTTCCCCTTGAGCAACCCCACGCGTCTCGCCGAAGCCAACCCGAGTAAGCCAGAGCGCGATACGCACTTTTTATTTCCAGCTACTGATTCCTCCGGACCATCAGGCGACCTCAACGAATGGTCGAACGGACGCGCATTGATCGCGACCGGATCCCCCTTCCCCCCTATCAAAAACGTCACCGATGGCAAGATGTACAAAACGGCCGAATCCAACAACGCGCTCGTATATCCTGGATTGGCCCTCGGAGTGATCCTCTCCAAAGCTTCAGCCCTGACAGACTCGATGATCACAGCCGGTGTCACGGCTCTGGCTAAACTCTCACCGGCTTTGAATAACCCGAACGAGAGTCTATTACCGCCTCTGAAGGATTTGCGTTCAATCTCGGTCAAGATCGCCACTGCTGTAGCGAATCAAGCGAGGGCGGAAGGACTGGCCAAAGCTCACAAGCACGGGGACTGGACGGAGGAGGAGTGTCGCTTGAAGCAGTGGGATCCCGTGTATAGGCCATTGGAATTGGTGGATAACGCATGAGCATTCGGTCGGGTGTTCGTTTTATCTCATAAGACTTTCTCGGAATAGATCTCTGCTGACCTAGATTCAGTAGATGTAGTAGATGTAACTTCGTTGTTATTACAAAGTGCAGATCAAGACATGCTACTCAAGTCCTCATACAGTGATCAGACATGCTATTCAAGTCCTCATACAGTGATCGCGTTAATCGCAACCGCCCTCTTATTCCCCTGCTGACTCGAAGCAAACACCATATCCAACGCTCCCCTCACAGCCATCAAATCCCTCTGGAACTTGAGTTCCTCATCGATTTTCCGCCTCAAGCGATTGAACAAACCATCCACGAGGGGAGAAAGCCCGAGTGTCGGGGTGTAAATCTCAATAAGGACATTGGCGACGTCGGAAGCGAGGATGCAGTGGCGAGGGTTGGTGATGTGTTGGACTAGGAATTTAAGGATCGGTTCGAGGGAGAGGTCGTTGCGGTTCGCTAGGGCGATCGTCAGACCATCTCGGTGGATCAGCTCTTCCAACAATGCAAATGTCGTGGGTGTTGTGATACCCTTCGGCGCAAAATCCAAAACAAGATCAGTAAACCGTCGAGGCGCCTCACACATTCCCTTCTATCCACTCACCTTGCGCAACACCGAGTCCAACGCATCCCCATACCTGAAATCCTTCAACATCCGATCCCACTCCATCAGCTTCTTCTTCCTATCCTTACCCATCTTCTGCTCCCCTTCGAACGCTCCCATCCCTTCCATTGCTTCCTTGCCTTCGTAGACGACCCCACCAGCTGCGGCACCGGCTAGGAGAGCGTCGTATGAAGGGGGTTTGAACTCGGTAGGTAGACCGACTTTTCTGGAGGCGACGCGTGTTCGGATTGAGAGGGATCCGTCGGAGAGACCGACGACCAGATGGGAGGAATTCGGCTGCGCAGCAAGAATCGTGCGCGGTCAGCGACCTGAAAAGTACATCGCGACCAGCGCTGTAGGACCCCCAAAACTCACCGAGATAGCCAAACTCATAACCTGTCCACTGTACCTCATCGTATGGCGCACCTTCCAATTATTCTGCGGATCATACACCTTGACCAACCCATCCAACGCGCCACTCAACACGCGTTTCTCCCCGTTCTCCGCCTCGGCCCAACACAACGAAGTGATAGATTTCTGATGGTTGCTCAACGCCCTGACGCAGTAACTCGTGCCAGTGTCCAAGCGCTCGTCATCGTCGTATTCGGGCGCTTCGTCACCCGTCTGATCATCGGTCGTGATGCTGCTTGTCGTCGCTCCTAGCAAATCCCATACTCGGAGGATCGGTCCACCGGCCGAACATGCCAATGTTCCGTTGTCGCCAACCAATACCTCGTCAACGGGTTTACCATGCTTACCCAACCATACCTGCCCGTCCCGTTCAGCCTGCCTCGAGTCCCATAACCTCACCGTACCGTCGTAACCTCCCGAGAAGACGAGCGAAGGCGACGAAGGGACAAAGGACGCGCAACGCACGTAGTCGGCGTGACGAGGGTATATGCGTATGAGCGCTGAGGTGGAGAGGTCGAAGACTCGTACGGTCGTGTCGGAGGAGGTGGTGAGGATCTGCGTACCGGATCCGGGGGAGAATTTGGTCGTGTGCACGGTTCTGATGGGGAGCAACAAACCAATGAGCATGCTGTGCGTAGGCTTTTAAATGCCATCTCCTCTACTGACTGCTTGTGGGCCTTGATGGTCCTGAGAATCGCCCTCGAGTTGATATCAAAGACCTGCACAGCTCCCGAGTGATCTCCAGCGATGCACAGTTTGCCATCATGACGGATCTCTCCACTCGTCGCCGTCTCCTTGAAGCGCGCGATCGTCTTGACGACGCGGTTCGTCTTGGGGGAGTAGATTTGTAAGCGGGATCCCGAGGTGACGATGTAGCGATGCGGCGACGAGGGGGAGAACTGGACGTGGGTCACGGGCGCGTACGACTTGATGAAGATGGGCGACTGTGGGAGCGCGCACGAAGACGTGGATTAGCGCTCGAGTTGACGCAGTAGATGGACACTGCAGTGACGCACCTTGTAGGATTTCCAGTACACGGACTCGGTCTTTTGCTCGCTCTCGATCGAGGTCCGAGGCGGTTTGGGCACGACCAAACGCGAGAATTCGGCCATAATTGAGGCGGAAGAGGTGCGCTAGGCGCGTGTACCCAGTCCTGAGCAAGTCGGTACGTAGGGTGCGGTGCGGGACGAGAATAAGAGCCGATGTGGGAGTGTGGGAGTGTGGGGGTGTATGTGTCACACGTATGTGTCGTCGAAAACGCGCGGCGTGCGCTCGAGCGGGGATCGGCCTTCGCAGCCGTCGCAGCCGGTTTGGACTTCGCAACGACCAGCTGAGCAGGCGCGCTGAGCAGGCGCGCCGACTTGTAACCGCGAACTGAACCCGATCGGCACCGCATCCGACACGGGTAGCTCTTGGTCAGCTCCCTCGCATCGGCGGCCTTCCCATCCTCCACCATGGACACGATCAACCACATCTTGGCCCATCGGCTCGCCCACAATGACCAGATCCTCGCCAACCATCGCCATGTGATCGACACGCTCACCCGCCAGCGCGCCATCGTCCTCTGCGAAGCTCAGGACGGTCAGGATGGGCCCGTCATGCACAGGTCAGTCGAGGCCAAGCGCACACCGTACCGGACAGAAGACTGGGTGTAATCAGAGGTATAACTCCTGTGTTGAAACTTGTTGTGACAGATGGAATCTGCGAATGGCATCCCTGATCGCTCCCTCGACGAGCTCACCGATCCGAGCCATCGCCTTCGAGCTACTGCAGGTCACCTACACCGCCTCGACCGCATCCATGCTCCATCAGGGCAAGCACTGTCTCGCCATAGCGCTCAACATCATTGCGTCCCCCAAATCGGACCAAGCCGTCTTTGTCGCGGCGCTCGGACTCGTCCAGCTCGTCCTCGCCAAGAGCCAGTGGCATCCCGAGTGGGCTAGGGATGTCGTCGGAGCACCGGTCGTACAACGAACCGCCAATGCTCTCGTCACCGCTGCATCGAACCAAGCCCATCCCATCGTGAGTAGGAGGCAGCAGAGTGAGGCGGCCCTCGGATCCGACCGATTTTCGGTCTGGAGCCCCTAACCCTGGATCTCGTCCTCCCTCCATAGATCACGATCGCATCCCTCGAGGCCATCGTCACCCTTATCCCGCTCTTCCCGAACGCACTGAGACCCGTCGCACCATCGATCCATACGCTCGCCATCGACTGCATCAGCAGCCCCTCTGAGCTTGTGCCCCTCGGCTCGCAGCTGTTTGCCTCGCTCTACCTCCTCGCGCCCAAAGGCCGTGAAGGCTTGCGCGAAGCTTGGCGAAAATCGGTTGAGTCTCTGGTCGGGACGATTGATGCTCTGATCCCTTCTGTCACTTCGAATATTTTCGCTGAAGACGAGGCCAGGCTCAATCACACCCTTCCCTCGTTGGCCCTCCCGCCTCTCGCTTCGTCGTCGTCGTCTTTCTCCGCAACATCGCTCGTCACCCTCGACCGAATCGAAAGCCTCGCCGAGGTCCTCCGAGCCGTTCTCCGTACCCCTACAACGGACCGAGTCGGCTCCGTCCCCATCCCTTTGGGGACGCTGTGTGAACTCTCGGTCCAACTTTTGTCCCTGCACGCCGAAACGCCCGTCAGGGAACGGGTCGACCCAATCTTGGTCCAATCCGTCATTTCTTTCCTTCCTCGCCTTCAACTCGTCGGCGCGCAATTGGTCGCTCAAACCGCAGCCTGCGTCGGTATCCGTCTGGCCCCTCATTCAAATGAGATCCTCACGACCCTCGTCTCGACCTTGGCTACTTATCCGCCTCGTTCACCCATGAGGGCGATGTTGACCTCGACTTTTTCAGTGCTCTTGCACCACCTTGGTGCTTCAATCGATCCGGAGGAAGGCAAACGCTCGCTGGCGAGAGTGTGGCGAGTCGTCTTGGAGGATATTGGGGCCGTCGCTGTTGAGCCTACGGTGGTGACTCTGAACAAGGATGGGGATGTCGTCAAGAATGGGACGTCCAACACCGCGAATGGCGGTAGGAAGAACAAGAAGCAGAGAACGTATGACCCGAGTGAGGCGTTGGCACTGAGTGGGAAGCGTGCTCATCTCGATGAAACGGATTTGGACATCGCATTACAGTCTCTGAAGAGTAAGTCACCCGCTTCCGATCTGCACCTTACACTCCTCTTACTGATCCCATGCTTCCTCTCCGCAGCCCTCAACGAGCTCCTTTCCCACCCCCACTCGCACTTCCTCCCACCCAAGCTCCAACTCTCAACCTCGCGTCTCCTGCTCTACATCCTCCTAACCTACTCCTCCACCACCTCGACCTCCTTCCCTTCAACCCCATCGACTTCACCCCTCTACTCGTCCTCCTTCAAAACCGCCTCCAACACCCTCGAATTGGCCTTCCAATCCCCCGACTTCATACCCTCCACCCTAACCTGCCTTCTCACCCTCCTCCGGACCACCCAAGGCGGTGGTTCACAAGGCACCATCGATCTAGCGACTTTGATCCTAGGTCAATTCGTTCGAGTAGCCTCGTCGAACGATGATCGGATCGTAGGATTGGCAAGACAAGGTTTGGCTTGGCTCGATGGGTTGACGCACCCTTTGTTACCTCCTACGAGGACGGATACGAGGTTGATTAGAAGGGTTAGGGAAGAGAGGGGTGGGGAGGTTGGGGACTTGCATGAGGAGGTGGTCAAAGGTGTGGAGGAGTTTGGGTTGAAGATAACCATTGAGGGAGGGGAGGGGAATGAGATGGAGGAGGAGGGGCAAGAGGAGGAAGAGGTTAGGTTGAGGAGGGAGGAGAAGAGGAGGCTTCAGAAGGAGAGGATTGAAGAGGAGGAGAGGCAAAGGGTCGAGAAGAGGAAGATGGAGGAGGCGAGGCCGAAGGAACCGAGTTTCTCGACGAAGGCGTTTGGGTTCAATTCGTTGAGCACAGCGGGGGAGGGAACGACGCCGACGACGGTCGCGACGATCTTGGCCGAGCAGGAGGTGGAAGAGGAGGAGAAAGAGATTCATGTCGATTTGACACCTGCACTCGTGTCTGAGACGATCGCGAGTGTTAGACATGGGGCCGACGACGATGATTCGAGTGATGATGATGACGTGATGCCGACGATCAACATGGAGTCGGATGATGAGTAACTTATCTCCTTTGGAAAATGCAATGCATGACGAAAAAAAAAAAAAAAAAAAAAAAAAAAAAAAACTTGGTTGGAGTTAGTGGAGATGGCATAAATTGACTCGATTCATTTCAATACATCATATGGATCTGTAGAAAAAGCGGCGGGGGCCAAGGCTTTCAAGAGCGTCGTCCGATTAAAGGGGCTTCTTCTCGGCCTCGGCGCTGTCAGCGGAGCAAGCCAGCGGATCGACAATGGTGAGCACGCAGAACAAGAACAATGCGAACTGAAGTTGACAAAAACTCACGCAGCCTTGTCGACACCCGACTTGACTTCCGCGTAGGCCTTGGTCGCGTTTTTCTCGATCTCACTTCCTCCCCTCTTAGCCTCGGCTTTGGCGTTACCGAAGGCCTGGGCGGATCAAGTGACCAGGTACGATGAGCTCCGATTTCAAACGAAGGAACCGAATCAAAAGGAGTGCACTCACGTTCTTGAGCGTATCCGTAATGGGCGAAGTACTATCCTTGACCGCATCCGTAGCTTTCTCACCTCCCTCAACCGCCCCAAGCGCAGCGTCACTAACCACCCTGTTGACCTTTTCAGCGGCGTCCTTGACCGAATCCGTTAACGTCTTGGAGACGTAAGCCGAACGGACAAAGTTGCGCTGTTGGGTGCGGAAAACGGTGCGGAGAGCGGTAGGGGTCGAGCGACGGAGGGCGAACCTGTGGAGGTGAGGCGACGGCGTCATCGGAGTGAATGGCGGATCCAGAAGTGGGGTGGGAAGACGAGAGATGAATGGGGTAGGCACGGAGCGTGGTCTGTCAAGAGCGCATGCAGAGGATCGGCGACATGGACTAACATGATAAAGATGGCGTTATCTGGTGTGGGGCTGAAGAGCTTGTTTGATGGTGTGGAGAAAAGGAAAAGGGTGAAAGCCGAAACAGAGGTTCAGCCCAGCTCGAATTGGCGGTGTCGATCAGGCGCAACGCGCCTCGTAAATGACGTCGACGTCGGTCGCGCCACGTCAAGCTTAGCACCTTGTAGGGGCTGTGCCTGGCTCCGAATTTCCGATGCTGTTGCTGTGCTTAGGAGCCCGTTCACTGTGGATTTCGGCTCATCTTCCTTCAGCAGAGTACTCTGTAAGACTACCTCAAGAAAGGACAGCACGACGGATTTACCCCCTGACCGCTCGTCACAATGGTCCTCCACTCGAGGTCGCTAGGCTGCACCACTTGGTATAGCGGGATCGGGTCTCGATAATCGTTACATGCCAAACTCAGAAATTCCACGAAACCTACAGGTCAATGCCGCTGCAATGAAGCTGAGGTGTTACAACACCTCTTGACTTTGGCGAGGACTCCGAGGACTCAATTCAACGTCGGGTGTCTCCTTGGGATCCGCCGGACAAAGTTCGGCGCACATTCACGGATCGGCGAGCAGCTGACTTTCTTTGACATATCTAACACATTGGGATCGCTCGAATTCAGAGTGAAGTTGTCCTCGATCCATCATTCGAAAGCAGTTGCTGCTGTTTCGACTCATGCTCCCGTCTCGGCGCAGGTTTTCGTCGGTGATAGACGTCACCGCGGACTCAATGATTCCGCCATGTTCCAATTTCTGACCATTGGAGGCTTACCATGGGGAAAAATTTGTCCCAACTACATCAGAGGGGCATTTTGTGAGGAATTGTCGCGCCATCGTACCAGCCACAACTCACGATGTTGCCCTGAGTCCGTCAGACTCCCTGGCGGTCAGGCATCCCTGACTGAAACGTCGGCGCCACGGCCGTCGCCTGCGTGACGCCAACTAGATCTGCGCGCGGCCCGCCTGCGGCGGCCCATAAGCCGTGAGCCCAGGCCAACGGTCCCAGACTTCCTGCCTTGCCCTGCGCTTCCTTCCCAGACTTTCCTTGGGCCAGGGCCAGGGCCACCCTTGCCCGCGCGTGTCTCGAATCGCCTCTCGTCCTTCTACTCCCACTCGTGCCTGCCCCATATCAACGGTGAGTGACCGGCGTCGCACGACGTGTAAAGCGACACGGGAGCTGACTGTTGTGCTCCACCACCTCCTTTGCCATTTGATCGATCGCTCCACCGCGCTCCTGTGTTGGGTGCTGTCCCCGCCGTCGTCATCATCGTCATCCCGCTGGCTGCTGCTCGCCTCGCTCGCCCTCGCCTCGCCCGCGCTCCTGCGCGCCATTGTAACGTCCAAACGCGAGCAGCTCCCCGACCGCTTGCCTCCCCCCGACTCGTTTCTTCCTCAACCCACCCTCTCATCAGTCAACATGTCCGACGACCGAAGTGAGAATGTCTATATGGCCAAGCTCGCCGAGCAGGTGAGAGTCATTACAGCATGGCAGCAGCAGCAGCACGGAGCGGGAGGGATGGGGGGTGCGTGCGTGCGTGGCACGCGCGTTAGCCCAGGTTCGGTCGATGCACCTCCACCAAGCAGCATCCTCCCCCCCCCCGTATCGCTGCTTGCTGCCCGTCGCTCTTGTCGCTTTGACGACGCGCGACCCAAGCATCAGCGCGCTGATCCTTTACTTGTCATGACCACTATTAACAGGCCGAACGGTACGACGAGGTATGTCTAGGTTTTAACTTGTGATTTGTGTCGTGACTCGGCAGAGGGGGCCAGAGGGGGGCTGCTCGCTCGCTCCGCCTACGCCGATTTGGGCGCCCCCGTCAGCCACGCCAGCTTTGGCGGGCCTGCGGGTCCGTCCGACGATTGCCCGCCACGGAATGGCGGATTGGGCCGCGGTGTACAGCTCACTGACCCTCTGGCGTGATCATCGACTGGCTGTTCACACTCGTAGATGGTCCAGCAAATGAAGAGCATTGCTTCGGTGAGTCGCGCCTGAAACCGTTACAGAGTAGGGTCGAAGAGGGCCTAAGCGCCGCGCGCGACGTGAAAGACGCGTTCGAGACGGCGTGGCGCTCCGAGGGAACGCCGTTTGCCAGCACTGTACACTGACGGGAAGCTCCCACGCCTTTTCACGTCTTTTCAACAGCTTGACTCGGAACTCTCGATCGAGGAGAGGAATTTGCTTTCGGTCGCGTACAAGGTCGGTCCAGGGACCTCGTTTGCCCTGGGTCTTAACGAGCCAAGCGACTCGAGAGCTGATCGCGAGAAGCACCATGTTCCTGTATCGTAGAACGTGATTGGTGCCCGACGCGCTTCGTGGAGGATCGTTTCGTCCATCGAGGGCAAGGAGGAGGTTAGTTCACCTGCCGATCAGCCACGTCGCGTCAGCCCAACGCGTCACTGACCTCGCGCTCACGGTGTCTCCTTTTCCGGCCGTTGCGTCGTCCACACCAGGCCAAGGGAAACACGACCCAGGTTGCCGCTATCAAGGCTTACCGTGAAAAGATTGAGGGCGAGCTCGCCAACAGTGAGTCGGCCATACACACCACAACAAGCTCGGCGGTTCTTTAGCCTAAAGCTGACAATCAACGCTCTGCAGTCTGCGAGGACATCCTCAAGGTTCTTGATGACCACCTCATCAAGTCGGCCGAGTCTGGAGAGTCTAAGGTTCGCTGATGAACTCGTGCTGATCCGCACCTCGTCACATGAGCACAATGCTGACCCATGCGCAACCGCCCTCTCTAATAGGTCTTCTACCACAAGATGAAGGGTGACTACCACCGCTACCTCGCCGAGTTCGCCCAGGGCTCAACTCGCTCGTTTTCGTCCGAGGCGTCTCTTGAGGCTTGTACGTCGAGCAGAACTAGACCTGCATGTGATACAGGTGGACGTGGCAGGATGTCATGTTCGCTGACCTCAGACGAATCTTTGCCGCTCCCCTTTACGTCCGCGCCTCACAGACAAGACCGCATCGTCGATCGCCTCGACCGAGTTGCCGCCCACGCACCCTATCCGCCTCGGCCTGGCCCTCAACTTCTCCGTCTTCTACTACGAGATCCTCAACTCGCCCGATAAGGCGTGCGCGTTGGCCAAGCTTGCCTTCGACGACGCCATCGCCGAGCTAGACACGTTGTCCGAGGAGTCGTACAAGGACTCGACGCTCATCATGCAATTGCTCCGCGACAATTTGACGCTGTGGACCTCGGACTTGCAGGACGCACCGGCTGAGAAGGAGGAGGCCGCACCGGCCGCGGCTGGGGAAGAAGCAGCCCCCACGGGCGAGGAGGCGGCTTAAACGACTACAAAGACAGCGGTTCTCTTTTGTTGGCCCGAGTTCGCGCGGAACTGGGGAGGGTTGATCGTGGGAGAGGAGGGTAATTGACGAGGGTTCTTTGCTCATGCTCCTAAGCCCGAGTCGTCTCCTCATCCTTCGATTCCCCTTGCGCGTATTCCCCACATCAACCTATACTTTTTTGGGCTCCCTCCGTCTTCTTCTCCTTTTCGATTACCTACACATTTCTTTCTCTTCCGATCTTTTTCCCTCTGCCCGTGTCTACAATCGAGCTCTCCTTTTTTTTCTTCCTTTGTTTGCTTTCGTTTTCTCCTCGATCCCCAAATCATCATCTAGTATCCAAAGCCCGAAAACGAAGAAAGTGTTCCACCGAGAGTGATTCTGATTGTAAATCAGTGGTAGTAGTACAAGTAGCCGGCATGTGACCGCTGTTAAGGCGGGCCCAAGTCGAAGCTAGTCTGGATCATCGGACCCCTGTCTGATCCCCTTGGTGCCTGCTCTAGTCTCGAAAGCCACAACTGGGCCGGCTAACATCGAGCCTCCAGCACTCAGTCCTATAAAGAAACTCGATCTATCGAAGAAGGCGATGCGAGATAGTACGAGGCAACTCGTGGAAGATTTCTTCGATCCTCTTTCTTCGGAATGCGAGGCACTCAAGAGATACACTCCTGCGGATTGGTTGCAACAATGGGATTACGGGGGGAAAGGGTATTCAACAAGAATGAATGGGATAAGTCACAGGATCAAGCTAGGGTGAAGACCTGCGTTTCTGTGCCAACGGGGTTGTCCTATGCCGTCGTCGCAGATCTTGACTCGGACGTTCCATTGTTTGTGGGCCCCACTTGCGACTGCGCGGCATTCGCGATCGCTCGTTCAATCTCCTTCCTCTCAATTTCCAACACCCTCTTGCGTTCCTCTTCCGCCTCTTCCAACCGTATCCTCTGTTCCCTCAATTGTGCCAACTTCATCCGTGCCTGTTCGACCTCATCGACGATCGCCGGTTGTGACCCTCCAACCCCAGCCGCTCCGTTCATGGGTGGTCGTTCATTTTCCGGCGTGGGAGGGACGTAACCCGGTGGCCCATCTTCCGGGGCATGCACTCCTCCTCCTGTATTCCCGCCGTTCCAAGCCCTTCTGAACGTTGCAGGCCCCACAACCCTTCCCGCATCAACCTCAACGAAACCAGGTCCATACCCATTCGTATCCGACCCATCACTGAACTGCTTGACCTTCCCATCCGTCGCTTTGGTCCATGCCCATCGCGCCACATCGTTACTCGCCGTACCGACCTGACCTAATGGACCAAAGGCTAAAGGACCAGATTTTATCCAGTTGCGATTCGCGAGAAGGAGAGCGGTCTTTATGGCTTCGAAGGCGCGGGTGATGGGGGAGTTGGAGGGGAAGGAGAGGGCGGTTTGGGTACTGAGTTTGCGTTGGATCGAGATGACTTTGGAGAGGACTTCGCCAGGACTGGTGAGAGGGCGATAATCGAACGATAGTCCGGGGTGATGGTACATGGGTCCAGGGTGGGGAGAGAGCCAGAAATAGACGTGCCCTCGGCAACCCGAATGGTGGTGAATGGCATGGGTATGTAGAGTAGTAGCGGTGTTTGAAGGCATCGTTCGTCGTGGACAAAAAGTTTGAAAGCCCTTGAGGTCAGTCATTTTCTTCTGCTTCACGAGGGAATCTCCTGAGAGTTGAGGATGGACGTTCCCCACTCCGCTCTGCGGACTCCGATGACTGACATATTACCCCTGGACGCCTTTGAGTAGACGTATGCGGCGAGAACCTGGTACACGATGTGTTGTGGGATCTCCGGCAGTTCCTTGGCCAAGAGAGCGACGACTGTGGTGGACAAGTCGTGGACGTTAGCGATTTGGTTCCGGACTAGTTCCGAGGTGGTGGAGCCACATGGGGTACTCGTGGGGATCGACCATGATGTACGTCACGTGCTGAGGGCTCGCATGAGCTGCTCGTTGACCATTGCTGCAGGAAGTATCAACGTTGAAATGGGCAACCAGCTGTATGGGACTTGCCTTCCTTTTGAGACAGCATGATACCTAGGAAACCGCGTGTGCTGGACCTGGCGACGGCGGACAAGTGAAAGCTCGGTGAAAGCCCGGTGGAAGCTCGAGGGCTTGATTTGGACGAAGGCCTCAGTCAGATAGCCGAAACCAACGCGGTTGCGCTCGTTCGACGACCCGTGATGCCTCTGGCCGAGTAAGGGTGGCTTTGAAAGTGGGGTAATTGGAAAATCGTAATGCGCCTTTTAAAGTTTGCGCACGGGCCGGAGTGTCTCCCGGTGGTCGACGACGACGGGGGTTGCGCTTGTGCTGGGCGGTGAATCTCCAAGATGAAGCTGTTACGATTGCTGCCGACCCTTTTACTGGGTGTCGCATTCTCCCAAGGGTGAGTTGCGCTTGCCTCTTGACCGAGTGTCCTGCTGTGCATGCACCCGTTGCCTGTGATTGTGCCACGTCCTGTGGTAGCTGACCTTCGGCTCACTCACCACAACCCACTCTCAGCGTTCTCGCCTGGGACAACGAAGACCAGTGAGTCCCTGCAAGGCTCTTGTTGGGCACTGCATTCCGAAAATGACTTCTGACCAGGCTTCTCCTTGTTGTTGTGCCGCAGTGAAATTTTTGACATTGTTTCTGCGCTCGAACAAGCCGAGGGCAAAGGCACCACCTTTTGTCCGTCTCGCCATCTATCCCGTTCGGCCGTTCGGGGTTGAACCGATGGGCTCACTTTGTATTTCGATCCCACGCAGACTCTTTCGTCAATGTGACCAAATCCGCAACCGAAAAGGACATCACAAAAGCCTACCGCAAGCTGTCGCTGGAGATGCAGTCAGTTCCCCTTCGCTCGCCGCATATCCCCTCGCCCCCCCCCTGGGAACCGATTGACGAGCTGAACACCCACTGCACACTCTCATTACTTGAACTCTCTGATCGGATACAGTCCCGACAAGGTCGGGGATGACAAGGTCGTCGCAGACCGCTTCGCCAGGCTCGGCACAATCGTCGGTATCCTCCGCGATGCTGAAAAAAGGAAGAGGTTCGTCGTATCTCGAGATCTCGGTTCGCTGACTCGTAGAGATCAGACCTGAGATATTGAGATGGATGTGTGCAGGTACGACTTTTTCTACGACAATGGTGTGCCCAAGTGGCGAGGAACGGGCTGTAAGTACGATGCGTCATGACTGACGACTCGAATCCGTGGCCACGCGTTGGCCGTGCATACCCTAGCCCTTCGAATACTAAGCTAAAACATCCTCTTGTTCACTGATAGACTACTACTCGCGTTGGAGGCCCGGATTTGGCACCGTCGTGGCTTCGTTGCTCGTCTTCTCGTGCTTCGTCCACTATTTCATCCTCGTCGTGTCATACTACATCTCCAAGATGAGGATCAAGGTGTGAGTAGTTGATGGGCTATGTTTCCTAGCAAGTCGCGCAGAACAGCGGATCTGAATCTCTTACCCCTGCAGCTTCCACCAACAAGCGCTCGAGCACGCTTGGGGAGCCGGCAAGAAGCCCCTCGCCGGTCGCAAGCGTTTGCACCTCAAGACGGGCGACCAAGGCGACCCGCTCGGTGTGCCCGGTATCAATGGCGGTCGCCCGACCGCCCCTGGTGCGATCATCCAAATGGTCGTTGAAGGCACTGACGTTTACGTCGTTGAGGATGGGGAAGGTGAGCCTTCGATCTTGAAAACGCGCCGATCAAAATACCGCCGTACTTAATGATGCCCAACCTGTCGCACAGAGCACCTCTTTTCGGAAGCCAACGCCAAGTGGCCTTCAGCCTCCCAAACCTGGGTCCCTCGCATCATCAAGAACCGTTCGGAATGGTACGCCTGGGCCACGGGCAACGGACCCGCTTCCGACTTTTCCTCCAACGGTCAAGGCGAGGACGAGACGACGACCGAGACGCGCGTCAATGAGAAGACGGGCAAGAAGGAGACAGTCGTGGTGAAGAAACCTAAGGGGCCTATGAGGGGTGTGGAGTTGCAAGGTAAGGTTGGGGGAAGGAGGCGTGTGGTGAAGCCTTCGAAGCCTGTTGCGCCGGCTAAGGAGGGGAAGGAGAAGTAAGGGAGACGATGAAGACTCGAGCACCTTGTGGAGTTGACGAGATGAAGTGAGAAAGTAAAGCGGGAGGAGGAGAAAGCCAGAAACGATGGCATGCGTTGGAGGGAATGATGGATGATTATCTGTGGTGCCAAGAAGCTGAAGACACCACCACCTCGAGGTATTTTTCGCGAAGCGATTTTTAGCTTCCTTGTCCTGGCTGGGGAGATATTGTGCACCTTGTGTCGAGTTGTAGTGCGATTCCTCGCGCCTGGAAACGCAAAAAAAAAGTCGGTCAATTGCAATTGATCATTGTATGCGGCAAAGTCGAGCGAGCGCTGTTCTGTTCGATTCAAGATCTGATCTACACCTGACAAGCGTCTACTTCTCCATCTCTTCATCACCCGCTTCCTCGGTTGACAAGACCGCAATGATCTGCCACCTCCCTACAAAATCACTCTTCCACAACCTCACTCTAGCATCATCCCCAGCAGTACTCAACACCGTTCCCGTGACGTTCCACCCAACCTTGACGCTCCCGATTGCACTCGCACCGGCATTCCGATTCGACGTCCCTGACGATGATTTGGGATGCGAATGAAGGTCGTCGAGTTCGTCATCGACTTTGGCCGTCCATTCTCGCGTCGAAAGGGTTACTTCATCCTGACTGTCCAGGGAAGGTGGATAGATACGCCATACGCGGGCTCTACCGTCTCTTGATCCCGAGGCGAGAAGTTGGTAAGAACGGCCTGAGGCGGGGGCCCAGGCGAGGGATGCGGTCGGGGGTACGGACGCGTAGGAGGATGAGGATGAGCTGGATCGGGCGGGGAGGAGGTTGAGGAAGTTGGACCAGGGGGCATGGTCGGGGAGGTGGAAGAGCTGATCGATGAAAGCGCAAACGTGGTTAGATCCAGGTGAGAAAACCGTGCTCGAACAAGGGACTGACTCGAATGATACCCGACGTGCCGGACGATACGGCAAGTCTCTCTCCCCACCAAGCCTCTTTACACCAGCTTAGTGACCACCCACCATCAGTCTCGATCGTGCCACCTTTCCTGCCATCGAAGCTGCCTCCGCTGGCGGAGGAACCCATCGAGCTGACGGCAGCAGTCCCGAGCGAGGACGAGGCGACCGCAGCTTGGATCCCACTCCTGTTGGGGCTAACCGACGTATCGGATCCACTCAGGAGGGACGAACTCGCGTTGAAGCCGTCGAAGGATTGGGCTTGAGTGCCTAATGGGTTGGCACCCCCCGTCGCGCCAGCCGAAGTGGGGAAGTTGATCGTGCTCGACCCGGCGGTCGATACGCCCAAGGAGGGTCCTGGCAAGGTGACGGATTGCGCTGTCAACGGTGCGGCTGTCAAAATGGTGAGATCGATATCGTTGACGAGGGACCACTCGGACACGGTCACCGGGTCGAGGCATTCCCATACGCGAAGATGGGAATCACTCGACACGGCCGCGAGCTTGAGTCCGAACGCGGCGGGAGCGAATTCGATTGACCGGATCGTTCCTCTTGCGTCGGTCAAGACGGCTGTGGGGAACCATCTTTTGGTGGTGGATGAGGAGGATGCTTTGCGTCCCACTGATTTTGCTGTAGAGCCGGTTGCGCCTGATGAGCCCCTCACGGCACCACTCGCAGCTGCTGCGGTCGCACCGGTCGCCCCAGCCGCCGTGACGGCTTTGACGTGATCCCAAGACCAGACCTTGATCGAGCCGTCTACAGCACCGCTAGCAAGTACAGTCCCAAACTGAGGCTCAGCCCAAGCGAGGTCCAGCACGGGCGAGTCGTGGGCCTTCCATTCGACGGGGCGAGCATCGTATGCGCCCGTGGTGGTGTCGCGTTCGGTGACGCGGATGGTGTGGTCGAGCGAGCAGGTCGCTAGCCGATGGTGTTGCGAGAAACGGACGGCGGTGATGAGGTCCGAGTGCTGCGACGAGATGGCTGACTGCGAGGCCATCGTTGAGCGTGGAGCGTACAGCTCTGGGAAAAGGAGCCGTGTTGCCGTGTGGGCGTGTGGGGTAAAGCCGAGCCGCAGTCGAGTCAAGCGCGCGTAGTGACAGTTTCGGCCGGGCGAGCGCGGGAGTAGCGGGAGGAGCGGGAGGAGCGGGAGGAGCGGGAGGAGCGCGGGCGTGTGCGACCAAGCGGTGACCAGATTACCGATCTGGTGCTTCTCCTCCTCTTCTCGTTTCCGGTAATCACACCGCGACGTCGATCGCCATGTCGAACCCTCTGCCTGTGTCGTTGCCGCAGGAATGTCGCAAGGCCGCCACGCTGCTAAACGCTTTCGCCGACCGTACGTCGCCACCGTCGCCACCGTCGCAGTTCGGCGTCACCGCTTCACGCGATGATCACTGCTGACGGCTCACCCCGCTTGCTTATCTACGCCACCCTACAGCTAGCAAAGGTCTCGACTCGATCATACCTCCCAGCGTATTGCGCAAAGCCAAAGGTACGTACGTCATCGTGCATCCCACCCCACCTGCCCGTACCGGCGCACCCCCAACTGGCACTCCGCGGAGCTCGGCGTTCCCCTCGGTGGTTCAGTCCCCGACCACCGACTGAATAGCCCTCCTGACCATCGTTCGACTCCAAAAATCACAGGTTTTGCTTTCCTTACCGTCGTCAAGGCCGGCTTCGTCTTTTCCGCTCGCGCTGGATCGGGGGTCGTTATCGCTCGCTTGCCCGATGGCAGTTGGTCCGCTCCCTCCGCCTGCGGCACCGCCGGAGGTGGAGTCGGCTTCCAGGTCGGCGTCGAGATGGTCGAGTTCATCATCATTCTCAAGTAGGTCCGCAAGTTTTGTGCCTACTTTCAGCATCAAGAATAAAGCTGTTCATATCGCGTCGTCACTCTGTCTTGCAGCTCCCGCGCTGCCGTAGCTTCCTTCATGGCCGCCGGGTCCATCAGTATCGGCGGCAACATGTCCATCGCCGCCGGGCCGATCGGTCGCAACGTCGAAGGCACGGGGTCCATTTCCTCAAAGGGCAAAGTCGCAAGCATGTACTCGTACTCGCGAACCAAGGGCTTGTTCGGAGGTGCTTCGATCGAAGGCTCTGTCATCGTCGAGCGATCCGATGCGAACCGACAAGCCTACGGAGTTGACGTCAGAGCCAACCAGTTGCTCTCGGGTCAAGTCGATCCTCCAGCCTTCGCCGACCTTTTGATCGACACCATTGTTCGCAAATCCGGTGGCAGTGCCGGACACAACCCGCGGGCCAATGGTGCGGATGATGATGACGACGAGTACGACGACTTCGACTTTGAGAACGAGTCAGGGCATACGAGAGGCGACTCGTTCGGCGCCGACCCTAAAGCGTATTCGTTCGGAAGCGCCTATGCGCGTGGAGGCAGTTCTTCTCGACCTTCCACACCCGGCTCACCGACGATGGAAAAGTCTTTGTCTTCATCAAAAATGGTTGGCAGCAAGTTAAGTAACTTCGTCCCCGGGAGTGCGAGTCGATCGAGGAGCAGTTCCGTCGCCGCCGCTCGAGCCGAGATTGGGCCACCGTCCAGCTCTTTGATGGCCAGGGAGTCAAGCCGCGATGGTCCTGTATCAATGGGAATGATGCGCTTCGAAACCGAGTTCACCAACGAGTTTGAGCAGTCGGACGACCCCTTCAAGGAAGGCGATCACTGGAGAGGAAGCGTGGATACTCGAAGAGGCTCTGCAGCTAAATTGACCAAAGCTTCCTCGCCTCTCAACTCTTACTCGTCTTCATGGGTAGGAGGGCCGGGAATCAAAGATGTCGGTACTGCTCCCGAGTGGGAAGTCCATGCTTCTCTGACGAGGGACTCGTTCGATTCTCTGGATGATGATCGAGCCGAGCGAAATGGGTTCGGGAACAGATACGACGATGGAGCTCACAATCATTATGGAAGGATAGAAGGGCCTTCGTCTTCTTCAGGAGGGCGCTTCCGATCTTCGACTGTGGGTTCCAACAGTCGACCCACGGGAATGTTCGCGAGGGCGCGAAGTATGTCCAGTCCTTGGTCAAGCAAGAGCAAGAAGGCTGCCGCAGCGAATGCACGTGCGGCTTCTCCTTATATCAACGAGCGGCCATCACCTTTCGAGGATGACAATCCGTCGAACAAGAGCACTTATTCTACACGAGCTCGATCAGAATCTGCTGGTCCAGCACCATGGGATTCGGAGGAGGAAGGGTTCTACAATACCGACGACAGCCCGGCATCGCGATTACGTTTATCCTCAAGAGGTGCAGGGAGGGCCGATGAAAGCCAGCAAAACATCATCACGACACCGAGAGGCGAGCGAAAGGATCCGTTCGATTTCTCAGAGATCGACGCCGATTTTGCTTCTAGCATCTCTTCGCACCACCCTGGTCGACCGACGACTGGGACAAGGTCCGGGAACTCGACGCCTAATGGAGGGAGGTCGAGGTCGGGGACGATCGGGGGCATCGGGAAAGCAATCGCGTTGTACGATTTCCCGGGTGTCGAAAGTACGGATCTACCGTTCAAGAAGGGTGATGTGATAACTGTTCTGAGTTGCGATGATGAGGAGTGGTGGAAGGGGAGGTTGAATATGATCACGGGCATGTTCCCTAAGAACCGAGTCGAGGCACATCTCAATAAATGAGCAGATGGGCCAAGAGTGTACTCTTGAAGATCAGCTCTTTTGCAGGCATCAGTGCGGCGCTTTCATATTAGTTGGACGCTGAAACACGAAATAAATTACAGCTTGACAACAGAAAGGTGAAGGGGAAACTGTAATAGCTGGGTTACTCGTAATCCTCATCCTCCTCCTCTTCTTCTTCCTCATCGTCATCAGATTGAGGAGCGAGGACTCGTCGGACCGGAAGCGCGACCGCCTCTACCTCCTCTTCACTCTGCTCAGCAGCTGTTCCCGCCTCACCCTCCTCGCTCTCATCCTCATCCTGACCTTCCTCAAGGTTCGTCTTGACGAACTCACGAACGTCGGCAAACTCAGCCGACGATTGCCACGCTTCCTCACCGACCTCTTTGACCTGTTCCTCACACGTCTTGACGACCATCTTCTCGAACCTTTCCAGCGCATTCTTGGAAACCGTATCCGCCAAAGCCCTCTTCGATTTCGTCGTTTTGATCAACCACAACAAAGCCTTGACCTTCAAACCCGGCGCTTCCAGGGGGATATACAACTTGGGTAAAAGTTGACACAACAACTTGCGTTCGTCCTTTTGGGTTTGTTGGAACAATGCTTTGATCATTTGCACGCTCAGATCGAGATGGATCGTTTCGTCGAGTTGGGCACGAGAGGCCTTGGTGTCTTCAGCTGCGAGGATCGATTTTTGAGGATCGGTCCAGTCGAGTAATTGAAGCCCGATTTGTAAAGGTGCGACCATCGCGTTCCGTTCCGTCGTACCCAACTCGTCGTACACGTCCTTAAGCAACGCCAAAGTTGGCAAGAAGACCTTGGACACCCGTCGTTGATTCGCAGGGTTCGAATAGGCGTAGACGGGGAAGAAGTAGGAGAGGCATTGGCGCAATTCTTGGTTGTCGATCGTTTCGGAGGCGAAGTAGAGGAGCACGAGGCGGGAGAGGATCTCCTCGTCCGTGACGAGGTTCGAGAGCATCAGCTTGCATACGCCGATCACGCAGGTTGCTTCAGCTTCGGGTTCTTCTTGTTCCAGCGAGGACATGAGGAAGCCGAGAATGACGTCGGCCTATAGGAGCGAACGGATGCCAGAGTGGTTCTGTCAGCATTGACGAACCACTCGTGTAATTTAAGAAAACTTGAGCTTACCCCGAAACCGCGCTCGGCGCCGAGATTGATCCCATGCAAGACAAGCAGATCAAAGAGGGTTTGCAGGATCTTGACCCGGAGCTCGCCCTCCGTGTCTTGACTTTGGCGTGCGAGCAACTCGAACGAGTCGACCGCCGTCGGCTGCAGCGAGTAATTGAGAACGTTCAGCCCTCGGCTGCCCCAACATACGCACCACCACAACCAGACTGCTTACCTTGTCCAGTAGGGAGATCAATCCGAGGCAGACGAGGCCGGACGATCGAACCTCTTGATCCTTCTGCTTGATCGCTGGCACGACCAATTCGGTCACGAGCCCATGGAGCATCGAATTCTCTTGCAACGCCTGTTCCATATCAACCAAGCCACCAAAAAAATCAGCCCCCCCCTCCTCCCCCCCTAATGAAACCTGTTGGTAAAGACTTACGCCCATGACTCGTTCGAGCAAGGCTTTGACGATCACGAGGCATCGCAGATCAAGTTGCTTGCGTCGAGCGAAGATGACGGGCTCTTGGGAAGCCGTGTAGCGACGCTTACGCCGGGCCTTGCGAGCTTTCGCATCTTCAGCTTCGTCTTCATCCTCTGAATCGTTGTCGAGATCGGCGTCGTCGTCGTCTGTCGTCATCAGATGCGAGTCGGCACGAAGCGACTGAACGATCTCAACGACGATCCTCATGAATTCCTTCTCCGACGAAGTCACCTTGAGCAAAACGTCCAAGCACTTTGGCACCAACGAGTAAGGTAAAAGTGAATTGGACATCATCTCGCGCATCAGTTCGAAAATCTTGCGACGACCAATCTCGTCACCGTAATCGAGGTCAATCGCCATCTCGACCAATTCACCGACGACGAATTCGAGCTCGAGCTCGGCGACTTCATCTCGTTCGGACGCGTCGAGCGACACGACCAATTTGGTCCACTCGTTTTGGACGAAGAAGGCCAGGGCGGTGACGACGGGTTCGAGATCGACGAGGCGAGGATCTTCGAGTTGGCGCAAATGGTTCAAGTAGATGCGCGCGGTGAACGCCGTGTGAGGTGTTAGGTTTTGCCAGAATTCACCTTTTGGAGAGGCACAAGTGGAAGGGAATCAGTCACCTTGAATCGAGGGACAAAGTAATACCCGCGACTTACCTCCCAAGGCCATCCCTTCCATGAGAGTTGGATTCGAGTCGAAGATGGCCGAAAGGATGTTTTCCGCTGCTTTCCCTTCATAAAGATCGAACAACTCCAAGAACTGTGCAAGAGCACAGGGTCAGCTACCGATAGAACAGGCAGAATTTCTATGGACATACACGAACGACGCCTCCCGCTTCCTCGGCCCACTTCGACACCAATTTCTTGGCTGCCCGTCGAACCCCTTCCTCTCGGTCCCTCAAACCACGAGCGATTGCGTCCTCGCGCTGTGTCTGAGTCAAACGAGCACACGGAATTTCGTACAGAACGTGGAGGTACGCGGCACGTCGATTGATGGGGTCGACGTCCAGAGTCCGCATCAGGAGGGCCGGCAGGGTCTTGGGCGAAGGGATAAGATTGAAGAGCGCAGCGCGTCGAACCTCGCTGTCATACAGAGGGATAGATCAGTCACTCGCCCGCTCATTTTTGTGATAGTCACCGTGAGAGATGTGATCGCTCACGCGGCAGGATCGTGGGTGAGGACGTCGATGAGCACATCCGCTACGCTCAGCTCTTCGTCGTCAATCTCATCGACCTCGTCGGCTTCTTGAAGCTTGGCCAAAGCCACGACGGATTGCATGCGAACGGTCGATTCCTTGTCCCGCACCCGTTCGAGCAAGGCCTGTTTAAGCAGCTGATAAGTGTCGTCACTGGTGAAGAAGATATGGACATGTTGGATCAGCGTGGGTACCCCAAGCCCGACAAGGCACACGAAAATTCGGACTCGATCTCGCCGAGACTGTTGACCATGAGCGCGACGAGTTGCACGCTGCGGAAGCGAGCTATCTTGTTCTTGGCCTGGAACCCTTTGAGCAAGAAGGCGAGAAGTTGGGCCACGAGTCGCGAGGCAGGTCCGTCCTCGTCCTCGTCGTCATCCTGTTCGGCTGCCTCGGCCTCTCGTTGTTTGAAGTCTAGAGTTGGCCATGAAAATGAGCGGGGAGGGATTTAAGGGATATGAGCACAGCGCCTAAGTCTACTCAATTTATTTTTAACTTACCGTGCTCAACCGCGAAGCCGACGAACCCCGCGATGTACTTGATGATGCGATCGGCCTGCTCGACGCCCTTCTTGACGCCGAGCGGATGGACGACTGCAGCCCGGAACGCGTCGCCGAACGCCTTCTCGCCCGTCAACCTGAGCGTCATTCCATCGTTGGACAGGGTCGTGACCTGCGCGGCTCGAAGGAATAAACCGTGCAAGGTGTTGATGTTCTTGCGGTGCGAAGCGACCGAGTGCTGCGACGCGCCAAACAGTTGCGGCACTTGCTGCTGCAGCGTCTGTTGAAGTGTCTCGAGCGAGTCGAGCTTGGAGGTTGAGGGAGCGGCTTTAGGGCCTGGCATTATGATTGTAGGTATCGTGATTCACGGGCTGGCGGTGACTGGTGAGCGCGTCAAGAAGGGTAGTGGGCTCGGAGTGCAGGGAGCTGATGGGGCGTGTTGATTGATGCGCCGGGTCGTCGGCTACGCCGTGTTGCTCGCTGAAAGGTGGGGGATGTAGCTAACACGGGGCAATGTTTTAACCTCACAATATCCTATAAGTCGACTAGGCCCCTTAAGCGGAACACTAGCCGGTTGCGTGCCTTCGTTGTTGATGAGTAGCGAAAGAACGGTCAACAGCCGCCTGATTGCGTAAACGAACGCCCACTGGCTTGAGCTCGGACCGCTTCGTCGGCAAACTCGGAGCTGATCGGCCGCGGAGATTGGGAAGCTGAGTCTTTGCAACAATTGCTGACGGTAATGCATGTCCCTTTGATGTGAGTTCCATTCCAGATTCAGTGATAATCCACTCGCATCATCCTTGTTCGCACACTGGCACTCAAAGCGATTTTGGCGCGGGCGAAAACTGCCAATTTGTAAAGGGCGCTCGGGCCTTAGACCGCCGAGGTCATGAAGTTGTTCGCAATTTGGAAGACCGACACATCCATATTCGCAGGAAGACTAAGACTATGCTCAGTTGCGTTCTCCAGAGGCTTAAAAAACTTCCATGCGTCTACAAGGACTCCAGGAGTGGTGCGTGTGTCTGGACTCAAGTCTCAGGCATCAGGACCGGCGTCCAGATCCCGGTTCTCGGGCAGGGGCAGATCCACAATCGACCTGACGGCAGAGGTTGAGGCTCTAGCTGTGGGCTGGACGGAGGGCTAACTGCAGGCCGGCGCGTGGCGACGACCAAGTCAGCCCGTCGACGGCCCGGGCGAGAGCGGAAGCCCAGCTCGCGAAAGCTCGCGGATTTTGAAAATCTGACCGGGCTCCTCCGCCGCGGCTTGGCCACCTTCTCCTTCTCCATCCCTCTCTCCTTATCTTCCTTTTCTCTCCATAGAAGTGTATTCCCGCATTTATAGATCGCACGAGTCACCTCTGGATCTCCGCATACTAGACTGTTCACGACTGCGACCTCTGTCCAAGAGTTGCAGCCTCCAGTCCGTCATCGAACCTTCGCATTCGCAAGCTTCGCACGCCGTTACCGCCGATCCTTCATCGTTCGCTAGCTCGACTAGTTGAGTGTGTGAGTAGCCGCGTCTTTTCGGTTCCCTCGGACCCGAACTCGGTTTCCGGCAGTCTTTGTGCATCTTATGCTGACCTTGTTGCTCCCTCCCATGCCTCCCGCTTTGCCACACCGCGCGCTCGCCGACTCGCCGACTCGCCGCACGGTTGCCGCTTGCCGCGCCCACGCCTACGCCGCCGGATTCATTGCCGACCGAAAAACGTGTCGCTGCCCGGCGCCCGGAAACGTCCTACATTCGCACTCGCACTCGCACTCTGCACTCGTACCACGCGCCGCCCGGACACGCGCTGCGAAACCATCGATTCCAAACTCGATCTCACCTCCGCTGCCCGGATCACGCAGTCTTGAAAGCTACCCGCCCCGGCTCCCCCAACCCTTATGCCCGCCGCCGTCATGTCCAAGAACGAGTCGCCCGCCGTCTCGACACCGATCAAGATCGACGCCGCCGCCGTCAAGGCCGAAGGCCACCACGTCGCGACCGGCGATGAGGTCAAGATCGACATTCACACCGTCTTGTCCTCCCCCGACCGCGCCGCGCGCGAGAAGGCCGCGACCGAGCTCGTCGACCTCGTCAAGATCGAGGGCCCGCAGGCGTTCGTCCGATTGGGCCTCGCCGACGCGATCGAAAAGGGACTTAACGACAAGAAGAACGCCGTCGCGCGTGAGGGCGCCTGCGAGCTCTTGTCGATCCTCGTCGAGCAGGGTGTCGGGAACGCCGTCGAGCCCTTCTTCTTCGAGAAGCTGATGCAGCAGATCGTCAGCGAGACGTTCGCCGACAAGGTCACGTCCGTGCGCGAGGCCGCCGTCTCGGCCGTCAAGTCGATCGTGCAGGTCGCGACGTCGTGGGCGACGCCCATCTTCTTGCCCATCTTGCTCCACCAGATCAGGACCGCCGGCAAGTGGCAAGTCAAGACGGGCTCGTTGGCCATCATCGACCAGCTCGTCGTTTCGGCCCCGGAGCAGTGCGCCATGCTCATGCCCGACATCATTCCTCCCATGGTTGAGGCCATCTGGGGTGAGTTTTCCCGCGTCGGCGGGCTTCTTTTCGCACAGTGACCCCTGTACTGATGAAGCTTGCCTCCGACTCTCCTCCCTGCAGACACCAAGGCCGACGTCAAGAAGGCCGCCCGCGCCTCGTTGACCAAGTTGACCGCGCTCGTCTCGAACAAGGATATTGAAAAGTTCATCCCCGCTCTGATCAATGCGCTCATCAACCCGATCGAGGAGGTGCCCAAGACGATCCAGCTCCTGGCCGCGACGACGTTCGTGTCCGAGGTCGACTCGCCCACGCTCGCGCTCATGGCCCCGCTCCTGTCGCGTGGTCTGAACGAGAAGCTCACTTCGACTTTGCGCAAGGTCGCGACCATCATCGACAACATGGCCA
Source organism: Microbotryum scabiosae (assembly GCA_022702605.1). Lineage (NCBI taxonomy): Eukaryota > Fungi > Basidiomycota > Microbotryomycetes > Microbotryales > Microbotryaceae > Microbotryum > Microbotryum scabiosae. The sequence continues at coordinate 600,529 of JAHWDV010000006.1, read as the reverse complement.
AGCTCGTCGACAACGAGTGGACCGTCCGACCGTTCTTGCCCAAGCTCCTGCCCGGTCTGATCAAGGTCAGCACCACGATCGCCGACCCGGAAGCGCGTGGCGTCGTCACCAAGGCGATCAAGACCCTGCGCGAGATCGGCAACACCGAGGGCGACGGAACGGACTTGCCCCCCTTGCGCCACCAGACGACCGAGGGCGCGGCGCCCTTGGTCGTCGACGCGATCAAGAAGACCGACTCGGCATCCAAGCTCGATGCGTCGTCGCCGTTGGTACACTACATCGCGTCGCTCGTCGCCAACTTGGTCAACGCGCGCAACTTTGAGCCGACCGAATGGGACTCAGCTCTCGTCCCTTACGTCTCGCTCGCGCTCCCCCACTCGATCCGTGCGAACCAGGCGCAGACCGTCGTGCGCGCCGTCCTCGAAAAGTCGGCGTCCGACGAGGGCGAGGAGATCGAGATCTTCCCCGACGAGGAGGAGGGCGAGGACTTGTGCAACTGCACCTTCTCGCTCGCTTACGGTGCCAAGAT